>JASJOG010000037.1:682500-1282500 GCA_030142905.1 Heliopora coerulea | reverse complement strand
TTTAACTTCTTACCTCATGCTACAGTACATTCTGGACTGAAAGGTTTAATCGAAACCCGTTCGTTCCGCTTTTCTAATCTGCGCTTTTATGTGTTCTTGTAAGCTCACTGCTTGGACTTTTTACATTTTCAATTGTATTACACGCAGGTTACTGGTAAAGTTCGTAGCGGCTTCAATCCCTTTAACAGAGGATGTTGTGCTAACTGGAAAAGTGCATTCTGTTCACCTATTCAACCAGAGTAAGTAACAACTTAAATTCGAAACCTCGGTTGGGTAAAGAGAGGTTTCTGAATTTCCTGGAGTTTTCTTTATTGGTCGTTAGGCTCTTTTAAATAAGAAGTTCTCAGATCAGCATCCCCTTTACCTTCCATGATAGCAAGCAGTCATGACTACTGAATTTTCCTGAATTTTCAATTCTTCCTGAAGGAACATCATTTAATTCTTTTTAAATTTTCATGCAGCGTTAATAGCTACGAGGAGACCAGTGCAGTTCCAGTTGTGGATCCCCAAACTTCAACACAAGATGTTACCTTTGATGTGGAAACCATGCCAAACCACCAAATGTCCTTCACCAATGCACGAAACGGAACAAAGGTTAGTGAGACACTACGTATTACAGTGCTATGCAATCATTTAGTTGCATAATCCAAGGAATGTTCGTAAATTATTCAGTGTAGAATCCCGAGAAATGGCGAACTTTGATCGACTGTAGTGCTGTAAGAAGTAAATATTTAAAAGAAATTGAATTAAAAGGGGGACGGTAATGTGAACCTCAATTACAAAAGTGTTCAAAATTCGAAGAAAAATTTTGCCAAGCAAGTAGCTCTTGTGTTAAGAAGACTAAGCTGCGGTTCGATGAATGAGCTTAACACTTGGTTAACTGAAAGGCGTGGTCTAGAAACACTTTGTTCTATCTTTTTGTTCACTTTTGTGCAGAATCGCCGTCTTGTCTTGGTACAGTCAATGGTCCTTACTTGAATTGTCAGCAGTTTCCCTTGTAAACGAGGCGAAAGGGTCATTCTACAGTTATATTGATAGATTCACCTCCCTGTCATGCTTTTGAAAAAAATACAGAAAAACCCATATGTAACGGCCCTGTATTAAGTGACTACCTCTATTAAGCGGCCGCGGCCACCCTTTAGCCGTCCCATGTTTGTCTTTCTTTGTTCTTTTCACCTGTGTTAAGCGGCCACCATTGAACGGAAATCTAAAGCCACATGTCATTTCATGGGGTATTTTATTGGGTCTGAGTGTTTAGGAAGAGATCCATCATCACTCCAGAAATGGCAAAGCTAATTATAATTCCTAATAAGGAATTTCAAGTGGAGATGAGGGAAAGCAGATTCAAAACGAACAATATTTTTTGCGTCCCGTGATTTTGTACTACAGATTATGTACTACAGCTTTTGTACTAGAATCCTTTGCAGATGTCCGCAATGAGCTGTAGTACAAAATCACGGGACGCGAAAAATATTGTTCATTTTGAATTTGCTTCCCTCTGGCTGTACTTGAAATTCCTTTTTAGCTAGCTTGTTCTTGAGCCATGTGATCGAGAAGGAATCGCCTTCCAACGTATACTTGTATTGGATTTCCAGGCCATAACCTCCACCATTGTTAATATGCGCTTGCTCTTTACAGTGACTTTCCTGTTGTTTGTTGGTTTCAATTTTATTGCCTACAGTGCTACTTCAGCAAAATTTCCGTCTTAACTGCATGTTGATCGTAAACGATCTGGTTTATTGGTTTTGCGACCGAAGTCGCATCACCAATGTTACACGTAATTTTTCCGGTGCAACTTGCAGAAATTTGTTGCGAAAGTAGCGACCAAATCAACTTTTCGTCCAAATTGAAAAATAGGCACACGGCGTGTGCATGTGTCCACTGACTGAGTTGTTGATGACATGAATAATAAAAAATGCAAGTACCAAAATGGATCGCAATGAACTGAAATAAAAATAATTCTTTCCAAAATGGAAATGCCAAATGGAAAGTAATTATATGCCTGTCATTGGCCTAACCTAATGATCTGGAAACCAAGACAATAAACAATCAGTACGAGCAGGGTGGCAATTCAGTGACAGAGATTTTCGAATAAAATCATCTCTGGACTTACTAAGTGAAGATAGAGCAGTGAGTTTGGTGAGAATTTATTCCCACTCAGTATGGAGCCAATATATAAGCTGGTACCAAGGGTGTTTATTCCCAATGTTTCCTGGCCAAAATAGACTATAACCTTTTTGGTAACTTATCTGAAAGTTCAGATTTCTTATTTAAGTAACCAAAATTAAGTGCATGTTTTATACAACAAGCCCTTGGTAACCACCAAGACTTATGTTCTCTCAGTGGCTGAACTTTGCGTTTGCTTATAGCATGTATACCTGTAGGCTTTTCATTGAGTTTAGTATTGGCAAAAGAGTAAGCCGTTGTGAGGGTCTAGTGGTTAAAATTGGGGAAAAGCCCCGGCTGACTGACATTGTGCAATTTAAATAATCTCTTTCCTCTTGCCTCATCTTACTCACTTAGTTCATTATCCCTGGCTTTTAAAGGTTGTGGACTTTGTACTCAAACTGAAGATGCACCCTGCATTCCCTTGCTACTTATTAGAATCATCAGCACATGAACTGAGCTTAAAATACTGAACTAAGCTTCAACAACTTCAACAAAACTAAAAATACAACATACAAATGAACAAGACATTTGCACCTCAACCTGCTGAATAAAATCATCTCACATTAACCACAGTCAAATTCCAAAGTGAGCCTTACCCCTTAATGCATTAACCAAGTTGGAAGTTAACCAATGAAGGGCTGGTCCCCCACTTCGTTGAATAAAATTGTCTGATGTTAGCTGGAATGTGTGTTCTTGCTCATTATTTGAACAAAAAACTAGAACATCTGATTAAAACCACAACTGAGTGGCACAGAGGGGCCATTGTTAGTTCTCGTGAACATAGGACTAGAAACTGACTCAAGGTATTATAAGTGATAAATTTTATTATCAATTGAAACTATTTCACGTACATCAGCAATAACAGTCTGTTGGTTGGTTTACTAATAAAGTGATAAAGACTATATTCATTAAATGTTGCATTCATGATAAGTCTGTCTTGAAGTTTTACACATGTAATTGAACTGCAGGCAAATGATGTAAGTGCCATCATCATGCATTGTTTTCCTGCATTATGCCCAAATTTGCTTTCATCTCCTTGACTAAAGGCAGCGCAAACTGTTTGACTTGCATTAATTATTCATTTCAAAATCTTAACAACAGTGAAATGTACATAGTAGCCCATCATCTTGGCAAAACAAACAACAACTTCATTCTTTGTTTCAAGTGGCTTAACGAGCTGTTTCAGGCTAAACATATATATGTTTAAAGCTAAACACTAAGTATAAGGTTAAAAACATTTCATTCCAAAATGTACCTTACAGACGTGATGAAGCTTCTTTCGCCTTTTTAAAAATGTTATGTGAGCCAATTCTTAAACTCCTTGCTTCGTTAATATCAGTACAACGGCTTGGTTTAGCATAAACAATATCAGCATAACAGTTTGGTTCAATAATAATGACAATACCAGCATAACGGCTTGTTTCAATCATGTTTCAATATTTATTGTTTGGTACGTGGCCTTTCACGTAAATGGCGTCTTGCAAGTGTGATCTGCGCAGACAATGGCTTCGTTGATACACCCACGTAACGAGAATCTGGCCAAAATGTTGGTCAGTCTAAGTTCGCCGGCTTGGAAAACCAAAAAATACGCAGTGTAAGACTTACTTTGTGCCAAAAAAATCCACAAAACGTTCTCTCTCCGACGTCGAACGTACGACCACGCGTTCCACTCGAAATTCGCGACCTTTCCTTCACGTTCTGTAACTTCTTCGCTCGTATCCGTAACTTATTCGGCTATCACGTGATTGCCACAAACCCATCCAGCCAGCCTTACCAAGTCGCCTACATAGTGCCGCTTTGACCTTCTATAGAAGGGTCAGTGGACATAAAAATTGAAAAATCAGTTGCGTGAGGGGGTGTCATGTGAAATATTTGTGTGCAACTTGAATTTTATTTCTTTGCGATGCAAGTTGCACAGAAAAAAAGCTTCGTGTAACATCACCTTAAGAACTATGAAATGACGGAATGAGGTGTATTTCGTTGTGAACTGTAAGTCATAGAAATACTGCATGGTAGAGCAGAGGACAATTGATTGTACCTTAACATAACTGTACGTTATTGCACCGCTACAGTTACAAGTTAGGTACTTTGTTGAAAGTAAAGATCGCCTGAAAGAGCGTCGATTGTCTTACTGTTTGTTTGAATGAAGTGTCGTATGATAAGGCGCTTTCTCAGCCTTCTCTAATGCTTCCTAAGCTCCTTAAATTATAATAATTGTATACTGGAACTACCGGTATACAACTAAACGAGATACTTCTGTAGAAACGTGGTTTTTGTTGAATACTTTCTGTTGTTTATTACTCAAAATGTTATTGAAAATTTAAAACAGGTGCTTCCAAGCCATGATAGTTGCAAAGTCGTCAGTTAATGATATGTTATGATACTGATTGAAAGTTTTTTTTGAGCCTTTCAAAATATTTTGAATCGAGACAAAAAGACAAAAAAGTCGAATGAGCGAGCGTCATTTTACGTACTGACCGGAAAACGAGTACAGCCGTACAGAGGACAATTATTCACCAAAGTGGAGGTGAATAGTGGTGAATATTTACCGAGCCGCAAACATATTTTTCGCATATCTTTTTTAAAATTCTTAAAACAGTCTTACTGAGACCATTCGGCTTGTCACCCACTCAACATTTGTAAACAAAACATTCTGAACACATACTGAGTGTATATATCGCTAAGACATAGAAGAAATACACATCCTGGAATAGTTTATTGCCAAATTTACTTGCTTTTTTGGTGTTGTATGGCACGGCGTCTTCGTAGACTGCTAAAGACTTCTTCGGTAATTTAAACAAAGCGGGGCGCAATCTTGTTTTGCTCGGAGGTGAATGCAGGATATTCCAAGACAGGTGAACCAATCAGACTGTGCAAAAAAATACTATCCCCCTGCGAGGCTTATGCTAATAATGATTATCTATGATTTATAGACTGAAGGCGTTGCACATCAAGGAGCAAAACACGAGAATCAGGAGCAGCACTTGCAAGCAAACACTCTCTTTTCGCCTCGTGTTCAACGACCGAGCTCACCTTCGCCAATGTTTTATACCCCGGAGAGACTGTCTAACCAAGGTGATAACCAAACAGTGAGAGTTTATCATGAAGCTCAAGTGTAAACCACATTTTGTTATTTTCAGTGAGCTAGACGGAATTTAAATGATAAACTAGTGCGGAGTAAGTTTCGCAAAGCATTTCATGCAATTTAAAGTTTCTTGCTGGCGGGAAAAAATCCAAACAATATGGACTTACTGAATGTTAAATTATAAGCTCTACTCGAAGCAATTTGTAGAAACTGGACCAAAATCCATTTTCATTTCTTTACTGTCTGGGTCTTCATTGTGGTGTGGCTTTGCACACAAGTTGGGAAACTTCAGATTGCTCCACAAATGATACGAAATCCAGTACGGTCATTTGTAAGATACGATTGTCGCGTACGATTGTTCCCCCTGGCGTATGTAAAGTTGTCTCACGTTTCAAAATTTCCCACATCCGATTCGCTCGCTAAAGTAGCAATACATAGATATCTTATTTTAACTAGAGGGGGCATTGCAACTAAATGTCACTCAACTGGGGAGGGGATTTATTGTCGCCATATTGGATAAATTGGAAGGCAAAGCAAACATATCCGAATGATAAGCTCAAGGTCGTTGTCACAGGCCACTTCACTTTTGTCTCGTTTTTTTGGTTTTCTTTTTTTTTTTTTTTGTTTGTTTGTTTTTGTTTGGTTTTTTTCTAAGAAAAAGAATGTGAAACAGTTCAGGCAAAAGTAATAGCTGACTAATACTCAGAAAAGCAGTTTTTCTCCTATACAGTTAACACGAACTTAGAGGTACTTAGAGGTTGTCGAACAGCCGGAAAAGGGCCTGGAGAAGAACAATTTGCTCCCCGATTTACTCAAAATGACGGCGTTCAATTTCACTCCAATTTTTGGCCCTCGTGCCCCCTCTAGTTTTATATGATTTCTGTGTAGTAGTATAAAATAACACACGTCCTACGCACGCTTTGATTGGACAAGTTTTGTTTTCTCTCAGAGTACAGAGACACGGCTGACGTCATTTTCATTTTGTATTAAAGTACAGAGACATGGATGACGTCGCGAAATCTCTAAAAATCTTGGTTTTTTATAAAACAAAAATAGCTTTCGTATCTCTGTACTGTGGTAGAAACATGAATGACGCCAGTTCAACCAGAAAAATACCGAAAATCACTCGGCTACGCTTCGTGTTTTCACTTGGCATTTTTCTGGATGAAATGACATCGTTCTTGTTTCTATCTCAGCACAGAGACACTCAAGCAATTTTCTATTTGTGAAATACATGCAGAAGGTTCTTATGAGTTAATTGTGCACATCAGAATAAACAATTGTATCGTGTAAAGAGCCTGAAAAAGGTGCTCAAAAATATTCAAAAATACTTAAACTTGTTGGAAAATGCGCAGTGTTCTAGCTAGGCTGAAATGAAATGGCATTTTCCCTTTGACTTTTTTTCAAGTGCCTTTCCATTTTTATTTATAGCCGGCTCATTTTGTTGGACAGTTTCATACTTTTAGCGGCACTGTGCAATGCAATGTCATCCTGTACTTGCTTGAGTTTATATGGTGCGGGAAACTGGCACTAGCTTGTAATTCCAGATGGAAGTAAAAACTATATGCCTATAACTGTGACACAGCATTTCTCTTGAGCCTCCAAAGTTCTTCCACCAGTCTGTCAACTGACCTTGCATAATTTGTTTGCAGTTAGTGGTGCATATTTTGGCATGCGTCCGCTGGTGCCGATTTTAAGCGAGACAAAAAAAAAATCCAGCATTTGTTGCACTCCAAAGGAAACGGGAACCAATTACAGTAGAATCTCGCTAACTCGAACCAAACTCAATTTCCCCTGGATTTCATCACATTTTCCCTATCATTTACTACCACATAACTCGAACTCGGTTAGTTCGAACTCCCCGCTAACTCGAACTAATCTCATACTCCTTTGGTTCAAGTTTACCCCGTTAACTCGAACTCTATTTTGGAAACGTCGGTCGATAAACCTGAAAGTGTCAGGACGTAGCTGTTTGACTGGTAGGAATCTTGAATCTTTACCGATAACAACGTGACAGTGTATGGAAACGTAATTCAAATCCAGAAAAGACCATCTTTCCGGAGTGATGCAGTCTAAAGTCCACATAACGAATTGATTATCCGGGGTAAATACTGCGCACACAATTATAATTCGATTAAATGATTCCTAGATTGTCACACAAATTAGTCTTGGGTAGCCCGTAGCAACTGTTCTAGTTTATCCAGTTTATTTTGTAGGGCTTTCAGAAATTTGTACAGCCGTATGTACACGACCCAAACATTCACTGAACCTGCAAATCTATTCTGATATAGTCATTTTATCATAAGCAGTTATTCAACTCAATAGTGGCAGACATTAAAATATGGTAATATTAGAATTCAGTTGAACACATTCAACTCTATCCATGATGGAAAATTAAAATACTCTCAACTGACAGGACCAAAATGACTGGCAATTGTGGATGAATCAAAAAACTACGATACCGTATTAATTGTTAACAGGATACTTGAAATCCAACGCCCACCCCGCTAACTCGAACTATTTGTCATTACAGCTGGAAGTTCGAGTTAGCTGGGTTCCACTGTACATCAATTCTCAATAAAACACACGTTTGTATACCCACTTGGTAAGAACAGTCTTACGTTGGTGGTACGTTAGGTAGACAAGATATGCTTATTGAAAAGTCGAAAGAGAAACCTCATTGCGCTGAATGTATATTAAATATTGGTTAAATGAAGCGGTAGCTTTGTTGCAGTGCCTTTGTAATTAACGTCTTGGGTGGTAATGAAAAGTGGATGGTGCATCACGTGAAAATATTCCGCCCTTCCTTTTTTCGGCATAGTTAGAACACTGGAGCCCTAGTAAGTTATCGTTAGCTAAAGCCCAGTCCAACACGTAAATTTGCTTACCAGGTAAGATTCATCGACTGACTAGCGAGTTATTAATGGTTTGCCCTCGTTCCCCAACGGTTCAAGTAACAAAGGATATGGCGGCCATGTTTGTGTACGTGACAAAATAAATCTAGGCCTATTTTCGGGTACGCCAATAAAACCATCATTCACAGAAAAATTACCTCTCTGGGCTTCGTGCAATCGGGCCTGGGCCGTAATGGTAGGCTCGACATGATTGCCTCGACCTTAAAATTACATTTTAAGACGGTTCGGGATTGGCTGGAAACTTGAGTAGTTTGGAAGACAAGCTTAGCCGCTGGCCATTTAGATCAAATCTCGCATTTATGCTAGTATACCTGAATTTATCCCTCAACCACGTATTTCCTGTACAATATTTTAATGGGTGTATATTGGTCGTGACGGATAGTCGTATTAAATTATTTATCGAATATTTAAGACGTGGTGGTCATTGTCTGCTATACCGTGGTCTAAAGGCGGATGTCTATTTGGTCCAAAATGTCGCGCGCGTGACTGTTGTATTGTTAAAATTCAATAGTTTTCTAATCATTGCTCGTGATTCTGCAATTGTTCCTTTTATAAATCTGTACGGTCGTGTAGTTTGCGGTGTTCATATTTGCATGGTGCATGGTCCAAGGATGACGGCTTCAGTTCATCCTTTAAGAAAAAGCGGGGAAAGATTACAATGTTCCCCTGAATCTTTTGCAATTCCTCCTCAGCTAAATTCTGATCGGTATCTACAAGACCTTGACGTTTTATCCATTTTTCAAGCTGTTCGAAATTCTGTACCTCATCCGTGGGGAGTATCTTCCCTTGAAACACTTCCTCGTAGAGTAAAGTGTTGGAATGAGCTTGCTCTGAAATACCGGCGTAGAAACTATCGGCTAGAGGATCCTCGACATTCAATCCAGGCACCTCGTTTCCCGTACTCAAAAGTCCAAGATGTTCTTTCAGTAGATGACATCTCAAACTATGGGAGAACTTCCCAACTTGGTAGGGTTCGTCATTCATTTTACTGTCAATCATCTCCACATCCTCTACAATCACTGCAATCTCGGAGTCCCTCCACCCAAGCATGCTGCGATCGTTGATGTTAGCCGATCCGATGATTGCCAGTCGGTCGTCGACGATCAGGACCTTACTATGCACATAGATTATCTCTGTCACCAGGGTTCCGTTTAGTGAGCTGTGGGTTCGCAAACCGTAGACACTAAAGTACCTCTTTATATCATCATTGGACATGTTTTTCTGTTTCAATCTGTTGAGCAAAGAGTGCTTTCCTCTGTAAAGTGTTGCATAGGTCAAATTACTCAACACTGTTAAACTGTTTACTGATTTCCAATCTTCCGGCCCGAAGTCGGGTTTCAGTGGGATAACTATCATTACATGGAAGGCCTTGCGCTCTTCGTAAGCACGGTAAATTCTGTCGACCAAAGCCGACTGTATTTCATTCTTTATGCCCATTGATTTACCTGGCTGTGATGAGATGAAGAACTGGTTCTCAATGTAAATGTAGTGCTCCGCACTTTCAATGGCACGGAGATAAGCGTCATAAATGGAAGCTTCATGGGGTTGGCCAGCCGACCAATTGTCCACCGATCGAAGAACTTGAAGTTTTACGTCATAATAAGTAGTGGAGTCAGCGAAAATATCGTCAAATGTCCCTTCAAAAACGGCAAATTCCGGAAACTTTTCCTGGGGCTTTAGAGCTTTATACCTCTGAGCAAAATGCTTCACTGCGTCCGATACTGATAAACCGATAAACGCGCAAGCAAGATCGTGCCACGGCATTCGCGGAGTTCTAGTTCTACTTATGTACTTGTAATCTTCGTTTGGCCTTTCCCACGTAGTTCTACTTCTGTCAGTGAAAAGGGTGTTGCTATAGTCTTTGCCAACCCAACGAGAATATCTGACATTTGATTGTTTAATACTCTCTTGTGCACACTCTTCGTCGTGTTCAGTGCAGGGGTGAACTGGATAGTTATCCATCAACTCATGACTGTGATCATCCCAGCGCCCATAGCAAAGGTCAATTCCTCCAACGAATGCAATACTCCCGTCAACGATAACCATCTTTTCATGGTGACTCCACCAGATTGTGGTAAAGTTCTTAGCAATGCTAAGCATATCTGGATGGCGATGTACCTCTATATTACGGTGTTTATTAAGTAGTGACTGTGTGTGATGACTTCCAAGGTCCATCGCGATTTGTTTTTCGGAGTACAATAGAATATACACTCGAACGCCTTCGTCCGCTTTCCTCGACAGCATCTTGTCCAGCCGCCACTTCAAGCTATCGACACCCTTATCTGGCCTTCTCATAAAGATGTATGGGTTCATTTGCCAGCCCGTGATCAATATTTCCTTCTTGGCGAATTCGATAGCATCAGCAACAGCTGACATGTAGTCTTTCCCATCCACAAACCATGTTGCTTGGGTCCCATTCCTCACCGGAGCGAACGAACCAAAACGATAGTGTAGAGAGGACTCCGTTTCACATACCTTCCCGACTGGGCAGCTAAACTCGGCTATTACGGCAACAAAAACGTTTAGAAGAAAAACTGGTCTAAACATTGCAGAAAGATTGAAATAAAACGGACAACTAAATCCAAAGTACTTGATATGATGGATCAACGAATGTTTGGCGTCAAATCGAGCGGGGAAAATACTGAGAAAAAAACATTGCATTGGGAAGGTTTCCCGCTAAGGATCGTTGCCACAAGGAAGGTGCTCTTGGGGAACGTTGCACGGCCTCTCGGGTTTCTGTGTTTGTGTTTGTTTCTAATCCAGCAATCGACAGCAAACCCTTAAAGACAGATGCAAAGATAAATAAGCAACAATTTTCTTGGGACAGATGCCAAACAGCATAACTGACTTGTTCGCAGCAAACTGGAACTGTTTTTCGAGACAACTTGAATATTTTTTAGGGAGAATAACGTATGTATCATATTGTCTCGAGTTGTTGGCCAATTGTGAACCTTCAGCAAGCTTCGAGATTAGGGACATTTCTGAGTGTGAGGTAAAAGAGGCATTGAAGCACCTAAATGTTAAAAAATCTATTGGTGCAGATGGTATTCCAAGTCGCCTGCTTAAAGATGGCGCAGGTGTATTGGTTAGCCCTCTAACTGAACTTTTCAACATGACTGTAAAATGCAGTAAAATACCAAGGGAGTGGAAAAAGGCGAGAGTGGTTTCCATGCATAAACCTTGCAAGAAAGACGAACCTACCAACTTTCGTCCAATTTCAATACTTCCAGCCGTCTCCAAAATTTTAGAGCGTTGAATTCAAAGACAACTTGTTGCGTATCTTGACCAATTCAAGATTCTTTGTAAAACGCAGTCTGGGTTTAGAAAGTATCACTCGACTGAAACAGTTGTAACTCATTTCGTTGATGAAGTTTTAATGAACATTGATAGAGGATTAATAACTGGTACTGTATTTGTCGATTTTTCCAAAGTCTTTGATACTGTGCTACACAGCATCTTACTCCGTAAACCGGAACATTGTGGCGTATGTGAACAAAGCCTTTTCTGGTTCAAGGACTATTTAAGTGAACGAAAACGGTTTGTATGTATAGATACACAAAAATCAGAACAACTAGATGTTTGGGGAGTGTTTCAGGGCTCGATCTTGGGCCCATTATTGTTTATATTATACATTAATGACTTGCCACACTGTATAAAGCATTGTGCGATAGGTCAATATGCAGATGATACAGCCCTGTATTGTTCCGAAAACCGCATGGAGGACATAGAAGAGCGCATTAACGAAGATCTGAAATTGAGAGAGCGACACAAATATAAAGATGAGTCTGTAGAACTTAGATTTCTTGACCAACATAAGAAACAAGTTTTAAGTATCTCGGTGTGAATCTAGATAAATTCTTGAAGTGGAAAGAGCATACAGATTACCTCTGCAAAAATGTACCTTGGCCGTATAAGAGGATTGATTACTGTGAAAGCAGCACAGAATGTGAATAATACAATCACTTTACCATTGCTTGACTATAGCGATTCTGCATGGGGCAACCTTTTGCAACAAGATCAAGACACGCTTCAAGGCCTTCAAAATCGAGCTGCTAAAATTGTACTAAATGATACATCTATGTAGTCATGATGCTCTTGCTCGGTTGCACTGGCTAACCTTAGAAAAAAGATAAGCTTGCCATAAAGTCCGGTTAATTTACAAATGTCTAAACTCGGCGGCGCCAGGATCTCTTTCAGATTCTTTTAAGAAACAAAGTGATTCTCATTACTACAATACAAGAAATAAGGATATTTTAATTTTACCTGTAATTAAACATAAGTTTGGTAAAAAGACTTTTAGTTTTAGTGGTGCAAAACTATTTAATTACCCCGAGAAATTAGAACAACTAAATCTCTTAAACTTTTTACTATTTTAACAAAACAACATTTTAACCAATGTTTTTTTTAACTTTTTAGTTTTTTTATTATTTATCCTTGTTATACATCTTTGAAATTGTGTTTATGTGTTTTTGATTGTAAAATTCTTAATACAGGGCCTCCGTTGATACCAGCCTTTGAGTTGTATAATACAATAAAACAATAAAAGAACAAGGAAAAAAAGAAAACGAATCCAACCTTTAAAGAGTTACTTAACCGCCTTTTCGAAACGTATGCGCGCCGTTCACCTAGCTTGGCCTGAGTACTTTCTCACGAGGTTTGAAGAGGATGAGGAAAGTACAATCTACTCATGAGTCTTACGTGATAAAACCTTAATAGCGAAATTGAATTAGCATTAATTGTTTACGTATTTCTCCTCGTTTAAGTCTTTCTACCTGATTTAACCATTTCGTTGTTGTCGTTTCTTGTCTTTTCTGTTTTGATCTATTCCTTCATTTACCCCATTGTTATTTGTTGTTGTACGAGAACGTTATGCATGAAAGAGTTGAGCGAAAGCTTTAGTAAGAAGATAACCCAGAAAGTTGAGCTGTATGACCATCATGGCTGTTAAAGACTGTATCTCCTAACACTTTCCCGACTGACAACGTTTTCTATTATGTTAAAATGGCGAACGCCAGACGATTTTACCAGTGAAGAGGAGAACTTCAGTGGAAAAAGGGTAAAAGTTCACTCGTGTTGTTAAATCCTTTATTATGTGAGCGATAACTGATTAACACCTTATTATGACACGAATGACCGCAATCGTTCATAATCCCATACTCAACAAAAACGTTGTATCTATAACCATACTACAAACTGGGGTAGGTAAGGGTCACGAGTGTGATAAAGGGCTTATAACATCGCAGGTGAAGCTTTTTTCGCTGTCTAAGGCCAACCAAACATTGGTCGTTAGAAAGTAAAGGGCTGATTACGTGAGACCGGTACGAAGTCCGACCGGCACGACTTCAAATCGCACCCCATACAAATGCTTGTTCTTGTTTACATGAGACCGGTTCAAAAAATAGACTCGGACCGGTCTCACTCATTTCGGGTGCTGGACCGACGCTAATGAGTTCAGACCTGTTCGAACTCGGACCGGTACAAAATTTCCTTAGTGAAAACGCGAAATCTCTCCAAATAACCATTGGTAAGGTAAAGAACAAGTAAAACGTTGCTGGTACTTCACTTTGGTAGCGGTCTGAATTCGTGCAGGTCTCATGTAATCGGCCCCTAGGACATTCACATATTAGCATGCGATAAGCGGTTTATCACATTCTTTTCAATTGAAAGCAGTATAATAAGTCGTTATCACTGTTTTGAGGATTAAGGATTTGTCAGGGTTAATCTGCGGTTTCCAGTGCGATAAAGAATTTAACCTCGCGAGTTCAAACTTCGAGCTTCACTAGCGACGTTAAATTCTTTATTACACGAATGAAGGTTGATTAACCACCTTATCTCATGACACACTAACAATGAAATCGGTTTTTTCTTCCATTTTAAGGTGGGAAGAGACTTTGGTCGTTAGAAATTAAGATATTTATGCTTTAGCATGCGATAATAGCTTATCACATTGTTTTCAAAGGACAGTAGTGCGATAAGTGGTTATCACACTCTTGTGAAAGGTTATGACACTGCCGAATACCAGTGAGTGGAATAAAGTGTTTACACTTCTGTTGAAACAACTAGTTGTGGGTGCGTCATGACGTTAATACTTCCATTGAAATAATGAATTGTGGGTGTGTCATCAGATAATTGCTTTTCTCCTCATTCGTATGCGAATGAGTATTTTGATTTTTCACTCCCGACATTTGCTTCTCAAGGAAAGTGAAACTATTTTGAGGGAACTAAATTTCTAATAGTACTTAAAGGTTAACCCCAGTCGGTCGGAGACGTCTATCCTTGTCGAGTAAATTCATCTGGCGTTAGCCAGACTAAAATTTAAAGGTCGGTTACGGGCCAGAAAGACTTAAGTTCAAATTAGCATAAACTAGAACATTTTTATTATCTCCACGTAACCTTTAGTCCTTTGGGGTCAGAAAAATTTAGGAAAACGGTCATTAGTGATGCCATTTGTGGATGTTTTTTCCAAGCTGTTCAGATATCTTTGCCATGATCAAACGTCAAACTTTTCATGTGCCGAATCTAATGTTAATGAATAAAATGCTTTATTCAAACCGATTTGCATTTGAATCGGCGCATGAAAAGCTTGATGTTTGATCGAGGCGTCAAGCTCAAGAATACGTTCACTAAGTTGAAATGACCGTGACCAGTCAAGGAAGGACAACGATTCGGAGCAGATTTTACGGAATGGATATTCAATATGAATAAGTGAAAATCCTAAACTGGTGGCCAATTTTGTGAAGTGTGGACTAACGGTTATATTGAGGACAAGCATCAGCAATAGCCTACACGTACCGACGTGTCGATTTTGATGTCGCACATAAACCCTTGAATTCGGTGGTGGTTAACTGCAAAGTAGCGTAAAGCGTGGTTTGGCTAATTCGAAATGAAGAACAGCGGAAGTTCATTTACGGTACGTACAAAGTGTAATTAAATAGTAAGCAAGTCATTATTCGATACTTGATCAAATATTGAGGGTCTACGGCCATAAATTGGTTCACACCCTACCAAGAATCATATCTGGGTAATCGGGGCAAAATTCAAACGAAGTACTTGAAGTGTGGTGGTTATGAATCGCGTTTTTCATTGCCATTTGCTATGGTTACCCTTGATTAATGTTGTAGCGTGAACTGGTTTATTGCTGGTCAGATGTGGGAGTGAATTGAAGCGTAATTTCTAAATATTCCACACTTTAATCTTCACGTCAGCAGACAGATTACATGGAGAATTTATGCCCGATCCCGGTTTAAGAATTTCTGCCTACTTGTAAACATTATTTTAGCCTGAGCTGAAGGCGAAATCAAAAGTCAAACCATGCGGTAATTTAAAGTTTGGCCCCGAATACCTTGGTTTAAAATTTCGGGCTGGAATCTTTGTCACGTAATGAAGGTGGCCTTAACCCTAATTTTAACTCTAAGCCTACTGTATCACTAACCTTAACCTTCGACCAGTTTTAAACCGAATATCTCAGTTCAGATTCCTCACGAAATGTTACATCGAGGCCAATTAAATTTTTCCACAATTTTGCGAGGAAGTTCCTTTCGCCAATACTGTAATACTTCAGCTAGGCCAACCAAGCTAAAACTTAGACTTGGCCAGAAAATCTACGTGTAATTGGCAGTGGCGTGTATGATTATATTTTACGGGGAACTGAAAAGGGATGAAGATTATGGTTGGAGAGGACAGTTTTCCAACAGATTCGTCATTCGCTTCTGTCGTGCACGGCTACTCTCCCGTCAAGACTCCTCCACTCTTGCACTTCAAATAGGGGAGACTCACGGGTACATGTGCACATGTGCCCCTCTGGTCGACATGCGAATGGGAATCAGCCCCTGTGCGGTGTGTTTCTGATTATTTGCATAACAGGTGCTCGTAAAGTGTTGTTGGTTTGCGGTTTTCATCGAAGAAACGGAATTTGTTCTTAACGTTTGGCTTTTTTCAAACTTAAGTGATTTGGTCTTTAATGGTCTAAATGGTAGTTCTTCATGACAGTTTTTCAAACGTCTTCTGTGTAGTTATAAATTTAAAAAACACGAGAATACTTTTCAAAGACATGTTTCGGCAAGACTTATGCCCTCTTCAGTTTACAAAGTGATGTTTGCAAGGCTTCTGTGTATTTGTTGACAAATTTTATAAATTTGTTTTCGCTTTATATGCTATCAATGTTATGGAAATCGGGTGCTTACGTTCCCTGACAGGTTACATCTTTTTAAAAAATAAGTTTAATCCTTCTATCTTGTTAACTTACCTCAAGAAACACGCGTTAAAATCTGGTTTGAAGTCATCAAAGAAGATGTGTGTGCATCCTATTTATGATTGTTTGCATAAGAGCTCCTCGTAAGGTATTGTTTTGTCTGCAGGTTTTGACCTAAGAAAATGAATTTCTTCTGAATGTGTCGCTTTTGCCAAACTTTAGGCGTGTAGTCTTTGATGGTCTTAATCTCCGTTCTTCGTGACAGTTTTTCAAATCTCCCTTGTGTACTTAAGTACAAATTTTGTAGATCTGTTTTCACTTTAAATGTAATGGAAAGCAGATGGTTATGTTCCCTGACGGCTTAACGGGTTTTGTCTTTTTTTTAAAAAACAATAGACAAGTTTAAACCTGATATCTTGTCAACTTACCTGGTCAGTTTTAACTTAAAAACCACACTTTGAAATCTGGTTTGAAGTCCCCACAGAAGAAATCTTTGGATGGTGTACAATTTCGGATGTAACCGACTGCGTTTAACTATACCACCTGTATTACATGGAATTGCGGGCGCACAAACTTGTGTACGCATGCACAATCGTACAATAATGTTACTAAGTAAATCAATTTTTCAAGCCTTATTGTTTAGCGTGTGTTCCAGTATTCTAATATATCAATACGACTACATATTGCCGCGTTATATACCTTGTCTCGCGCTTGCTCCAGCACTCCAATATATCAACAAGGCTACAAATAATGCGTATTGAACCACCACTTAACATGCTGTTCTACACTTGGGATTCGGACTAAAGTTTGAATACCTCAACTTGATTATACTCCGTTATATTTATACTCATTAATTTATAGCCTATTGTATACCATCATATGTTGAACTTTATACAATCTAAACGAAAGCTTTCTTTGTCTTTGTCTATCTTCTTCAGTTTAATACAAACGTGTGTTCCGTCGGCCGTCCAAAACCAAAGCTGGCCGTACCGATTGTTTTCGATTAATTCATACTTACTGTATTTGGAAATAAAGAATAACTCAAACTCCAAAAGAGATTATCTGGTAAAACCCAAAATTTGAGTTAAGTATATACAGGAATAAACGTGATAACGGTAATATTTCGACTTTATTGCAAAGTCATTGTCAAACCAATAATTACAAAGCAAGCTGCAGTCGTCTAACTGTCAAACGCATGGAATCGTACGAATTTCACAAACTCCAACGATTCAAAGGGCCGTCTCATACGTCGAACATGCAGTTGTCGCATTTAATTCAGACGAATTTAATTGATATTAGCTTCGTCAATTGGTCGACGTAAATGCGTGCTCGTTTCATAAGACGAATTTAATGATTTTCAAATCTACTTACAAACAATTAATGCTCATGACAAACAACATAAAATTTGATCATGGGCTAAAAAGAACGTATATTATCAATTTATTTATTTAATACGATGCGACATTACGACGTCGTATGAAACTAACGCGCATATCAGACGTTATATCCGTCCGATCATGACCGATAAAACGTCTCTGACGATTTTAATTCTTCAGACGAGTTTAATTCGTTTCATACGTCGCATAACCGTCGCATTAAATCGACTAAATTAAATTCGTATGAATTAAATGCGACGATCGTGCAATGGATAAAACGGCCCAAACTGTGGTAAGATATACATCGATACATGCATGACAAGAAAAAGCAGACCACTACTATCTCATGGCAATTATTTTGCGGTCCAAAAGTTCTTTAAACTATCCGCTAAAGTCAGTCTCCGATAGTAATGATACCTACAATTACTTAGCATCATGGTTACATTGGAAATGTTGTCGAAATTCGGACTAAACATTCCTCTGTTTGGAGGGAAAATAGCTACTGTAGAGACAGTGGCGTAACGGAATTACTGGGGGCCCTTAGGAAATTTTCGTTCGGGGGCCCCCGTCACCTCCTTAGTATAAACATATATTTCAAGACTTTAATCCCAGTTGTTTTTACAGAATCATCGGGGCCCCTTAGACGTCGGGGACCCTTAAGCGTTGCTCTAACCCTGACCATAGTCCGTTACGCCACTGTGTAGAGATCCGCGATATTAAAACTACTCAGAGCCGAATGCCCGTTTTTCAGAGGGCCGCTTATTGGCTAAGAACTTTGTTTACATAAACTACGTGCTCAGACCCCGATAAATCGGGGTTACGGGATTAAGGAGTGTTTAATATACCCCGATATACCTGGTAACTTGTCCTAAGTGAGATAAGCAGCATGCTTACAATTGACGAAATGGTTGGCAACAGCACTATTTTCAAAGTCACAAGCTTGTTCAGAAAAACCGATTGATCCAAACAGCGTTGAGTTTTCCCAATGTAGTGCTGCTTACAGCCGAGACAAGTAATTTTGTTAACAATATTATTGTGTGAAAGATCCGGAATATGGTCTTTATTAGAAAGGAAATAATAAAATTTTTTAGTTTTCGAAACAACCGTAAATTTGACCCATCTCTTTGTTCGCCCCCCTGCGATCCCGTAACGCGTTGCAAAAGCGCGCGGGACTATGCGTGTTTCTGGGTCACTGGAAATATCCAGTACGAATGCGAAAATAAAAGCCAAATTTATTCACGTGCTGGAGCATTAAATAAAACACATTAGATTTTTATCCAAGTTAATGTGCGACGAGATTGTCTACGGACGTATTTAGGCAGTCCGAAAAGTAAATTTGTGTGAATTTATTTAAAATCTTACGTAAATTTAACAAATGTTTGCCTCAAATATATCTTGCTTTAATCAAAAACATGTTTTTATACAACGTCGCTTGAACCTCCTTTCTCGTCTTCTGTCAAGCTCATCCTTTAAGAAAAAGGATGGAAAGATCGAGGCTTTAAATAAATTTCGTGCAGATTATTTTCGACACCAATCGATTGTAATAATGGCTGCTATTACACGAAAGCGAGGCTTTTCCTTGGTACCTGTTCGTAAGGGCGTAACTCCTGCTCAACTCCTGTCGGTTGTTTTGCATTAAAAAGTTCAAAATTTTTCACTGTTGCTACCTAATTTTAAATCAATTTTGCAACGTTTGCCCTGCAGTATAGGTTTGTTAAAACAATTTAAGTTGCAACTGTCGCTACGTATCAACGCCTCAAAGACTTGACAAATATTCAAACAATCCATGAGTTCATCAAGTTTATTTGAGTTGTACGATTATTAATCTGACATGCTTTGCAGCTTCATTTTCGTATTTCTACTTTATTTCTTTTTGGTTAATGCTACAACGATACCCGACTACATTAAAAAAAGAAGTTTCAAATCCTTTAATGCAAAGTAATTAAACTAAATGAGCGATCAAAACATCAATAGTGAAGCTGTTGTTTAAAGCCATTTCAATAAGAGTTACGCTAGCGGTGGTTACCCCCAAAAAGCCTCTCTTGCGCGCAGACCCATGCCATATTTACAGTCTACCTGTTTATTAAGGAAAAGTTGTTTTTTAAAGGGAAAGTGTCTTTATTTATATTCGATAACCCCATCAGTTAGCTAAGCTGTTCTTCCTAGAGGTCCAGCAAGGGTCACCCTTCGTGGGTCCAGTGTAACTATGGAGAAAACCCGCAATGCTCAGAGAATCAAACTGGACCACACTCTTCTCACTTCTGACCAAGGTAACTTTAATCAGACAACGTCCTGCCCGGATCTGGAATCGAACCCTAGTCACAGTGGTGAGAGATATGCTCTGTCACTGTGTCACTAGCACTCCCTTAGTAACGTTTTAACGTTTGACCATATGGTAACTACGGTAGTGTAAGATGTCATATTTTCAGTTTCAAAAGTTCGTCTTTGGGCGACTTTCGAATTAGGGGTGTAGGTAAATGGGTTCTAATACTGACCGGTTTTTTCACTATACTTCAAAACAAATCCAACATGTTAGCCAATTTCCCTCGACCCATCAGATGAGTGCATTTCCTGGGTGACACCTTTTTTTTTGCTATGGTTACAAGCTGTTGGTGAATCTTACAAGGCTAGAATCAGACTGCCCGCGTCCTTACGAAAATTCCTCTTGCCAGATTTAACATGTGAGATTGGAACATGTGAAACTGCTTCACATGTGAGCACGTGCTAAACCACGTGTGAATCATATGCTACTACATGTGTAATTATAAGACATATAAAATGAAATCATATGTGAGATTTGAACGTGTTAAAAACTTAAATATGTGTGAGAAGACACTTGAAAAAAACTTTAAAATGTGAATTGAGACAATATTTTCACGGGTGAAATGATGTGCAATTTTTGTAAGAGCGTATCTGCACAATTGAAAATATTCAGTTCCAAGCAAATTCAAAGCCTAAATCTGTTTCATCAATTGCAGCATTAGAAGATGGAATGAAATTTATGTTGTAGAAGTGTGGAAAAAACAAAGTAAAAAAAGAATACATGAAACAATTGGAAGAACAATTACAGAAATATAAGGGCCAATTTTAGTTAAGATGATATAACTCTTAACTAAACATACATTTATATTTTGGAGTGTGAAAAATAAAAATAAAAACAAAAACAAAAATAAAACTGAATTAAAAGTTGCAAAATAGTAAGTAAAAATTTTATACGAAATTATATAGGCCTTAATTACGCGTTTCTCTGCATGTACATAATTATAAATGCCGAAGTAGTCCAAAAGTAAGGGCTTAAGTTCATCCATTAAGGTGGTCCTTCACACGAGTTTTTAAAAAGCTTAGAATAGCCTGAAACAAATTATTTATACTTTGGTCACAGAGGCATTGATAAAGTGTGTGCAACAACATAGCTATTGAGCCATGTGTTGCCATGTCAATCAAGATACAGTCCCCCAATGGTGATTTAAGTTGTCTCTTTTTAAAAAGGATATCTTGCCCAAAAATGGCTAGAAAATCAAGTAAATCTTTTTTATGCATTCAGTAAAGGGAAATCTAGATGCTGAACCTAAAAATATTTTATTAATTCGTCTTTTTCACTAAAAAAAAAGGTGACATCTCTTTATCACCATGATGGGGTGCTTCAAATTGGATTAATTCATCACCTGTTTATATGAAAGACAAAGTTTTAGGCTCAGGAACAAGGGGAGATACTTGTTATAAAAAATTTAAAATTTCAGGTCATTTCATTAAATACCTTTTGAGTTAAAAGACCTCCGGAAGGCCTAAAATACCTAAGAAGGGTATTTTAGGACAACAATGCGTTGCTAACGCCGTTGCTAAGACAAAAAGTCTTACCTTGTCTCACTAAATCACTGAAAAATAGCACTTCAACTTAAAATTATTAAGGTAACAATACATCAAACGAAAGCTAATGAATTAAGGAATTCAGATATGTGGGTTCAAAAAATTTGATTTTTTTCGAATTTTTCCGAAAATTTGGTGTGGAGGACTATCTTAAGAATAAGGATGGGAAGATTACAATGCTACCTTGAATGTTTCGCAATTCTCCCTCAGCTATGGTTTGATCCATGTCAACAAGACCCGTGCTTTCCAGTTTTCAAGGTCAACAAAGTTTCGTACTTGATTCGTGCGGAGTACTTTCGATCGAAACACTGTCTCGTAGATTAAAGTATTGGCGATAGCTTGCTTTGAAATGCCTTTGCCGAAACCATCGGCTAGAGGATGCTCGACATTCAATTCAGGCACCTCGTTTCCCGTACCCAAAGGTCCAAGATATTCTTTCAGTAGATGACATCTCAAACTATGGGAGAACTTCCCAATTTGGTAGAGTTCGTCATTCATTTTACCGTCAATCATCTCCACATCCTCGGAGTCCCTCCACCCAACCATGCTTCGGTAGTTGATGGTCGTTGATCCGATGATTGCTAGTCTGTCCTCCACAATCATCAGCTTTCTATGCACGTAAATGATCTCTGTCACCAGGTTTCCATTCAACGAGCCGTGAGGTCGCAAAACCGTACACACTAAAGTATCTCTTTATAACTTGAGCAGGCATTTTTCTTTCTTTCAACCTGTCAAACAGAGTGACCCCAATGTAAAGGGTTGCATAGTTCCAATAACTCACCGCTGTTAAGCCGTCTCCCGAGTTCACCAAGGAAAATATCTTCTGTCGATGGTGTACTGAACGCATTCCGATGCAAACGATTGTGCTCAACTGCGCCACCTGTATCGCTTAGACGCGACGGACGCTAACTCATATACGTACGCACAATGATGCAATAATATGCAAATCGATATTTCAAACTTTTAGCCATCACTAAAATTGTCTTCCGACAAACTGATAAAAACCGATAGAAGAAAACCGTACGCTTAGCGTTAGACTTGACGTCTGGTCTATGCAAAGAAATGTAGAGATCAATCGATAGTGACTGCAGAATGTATCTGCGTTCTCATCGAGTGGCTAGTCACGGACTTTCTTATTGCGGGTCGTGTGGCAGAAAGCGAAAAAGAACTCAGATAGGAGTGACAACAAAGTTTTTTTTGATCAAAGAAATTGACTTTGTTCGAAAAGTGTCGCTTCTGCCTAACTTAAGACAGGTAGTCTCTAATGATCTTAATGTTGGTTCTCTATGACGGTTTTTCGAATGTCCTCTGTGTACTTACGGATAAATTTTATAGATTTGCTTCACTTTGAATGTTATGGGAAGTAGGTGCTTGCATATGGTCCTTGACGAGTTAACAGGTTTGTTGGGGGTTTTTTTTAAATAAATTTAAACTTCATATCTTGTCGACATACCTTAATTGGTCAATACTAGCTTAATAAATACGCATTTAACTCTGGCTTAAAGTCACCATAGAAGTCTTTGAAAGATGGTGTACTCCTTTCGGATGTAACCGACTGTGCTCAACTTTGCCACTTAAATTACCTGGACTTGCTCACACGCTAATTTGTGCACGCATCAGCAATCGTACAATAAATGTTATTAAATACATCAATTTTTCAAATCTTATTGTTTCGCGTGTGTTCCAGGCCTCTAATATATTAATACTTCTACATATTAACGCATTATAAACCTCTTTCGCGCGTGTTCTAGTACTCCAATATATCAACACGGGTGCAAATTGATCCGTTGTGAAACACCACTTAACACCACTTGACGTGCTGTTCCACACCTGTGATTCGGAATAAAAAGTCTGGACACTTCCACTCGATTATACTCCATTATATTTATACTCTCTCCATAATTTATAGTCTTTTGTATATCATCATAAGCTAGACTTATAATTCTATAAACGAAAGCTTTCTTTGTCACCGTCTACCTTCTTTAGCTTAATATAAACGTCTGTTCCTAGGCCGTTCATAGTTTGTAGATGAACGGATCCTCCTAAATATTCTGCATAAGCTCGAGAGGTCGGTAGTCCAAAACCAAAGCCAGCCATACTACCGATGGTTTCCGAAGAATTCACAGTTTTGCTGTATTCGGAAAGTACGTTCGAGTTTACTGCCTCTTTTTTGAAAGTAGAGAATGAGTAATTGAAAACTTGCTCCAAAATGGCGTCTGGAATGCCTCCACCAAGGTCTGAAATTCTAGAGATAAACAAAACGACAGAAATCAACAATTCTGAAAAACGAACGTTCACGACTTTATCCTAAGACTTTTTGAGTGTAGTATTCTACCCCCTGAAAGGGTAGCAATTCAACAGGAAAAAATATTATTTGGCATCTTTCTTCCCCTTTGCCATACAGTGGAAGTGCTGATATCTTGGAATTTGTAGCACCGTAATGGTTGAAAGCAAACATGGAAATAGAAAATTTAGATTAGCTATTTATCCTACGTTACACTACTATTCATGAGTTTTATTCCTAGCTTTTTATTTGTTTCAATCTTGCGTTTGGAGGTGGAGGAAGCTTCACCCTCGCCGAACACTGAATAAAACCTAGAACATGTACTTCAAGAAAAATCAGTTAGGACTAGCAGGGTAACAAAACGAGGAAATTTCGTGATTATCCCAAACTGCGAAAGTGAACAGAAAAGTTGAGAGCATGATGTAGTGACGGCGCAAGCCGTAAAAAAGCGGGGGTAGGGGTCGGGAAAAATCGGTGAGTTCTGATATTTCACAAGAAGTTTTTCACTGACAAATACCTTCACTATAACCAGAATGGTTATTTAAATGATAAAGTTCTATGCATTCGCCAGGTAAAGAGAGTGGGGATGAAATTATCAATTTCCAAAGACAGGACGTCACTCAAACCTAACTCACAACCCCTTAATATTTTCTCCCCGGATTTCGACGAAACCGTAAATTGATCTGGACAACAAGTTGGGGGACGTCTCCTTCCAGTCCCCCCGTGGCGCCGCCATTGACATAGTGACAATCTCTCAAGTCAATTCAATTTCTCGGGTTAAATTTCGCAACGAAGGAGTTATGTAATTCTTTCGCAGGTTCAAGTTATGTTCCCCGTTATATGAAACTTTGTTTCTCGGAAAAACTGGTGACATACCTTAAGAGTTTCCTCAAAACTTCAATAATTTTAAAAACTACGTGAACATGCAAGGCTCGACAAAATTCCCGTCCTGTCGTTACGGACAAGCAGATCACGTCGGACAAGAAACTTTCTTAATACACACGCTCTCAAGCTGTTCTCTCAGAACAACTTTCTGAGCCCCTGACGGGAATCGAACCCGTAACCTGATTGCTGGTGAGACGCTCTTACCATCGAGCTACAAAGACTCAGATGGTGAGCGAAGGTTAAATTTGTGTACTGGTTCGTATAGATGGTAGACATATGCACTGTCAGTCTGCTAGTCTCGATATGTCGTCTATTTTTATGTTAATCAATGATGTGTTTGTGGTAGCTTGGTAATTATGTTCTTAATACACACGCTCTCAAGCTGTTCTCTCAGAACAACTTTCTGAGCCCCTGACGAGAATCGAACCCGTAACCTTCTGATTGTCGGTGAGACGCTCTTACCATTGAGCTACAAAGACTCAGATGGTGAGCGAAGGTTAAGAGCGTCTCACCGGCAATCAGAAGGTTACGGGTTCGATTCTCGTCAGGGGCTCAGAAAGTTTTTCTGAGAGAACAGCTTGAGAGCGTGTGTATTAAGAACATAATTACCAAGCTACCACAAACACATCATTCATTAACATAAAAATAGACGACATATCGAGACTAGCGGCAGTACATATGTCTACCATCTATACGAACCAGTACACAAATTTAACCTTCGCTCACCATCTGAGTCTTTGTAGCTCAATGGTAAGAGCGTCTCACCGGCGATCAGAAGGTTACGAGTTCGATTCCCGTCAGGGACTCAGAAAGTTTTTCTGAGAGAACAGCTTGAGAGCGTGTGTATTAAGAACATAATTACCAAGCTACCACAAACACATCATTTAAGAAACTTTCTGCTCATTTACCGTCCGTTGACGAAAAGATTTCCTGGTGGTGGAAAAGAGTCTCTAGCAAGCAACATTTGTGAGTTGCTTGTTCTTTGGGCAAGCTGGGATTCAAGTTTATTTCGAGCCCTGAGATGACCACATCGTCTAAGTCGAATTTGACCCATTTTGTTTAACCTACCATATGCGTTGAAACAGTGGAACCTGGTAGGGATCAGTGGAAGTCAGTTTCTGACGGGTAACCAGTATATTTGAGATATGGGCTTCTTCAAAATTATTTGCTGGGCAATAATCTTTATTACTAGACTTCGATTTCCGCCTGGTATCTCGATTGCCGAAATCCTAGCTACTGTATATTTGGGCAAAGTTTGTAGAAAGCCACAGTTAGAAATAATTCTGCAGGTGACAACGTTTTTCGAGGTCTGTTTTTTTACTGCAAATATTTTGAAGGTATAAGACAGCGACACTCATGATTAATGTTCATTTACTTTGTCTGATGATGACTTTTCCTGCTAAATTCATATTCCTTTCCCCCTTTTTAAAACACATTGTACCGGCAACTCTCAAGACTGACCTTATCCTGAAATCTGCATCATTACTGCATATCGTAATTGTAACACTCGGAAGAGACGATGCCCTGAATATATATTTACCACTGTGGAAGTCCACCGTTGACCTGGGTTGAAAAAAACAAGAAACCAGTTGAGACTGATTGAGAGCTAAAGAATAGCGAAGACTTCATATGATTAATACAGTGAATTTTATCCTTATGCCTTTAAAGAACAGCTTCACTTCTGTCCGAAACAGATGTGAAAAAGCTCTTTGGTCCTATGCTTGATTTTCCAAGACTCTTCGTAGACCTTGTAGATAATGGACATCATCGGGACCTAAGCTTTCTCCGTTGTATTTTTGAAGAATTTTAGTTGCTCAGGCATTTTTAATTTTCAAGATTTAGCCGTTGTTGGTAAAATTAGGACTTGTTGTAGAGTTGGTTATTACGAACGGTCGTCCGTTTGTGGAGGTTCCATTACATCATCGAATACCTTTCGAATGTGGGGCCAGTTACACGGAAGAATTTCACCCAGGGATAAAATTTCCATCCGGCTAACCGAGCTAAATATACAAGTCCTGCTCGGTCTGAAATTTGAGTCTTGTAATCTCAAGTTTTCAAAAGGGCTTCTTTGTTAGCCTGGGCTGAAGTTCACGACAAAGTCAGCCTCTGAGTGGCATTTTCATGTGATAAAGACAGTTTTATATGGACGTGACCAGTGTTCTCCATCATCGACATTATGGTTTATTTGCTCGGAGCCAATCCAAAAAAAGCGGTTGACTCACGTTTAATTTTTATCTTTCATTTCTGTAATTAATTCTGCTCGTTTGTTGTTGGTCTTCAACCACGTTTGGGCAGCGGACTCCCTATGGAGCCTGTTTACCCGGAAGTAGGGTTACCCTTCTAAAAGGATGACCCCAATCAATTGTTTCCTGCGTTTCGTTTACATGCGTGCTAGGGTGACTGGGAGGTTGGGTTACCCTACCAGCTTGCCAGGGTAACCTTGGCAGCAGGGCTATCTTTCTGTTTACTTAAACCATGTAAACGCATCACGCAGGGTAACCCTCTCAGACGCATCATACTTCGTTGACGATCGCCAGGATGCTGAAATCGTTAGATCGAATGATTGTTGTGGGTCGCTCACGATCGCTGGAAAATGTTTCCATAAGATCGCCATCAATCGTTCAGGATCGCTAGCGATCAACAGTGACCGTAAGCGACTAAAATACTTCGCCTAGTTTTACCGGATTTGCACTATTTTGCCATATTTACCATGTTTAGAGCACAAGATGTTATTTCATGTATCATATTTTAGCGTTTTTGACAAATTTTGTCGTAAGTACTCTTGCCACAAAAGTATTTTTTTTCATTACTTTTCCTTCCGTGAAATTATCAGGCCGTACGTTTAATTTTACAGAAGTATATACTGAGGACTTACTTTTACTGTTAGGCACGAAATTTCAGTGTTTTAGTGACCAGTGCATGTGAAAAGCAATAACTCTTTTGAATTTCGTACACAATAACAAGGTTCAAGAGACTAATTGTTATGGCCACAAAGGAACATGAAATGATCGGGACTATATCTACTCGCAAAATCTGTAACTTGTACAAGTATCGGACGTCATACATTTTTCATATTTTCGCTCACCTGACAGCATTTTTTAACAGTTCTTGTAAGATGTACTCTAGAGGAGCTGGGAAATACGAGAAGGATGCGTCCGTGTGGCCATTTATGACAATCCCTGGACAGACGCCATAGTGATGTTCACAAACTTGTCTAAAAAACATGAAACCAACAGACAGTGAACTTACCTGAAGTACACCGTTCGATCCCTGTCAAGAGCTCAGGAGACCTGGCTAGAGAGTGGCTAGAGTAGCTAGAGTGCTGTTTGACAGACCCTAACGAACCTCTGACTTTTCAGGCTTACAGTCGGAGTTAGGCTAGGGTTAGGGTTAGGGTCGACACTAGAACGTAACCACTGAGACCAGGAAACCGTGTGGAGACTGGGGCTGGAAAATTAAGTATTTTATTTACTTGATATCCTCTCACCTAAGATTGAGGACAATATTGATATGTCAATGGTCCTAAGATTCAAAAATATCTTGGATGCTATGGTTATGGTTATAGTTACGGTTAGGGATAGGATTCGGGTCAAGATTAAGATCCTAATCCTTGCAGTTGACGTGTTACTCCTAGAGACATCTTAAGTTAAACCCCAACGATTTTTTTCCAAAACGTTATCAGATAAATAAAGTATCTCATATTCCAGTCCCAGTCTTTGCACGGTCACCTGGCCTAATCGGTTACGTTCTAGTGCCAACCTAGGGTGAAGGTTTAGGTAGGCTTAGCCTAGCTTAGCCTGTGATTGCACGGGTCCGCTACATTACACTTGACAGTTTGTACTTAACCCGAAAATCTCTAATGGTTAATAAGCTTGATGAAGCATCGCAACAACTACTTCACACTTTTTTACCTGACAAAATCTGCACTTCTCTCAATGACGGTTTTCAGAGACAAATCTGTAGCTATGATTCCAACAAAGTTTTCCTTAAAGTTGGAATAAATTTGATTACTTGAAAATTGAAAATGCGTAAAAGAACTACTCTGCCTGTGTTATAAATTTTAAGAAGACTTTGATACCTTTTCTTCTCGAAGTGCAATGTGATGCTCAGCCAGCATTCGTATCCCAAGACGAGACTTCAGTGTGTCGTCCAAGAAAGAATGGATGGTCTCATACTATATTAAATTCCAAGATAAAACAATCAGGCGTGAACAGATATGGTGCAATTGAGCAGCCATTTTGTATGATCATATCACGCCTGCACTGAAACAATTAAATTGGTTGCCTATTGATTATATGTTGAAATACAAAGATGCTGTTATGACATTTAAGTGTTTGAATGACTTAGCTCCATCATATCTTGCCAGAAGATTTGTATCTAGGTCGCAAACACATGACCAAGACACAAGATGTAAAAACAAGTTGCAGATTCCCCTCTATCGAACTGCATTGGGGCAGCGTTCTTTTTTATATAGGGCGACTAAATTATGGAACGAACTTGAGGATGATATTAAGAATATTTCTTACATTGAAACTTTTAAGATTTTAATAAGGAACAAATTATATAACGAGTTTTGGAATAGTTGCATGAATAGTTAACTTTAACTTTTTAACTTTTTATCTTGTTATTAATTGTAATGTATAGTTTAAATTCACGTAGGTTGAGTAATTAATGATGTTAATGTAAATATAGATTTGTAATGCACATAATTATTAATTGTAATTATTTCTGAAAAGCCATAGTGGAGAAATAAATTACTCTATGATTATGATTTTGCATAACGGTTTTCGCTTGCAGCTGGTTGTACTTTCAACTAAAGGTTCGATTATCTCAGGTGTAGTAATACTTCACATAATATAATCACCACTGTAAATGGGAAATATAGGTATAGACTTTAGAAAGCAGGGTTCATAAAGCTGGTACTACACAACAACAGACAAAAAAATCGACAGTCCTTTGAAAGTCTAGCACGCGTCAAAGATGGGCCTGGACGCAGAAAGTTCACTTTCACCGACCATCACATAGTTTAACGTACTTTTTTATTTATTCACTTGGAATGCAATCGGATCGTGTTAAGTATATACCAACCCTTTCCCTACTTTCTTCTGCTAAAAGATGAAAAAATATCCGGGAATCTAGTTCGTTCTTTAAAATCGCTTGTTTAACATAGGAAGAGAGAATAAAGAACGAAGAATAATAAGGGGTGGCAATTATAGTGTGCTTCAACCTGTCTAGTCTTGGCCGTTCTCTTTTTCGCTATCTTTTATTTTATTTTTGAATAATGACAACAGGCCATTCTGGGTGTCTTTTCTGGTTTCGATGAAGGTGTGTTTACACGTGTGATTTTGTACCATGCGATTGTCATCTTGGTGTATGTATTAAACTAAGGAGAACATTGAGGACAAAGTGCAGCAAATCATGAGCGGATGTCGCGCCTCATTGACTGTCATGATGTCATTGCATACACCAGAATGACAACCGCAAACCACAAAATTGCGCGTGGAAACGCGCTTTGAGAACCAGGATTAGGCTTAGGATAAAGAGAGGAAAGTTCTAGAGAGATGCGAAAAATGTTTGTCGAGAAAAATATTTAGCACATTCTAGCCAACATAGTTTTTAGTTACGTGACTCCATGCAAGCCTCTGCGCAAATATTAAATGGCAAACGAGATGCTTATTTTTCCAGCTATTTCTTCCTGCAGTTTACTGTACTCTCCTTTTCTCTTTCCAAGTTTCCGCCATCCATCCTGTTCGTCTTATTCACTTCACTTCCATAGGAAGATATTCTCAAGTGGGATAATAATTTTCACGTCAAAATATTAGTTAAGGAGAAACACCGGCAAGGACGTAACCAGAAATTCGAAAATGGAGGTTGTTTCTTTGTCCAGAACCCCCCTGCCCCCAACAATAACAACACACTTAGTAAACTATATTAAACATGTCTTTAGTTTATAGTAACAACATACGACGTCAAAGGTGGCAAAGAGTAGAAGTAACTTCTGGGCAGCTCAGGACATTAAAGCTGAGGTTGATATCCAAAAAGTCCTCACACTCCCCCAAAAAGGGGGATCGGACGCCCTCCCCGACTGCCCCCTCGTTGCGCCCATGCTTACCGGCACTTGATGCTTGCATTGCTTAAATCCACGAGCTAAAGACGTCACCACGTGCCTGTGGTCATCGAGCAGGCTTTTTACCATTTTGCTGTACTTCCTTTCTGACTTTAAGTTATTCACCTTCAAAGTTGAAGTACAATACACAAAACAAATAACCAATGGTAGCCATCAAATAAGGCAACAAGATAGTCAGGCAATATAAGCCTACATTATTCTGAAGTCCTGAATTTCATTATTCAGTGTGCTGTGGCAGATCTAAAGAGAGGACTCAGGGGGTTAAACGTCCGTTTGAGCCCCCCAAACAATGCGAGGATTCCTTGCCATGACAAAGTTGTGGTGATATTTTGACACTATTACAAAGTCATTGTCAAACCACTAGGGTTAGGGGTAAATGGTTAGGGTTAGGGTTATGACTTTGTAATAGATTCCTTGCCATAGTCGCTAAGTTTATGTGATAGTAAACTTTATTATTTTCCTTTTTTTTTCTTTAACTGTGCACCCCATTAAAGTGATGCTAACAGTTATGGAACCATCACCCCCTTAAAAACGTAGAATGACCAATGGCCTGGTTAACCACCCCTTTTTCAAAAACCTAGAACCACACCTGGCCTGGCAATACCCTTCTCCTTCTGCAAAATCCTAGATCTGCCCCTGAAGTGCTAAGTTATTGATCTGAGGTCCATTGAGCTTACCTTTGGGAATTGCGAAAGCATGTCAAAAGCTCGAATGTACAGCTCATACTGCCATAGAAAAGAAGAGCAAAAAATTAATATGTACAACCAGCAGATCACAACATGCTACAATAAACCTTGCAAGACTTCAACCAGGTTGTTGATTGTGAAGCTACGTTTCACATGCTTTTTAGAATTCACTTTCAAAATTACAATATAAAGTAACAGACAGGGACTACAGAAGATGCTTCTTTTTGCAAAGATTTCACCCAACCAGAGATGGGCTAGCTGCCTGAACATAGTTTGCTAGTCTAGTAATACTGTACTAATTGCATCTGAGCTACCTTGGGTTAAGCTTTGACTTGCCAAGCTAGGTGATCCAAACACTTAAGAACAGGAATGAGTAGTCACATACACCTTACTCTGTAACCTAAGCAGAATGGACAAACAATTTCTTGAAGAAATTTTAGTATTATAAAATCTACTTGACAGTGTGAAGCACATTTAACTACTACTAACAATATCACGAGAACAACACTTCTGTCTATTATCAGCACAAAAATATACACGAATCAGTAATAAGATGTATTTTCCCAAGTCTACACCATATCTGTGCACATTACCAAAATTGTAATTAATTTAAAATACTTTAGGGCCACAGGGATGTAGCCACACTGGGGATGCCAGGCAGGACCACCTGGCACAAATTCTAAGCACCCAGCACTCACAGTAATTTTATGAATTATGCTAGGCACTTTGCCCAAACATAATGAAATATACAGTTTCCATGCAGCAGATGTCATTGTAACTTAATCAGTCATTTGCCAAGCTTGGAGATAAGAACCCAAATTAGCATGAACAAGCAAAATTTGCCAGGATTCTCATTTGCCAATCTCCATAAAGAGCAGTTGCTAAGTAGCCAGTGTCTTAACAGTTGTAAAGATGAAATTTGTGCAAATTTTCATGGAAAGGCATACACGAAATCATGTTGCTATGTGACAACCGTTTGCCTAAAGAGGTGGAATATTAGAAGTGCATTTAATTGAACTTCACTGAAAGTGCCAGAATTTCCCCATATTATTTCAACTTATCGTGCCATGTTTGCAAAAATTTCCAGGGGAAGACATCACAATGAAAACATGATAAGACATGATGAAAATTAAATGAGGATATATTTTTACCCTGCACTCATTTTTCTCTGGCTACATCCCTGCATTGGTAGCCAAAAAGTCAGTAGGGCTGAGGTCCTAGAAATGTGATTTTTTTTATTTTGCCTGGAAGTTAATATCATCAATGGTATTTCAGCAACAGTAATTCAAAATGAATGATACCTTTGCTTGCAACTTCTCCTAAATGCTTAGGACATAAGATATGGCTTTACTTTATCAATGACTGACTTCTACTTGATTTAACCTTTTCATCTTCCCATACACTGCCCAATTTCTTACCCTGCCATCTCTCTGGTATAATTGTCAAAATAATTACACACTGGCTTACTTTAGAAAACCAGATAAATTCCATAATTAACTTACAGTGTCTGAAATATCTGGATTTACAGCAACAATGTATGGTAGGGAATGAAATGCCACCAGTCGACGTGCTATACGTGTTACCAATTCCTTCTGGAGGAACTGGACATTTTTCTAGAAAGAACAAACAAGATAAAATCAAGTGCATAGCCAAGGGAAGACTAATGTGATTATCATTGTCTTGAATTGTAGCACTAATAGTAATCTAATTATCATTATGACTTACAATCAGATGGGTTCCATCAGAAAACTTCCCTGCATGTAGCATTTGATATGGTGTAACTTTCACAGATGGCTGAAATTTCAAAAACAAACATCAATTACATGTTACATGTAGATATAGGTAATTCCTTAATATCAGCCATAACAATATTAAAATAACTATATATTTGAACCATTAGCTTGAGGCCATAACCATAGTTTAAACGTACTAAATACAGTTCTGTAATGTACTGTTGGGTACTGTATTGTTGGGTTGATTGTGGGTTTCATTAAGGTAAATAATAAAAATTAATAATGTAGTGATGCTTCCCCATGTTTTAAATTTAAAATTTCTTCCCCTGGCTAGTGAAAAATCTGACCTTAACATAATTTAAACTTTTAGTTTTACATCTACCGGCCCAAATGGGTAAAGGGTGTTTTCAAAACATCAGCAGGGCTTAGCAGCCCACCAAAAGTTTACTGTGAGGTTTTTGGGGCAAAGCAGTACTTAGGCTAGCTAACAGAGGGCATAGCAGGCTGCTATGTACTCAGTCTGAAATCAGGTCTATATACCGACATCTTGTAAAATCTAGCAACCCAGTACGGTATCCACCATCCACTAAAATTCATCAGGATACCAACTGAACGAGAAAAAGAAAAAGCTTGAGTATCCTTTAATCCAGATCTCACACTCAGTCAACAACACAACAGTTCCCAGCTTTGCACATGGCATATTTGGGTGAATCAAAATCCAGAAACATAATACCCATAAACACAGATACGGTAGGCAAATTTTCGTCCCTTAGTCACCTTGCATGTAAATGGACATCACACTGATCAATGTTAGTTCCCTTGTACTATACTTTGCATGGTGGGCAAGTGGATGAGTAATGGGGATGAGTAATGGGGATCTTGAAAGCAGGAAAATCAGCGATAAAAAAGTTTCTGCATGTGCCAGTGAGCATTTTTGATACTAACACTTTGCAAACCTATTGATACATGAGTATTAATTCACATGTAGACCTGTTCAGTTTTAATTACAGATTATTATTATTATTATTATTATCATTATTATTACAACTTGCACACCACCCAACTAAGTTATTATTATTATTATTATTATTATTATTATTATTATTATTATAGTGCAGATACACAGTATAGCTTGCACAATTCTTTCTTCAAACTTATAGTGTATAAATTATGTACTATCAACTTGAACTTGAGATTAGGTAAAGTGGAAGTAGCATCTGGTACATCCCTATCTCCCTGGTAAGTTTCCCATGCATTTACTGAACTCTTAAGAGTAAGTTATTCGGGATTAATTCTTTTTACACCTTCAAAACAAACAGCTCGAAGAATGTAATACAAGTGAAAAAATTATACCTATTTCAATAGACCAAATAAGCAAACTCTTATTCTTTTCAAAAAAAAAAATAACCCTTAGATGCTGAAGTCAACCATTAGGGGCTGATTACATGGAGTATTTCAGTCCAGTTAACTAGGCTGAGATTTCAGCCTGGCCTGTCAATAAAATACTTGAAAAATGGAGCTTGCGTTTGCATGAAAGTTTCTGCCTGGTTTGAATACCCGGGCTGAAAATTTCAGCCCGATTGACCGGGTTGAAAAATCACATGTAATCGCACAAAAAAAATTTCTGCCCAGGCTGAAAAGCCAGTTGACGCACGTGAGAAGATGTAAATTTCCAAAACAACAAAGGCTACCGAGAAATTCCTGCCTGGGTTCAGTCCCCGATTTCAGTTTCAGCCCGGGCTGAAATATCCCATATAACCAGGGCTTTTTTCAACCGGGTCTGCCGGGCTGAAATTTTCCCATTAATCAGCCCCTAATTTTTTCCGGTCGAATGGCCAATATCGACTGCTAAACTACGTTCAAGCAACCAGCGTTTTCGCGATCATTTAGGTTCAGCACTTACATCACCCACAAGCCTTCTTCGATTTCTTCACCGATTTCTGATCCGTCAATTACTAAATACTACCGGTGAAATTTAACGGAAAATCGACATTTTAGCACACGTTTTTAACAGGATGAGCAACGTAAATTGTTTTAACTTTAATTTAAGATATCAGGTCCACAAGGCTACATAAAAGCAAAGGAATTATAAGTTCAAGCCCTCGGTACATGATGTAAAGCTTTGGTTCGTTTACGACGAGCTACGAACGTCCTGATCAACAAACAACTGACCTTATCAGCACAACTTTCGATCATAGCCTGGTTGACGTAAGACCATCCTTTTATTTTATGCCTCCTTTCAGTATTCAAAACTAACCCAGAAGAAATTTTCCGATACGGTAAAATGTGAGCCAAGGATTTCTTAGAGCAAACAATCCTCATTTTTGTGCGGCCAGTCTGGGTCTACGACAATGTAAGTTTCCATAGTAGATCTGCCAGTGAAACAACATTTACTTCCGGTCCGGAAAGTCCTATCGGAAAGTCTCCCCCAAGTGATACTTTCGGTAGCGATTATGGTGCCCCTTTTCTTAACTGGAAAATCACCAAACATACCATTTAAAACTGGCTATTAAAAGACATTTTCCTAGGCCTGCAACTTACACCTTGGGAATTCAAACATGAAGATACAACGGCCATGTTTGAAGTCACACAATGTGTCAGAAGACCGCGAACATGGCCGCCATTAAGGATCCGCGTTCGTAACTATCTGCTAATCTAAGCATAAAGAATTTCAATAGATTGCAGTTGTTTACCAGAAGGATTAAACACATAATATTTCCATCTAGTCAAAAGTATTGCTAAAATGTGCAGCTAAACGTTGTAACAAGAAAAAGTATCAAGTTCGCATTTCCTGCTACGAGCTCTCATTGAAAATTTGATAGTCCATGGTCGAGAGTGCTTGTGGGAGATGTTATATAACCTGACCACCATGGCAACTGATAAATATGGCGGACGTAGCAAGTGGTTTTCACTTTGACGAGCTTTCTAAAATTCGTGTGTTAGAACCCGAAGTTTACCAGAAAACGCAAGAATTGAAAGAAGAATGTAAAGAATTTGTTGACAGTGAGTAAACGTTCGAAATAAGATTTCCTCGAACAAGATTTTCGAGATTATTTAATCATATTCTCAGAAGGATATTGTATGTACAAACTGTTTGTTGAACCTCACAGAACGCTCAAAAATGTCTATTAGTTCATGCTGAATCCTGGAAAATTACGGAGGTGCTCCTTTTTTGGCAGTGTGATGTAAATGTGTAATAAAACTGTTTATTTTCGCGAAACCAGATCATAATTGTGACTTACAGTACGGCGCTTTTTTCTCATAGAAATTGTTGAATTTCAAAGTATTGTTGGTAATTTCATTGGTATGGTAGATGGGCTGGCAAAAGAAGTAGAAAATGAGAAAATGAAGGTAAGTAACTTATATGTGTGTTGATGATTTAAGAGATTATTTTACAAACTTAGCTGTAGAATTTAAATTGGAATTAGTCTAAATCTATCTGGATTTATATATATTTGTAGTACATTATGTTTGTATAGCTATTGAACAAACGATATTTCCAGAACCATTAAGAACATGGTCTGTAAGTTAGGGTGACCAAGAAAACTGCCATTGAACTCTAAAATGTAGTCTCCCAAGAAAAAAAGCAACAAAACTGTAATAATGTAATAGTCATGTCTAAACTTTGCTGTCCCAAGTAATTGCAAGAAAATCTAAATTATGATATTGAAATGAATTACACTTCATGCTGCTCTGGTACAGTTGATATTACTGGATCAAATTCTTAGCTTTCCAATTGTCCCATTAGCAGGAGCATGACTAGAGAAGGGATTGGGGGAGGGGGGGGGGGGGGTTGTGACCCCTGCCCTTTTTGTGGGAAATCTTATTATTGTGCCCTATTAGTGACAGCCTTTTGCCCTCATTTCCCAAAACCATAAAGATGAAACTCAGTCAATATGATCAACATCACCCTGATGGTGGCTTGACACCATCATCTGACCCCTGCCCTTTGAAATCCCTGGTTGTGCTCCTGTATTTGTACTGTGAGAATCATAAGAATGTCATCAGTATATTTTATGCATTTCATGTAATTAAAATAATAACTTCACAATTAACCTACACTGCTGAAGTCAACTGAAAAATGTTGACTCAAGTGGGATTTGAACTCGCACCTTCGGGATACCAGTCCACCACTCTACCTGTTGAGCTATCGAGTCCACAGGGATTGGAGGCAAGTTTTTATTTAATTTAAGTGCATGAGATATTCTCGCGACAACTTAACACTATCCATGAGGATGGATGTGCAGTGTTTCAATTCTATTTCAGAATCATCCTCAGGGTATTATGAAATGATAACTTCACAATTAACCTACACTGCTGAAGTCAACTGAAAAATGTTGACTCGAGCAGGATTTGAACTCGCACCTTCCAGATACCAGTCCACTGTTCTACCTGTTGAGCTATTGAGTCCACAGGGATTGGAGGCGAGTCTTTATCCAATTTAAGTGCACGAGATATTCTCGTGACAACTTAACGTTATCCATGAGGATGGATGTGCAGTGTTTCAGTGAGAATATCTTGTGCACTTAAATTGGATAAAAACTCGCCTCCAATCCCTGTGGACTCTATAGCTCAACAGGTAGAGTGGTGGACTGGTATCCCGAAGGTATGAGTTCAAATCCCACTTGAGTCAACATTTTTCAGTTGACTTCAGCAGTGTAGGTTAATTGTGAAGTTATCATTTCATAATACCCTTAGGATGATTCTGAAATAGAAATGTAATTAAAATGTTTGGACCTCTGTTATGTTTGGACCTATGTTTGGACCTATGTTTGGACATAAAATGTTTGGACCTATGTTTTGGACAAAAAAGACCCTAGGCAGCTGCTCTTTCTGAAACAGTCCACTCTTCTAAATAGTGCTCTTCTGAACAAAGTGTAAAAGGGCCAACATTCTCTATTTAATACACAAGCCTTGATTTTGTGATGAACAAATAAGAAATTTATTAAAAATTAAAATTCAAATGTGTTGGGTTAATTTTAACGACATTAGTCACATTATGCTGTGATGAACTTTTTAAACTACTTATCCATTTCTACCTACAAGGTTAGATAACTTTTTTTTCTATTTTTAACACTGGTCATGTTATTATCTGCTAGAGTGTAAATACATGTACCAGCCAGCTATCTCATATCTAAATAGAACTGATCTAACTCTGTGACTCCATCTGTTTCTACTGCGAAAGTAAACTTTGAATTTCCAAGTTAGGCATGGGTTATGTGGGTTACCATTGTCATTATATAGTAATATCACCTCTAATGCCATACAGTATTTAACTGCTTCTTCATCATTGCTAGGCTATTGGATCTAGAAATCTCTTAAAGTCTGTGGAAAAACAGAGAGAGACACAACAACAACAGCTTCAGGCTTTGATAGCTGAAAAAAAAGTTCAACTTGAGAGGTACAGTATGCAATTATTTTTTTGACTTGTATCTACTGATAAATACCAATGAAACTCTACAGCAGCCAAAAATTTAAAATCTCAAATGAATGTCTAAAAATCTAAAACTTCACAGCTTTTTGTAATCAGTTTCTTCAAAAAATTATCAAATAATGACATTCTATTGAAGAGCTAACTGGAGTAGTGGTTCATAAGGAATGAGTCCAAATCCTTGCTTGGATAAACTGAGTTTTTCACAATGAAATCTATGACTAGCAAGCCTGGATATTTTTTTTTTGCACTGGCTGTCAAAATGACCAGCATCAATCAGATTGTGCCTGTCACAAAACAAAATGTACCTGTCACTTAACAAGACTATAATTTGATTGCTGTTCGTACAGTCACTGTATAATAATAATTGTTATTGTATACAAGCATTGGTATGGGATATTAAAACTTAAAAGTATGAATGATACATGCACTGCACACAATTTTATTTAAAAGTATTATACATGTAGATTTATACATGTAGCATACGACTACAAAAAGATCATAATCATCAACAATTAATTTATTCTTGGACCATCACGTCTCTTTGATCAATTTAAATCCTCAAAGTCACAGTAAATCCCCAGGTAGGAAACCTGCAAAACTAGCATTACTCTCATCTGAATCAGACAAATGTTTCTCATGTAAGTCATTGTCAGTAGTCAAGTCTTGATCAATATGGCTATCATTGCCAACACTATTTATGTCAGCAGACATAAAAAATGAAGTTATTTTCTTGGATATGTTGTATATAATTTAACGCTAGAGTGATTATAAACAATCAACATTCAAGACAGTCGCACTTTGCCATTTTATATTCACCAGCACACAATCTCGCAGGTAACTCACAAAACCACTCGCGGTAACTCGCGCACTTTCACTAATTTGATATACAAACGAAGAGCGATTGATTTGAGACAAATATTAATAGTTGGTTTTGCAATGAAACTGGAAGTCAATGTTAGCAAAAACCGTTCTGGACAAAATGACAGACATAGCGAAATTTGTGACTGTCAAAACTCTATAAATGACAAATTTGTACCAGACAATGTCCATGACCGGACGCTAATATCCAGGCATAATGACTAGTTGTGTTGGTTAACCAGGATTTTTTTTTTTTGCACCATGGGCCTGATTCTGGAATGCAAGTACCTTACATCAGGTGATAATTTCACAATATTATTATAATACCATAATTTTTCAGGTATAGACATCAATATGAATCTCTGCTCAAGACAGAAGAGGAACAAAAGGAGTTTATTGAACAGTTTGTACTTCAAAAGTAGCCAACATCAGAGAACTACAAGGAACACTTCACACTCATCAACAACTAATGCACAGACTGTCAACTTGATGAACCTCCAGACACAGCTACTTAAATAACTTAAAAAATTAAGGTACTTATTAGCTGACAATGACAAAATTTGAGTTGGATTGAAATTGAGTTGGTAATTGAATTTTTAATACAGCTTCTTTGAGTTTTGAAGAAATATGAGAAAAGGTATTGTAATATACAATTATAAAATTGAGTTTTGGCAAAAATATTAGAAAACAGGTGGTACTTTAAGGCAAGCACTATTAATAATAATTATTTTAACATAAACATTCCTGTACTTGAAATTCCATTACAAATCAGTGTTATTTCCTTTTAACTTGTCCTTATTTACTTTTGTGAGCTAGAAACATGCAGTAAATCAACAACATACAAACAGTAGAATTATGATTAGAAAGTTTGCTTGTGTTGGCAACAGATTTGTACCCATAAGGTACAAATCGACAAAATTCGTACAATGAGTTGGACACTCATATTGAAGACATTAATTGCTATGTGATAAAATATTTGAAGTAAATGGAATTTACCTAAGACCATCATTATACATTTTTAGTACATTTTCAATAATTTTAAATTTCACTAGATTACAGTAGTTAATTATTTAATGAGCCATTAACTGCTAAATCTTCTGCCATACCTAATGAATATTATTTTAAAGACTGGTCTACATGTACTTGTGCCTTAAACTAAAAAACTGACCCCAATACAACATGATAATTGATGCAAAGGCAACTAGACTAATAATAAAGAAAGAACTGGTTCCTCTTTCAAGTTGGGAAGTTGCACATTTTCTGGTTTTCAAAGGATAAAGATAATTTTCTTCAACACTGTTGATGACTGTCCTGGCATCCTTGAATGGGTTTGGACCATGTAGACGATATTGTGCTGGTACACATGGACCAAAGAAACACCTTATAGCCAGTTTGGGATCATCCATGAACAATGACCATAAATTTGGTTTGGCTCCAATCATAACTGCCACTTCATCAAGATAGTCAACAAATTGAACCTACCATAAAATAAATGGAATGATTGATTTAAGACTGGAACTTCAACTCAATATTATTTTACACTCTCCTGTCCAGTGACATCATTTACGGTTGATCTAACTGTGGTTAAAGCTCAATTCAAAAATATTTCTTCAGACAGGAAATGTTATTCAGTGGTGAGTACCTCAGTACCTTTGATGGCTAAAATTTAAAGCATTTTTAGATAATGAAGTAATGATGGAGCTGAAAAAGTTGTACTTAAATTTAAAGTGTCCAATATATTGAACAACCAAGGACAAAAGAACCAATGAGAGAACAGAGGAAAAACAGAGAACAAAGAACAAAAGGAAAAAAAATCATGTATTAAAGGGTTGACAACAGACCTCTTTAGCCTAACATCTTCATGACAATAAAATTTTTCCTTTGTGTTATAGCAGCATTTGTTTATGATCAATTCCCTTTTGATTGAAGGAATAAGGTTCTATACAAAAATTTAATGTAGTTTGGGATTTTCACCAATGACCTTTGGTTCATTGCTCCCAGCAACCAACAACAACTTTGAAACAACTTGCTTCTGCAAAGACAACTGAGTTAAAGGTCAGAAGTTTAACTCTTTAATCCAAACCTCCAACTACATTTTCCCTTGCTAAAACCATCTGTTTTGACTAGATGATGTCAGTGAAAAAGCCTTAGGCCACCTTTTAGTGAAAGGGTTAACCCCAACTATGGTCACAGGTAAGTAATTAAAAATACATTTTTGCTGCAGACCTGGTATGGTTTAAAATAACCCCCTCAAGTCTCACCCAAATTCCATATTTAACATCTGTTTGGTTAACAGAATAGCATACACAAATATTTAACAAGTTCTAGGGGGAAGGCTTTCTTAAAAGCTTTAGAATTTGGGGGTTAGTCAACTTGGGAATTTTGTTTCATATCCTGGATTCAGAGGTTAGTATTTTAACAGTAAGAAGGAAAATGCAAAGAAAGTGATCCCTGGTAATCATACATCTGCTCTATTATTAGTTTTTGTAAGTTCTTATACTAACACGCATCGTCTGTTCTTTTGGCACACCAATTTTCCTTAACCTTGTCTCTCTTCTCTTGATATCTTTAATCATATCATCCTTACAGGGCAAGATACATTGTCCTGCAAATACTTCTGCAGCAACTCTAGTCTGCATTTCTATTACAGGCAAAGCCGCTCCTCCAACTGACACAGCTCCAATCACTGCTAAAGTATTCTTATCCTCTGGTAAAAAAACATGTTTATAAAGGCTGGCATAGTTTTCCTTCACACAAATTATGTCTCTGGCAAATGGAAAGTTCAAATTAAACCCAGTGCAAAACACCAAAGCATCAATGTTGTCCACCATATCACCTCCATCAAATACCACAGCTGTTTCAGTAACTTCTTTGATGCCATTTTTCACAACAATACTTCCAGTTATCACTCTATGAGGAAGTGCATCATTCATAATTGGATACTGTGTTACATAAAAGGAGCCAGTGGGTTGGAGACCAAAGTTAGCCAAGTTGTACTTTGTGTTCACAAATCCTGATGCAAAAGCTTTTCTGATGAATGTGGGCATCAGTTGTCCAGCTCTGCTTAACTGCATGTCAGTGGGTCTACCTTTTGCTCCCAAACGTTCAAAGATGTAACACCCTCGCCTCGTACTAACATACACTTGAGAAGCATGGTGGCTCAGCTCACAAGCAACATCCCCTAGGAACAATATCAGGAAAAAATAGCAGAATTATTGTAAGTCAAAATTTAAATGGTGTTGTTTAAAAGTCATTACTTTTAATCTTTGGTAGATGAACCCTTGGCTGCTCCCAGAATATTCCCCATGCTAAACAGAATCATCTGGTGTTAGCAATAAAAATATTAAGAATTGACAGAGGTCAACTTTGACAGTCAAAAGGTTAAGATTTCTTGTAATCCAAGTTTCTGAGAGCCACTTCTTACCCCTTTTGCTGTTTAGTGAGTTGCAAGGAAGAAATCCTAACCACATCCCTTACATACAAAAAGGCTAAAAATTAATAAGTAGACCCAGGAAATTGTTTATTATAGTTACATTAATTGTTCATTGCCCAGTTTTAAGCTTCATCAGGCCTCAGTTTTTATGGTTGACTTTGGCTAAAAATTCTGTCAGGTGAAGTCACAGTCTTCTTCATATAACATACTGTATGGCTGATTTTAGACTGTTCTTACCATAATGAATAATCAAATTTGTTACAACAATGAAATACATGGCTGCAAGTGAACATCAAAGACTTGGACAAACCTCCAGAGTTTCCACATCCAACAACCACCACCCGTTTTCCCACAAATGGATGAAATGTCCGATACTCTCCACTATGTACTTGAACACCTCTAAATCTTTCCAGTCCTGGAATCTTTGGTTTAGCTTGATCCCAGTAACGACCACAGCACACCATCAATGCATCAAATGTTTCTCTAAGTATTTCACCATGTTCAGGTATTGTGCTTCTTAATTTTCTATGATTCAAAAGAAAATAATTATTGAGCACTTTTTCAAAATTGTTAAACATTTTATAGCAATCAACTTCATGCAAATGAGTTAAGTTTATAAAGTTACATGGTGTACAAAGAATTTAACACAATCACAAAAAGTCCAGCAATTGAAAATAATGGACTGAAAAACTGATCCATATCTAGATGATAGACTAAGTTTACATTACCAAGTTCCAGTAGCATAATTATTATTAGGATAGAAAAACTTGTCACAGTCATAAAAAATCAATGCCTTATATTTCTTTCCTGAACACAATTTATAAAAAGTGCATCTGGTTTAAAAACATTTAAAAATGCTATTTCAAGTTATAATTTGCCAAAACTGCAGTTTTATAGTCTCTCTGGTAAAAGAATTTATATTGTCAACTTAACTAAATCAATTAACATTTGTATTAATCATTACAATTTTTAATTTCACTTATTCATTATTTAACTTGTTTCAAGCTTTTTACTTTAACTTAATTGCACTAGGGAGTTCAATGTCAATTGAGACTATAGCCTGGTCCACATGAGCACGTTTTCTGTGGCACATTTTTTAGTGACCATTTTTATTTGCCCAAATTTTATGCAACAAATGCATTTGCTGAAAAACTGGTACACAAGTTTTTATGTGGCAAAGAAAAAATGTCACATGTCAAAGTTTGTTTGTGTGCATGACCTATCACAGAAAATTTGCCAAGTATTCAGAGATTGGCAGTGGCGTTTTTGGTTTTGTCCCCATGGTCCACGTTAGTCATTTCTGTCACACAGGCAAACAAGTTTTCAACAGTATTTGCTATTTTCATACACGAGCATATATCTTTGCCACAGAAAATTTGCTTACATGGACTACACTTATTTCCTGTTTTTTCTCCTATCATCACTTTTTGTTACTGTAATTAATAGTTGACAGCAAATAAGTATAATAAATTCAAATTTAAAGAGTACAAGAGTCCCAATTTCCCTTTCATGGAACTTGCAGTTTACAATAAACAAATAGCACAAGGGATGTTGCACACATGTTACAACTCTACACAAATTGCAACAATTTTCATCTCATAACACAGGTTGTTAAAAAATTCCTTGTTGTGACTGGGCCTCAAGGAATTCCAATTACGTACAACCTCCAAGGATTCCGTCCACTGAAGACAGTGATCAACAGAAGAATTCCAAGGTAACACTGAATTATCCCAAGGTTTCTGGTGGTGGATGAGGGATATTAAATGGAATTGTTTGTTCATGAGTAAACTGAGCCGGGGTTGACCCAGTGGGAGTGCTTACCTGTAGTAAACAACCCATCTTCCGGTCGCCTCAAAATCCTCACTTCTGGACAGGCTTACCACTTCAGTATTGAACTGAATATACTGCTCCAAAGAGAAACGCTTGGCATACATTTCCAGATATTTCTGCACCATATGACGCGGTAAATAGTTTGAAAATTCCTTAGGCATGGGAAAATCGGAAAAGCACATCATGTGTTTACTTGTGTTGGTTACGGTGCTGTGATGAACGGATGCCATGTTTGGCAGCACTTCGTCCGAATATTTCCAGACGCCACCAAGCCATGACTGCTTCTCGAAACACGTCGGTTGTAGTCCTGCATCAAGGCAGCTCTTAATCGCAGTCAATCCACCCACTCCACCGCCTATTACCGCAACTTTAACACCAACCATAACCCCTTAACCTGCTTGAACGTGAAAACGATATCACCGTGCACCATCGAATTCTGTGATTGTATTGTAATCACTTACCGCTGGTCAAAGGCCACATACTGCGAGCAAATCCCTGTGTTGCAAGCAACCACGAGTAGGAATATATGTAAGGTTAAAAGTGAGAACACTTCTCCGTTGTATTTTGACCAATATTTCAGCAAAGGAAAAATTTGAAGACCTTTGGTTTTTATATCGTCAAGTATGTTTGTTTATTTGCTTTTCAGTAAGCAGCTTGGTAGGTCTGTTGGTACTGCAGTTGGGACTAGGATAGAGTGTTACTTGTGATAGGGACTCTGAACTGGTCAGGTCAATAACACCACTAACACAAAATTAACACGATCCCGTTCGTAGTTTGTTGAATGGTCGTAATGCCTGAATTTTCTCCAATATAATACAATATAGAATGATCGTGGCAGGCTCAGCTGAGGCAGAATCTACCTTCAGCTTCTCTCCTAGACAGAAAAAGCTTTAAGTAACATACTCCAAAGAAACTACTTGTTTTGGTCTCATTATAGTGTAATATCTGGAATATTTTTTCCATAGAGTTGGACTTGTAGTCACAGAACTCATTAATTTAACAAGTGAAGAACTGGCAGACCTTTTGCCATACTTAATGAATATTATTTAATTTGAAGACTGATCTACATGTACTAGTGACTCACTTAAACTAAAAAACTGACCCAAATACAAAATGATCACAAATGCAAAAGCAGCTAAACTAATAATAAAGAAATAACTGGTCCTTCTTTGAAGTTGGGAAGTTACACATTTTCTGGTTTTCAAAGGATAAAGGTAATTTTCTTCAACACTGTTGATGACTGTCCTGGCATCTGTAAATGAGTTTGGACCATGCAGACGATATTGAGCTGGTACACAGGGCCCAAAGAAACACCTTATAGCCAGTTTGGGATCATTCATGAACAATGACCATAAATCTGGTTTGGCTCCAATCATAACTGCCAGTTCATCAAGATAGTCAACAAATTGAACCTAAAAGTAAATGAAATGGTTGAATTAGGATTGAAGCCCCATTTCAATATTTTCACTTTCCTGTCTGGTGTCTTCATTAAGGTTGATCTAGCTGTTGTAAAAGCTCAACATATAAATATTTGTCCTGAAAAGTAATTATTTTTACTCAGTGTAAAAGCAGCATTTGTCTATGGTCAATTCTGTTTAGATTAAAGGAATAAGGTTTTATACACAATACAGTTTTTGCCACTCCAATAGACCTTATTCATAAAATTAATGGTGCCTTACAGTACTATTTTGATAATTCTCTTATATGCATTTTAACAAGCCCTTATAGCCTTTTCTGGAAAGAAAAAATTCTTTTGAATTTCTTATACAAACATGGCTAAATGGGCTAATTCGTTTGCTCATAAAAGAATATCAAATAAGGTGCCATTTGTGAGCAAGGTCTACTGGAGTGTATATCATGCACAAACAGATTGACCATATATGTAGCTGGGATTTTTACTAGTGACCTCTAGTTCATTACTCCAAGCAAACAACAACATAATATTATATTTCAATGCCCTGCCCTAGGCAGACCACTGAACTGAAGGTCATAAGTTTAGTTTCTTAAATCCAAACCTCCCACTCCAATTCCAACTGCTGAATAAAATCATCTAGTGTTAGTCAGAAAAGGTCTATAGGACCATCTTTGAGTAAAAGGGTGAACCTCAACTGTGATTATCATATAGTAAAAAAAATAATTGCACCGTAGATGTCTACCTTAGTACACGTCTAACATCAGTTTGGTTTTATTATAATTAGATTTTAACAGAGTCTGTGGGTGTGCATCCTTAAAAGTTCTTGAATTTATGGTTGGTTGGCTTGAGAATTTTGTAGCATATCATAGATTCCAAGGTTAGTATTCCAACCTGATTGAGCAAAATGTAAAGCACTTGGTAATATGTAAATTATAGTAGTTTTTATAAGTTACTATACTAACATGCATCAACCCTTGTTTTGGCGTGCCAATTTTCCTTAACCTTGTCTCTCTTCTCTTCACATCTTTAATCATATTATCCTTACTGGGCAAGATACATCGTCCTGCAAAAACTTCTGCTGCAACTCTAGCCTGCATTTCTATCACAGGCAAAGTTGCTCCTCCAACTCCAACCGCTCCAACCCCTACAGCTCCAACCACAGCTAAAGTGTTCATTTTCTCTGGCAGAAAAACATGTTTATAAAGGCTGGTATACTTTTCCTTCACACAAATTATGTCTTTGGCAAATGGAAAGTTCAAATTAAATCCAGTGCAAAACACCAAAGCATCAATGTTGTCCACCTTATCACCTCCATCAAATACCACAGCTGTTTCAGTAACTTCTTTGATGCTATTTTTCACAACAATACTTCCAGTTATCATTCTATGAGGAAGTGCATCATTAACAATTGGATACTGTGTTATGTAACAGAAGCCAGTGGGTTGAAGACCAAAGTTAGCCAAATTGTACTTTGTGTTTACAAATCCTGATTCAAAAGCTTCTCTGATGAATGTGGGTAGTAGCTGTCCAACTCTGCTTAACTGCATGTCAGTGGGTCTACCATTTGCCCCCAGACGTTCATGGATGTAACACCCTCACCTTGCACTAAGGTATACTTGAGAAGCATGGTGGCTCAGCTCACAAGCAACATCTCCTGAGAATGATGTTAGAAAAACAGCAAAATTATTGTAGGTCAAAATTTAAATGGTGTTGTTTAAATGTTGTTACTGTTTATCTTTGGCAGATTAACCTTTTGGCTGCTCCCAGACTTCTTTCCTTGCTGAACAGAATTGTCTGGTGTTAACCAGAACAAAATAATTAAAAATTGACAGAGGCCAACTTTGGCACTCAAACGGTTAAGATTCCTTGTAATCCAGGTTCCTGGGGGCACTTCTTTCCCCTTTGCAGTTCACTGAGTTGCAGGCAAGAAATCCTTACCACATCCCTGTCATAAAGACTGAAATAAGTAGACCCAGGCAACGGTTAAAGTAATCATTCAGTTTCAAGTTTCATCAGGGCTCAGTTTTTAGGTTGTCTGTGGCTAAACATTCTGTAAGGTAAAGTCACAATCTAGGTGATATAACATACTGTATGGTCGACTTTAGACTGTTCTTACCATTTGGATGACCAAATGTGTTATAACAATGAAATACATGTACATAGGTACAAGTTAAGGTCAAAGACTTGGACAAACCTCCAGAGTCTCCACATCCAACAACCACCACCCGTTTTCCCACAAATGGATGAAATGTCCTGTAATCTCCACTATGTACTTGAACACCTCTAAATCTCTCCAGTCCTGGAATCTTCGGTTTAGCTTGATCCCAGTTACGACCACAGCACACCATCAACGCATCAAATGTTTCACTTAGAATTTCATCACATTCAGGTGTCGTGCCTTTCAATTTCCTATGATTCAAAGGAAAATAATTAAGCCATGTTTCACTATGTTAACCATTTCATAATGATGAATCCCATGCAAATGAGTTAAGTTTATAATCACGAAGAGGGCAGCAATTGAAAATTATGAGAGTAGTTTACATCAACAAATACCAGTAGCCTAATTATTAAGCATAGAAAAATTTGTTGCAGTTGCAAGGAGTCGAAGAATCCCAATCCCCTTTTCATGGAACTTATAGTTTTTCTTAAAAAAGTAAGTTGCACGTTGAGACGGTAGTCGACAGAACTCCAAACTAATATTTTAGTGTGGGTCACGGATATTAAATGAACAAGACGCTTGTTTGGAAAATGACAAAATTTTGCGAAACATTCAAACGAAAGCCCCGCTAAAAAGGCTGGGCCGCTCCAATGGGTACAGTAATGCAATCATTGATCACTATTAGATTAGACATTTCCAGGTGTACGTATCGCATAAGTGTTTCAGATGCAGTCCCTCAAATCTATTCAAGATGTTGGTCCCCGGGAATTTACTGAGGCCCTACAAACGTCACCCCCCGCCGACTGAGATTGCCCCACTTTTGCCGCTGGAAGCACTGTACGATCTGTTTAGTAACTTCTTCACTACGAGTTTAGTGTGGGGAAGGTCTGTCTTAATTTACTCCTTTATCTCGTTGCCTTTACCATTTGAATTTGTTCACAGCCAACGGAAATACGTTTACGCTCATCGTGCTGATCAACTTTACACCCAGCACGTTTCCGCTTGTTAGTTATCTATAGAAACATGTATTAGATATTATTACACGCAAAACGTTATTTTTATAATATTTATTACGAAATGATCCTGTGATTTTTCGCTTCAATCTTTCCCTATGTAAAAACGGCGTCACTAAAATACTACAAATTGTTTGGCACAGGACACAACGATTCAGCAGTGGTATACTTCAGTAGAAAAGTGTACCAAACAGCCGAAGGTTAATCATCCATTTCGGAATCCGAGGTACTTGTCGATCATGATACGTTGCAATTCATTTTTTAATTACTCCGATTGTTTCAACGAAGGATAAACGTCATTATTATCGGCGATGTATTAATGCAAATTACAGAGCTTTGCTAACAAACATGCGAAATTCCAAAAGGTAAGACGTTGTCACGGTTATCGGTCCGATTCTTTTCTCCTCCTTCATATAAATATACTCCGCAACGACTGATTTTTATCAACCATTCGTTCAACAAACGATCAGTTCACATTTTTCGGTAAAACATCTCGAAACCGTCAGTTCAAAGAATGGTAGTAGAGTCCTGTCGCACATAAACAACACTGACACGGCGAGAGATAGTCGTTGCAAAGACCGACTGAAAATTGCTTTAAAATCTTTGTGGGAGCGTATGAATCTCCGAGCAATAAGTGGATAAATTAATAACATCGTTGACTATAGAGCTTCACAAAGCCGGACGGGAAACATCGTGCAACTTTGCCATTTTGTTACATCCAGAAAAAAACAAACAAAAAAAAAACACAAAGACTCTGGCTGCCACAGATAGCCCGAGTAAATAGTTTGTTCATAAATAAACGTGTGAATAGTTCGATTAATGGAGTATTTACCTGTAGCAAACAACCCATCTTCCGGTCGCCTCAAAGTCCTCACTTCTTGACAAACTTACAACTTCGGTATTGAAGTGGATATACTGCTCCAAAGAGAAACGTGTTGCATACATTTCCAGATATTTCTGCACCATATGACGCGGTAGATAGTTTGGGAATTCCTTCGGCATAGGAAAATCGGAAAAGCACATCATTTGTTTACTGGTGTTGGTTACGGTGTTGTGATGAACGGATGCCATGTTTGGCAGCACTTCGTCCGAATAATTCCAGGCACCACCAAGCCATGTCTGCTTCTCGAAACACGTCGGTTGTAGTCCTGCATCAAGGCAGCTCTTAATCGCAGTTAATCCACCCACTCCACCGCCTATTACTGCAACTTTAACAGAAACCATAACACCTTAACCTACTTGAATGTGAAATCGAACGAATTCTGTGATTGTTACAGATAGTAATGCTTTACCGCTGGTCAAAGGTCACATACTACGAGTTGCAAACATCCACCGGTGCTGGACCCGTGTTTCAGCAAAATAGCAATTTGTAGCCCTTTAGTTTTCATATCGTCAAGTATGTTTGTACATTTGCTTTTCAACTTGAGGCTTGGTTGGTTTTTCAGTAGTTGGAACTATGATAGAGAGTGTTACTTGGGCTGGGAACTCTGAACTGGTTAATGACACCACTGACACGGAATAAACACGAGCCTGTTCGCAGTTTGTTGGCCGGTAATAACACCAGAATTTAGTCGAATATAATACAACACAGAATAATTGTAGCAGGCTCAACCATAGCTGAATCTGCTTCTTTCCTCAAAGCAGAGAATTTAGTAGAGACTGCTTTGGACTAGCATTGCAATTTGCTACTTTAAGCCATCTTAAAGTAATAAACTGTAGTGCCAGTCCAAAGAAAGTGCTTTGTTTGGTCTTATTATTATGAAATACCCAGAACTTATTTCAACTCCCAGCTGCAGAATACATCCGCGATTAGTTCCAGGTCTTCCATATATTGTACGTGTAATGTGCAATATGCATGTTAAACTTATAGTATAAGGGATGCAAGTTTAGACCTAAAATAACAATGTCCGTGGGTTTTGTTTTATATAAACAAGAAGAAATGAAAAGGCGGTCAAACCCCCCCTGACTGCTCTCTTAGATCTGCCACTTTAATGATAGTAAAAACAGTAAAATAATAACATTGATAATGATGATTATAATGATGACGATATTCATGATGACAATGATCGTAGTGATGATGATGATAGTGACGATAATGATGATAGTGATGATAGTCCTCATCATAATCATGATGATATTGGTGATAGTGAAGATGATGAATATGATTATGATGATGATGATTGTGCTGATGGTCATCATCATAATCATGATGATATTGGTAATAGTGAAGATGATGAATATGATTATGATGATGATAAATGATGATTGTGATGATGGTCATCATGATCACAATCATGATGATATTGGTGATAGTGAAGATAATGAATATGATTATGGTGATGATAATGATGATTGTGATGATGATCATGATGGCAATGATGACGAGAATGATAATCTTTATTAAACAGCATTTCAAAATTGCATACCGTAACTGGCTGAAAGCAAGTAAGTTAACAAGTTGCTATTACTTGACAGAAACGTAAGTGTATAGTTTGTCGTTGTAAGAAGACTGCATTTTGGTGAAGTTGATGAACAATTGGCATTTCCTAGTTTTACTTGTTTCCTGCAAGTTATTCATAAAGGAAAGAGAAGACCTTCATTCTTTGTTGCCATTCAGCTACCGAAACATTTGTGCAAGACTGGCTGAACTCAAAATAGCTGGGGGAAAACCCACTATTTAGGCTTGTGTTCCCACTGCCACTTCCTCACCTAAGCTTCCACTTCCAGATCAAGGTGTGAAAAATAGCATCCACAGGTCTGGACTAGAGACTCAGAGTTGATCAACTGCTAAATTGAACATGCGTGTCTTGTGAACAAGTAAACCTAGCTACCATAGAAATAAGCCTATGAACAAGATCACAATTATTAACAAGAGGGAAAAAATCCTCCCAACCGGTAACCATTGGATCCATGAAGGGTGTCGTCGTACTAAACCCTTAAGCAAAACGCCCAAAACAGACTGTTGATAATCGAAAGATTTTACCAAATTATCGAAGAAAGTCGGCCACGGTTCATGGCACGCTGCTAGGAATTCTCATCTATTTGCGTTTTTAGGACCGCAATTTTTCTCACCAATCTCTGTGATTAAATTTTTAAAAAAGCTACACGACTTCCGACGGCTAGCCTTTTGTTTAATGGTGATTTTACTAAAGTTAAGACTTGGTTTATGTTTGAATTTTCATCCACTGACCCTCTGTCTCAATGCAAAATTTATTTTCCCTTCGTTTTCCCTGTCCTTTTGAGTTTTTCTTTCTCTCTCCAGTCTCTCTTATTTCCCGCGAGAGGCAAAATTTTACTGGTGAGGAGACTGCGAAATTCCCTATTTTTTTTTTTGAGTGCTTTTATTCAGGCTTGTTCGGGTTAAAATGAGGAACAAGTCAGGAATGACTAGGATAAGATTTCCATGTATCCATGACTGGTTAAGTTCTCCGTAACATTTTGTGCTGCGGTGCGTGTAATAAATTCTTGGCTGTCTTGCCGTGCCATTGAAATTCACTCCACAGGTCACATTCCTTCCAGCATACTGTCATGGCGTCTATAATAATCCTGCTCCTGCAACTCCTGTCGTTTCTATTCCTGCTGTTTGCCTTGGTCCTGGTCTTCTTTACTTCGTATATTCTTTACATTCGTCACTTCAAGTTCGGCCACATTCCAGGTCCCCCACCAACTTCGTTCTTCAAAGGCAACTTTCCCGAGATACAAGCGAAGCTTGATGATGGCTGCTCGTCGTTTCAATTCTTGCTCGACTCTCATCTAGAACACGGTGACGTCGTTTTGATTTGGTTATTTTTTCTCCCGTGGTTGAACGTCGTCAATACGGCCGACGTACGAGATGTCCTCATCGCGAAAAATTTCCCGAAAAATCCTCGGTTTTACAAGGACTGCTTGCAGACGTTGTTCGGCCAGAGAGCAATGGGTACAAGTTTGTTGACCAATCTGAATGATCAACAGTGGAAACATCGACGAACCCTCATGAACCCTGCTTTTCACCGTCAGTACCTTCGTAACCTCATGACTCAGTTTAACAATAGTTCGGATATCTTCCTAAGGAAACTTCACAACAGGACAAGAAAAGAAATGGATACCCGAATGGTTGATGAGTTCTCACTGGTTACTCTGGATGTTATTTGTAAAGCGGGCTTTGGAATTGACCTCAATGTCATCAATGATCCCAAAGGCCCGTTCATTGAGGCATACAACCAAATTTTGAAAGGAGTCGAGGAGGCTTTCGTTAACCCGCTCCATAAATGGGACTTCACCTCCTACTCACGTCAGAGACGAGCTGTTGCTGCGGTTCAATTTCTTCGACGCACCGGACGAGAAACGATAGCAAAACGGCAAGAGGCGATTCGACGTGGCGAACACACTCCGAAGGATATTCTCGCACACATTCTGAAATCAGCCGACCAGGATCCGGAACTTTCCGAAGAAGATTTAATCGATGATTTCGTCACTTTCTTCTCCTCAGGTCACGAGACAACATCATCAACTCTCTCGTTTTGTGTCCTGGAACTGGCTCAAAATGAGGAAGCGATGACGCGGCTGGAGGACGAGGTAACTAGTGTACTGGGTACAAAAGATGATGTAACCTTCGACGATCTGACAAGACTCAAGTTTCTCGGGTGCTGTTTCAAGGAAACTTTACGCCTTTACCCTCCAGCGCCGGGAATCATACGGGTGACTCCGGATGATGACACTTTGGCCGGATATTCTGTACCCAGGGGAACCACGATTAGTGCCAGTCCTTTTGTGATGGGACGTCACCCGCGTTATTGGGAAAACCCTACGGAATTTCATCCTGAACGCTGGGAGTCGGAAGAGGAAGGTATCAATTCAGCGTTGACTTATTTTCCATTCTCACTCGGCCCCAGGAACTGCATTGGGCAAACATTCGCCTTGATGGAAAGTAAAGTTGTTTTGGCCAGGTTTTTGCAGCACTTCAGATTCAAGCTTCTACCTGGGCAAACGAAACGAATTCACGAGCGAGGCAGTCTTCAGCCTATGGACGGGGTTGTCTGTAAATTGACCGAAAAAAAGATTCAACTGACTGATTAGAACATGAAGTCACTTTGTGTTAGGATGAATAGTCGAATTCATTTTGAAGACGATAAACTCGTCCAAGATGGGACGCATGTATAAATGAGTTACTCGTTCAACACGAAGCCGATAAAAATGCATGTGGAATTTACCCATCTTTTTCGCCATTATTATAAGGAAAAATGCCAGGGAAGGGTTCATGGAAAGTCAAGTTAAGTGACGGCTTTGACGGGTGGACATAAGGGGCTCCTTTAAAAACAAACAGAGTTATCTATGACTTCAGAAATGTTAAAAATAATTATAGTTAAATTTGTACATTGTGATTGTCAATCTTGTAGACACTACTTATTGCCCAATGGAGAGGGGGAGGAAATTGGGGAGGCTTTAGCAAAAATTTAAGTCACGGGTGCGAGGTTTTCTGTAAATGTACAGTACATCGATTTTGTTGAAAATGCTGAGACAATACTTACCGTTTTATAGCAGTGATAAAGCGTATTTCGTGTTTAGGAGAAAGGAATGCTTCAGTGGGTCACTAAATTTATTTATTAATCAATTAAATACAACTGTAAACTGTTGTAACTTTCTTAATCTTTAATTTCAACTATCCTAAAAGTGGCCATACATTTATCCAAGTTTTAACAAAATCTGCGTGCAACTCTAAAGTATAATAAAGTATCGACCAGTAGTACAAAAGGTTTTTAAATGCTTTGTATTTTAATTTTTAAATGCAAGTGCCTGCGATGGGGAAAAAAAGCAAAAAAAAACCCACTTTGCATAGAGTTACTAAATCAGTTTTTAAGGGGAGCCGAACGCTATTGCGCCTCCCCCCAAATAGAATGTTGGGTCGGTGCCCCTATCCCCCCGCTTCCTACACGACATTATTGCCGGCATGTTCTTTAACTTTTGTGTCGAAGCAACGGTCTGTTTTTTCCGATACACAAGCGAGGCATAAAAACAGGACAAATAAACTTTTAAATGACTGAACTTTAGGGCTGTTTTGGTGTTCTATCTTTTACTGAGGAATTGAGATTTATGTTCGTCGCGTTGGTCGTACACCCGAGCGTAATGAATTTGTGGCGTGTTTCAGCAGGCGACAAATCTTCATAATACAATCTTAATTTTAACTTACTTTATTCCAGACGACTTGTGCATCAATCCAGCGTGAGACGTTTGGCAAAAAAACGAAAAAACAAAATTAAAAAAAAAAAATAGAAAACAATGTTGCGTAGGCAGTGTAAGCGACGTATGGCTCAAGGTTGAAAATGTACTGAAACCAACAGCAGGAAATCGTGACGTTTCGAGCTATGGCTCTTCGTTAGAGAGTAAGTGAATCGTAAACTAACTGATAAACTAGGTGGGTTTGTATTGTTTTGAAAAACATCCTGTGATAGCAAAACCATCAACTATGAAATTCTGAAACAAAACATTGCAGAAGCGGAAGTATTTAAAGGTGTGACCCAAAGGTAAAGCTCTTGTGTGTTATAGGGGCTTGGGGTGAGGACACCGGACGTTCATCTTACAGTTTCCCTTACAGTTTCTTTGGTAAGCGCGTTTCTTCATATAAGATGAATGTAGTTCCTGAGGAGCAAGTGTTTCTACTTAAAATGAAGAGTTGAACTTCAGAAAATTAGTACTTGTTGACTTTAACCTGGAGTGGACGTTCAACTTTCACGTACACGTTCTGTTTCGGTTACTGCCATAGGTTATCACATACTCCCTTGGCATTAAGTTTGTATTACTGGCATTACTTTTCTGAAAATGTTTCCTAAAGTCCTTGTAGTATTTAAGGGTTATAACATTACACAGCTCTTGGATTATTTTCGAGATTTTTCGGGGAAACTATTGGTACAACCAAGGTCGCACTAGACAGACCTCTTCCGCCGCCCGCGTGATGGAGTGTAAAATAAATAAGGACAGATCATTTTCAGTTTTGAACGTCCGTCATCACACAGACAGGTGGGGGAATTGACAAAGCACTCAAAGAACCCATTACCATTCTTCTGAGCACTTTAAAAAGATCCTTGCGAAAAGCCTTCGTTCGAAACGTCAGCAAATCTTTCAACAGATTCGGCAAATCTTCGACTCTTGGCTTTTTGCACGTTGTCGAACACTACCTACACAGCATTCTATTTTTTGTCACTTCCTCTATCCGTTTGTTTGCTGACCGACTTTTTGAAAAGCCAAGTGACTTGTTATGGTATTTGCCTTTGACCTAATAATACAATTTTCTGCTTTTGGTTTCGATAGTCACTGATGCCATCATTGCCTCCATTAATTGCATTGTTATGATACTCGCCTCTGACCTGATAATACAATTTTCTGCTCTGAATTTCGATAGTACTTGGACGTTTCAGCCAGTTGATTGCTGATCAACTTCGTGTATAAACATGTTAGGCAAGGATGTGCTGTTTAATGCAAGGATGTGCTGTTTAACGCAAGGATGTGTCGTTAAAGATGTTAGGCGAGCACTAGATGTTGTAGTTTTCTTGAGCCGATCCTGATGTTATTGAACCCGAAGCCACTGTTTGGGATCATTGCCTGTGGGTTGATTTAATTAACCCTTTATGCCAGACACTTCCCAAACAAGTGTGTAGCCTCTAGTCTGCCCACATTTCTCAAATCGTAAAACCGCCACTGAAAAGTAAAATTCTCAGCGCAGCTGGACAGAAGATTGAATAATTTTGACATAGCCAGCTCCAGACGACATTAAATTTCGAAAATCATTTTACGTAAAACTACACACCATCTCATATTCGTCAGTAGAAACAGGATTCCACGCGAACATTTTGGGTTTCCTACATTTATCGCATTTTGCATTAAATATCCTTCATATACTTAAATTTAGAGAACTGAACTTATTTAGCAATTTTTCATTTAGATATTTTCGAACTCAAACTAAATTTCGCAACGGGCAATGTTAATGTACTGACAAACGTAGTGGATGTACCAACACCTCTGGTCTGGACAAAAAGGGGAGGGCGGGTGAATGCCCCTCCTACACCTACGCTATTGTTTGGAAGAAAAAATTATCCAGTCTCAACTTCGCAAGTAAAATTCTTCTGTAACGATTTACCGTCCTAAACGTTCCTTCGCGGTTAATGAAACACTTTATAACAACTAGCCTGTGCTTTATCTTAAAAATCCTGGCCACCTGCTCCTACTTCGTATCATCTGTATGATCATATTAAAGACAAGATATACTTCTCAGTCTCCCTTAATCTACCTTTTATCGCAGGCATTGCGTAATGACTTTCCACTCCTTTTGATCGTATCACGAAATCGTCGACAAATACTCCTTCCCGTTCTCCTGACTTGGCTCAACCGTTATCTTGCAACGATGGCAGCGATTATATGGAAGCATGTTCACGATTACTGGCCTTTGCAAACGCTGCTAAACTTTTATTTGAGTGATACCACCATTTCTAAGGAAAAATCTCGACGACTTTTCGTCATTACAGTTTATTTATTTGTTTATTTATTCAAAATTATTTATACTGAATACGGTCACCTATACATCTTTGTATTTTTTGTAAGAGTCTTGTGTTAAGAGCGATTTGCGTTACTAATCAAAACGATATTCCTAACTTAACATAATCGTTTAACTTACTTTGAGGGATGGCAGCAATTACGTGGAAACATGCCAGCGAGTGTGACTGTTGACTATGGCAATCGCCTAACTTATCTAGACGGATTGAGTGGAAACACGTCTACGGTGGTAGATTTTTGGAGTCGCTGAATTTATATTGAGAGATGTCAGTGATTCCAAAGCCGAAACAACTGCTAAGATTTACAGAAGGAAGATATAGTTTCCATAGTTTTCTTGTTAAGGAAGACCATTTGAATCGCTTACGTAGGTGTGACGGAAATATTACTTGTCACAAGCGGATGACATCGACCACGCAGGCATTCGCCTTTTGTTATGAATAAAGGAAAATCGCGTTTATTATTGTAGACGTCATATTTCATTAGTCTTTATAGCTGTTACGACCTCTGCCTCCAGCTAAAATCGTATTCCCGTATGTAAGAAACTACTGCGGTTTACATAATGTTTGACTTTAACTGTGTCAATGTATCGGCTCCAAGTCATTTATCCTACACAACAGCGACAGTTTCTTTGGTTCTCTGTTTGATCACCGTTGCAGGCAACCTACTCGTTTGTCTTGCTGTGTTGATCAACCCGAACAACAACCTCCGTAATCCGTTCAACTATTTCGTCGTGAGCTTAGCCATTGCGGACCTGATTGTCGGCTGTGTCACCGAACCAATCTCAGTCTATATCCACGTCAAGGAAGGCCTACGTATGCCCCTTGCTCAGATCGAAGTTTGGAGCATTCACCTGTCTTACTTCATCTCTTGCACAACATCCGTGTTGAATATCTCGCTGCTTGCGTTCGAACGCTTCTTGGCCATAACTTCGCCCGTTCGCTACCGTTTATTCTTCAGTGTACCGCGTTTCATAACGTTGGCCGTGGCCGTGTGGCTGGTGTCAATTGGCCTGTCCGTCATCTACTTCTTCACCACTTACATACTCTACGCGTTTGTGTTCATCAATATCGCCGTCGTATTGACGCTAGGGGTGAGTGGCTTCACGTACCTCAAGATATTCGGCGAACTAAGGAATCGAATGCGCGCAAAAATATCCTCGGGCTCATTAATGCACCGCTCACCTACCCAAGAGGTGTCCAACCACTGGAATGTTCAACTCACCAAGACTTACTTGATCATCTTGTCGATATTTCTTGCGTGTTATATCCCAGCCTTAGTCATCATTTACACTATGAACTGGTGCGAAACATGTAGCTGTCTCACCATACACTACCTGCGGGATATCCAGTTCATGATTGTCATTCTCAACTCGGCGCTCAACCCGTTCGTGTACGCTCTACGTTTCGACAAGTTTCGTCGGGCTATCATCGAGATTCTTCGATGTCGCTGTAAGCACAAACCGATCGAACGCAGGGCAGTCTCCACCCGTTCCCTCGATACAAATCTAAACACCGAGGTATGGACGTAGCCGTTTTTATTGTGATTGACGTCCACGAGTCGACACGACAAGCTGGGAATAGCTTAAAGTTATAAAAGAAATTACTTTTGGAAAAGGACGGGTGTCGCTGATGTCAAGCGAGTCAGTCGATTCACGGTGTTGACTCATTATTTCAAATGTCTGATGCAGTTCCGAAAAAAAAGTTAAACTGTTAAAGAACCAAGCATTGCACGAATGTTCACAACGACGTGTTCTAAAGTCATGAAGAGTGGGTGGAAAGAGCATATTATGTCAAAAATAATTACAAAAAAGGTTGGGTGCCAACACAGTGTAAGAATAACTCCGACCTCTAGTTGGTGATGTTGGGTTACGTAGAACATATGATATTTTCATGTCTTTGTTTATTTATTTAAGGATTATTCAGTCGGTGGCCTTTCGTATTCCGGTTATCTGAAAGTCGGGAAGAAAGCGCCATAGAGAATAGGATAAATTAAGAGCGAATAAATATTTACAAGTATTGTCTAATACCAGTATTTATAGAACTAGACTTCCAGCAGTAGGAAACTCATATCAGGATGAAATATGTACTCAAACATTTTCAAACTGCCCGACAAAAATTTCACCACATTTTCGTTCAAGTGTTCGGAAATCTGTTCCAGGACCTAATTACCGGACAAGAAACGCTTCTCTTGAGTGTCTTTGTGTTTGGCTAATATACTTGACTGGCATTTATTATTGCTTAGGCTGTAATTTAATTTTACCAAGTAACTAAATTTTTTAATTATATTTTTGTCTCCTTCCTTGAAGGGCTTATAATGAAGTAATGTCATGATCTCCTCGGATTTCTTTATTGTCCGAGGACATTACAACTAATAAGCTTCCTTATTGCTTATGCAATGACGAAATTTAGCTGTTGTCTGCTTAATTTCTCTCATGAATGACAGGAGTAAAACTTAGTTGATAAAGAAATCCTTTCTCTTGCACTAAGTCTCTCACAAGAATAGAACTGGATTTCCACTTACTTCAGAATGTCGCTTGTGCGACTATTTCCTTTTGACTTACGACTTCTCGAGTGGGGAACCAAAAAGAAAACTATTCAATTTTAGGAGAAACTTAGTCGATTACTATTGCAAATGTTGCATTCTGATTGGCTACGCTACTCGCTGTCTATTCGTCGATAGATCGCGAGTAGCGAAAATGGCTTCCGCCTCTCGTTTTTGTGAAGTTTCTGAAGACGAAATAGAATGCTTACTTGAAAGTGCAATCCCAGAGAAGACGAAAAATGTTCTTTGCAAAGTCTGTTTCTACTAAAACAATTAGACTATGAGCTCGAGATTTCTATGAGGTGATTTCTACGAGGGCGAAGCCCGAGTCAACTATCACCTCATAGAAATCTCGAGCTCATAATCTAATTGTTAATTAACACTACAGCTGTCGAGCGCGAGACATTTTTCACCGACTAGAAATCCACTTCGAGCCTGAGCACGCTATTTCTTTTAATGATTTTAGAATTACTTCTTTGTGCTATCCTGAATCTGAACTTTTGCATGAAAGTTTGTTAATTAACAAGCTGAAACCTAGCCTTAATGCCAATAGTGGTTCAACACCTCTTTACTTGTTTTGGTATTTCCTACTTCCTATTAAGCTTCGCTAATGTCTTCTCAACTCCTACGTTCCTATCCTGTAATATATACTTTTAGTCCTTTCTTTTAATTGGTCAATACAAGTAATAGGAACTCCGTTTGTCATTATATATCCTGTTAACCTAGAATCGAAACGTTAGGTCTTGAACTAATTTCTTGAAGTGACTATAGTAATCATTAGTAGAGGAGTGGTAACTAAATATATGACTCAATGTGGATGCGTAACATATCGTTTAATATATATCATGTAATAATTATTTATTATAATTACTTATCCCTACCAAATTCCAAATTATTGTCTCTGCTTTGTATCAATCACGTTTGCTCCTCTTTCTATTGTTCTTGAATACAAAAAACAAAGGAATACAGTTCTGATATACTTGTTTATAACCAACTAGTGACAGGTTTTCCTAAAACATTCCTTAGTACTCATCGTACCAGTAAATTCAATAAAGCTTGCGCTTAATTTACATATTCAGATCAGACAGCTAAACTACCGAAGCGATCTAATTTTATTGATTTTCAAAATGGCAATTAACTAGGTATTCTTTTGAAGTCCAAGCGAAAATGGCTTTTAATATAGTTCAAAAAATACCTTAACTCATCAATCGTCAATTGAAAACACCTCAGTTTAGTAAGGTTAATCATCGAGAGTGAAGCTTAACGGCCACGAGGGGCCGTAAGCCCCGAGTGGCTGTACTTCATGAGCGATGTTAAATCCTTTATCACACAAGGTAACATTGATTAACCTCCTTATCTTATGACTCACCCACAATGAAATCGTTTTTGTTTCTTTGTTGGGTTTTTTTTTTCCAATTTAAGGTCGAAGACACGTTGGTTGTTAGAAATTAAGGTACTCGCTCATTAGCATGCGATAATGCCGTTTATTTTAATGTTTTCAAAAGAGAGCAGTGTGATAAGTGGTTATCACAGTCTTTTGAAAGGTTATCGCACTTCTGAATACTAATGAGTGGAATAAAGGATTTAACGCTTCTGCTGAAACAATGAATTGTGGGTGTGTCATGAGATAACTTGAGTTATTTACTGCCCCAAGCAGTTCGGTTATATTCTACTTTTTGGAACATGGCATGCAGATAACGTCCACAAGTGTTTTTGAGTCTGGCCGTCTCAACTGTCAACTGAATAGTTTGTCAGAGCTTATTCCAGGTGAGAATTGCCTCTGTTGGAATGCACGAAAACTGAGCGTAAGTTAAACTTTGTTAAAATTACAGTAAACTAAAATTTAACTTGTGATGTTTTGCAAGTGCTTTTATAGTGGGTAGTATCGTTCGGTAATGTTCGTAAACGTTTTGCTTAACGTCTTTGCTTCGCTGTCGTGCCTTATCGCTTTGTTTACTGTTTGATTTGGTTTTGGGCTTATTAAAAGGATTTATTGTTGAGTACGAGTTGGGTTCTATTGACGATGTCGGCTTGATCAGATATTTACTCCACGTCCCTAAAAATAACGGGTACGATCCTTTTTTTAAAAAAATACTCATGGTTTATGGAGAATCAAACGTGCATTCTTCCTTCAAAGAAAGTAAAGAAATCCTCTTAAGTCTTTCCCACCGGCATAAAGGGCAGCGGCGTAACGGAACTACTGGGGGCCCCTTAGGAGATTTTCGTTCTGGGGCCCTCGTTATCCCCGTTAGTATTGACTTAGTGTAGACAATTTCAAGACTTTAATTCTCAATTGTCTTTACAGATTCATCGGGGGGCCCTTAGGGGTCGGGGGCCCTCAGGAGTTGCTCTAACCCTGGCCATAGTCGGTTACGCCACTGATAAAGGGCCGTCTACACTTGTGATTTTATGCCTTGCGATTGATATCTTGGAGTATGTGTTAAACTGACGAGAGCATCGAGGACAATCTCCAGCGAATCATACGCGGATATCTTGCTGCATAGGCTCTCATGGGTTTATTCCATACACCAGGATGACAATCGCAACGTAGACAATTTCGCGTGTAAATGGCCCTTAAGACTTCCATTATTTTACTCTGGCATGCGAGAAGTAATATTCGTGATTGATGGCCCTTCACTGGTCGTTCTAAATTATCTCCTCCTGTCAAGCAAGTCGCCCATCTTAAATAGTAGGAACCATAAGATGTACGACGTCAACTTGAGCGATGACGTCTTTTAATATTTCCGCATTTCAAGAAGCCATGATTTATTGACTGTGTGGCTTGTTTTGTGACTCCTGAAACCCTCCATTCCTCTTAAGCGTCTGTATTTTCGGGATGAACTCCATCTTAAGTAACAGCTTTTTTGCCTTCACAAGCTGACGTCTCCCTTAACCCTTCAGCGCACAGTGTCCGATATATCGGACAAAAGAACCAGTGAAAGAACAAAGGACAAACAAAAAGAGAACAAAGAATAATGGGAAAAAAATTTGCGCGTTGAAGGATTAAGACGTGAAAATGGTCTGGGTGAGGTTTTATGCAGAATGGCGACGGTGTTGAGAATGCCCTGGAGCATAAAAATTATTCATTCTCTTTGTTTTGCATGAAGAATTCTTTTGTTTTGAAGGACGCGTCGTTGAAGTTGACGTTGTAGATCTTAAGGTCCCGAATAGCTTGCCGAAGCACGGGCCAGAGCGTAGTTTGGCAAAAGCAAACCACTGACCAATTAGGGGGTTAAGAATTAGGTTCATAGAGATCATGTAAAATTAGAGTACGGTTAGGGTCATAGAGATCATATAAAATTAGAGGGGGTACGAGGGCCGAAAATTGGGTTTAAATTGAACGTGGCTATTTTCTGTAAAATGGGGGCAAATTGTTATTCTCCAGACCCTTTTCCGTCTGTTTGAGAACCTCGAGGTCAAACAACTGATTTTTAGGAAAATTGTTTCGGGTTTGTTTTCATTAAATTAACAATACCGAAACAAAAAAGAGCCAAAGTGATGTGTCCTTTGACTCTGGCCTTGAACTTATCAATTGTCCAATTTATCCAGTATGGCGGCAATCAATTTTTCCGGCCCGCAGTTGAGTGACATTTAGCTATAATTCCCCTTCTAGTTAATATATGGTTTCTATGGTTAGCCGGTAATGGTTAGGGTTGGGTTAGGATTTGGATTAGGCCGTCAGTGTTTGGTTTAGGGTTAGGGTTAGGACTAGCTGAGTTGCGCAAGCGCAGTAAGTATTTTATGGTAGGTTATTCCCACTGACCTGTATATCACTAAATTTCATAGGATATAACTGGTTGTCATTGAGAAAGTTTCATGGAAAATTTTGATAAAGGTTTGGTAACAAGCATGCAAACAGCAACTGGTTTTTTTATGTTGTTCTTTTAAAGAGAAAGGACCAAATTTTTCCAAGTTTGCAGGTCAAAGTAGTGTATTATCTGACAAAAAAGTTATTCAATAAACCAACAGTTTGTGTGTGTTTATTAAGCACTTGTGCTCCCAATTTCATTAACAAAATCAACATTACCTCTCCCCTAGATCTAAAATTATAAAACGTTTATGAGTTAAGGGTAATGCGAAAGCAGAAATATTGCTAATTAGAAAGTAGTAAAAATATATTTCTCGAAAAAACACAGACTAAAAGCAAAAATACAGCGACAAAAGTCGACAGTCCATGCACGATATTGGTCAGTGGTTGCTCCCATGAACGCAAGGACTCAATATTCCGCCGTTTTGTTGGCTTCACTTTGTTGGCTTCACTTTGTTGGCCGGAGCATGCAGTCCAGTTATATAGAAGTCAGTTGTTATTCTCTTTGTTCTTGGGAAGTACAAAGAGTTCAGTTGAGGATGAAGTACTTTCTGAGCTTGCGTATGTCGTTATGCTTTATACTTTGTCAAAAGCCTGAACCAGGCTTAATTCTTGAGCGGTTGAAGTGCTACGATATTGTACTACCTGGCAAATCACTTTTTATTCCTGAGCGGTATGTTTTAGCGTGAAAATTTTTGAGTTGATTTTAACGGGAATTGGAAGGAAATAGGCATGTATATTTGAAAAAATTTGAAGAACAAAATGTACTGGAAACGCTTTCTTGCGTTTTTAAAAGCTGATGATACGAAAGAACGACAAATGAATGTTTAACTCGGTGGCAAGATGAAGGTAAACGAACTAGTTACTAGGTAAGGTGAACAGCAACATCTGAAAATTTGTACATTGATAAAAATGGGAAAGAAAGTGAATCAAAAGCCATATAATAAATTCTTTATTGACCTCGTTCGCCCGGCCATTGCGGGAAAGTATTTACCTTTGGTTTTCAACGCACTTAGCTAGCTACTGTACCTTGTTATTCGGTCTGCACGAAAACGTCGGACAAGTACTTTCCCATATGGATATCACTCTGCATTAAAACCACCTCAAAAAAAACTTTTGAAAATTTATTATTTAGAATCAACTGAGGCCAAAGTTGTGCTTTCGATATGACAGAGTCTCAATGAATTCCTTCGCGGTAGGCTTAATCATTTTGCTCTGACTAACGCCAGCCGATTTTATTCGTCAAGGGACCCATCCTGCCGGAAAAGGATGAATGAGTCTTTAGTTCCAAGAATAGTCCCAAAGCTATTCTTATTCTGCTTTCAAAGTCAATAAGTTTCTTTAGGTGTTTTGGACGACATTAACGTTGATCGGCGAACGTTGCTAGTTGATTCAAAGTCAACCCTTTTGACATAATTCTTGAAGCTTTTTCGTTGTCAGAAAGCCGCAATTGTTAGATATCCAGTAGGATTGCAGTGGTTTGCTTTTTTCTTTTTTTTCATGCTAAGAAATTTCTGTTGCTTAATTGCTGTCTTCCCCGCGTCTAATGCCCATGCTTTTGTCCTTGAGTGTACGATAAGCATTTTAGGCTTAAGTATAAGCGTAGGCCTTCGTATCATGTTTTCTTATCCATATGTTAATGTAAAACGTGCCACCTGTCGCCTTCTCAAATCTCAGCTGCATCTGTGCCCCTTTTGGTGTATTATATTGGTTTTCTAACAATTAAATGGCTCAGAATTAAAGCGCTTGTTACGTCTTCACCCCAGAAGCTGAGTACGCTTTAGAAACAGGTTTTTTTTTAGCCGTACGACATCCATTGAAAGTATCCCCTTGCAACGAGACGTTCCGACGGAACTGTAGTGATTTCACGCCTGTTCCTCCACTTACTCATGTCTATTTCTCGTATACACAATCACGAGAGCTCTGTAGAGATCGTGCCTGTTGACAATGTTGTCCTAATTTGGAAATTTGTTGACGCTGGTCTTGAGGTGCCACAATGAAGAATTTCCCGGACGGCTTGGCGAAACCTTTCAAAGCGGAATGCATAGACAAAGGGATTAAGCGCTGAGTTGATAGTAACGATGATAAATTGGAAATCTTCTAAGTATAGGATAATGCGGCAGCTGCATGTTTCGCACCAGCTCGTGAAATAAATAACGACACAAGCTGGGATGTAACAGGCCAGAAATATGGATATGATAATCATGTAGGTCTTTGTAAGTTGTACGTTCCAGTGATTTGGCGGAAAGGAGTTGATCGGCGCATGTTGCCTCGGTGACAAAGAAATTTCCTTCGTTCTTTGTCTCAGCTTTCCAAGAATTTTCACGTAAGTAAAAATGCTGACGCCCAAAGTCCAGCCAACGGCGCTGTTGATGAACACAAATGCGTATATCTCGTACGTGGTGAAGAGGTAAATCGACGAAAAACTGATTGACAATAACCAGACGACCGTGGCCAGCGCAAGAAATCGCCGAACGCTGAATAACAAACGGAATTTCATCGGCGAAAGTATTGCCATGTAGCGTTCAAATGCCAGCAAAGAGATGCTCAAAACTGACGTCGTACAGGAAATGAAGTAAGAGAGATGAAGGCTCTTGAGTTCGGTGATGTTGACAGGTCGGCCAACTGCTTCCTTTACGTGAACGTACACCGACATTGGCTCCGTGACGCAACCGACAACGAGATCGGCAATGGCCAGACTAAGCACGAAATAGTTGAACGGATTGCGGATATTCCTATTTGTGGTTTTCAAGACCGCAAGACAGACTAGTAAGTTTCCAGGAATGGTGACCAAAGACAAGAACAACGATACTGTCGCAGTGGTATACGATTGATAAGATGACGAAATATTAATACTGCACTGGTGATCGAACATGCCAGATCGGTCTTGAAAGTTAAAACGACGTTTGTAAAGATGGACAGTAAGATTAGACTCTAACGGAATACTCTTCTTTCACGAAAAGTCCGAAAAAGATATACAAAGAACGTTTTTGCTTCATTTCTTTACTTGAGCAACACGTACATGTTACTTAGATTTAACTGAAGATTCTTTCTCGCCAAATGCTACCGTGCTGAGCTAACTCCTATGCAGCCAAAACCATGCCATGTTTATTTGAACAACGTGTTTTTTTTTTATAGAATACCTGCCTTGCTCCGCCTTTACATCATCTGCTCCAATAAAATGCAACTATAATTAATTAAAATTCGTTTCGGATGCTTTTATTTATTCCATTCTGGACTGTTCGGATTTTTGGCGTAAAGATAAGTGATAAACAGTAAACAACCTTCACTCTTTCGAGTATCTCCTTTCTGTTTTCCTGTCAAAGTTCTCTGGTTTTCCCGGGAAACCTTGATCGACGCATGGACCTATAAATCACGAAAATCCATTAAATACTGATGTTGGATTTTCCCGACGAACTACTCTTTCTATATCTTGAAAATTTTTTGTTTGTAAATGAAATTTGCATATCAAAAGCGTTTATAAGTGTCTCGTTTAGCGGCATCACGCAAAGTTAATATTTGTCCAGCAAAATAAGGAACCACGACTTGCTATTCCCAATTCTCTTCCTTTCTACAGGCTTTTGGTGCACAAAATACGACATTTCAGGCGAAAGTTCCCAAAAGTTATCGGAGACAAGCCATTTGGTAGGTACACGAACTCAATTCTTGTGTTTTCGGCGATTCACTGCAGGTTACAAAGTCTAATTAGGACGTTTATAAAGTAAATTATTCATGTTAAATTTTCAGATACATTGTTTTTAAGCATGGTCATTACTTGTGCAACAATTTTGATTTTAGAAAAACAATTTACCTGTATTTATTCTTACAAAATGATCATGAAAAACCATACGAAACTATTCCAATTGACTTTCAAAATAGTCTTTAGAAAACGAGACATTAATTTCTCAAAAAAAATCTTTACCGGAACAGGGGTGCAACTAGAAGAGGGGGATGGGGGTGGGTCGTAACCCGCAGTCCTTTTTCTGGGAGGTCTAAAGTATGTTGTGTTTACGTCGGTTTATTGTCCTCATTTCCCAAAACCATGTAGGTCGATTGCACTGGAAATGATCAAAATCACTCTCACGGTTCCCTTAATATTAACTTCCGGACCCTGTCTTAAAAATAATACAAACGCATGATTCTGACGCTAGAAAATTTCCTTCATGTATCAACTCTCGTAAGCCATTACGCTCAGGAAAATCTCTTATGTGATAAACTAGTATACAAGAAGGCAGCATATGTTTTTGGAGTGTTGAAAATTTTTAGTGACAAAAGCTGCTCGACATTGAACACACACACACCAGAAAAATTCCTGGCTACGTGCCTAAGATGGAGCATTGTAGCTAAATGCCACTCGGTCGCAGGCGACAACTTGAAGACTGCCATATTAGATAAACTGGGAGAGCAAAACAAACATGCTCGGATGGAAAGGTCAAGGTCATGGTCAAAGGTCACTTCAATATTGTCTCTTGTTTTTTTGTATTAAAAAGAATGTAAAACAATCAATGAAATAATATAATAGCCAACTAATAACCAGAGAAACTGTTTTCCACCACACAGCTAACGAAAACAAACACGAAACAATTCCCTAAACTTCAGTTGTTCGACCTCGGGGTTCTCGAACAGGAGGAAAAGAGCCTGGAGAAGAACAATTTGCCCCTAATTTACTCAAAATGGCTGTGCTCAATTTGACCTCGATTCTCGGCTGCCATGCCCCCACTACAAAAATTTTTTCATGGCAATTTCTATGCTCGAAGTTCAGTTGGCAGAGCGCTGTAACAGAATAACTCGGTCTCGGGTTATGCGGAATATTGATTGACTTTACTAATACGAATGTTCTCAGGACTTAAATATTGTATTTTTATATTTTGCGATATACGTTGAAAATGTGGGCGCTTGGGGATATCTTGGGTGGTAGATGAACGTTCGTTTTATATTTTCTTGTTTTTGGTTCTATTTTGGTAAAATGCGACTAATTTTAGCTGCGAATAACTTCACTGGGGACAAGTTGCTTCTTTCTACCTTGACAAGCGTGCTTGAGATATTGGGAAGATAAAAATAGGAGCATTTTATACGATAAACTAAGCCGCTCTTAATTTAAGATGCACAAATACTCATAGGCACATTATTCGCGGATGGTTTCAGTTGCGGCCAAGTGCGTAGACGCGGCCAATTTTCTCAACAGTTGCCCGACGCTTAAAACAGTATGTGTGGCTAATTCATTTTTCTTAGCTAAACATTGTACAGATCAGTATTTTTATACACCAATTCGCTACCACTTTGAGCGGTCAAATGTTCAAGAGATATTTAACCATTTCTAAGAGCGAACGTTTATCCATTCTCTTCAATCATTATTTTTCCTTCCGGTCCAAGATGTATTCTAGTGGCAAGTAAAATTGTCTGTCGTCGGCCAGAATAGTACAAAGAAAGTCGGATTCAGACCGAAGAGAATTAAGCGACCGTTTTCACCTGGAAGCACTGCTACAACTCTGGCGTATCGACGGTTATGGTTTATCTTTTGACATGCACACTTCATTCAAAACGCTTAAAAACAGAAAGGGAGAAAATTGAACTTTGTATTAACTTGTGCTTTATTTGCTGAATGTAGTAATATTGTAGGTTTTTGATTTGGAAATAAGTTTGGATGTGTTGACTAGTGCTTTAGCTTCTGTTAAGACTTGTCTGTGTTAACTTGTGTCATGCTTTCAAACGTTTGCCCACATGGTAAGAACACTGTGTGACAGGGGTGGATCTAGACTAGTGCCACTAGTTTCCAGAAACTAGTCAAATATTGATAAAAAGAAAAAGAAAAATACTCTTTGTCTCGTGTCAAAATTATTTTTAAAAGTATAATTTTCCTTCTTCGAAAGCAGGACAACCATCATTTTCCTGTGCTTGCCTCAACCCCTCCGGAGATAAGCCACTGGACCGACGAGGTTGTGTGAGCCGTGGAAAAAGCGCCGTGTGTACTCACGTGGAAACCTTTGATATTCGTGGGAAAACTACTCGTGCACTAGTGAATTCGTGTGGAAACTAGACTAGTCAAAGTGTTCCTCTTATTGGCTAGGCAATTAGTGATGTCAAAAGAAACTAGTCAGAAATCGCTGCCATTGGGTTATCGACGTTAATGCAATTATTGTGCACTAGTCAAAATTTATAAATAGGACCGTTTATTTCGTGGGCCCTCACCACTACACGAAGTGATAGAACGTTTGTCAAATGGCGACGTTTGCAGTTCCTCGTGGTGACCCTGTCTTTCGTAAAGAAGACTGTTCTCCTTTCGACATCGGTCTAGTATATTCTAGAATCGCAAGTTTTGCGGATAGCGATAAATTTCGCTTTATCCAAAACATATGGCCCCCCGATGCGCTGTATAAGCTGCAGGGATGGATCCAGCAAATTTAGTGAGGGGTTTCCGAGCGCCGCAGGCGCGAGAATTCTAGGGGGGCCGGGGGCATGCTCCCCTGGAAAATTTTGGAATTCTAGATGCTCGGAAATGCAATTTCCTGCATTTTCAGAAGCCATTTCATGAAAACATGCAGGTACCTTCATTCCTCAAATTGTACCATTTTAGCATCACTTACCTCTTCCAATAGATATACTGTACAAACCTAGGAGGCCACAATTTTCCAAGGACAGTTTTTCACAAATCACTTTATTAGCACAAAAGCTGCAAAACTGATTTATGCATTACTTCCCCAAAAGTTTCATCACTATTTGCTTGACCATACAGCCAGGTTCAGGTGGATCTCGTACCCATGCTCAGCAAGAGGCACATACCAGTACTTTAAAATCTGGAACTAATTCAAAATTGACTTCAATGGCTTGATACAACTGCAGAATGGCAAGTGGGAAGGCTCAATAGTTCCAAATTATCTTCATACAACAGCAGAATGGCAGAAAGGATGGCCAAGTAGTTCAAAATCATCTTTATACTACTGCAGAATGGTAGGTAGGAAGGCTGAATTGTTCCAAATTATCTTCATACAACAGCAGAATGGCAGGTAGGATGGCTAAATACATGTAGTTCAAAATTATCTCAATAGAGCTAAAGAATGGCAGGTAGGATGGCCAAATAGTTTGAAATCATTTGATCAAGCAGCTGACTGATGGGCAGGATGGCTAATTGGTTTAAAATTATCTTGATTAAGCAGCAGAATGGCAAGTAGAATGGCTGAATAGTTGAAGGCTGATAACATAAGAGAATAACAATTTACTTTCGTTTTAGTGGTTGTTTTTTTTGTTTTGGTTTTTTTCTTTAAAACTATTTACACTGTTCAATACCAAAGAAGTATCATCACATCCTTAAGTATCATTACTGAAGAGCACGTCTACCATTCTCATTCTTCTTGTGTGTTGTGTGGCAAACCGGTCAATGATTGCATCTAAGTTCAGGCCCATGTCACGATGTGCATGCATCAGTGTTAGTCCATTCAGCCTCTCCTGACCCATTGTTGCACGTAAGTAATTTTTTAGATGTCGTAGACATGATATAGATCGTTCACAAGAAGATGTCACAGGTATGGTTGCTAAAAGTTTCAAAATGGGCAAAAACATTTGGAAATGATGGTGGATCAACTTCTTTCAAAATATCAGAGACCTTGCTGGAAATATTGTCTGTATTTTATTTCTTTTGAACCCATAAACTTTGCCACAGATCCAGTTCAGCAGAAAGACCAGCAATATTAGGAATATCCTCTGAGTGATGGTTACAAAATTCACAAACATTAGCCTTCCATGTTGTCAAGTTGTCAAGAAGAAGAGAGGGAACAACAGAAACCCCTTTGTAGCAAATATAGGCTTCAGGAGGAAATCTTGTTTCCAGCTGCAGCAACACATGGTCAAAGAAGACTCTGGTCAAGTTAATTTTATAGTACTCACTAGGGGATGTTGATAGCCTGTTGTCTCGATGTACTTGCCTCTGAACAACTCTTGGTTGACTCGGCTCAATTCCAATTTCTCCACCTAATCGTACAGCCTCACTAAAGAGGTGCTCCTTATCAATGTTGGTTTGGAGATCTGGAAGAGCATGCTTCAGGCTGGAGATTTCTTGCTCAGCCTTGAGAACGTCCATTTCTTCTCGCTGTAATTTCACAGTGGCTGATCGTGTTAAACCCAGAATGTACCTGACTATGATCAAGGAAACAAGAATTGGAAAATTGATTGCATTTGCCAGGGCCTGTGCATCATCTCTGCTGCTGGAATTCCAATTAGCAGGAGAATCATCAATTCCCCTATTCAACTGGATATCTTCTAATGTAGCCACAATGGGAGTGCAAAGTTCCACTACCGTATCCAAGCCATCAATCCGGGAAATCCACCTCGTACGGCAAACATCAATTAAAACTCGATGATTAGTATGTGGGAGCAAGGACTTGATCTTTTCTACCAGGTGCTGCTGACGTTTTGGGGAATTAGCAAAGAACTCAGATAACTTCCTAACAGTACCCATCATGTTTCTTATCGTTTGCAATGAGCATGTATTGGCCACACACAGATTGAGGCGGTGATTCATACAGTGAACATACAATGCTTTCTTAAAATCACGTTGAATTAGTGTAGCAGCTCCAGCGTACCTTCCTGCCATGTTACCAGCACCATCATAAGACTGCCCTCTGCAATCATTCATAGATAAACCAAGCTCTGCCACTGCATTTACAATTAACTGTCGTATAGCTTCACCTGTTGTACCCTCCTCACAAAGGTGAAAACCAACAAACGCTTCACGAATGCCCTTTGAGCTATCTACAAACCTCACTACCACAGACAAGTTTTCCTTGTTAGAAATATCTGCTGCTTCGTCAGCCAGGATTGAAAACATTCCACTCGATTTTACCCCTAGCAGTAATCGATTATGGGTTTGCGATGAGTTCACTTTAATTAATTCAAGGTGCTTAAGGTAAAACAGTTTTGATGGGTTCACTTTAATTGCCTGTGAGGTTTTAGCCAATAATATGAAGTTTCGATAGGTTTCCGTGGGCTTCACGCAAGAAGTACTGGTTTCCGAGTTTCCACGCGATGGCTCACGGCATACGCGAATCCCCCACGCTCATTCGGTTCGATTTTGCGGTTAATTCCGCCAAATATGGCGTGCCGGTGGTGCCAGCGGAAGGAGTGATAATAAAAACAATAAAAGCAAATACATTGTGCATGCTCATTTTTTAGGAAATTTTGATGGGTTTCCGGAAACCCAGTAAACCGGTCTGAATCCACCCCTGAAGCTCCCTGTGTCTGGAAACTGGTGGAAAGCTTCGAAAATTCAGGCACTAATGGTTACTTCGCTTTCCTTGGCTTGCGTACTCCACTTACGTTGACGGAGTTTTCTGTTTGCCCTGTCTTTGTTTTGGACTGGAGTGTGGAAAGAATGGTGCCAAACTGAATAAGCTATTTAACAGCATCACTTATTTCAACTAATAATCCTGCCAGTGTTTCATCCATCATCTTATTGCAACGTGTTACCTATTTAACTTGGTACTGATCCATCACATAGGTTTGCTTTTATCAACTTCTATTTTTTGTTGTTACAGTATATCCCTTTAACTAACTTTATTTATACTAGATATCCACATCAGTCATATGCAAACCCTTCTTTTCCATTCATGAGTAAAAAGTATGATTTATTTGGAGTCTGATGCAGCATAACATTGCCCTATTTATCTAAGCTAGAACCTCATGTTTTAAGCACTCGACTATTCAGTTTATCACTCTTAGGTAAATGGAAAACCCTGGGCCTAACTGATAGGGTTTTTGAGGGCCAATGGTTTATTGTCAGCTTGTTTTCCAAGAAAACCTGAAACTCTTACCATTCACATTTATGTTATGTGAACAGACTTTCCAATTTCTGTACCATTAGGTGGTCTGAGTTGCTCCTCCATTACCAGTTTGCTCTTACTGTCTGTGTTGCATATTACGAAGAAAAGTTCTGGAGAGAAGTCCGTGTGGAACACTACACTGAAATGTTCCCTATTGACTTCTTTCCAAAACTTTTCTTTTAAATATGTATGTTTCATTGATCCTGTTAGGAGGGCACAAGTAGTTGACACTTCATTGTCAATGTGAACATCGGTACTTCCCATCTTTAATTTGGCACCATTCATTTTATACAATTCATTTTCTATGCTTGTCTCGTTCCCACTGTTGGTTAAAATTGACTGTAATTACCATCGCAATCTTCGCAGCAGTCCTTAGATTGCTCAAGTTGACAGAAACCATTATCATGCGGAAGTCGAATTTCTGTTTGGCTGGCAATTTCTTTTAGTGGCTTGGCTGAAACTGCACTGTGTCCTTTTAATTCCAATACATGATAGACCAACAATGGCGACAATTGCTTCCTAAAAGTGCTGGGGACGGAGCCGGCCAAATGATGTCGAGGCATTCCCTCTGAAAGTTTTTTTTTTAAATCTAATGTTTATGAAATGCCTTTTCCGGCATTTTGAGATTGTTTCTTTGGAACAACATTCATACCTTATTTTTCAATTGAAACGAAGCCATGCATTTCCTCCAAACAGCAATAAAGACGTTATAGTATGACTAAACAAAGTATTTCTGATTGTTTACAAATGGCGTCCAAAGAAGAACGATCGGACTGTAAAATAACTTGGCAAATTTTCATAATTTGTCATGTATTCGAACCAACAATACCTAGGTAAAAATTGGGGCTGAAAAAGGGTATATCGGAAAATCGTAAAGGTAAACATGGAATCATAAGCGCCGAGGGAACAGAAATTAGGCTTCAGTTGTCATGAACTTTGCAAAAAGTGGGGGGGATGATTATATATGTATCCCCGTCTGTCCAAAAAGTGGGGGGATATGTCCCCCGATCCCCCCCCCAGGATTTACGTCCTTGCAGACCAGTACTTGTACACTGTGATTGGCTAGGAACCACAAGAACTTTTTCTGTTTTTTCTGTATAAATGCATTGAGGAATTCTGGCAATATCATGAATTGTAAGATTACTGGTTTGAAAATATATCAAGAGGTGGTTGTGACTTTCATTTTTGTGGACATTCAGGTGGTGGTTGTATAAAAAGGTTTAGGTATTTTAATCTATTATGGGTTGCTAATTCATCTCCCAATTACTTTGTCACTGAACCCACTGAGGGGCAAAAATGCACTTTGGTATTATACTCTGGGTAATGACTGATAATTTTGCTTGTCAAAGGTTTAGCGGAATGGGACCAGTTTACTGCAGCCCATGAAAGGCGAAATAGGATGACTCCTTGCCTCCATAGTCTGAAGTCACACCTTGGGCAAGTGTGAGTAGCTTCTAAGCCTCCCTTCTACTAGGGTTACAGAATTTGGTCTTTCTGGGCATTAAGTTGGGCTTGTGGCTCTTTGAGGGGGTCTTCTTTTTTACTTGGTGACTAGCTTTGGACACGTAATTTGTAAATTTAAAGTAAAGTGTCTTTATTTATATTTGATAACCCTATCAGCTACCTAAGCTGTTCTTCCCAGAGGTCCACTGTTACTAATAGACCATGAAATTATAGTTTGCCAATGTTGATGAAATAGCTCTTCAGACAACCAAGTAATCAAACATTTTCTGCAGAGCATCCTGCTACCGGACCCCCCTAGGCGTTTCTCATACCTTTGGCATTCGGAAACTAGACACAGAATGTTTTAGATCCACCACTGGTGTGACTTAAAAAAACTACCCAAGAAATTCAAGGCCACGACTTTCATCAGTAATATCAAGAACAGTCTCTCATCGTATTGAAGCTCATCGCATATCGGTTAGTTATAATTGCTTTATTTAGTGCCTGGGAAAAATACAAAAATAATTCCGAGTTCTATCACGTAAGAGTCAATTTCAGCATGGGAAACTTGCGTCGAGAAGTCTGAATCTTTATAAATGGATTGTCTAATTCATGCCTTATTTACAAGACGGCATATTCTTAGTTCATTTATAATTGCATGTCCATGAAAGTAACGTGGAGTAGAGCTGCGAAAAGCCAATATACTTCAACATCTCCCATAGCCAATTTCCTGTCATATCTTCGTCGGAGTGTTTTAAGTTCTACTTCGTCAGGCTGATTTTTGACAAATATGGACTACGTCCCATTGTTCCGACTGTTTACAACTTCCGACACTGAAGTATCTTAAAAATGGGACGACGAAATTTCTCAAATCGCAAAGCGTAAACAAACGGGTTGACGGATGAGTTGAGAATGACAATAAGAAACTGAAAATCGCGCATGTAGTGAATGCTAACACAACTGCAAGACTCACACCAGTTCATGATGTAGATGATCAACAGAGCCGGGGTGTAGCAGGCCAGAAACATTGACAAGATTATCATGTAGGTTTTGGTCACCAATACGTTGTTGCGACTGGAACTCGGATATCCGTTAGGGTTCCCAACTGTCGCTGTACTGGAGATATCTTGAGTTCTCTGGTCAGTTGTCCTTTTTCTGAGCTTACCAAGGATTTTTACGTAGGAGAATATACCAACGCCCAAAGTCCAAAAAACGGCGATGCTGATGAAGACAAATGTGTGGAACAGGTAGTTGGTGAAAATGTAGACCGAAGACAAAGCAATGGACACAAGCCAAACGACTACAGACACAGGGACGAAATGTCGAGCCTTAAAGTGAATGCGGTATTTAAGTGGAAAAGAGATTGCCATGAAACGTTCGAGTGCCAGTAATGAAATACTCAATACCGATGCTGTACAAGAAATGAAATACGAAAGATGGATGGTTTTAACATCAAACTCAACAATCTTAATCCCACGGCCCTCCTTCGCGTGGATGTACACCGAGATCGGTTCTGTGACACAACCAACGATTAAGTCCGCGATGGCCAAGTTAACCACGACACAATTGAATGGCGTGCGGAGATTCTTGTAAGGATTGATATATACAGCAAGGCAGACCAAAAGGTTTCCAGGAATGGTTATCAAGGAGAGAAAGAGCGAGACCGTTGCAGTTGAATAAGATAGATTTGTTGGCGCCGACACATTGGCACAGTGTGATTCTACCAGGCGCAGCGTCATTTTGCTATTGTTTTCCACAGGTCGACATCAGTTGACACAAGAACTGGAACCCGGAAGGCAGTGATGAGCAATTAATTATCCATAAAAGTAGGACCAATATTTGTCAATTGTTAATTGCAGACATTCTATATGTAAATTCGCTGCGACAATGAAAGAAAGAAGTGTGCACTTACAACCCATAACTTCCACTATTAATGAACCATCTGTCTTTTTAAAGCATAACCTGCCGACAGCTTGAACGCCAGAAAAAATACTGTATATTTACCGAATAAAAGTACATTTGCAACAAAAAGATATTCAAGAGGAAACATATCACAGTAGTTCGTCAGGTTTATAAATACGGAAACTTTTCGAAGACAAGTACTTTTACTGTAAAGTAGTTTCATATTATATTCACTGTAAAATATTACGGTAGACTTTAAGTTGAAAAAAGCGAAATTTTAAACAGCAAATGTTTCTGCCGGGATTTTTGGAATGGGAAATTACCATTGAGCGAATGACGTGATGTTACGTGTTATTTGGGCTCATCAACATTTCGCTAGGGCAATATATATTATTTTGAAAATGCTATGGTTTTAAAGAAGCCGCTAGAAAGTCTGCATATTGCCAGTTATGTAAGTCAACAAGAAATTAGACACAAAAGATAAAATCATACCATTTTTCCTAAATAAAATACCCATCCAAAATATTCTTCCAAATATACTTCTTGGAGGGGGATTGAGAATCAGTAGACCAGTCCTCTCTGGCTGAAACTTTGTTGATAATTACGAACGAATGAGTCATCAATCAGTTCGAGACGTCCCTTGAAAAATGCAAACCGAGTGGAGGAAATACTCGTCCAAATTCTTAAAGAATTTACGTGACAACTTGCTTGAAGACTTTGATACGATTACCAACTGATAATCCAGTATTATTCCTTTATATTGCAAATATTTATCTGAGGAACTGGGTGATAGAGTAAAAACCGTGGGAAAAACGAACTGATTTAATGTATTGAATCCAAGGATACAGCAACTGTACATTTTTTTTCTCGTTCCTCCAGATTTATTGAAACTTAAAAGCTTGAAACTGTTGATGTGTCTCACGTTTCGGCTTCCTACGCGGAAACCATCTTCAGTGAAGTTAAAAACACACGCCACATGATTTTTCACTTTTGAAGATAGTTTTCGTGCAGGAAACCGAAACGTCAGATACATCAACAGTTTTAAGTTTTTATACTTCAATAGAACTGGACGAACGAGATAAAATGTGCAAAAACAAACTGCAACACAGTCATACCCACACACGAACATACGTTATTGCTTCCTTGCGGTCATAGTAACGCGAGGTCAAATGAGAGCATTTAAAAGAACGAGAAATGCGTTCTACTTAGCGTTCCTTTCGATTTTCTACAACTTTATGAGAACATAGGGAACGTTAATTACGGAAACTTCTGAGTATTTTGCTTAAATACAGAACAACGGAAACTCTGGAAAGAGAAACCATATTTAATGCGGTTCTACGTTTCGACAAGGTTTTAGTAAGTCATCGTAAGAAATACTCAGTGTTCACTCAATGACTAAAACCTAGTCGAAACGTAGAACCGCATAAAATATGTTTTCATTTTTCGGAGTTACCGTTGTCCTGTATAAGGAACATTTCTTTTACGAAGTAGCTCAATGGAAGTAACTAAAAACCTTTAAAACTAAACTAAAAGACTATTGTTACTCTGCGATTCAAACTACTTACAATCCCTAAGCCTCGCGATCTTGGAAAACAGTTTACATAAAATGTAACTCTTTCCGAAGTCTATGCGTTTCTCCAACTTGTTGTTTTTAGTAATGTTCTAGTTGTTTTTAGCTATGTTGTATTTATGGTCCGCAGTGATTGGTTTTAGCAGTTGCGGTATTCCAGGCTTTGTATATTATCTAAAATACTTATTGTAACCAAGGCAAAGCTAAATAAAAATAAAACTTAGTGAACAAGATCAGTCATGTGAGACATCAAAATGTAAATCTCTCTTTACTCACGGAAGTTTGCAAGTTAAATACGAATTTTAGCCGAGCTGAGCCTGTACTCTCTGTTGGTTGTTTCATACTTTAATTTAATTCAACGTTCCAGCTAGTCCCTTCTTCTGGTGCGACATGATTCATGTGATCATATATACTGTAAATATGAACTGGAAAGCGAATACAAAAGCGGCCAAATAGCTCTGGTTATAGTTCAACCGGTGTTTGTCCAACCTTTTCCTTATTCTCTCGAATTTCAATCCGCTAAGTTCCCTTAAAATACAGCGTAGAAACAAATTACTGGAGGGAGTGGGCCAGTATCCGATGTGGGTCCGTGTTACATCTTAGTATGACAATGACCACTTTATTGTCCACGAACGTGCTCAAAACTGGTTTAAAAAAATGAAAAAGAAACAAGCGAAAATGGAATTATATCGTCAAATAACGTCGGAGAAGATAGAAGAGTGACTGATATTTTAAGCGTAAGGACATTTAGTTGAGGCATTCTGTCCAAAGGGAGAGGCAGCTTGAATTGAAATGCTATGACCTTTAGTAATCATAGGTTAATAACAGCACGGGTCAAGTTTTGTAACTGTTCTTTCTCCTAAAGTTCTTCTGACTCAACGGTTCCGCTTTGAAGAGTTACTTGTATTCCAAGTTATCTCCTCTGGATTGAGGATCATATTCAGAAAAATGTATTTATCAATACTTTCTTCTTTGATAAAGAAAACAGCTTATTATCATGTGATTATGTTGTATGAATATTCATTATTACGAAAAAGTCCCCACTGCAAACCAGCTCGACTTCAAGTTTCACTCACATCTAGCTTCGAAATCTTTTACAAACCAGCTGGTTAGCAATTATCTACAAATTATAAATCAATTCTAATGCCAACAAGTAAGTTTATTTAAATTGGAAAAAATTGTTTATTATACAAATCATTACAAAAACCATGTTATTCAACGATATGTTACAACTGTTTACAACAAATATACTTGTTTTAACACATTTTTTTTTTCTCACACTCAGAATAGTGATAAGGGTACTTCACAAAATTTTGAGGGAGTCCCTCTTGTGAAGAGTCCTTAGGCGCGCGCTCATGTTGTTCACTCTTAAATCCGGCCCTGTGATTGGAGGAAAGATTGATTTGCATTGTTGAGAACCGAACTCCATCGTTCGACCTTTCCTGTGGATTGACACTTGGCGGCCTTCCCGAATTGTATAGCTTGGCCCTTAGTCGACCTTGTCGTTCGTGCAGAAGGTAAACACCGACTAGCAGTCATTTTTAACAAGAATCCAGCTCAAAATGTTTTGGGCCTTCCAACATTGCTTCTCAAACTCCTAAATAATTCACTGACTTTTACTCAATCCGGAAACTGTATTTTGTCATTTTCGTGGAGTTTAATATGCCGGCCAAGCACCAATGACTTTGATGCCAAACTACAAACGTTACCCGGGGAACGTGAAGTTGACTTCTCCCATATCAAACGAGCAGTTCAACGACCAATAGTCAATGAACTATTTTGAAGAAAATTTCTTTGGGTAAAGTTTCACAAATTTCATAAAGCAGTCTGTCAGCTATTCCGATTCAAATAAGTTCCGGGAACAACGTGGGTGGTTCGTTAGGTAAACATGGGATTTTCGAATATTTTTTTTAGTTTTTGAATTTCCTTAAGTTATGCCGGATTCTCGGATCTTTTTCGAGGATTTTTTTTATTTTGGATCAAGTTTACGAGGATGTCTTCAGTAATACGCTCCTCGACTACAAAGAGCAAAGCAATACAATTCGGTTAACACTTGAATCTCGTTTTGTGCTCCAAATCTTCAAATTTTAAGGCTCAACCCGTCTTCAACTTCTCTGAGCGTGTCGGTGAATCCAGTCGAATCAGTTCGCCGAAGTTTTTGTTCTAAATTCTTAAAAAAATATCTATGTTCGCAGACAATCACATGCGTCATCAATATGAATACATTTTCCCCACTTGGTTATCCCTACTCATGTTTGGAAATCCCGATAAAACACTCGCGCTCGTTCGTGACATGTTACCTGAACAGCTACCATATCATGACCCAACGTTTGCAAACGCCTCTTACATGTTGCGTTTGGGTCATCATTCATCACCTGCAACACTTCGATATCCGTTTAAAAGATTTTAAGTCAGAGACTGGTTTGATATTTCATCAATGACGACGCAGCTCAGATGCTCTTCGAGGAAAGAAGCTGATGCATCGTTGGAAAATGTCGCGAACAGCACGTCGAAAGTTACCGAAACGAAAAGCGTAGACGAATGGGTTCAGAGCTGAGCTGAAAAGGATAATCATGATTGTGATATCACGCAGATAGTGTACCGTAAGACAGCTGCAGGTCTTGCACCATGTTACAATGTAGATAGCTATACAGGCTGGAGTAAAACACACCAGGAATATCGACAGAACGATCATGTATGTCTTGGTGAGCTTCATGTTGTAAAGATTTGCACGGGCCTTTGAGTTTCCAGACATCGTAGAAACATTTTCAGTCCTTTGTTTAAATGATCTGAGAATTTTTACGTATGTGAAAAGGAAGACGGCTAAAGTCCATCCAACAGCGAGGTCGATGAACACAAACGCGTGGAATATGAAGTTTGTGAAAACGTAGACGATGGTTAGGCAGACTGATCCCAACCACACAAGTACCACAAGAGCAAGAAAACGTGAAACGCTGAAATAGAAACGGTATTTCACGGGAGATACAACCGCCGTGTAGCGCTCGAATGCCAATAACGAGAAGCTCAACACCGATGCTGTACAAGAGATAAAGAACGAAGCATGAACACTTCTGAGTTCGATTTTGTCGATGGGTCTGCCGAGGCCTTCTTTAATGTGGTAATACACTGAGATGGGCTCTGTGACACAACCGACAATCAGATCGGCGATGGCTAAATTTACCACGAAATAGTTGAACGGCTTGCGAAGGTCTCGGTGCGGGTCTATGAAGACTGCGAGACAAACAAATAGATTGCCAGATACGGTGAGCAGACAAAGAACTCCGGACACTGTCGCGGTTGTGTAGGACAAACGACTTGGAGCAGAAACATTGTTGCAATCAGTCCGAAACATTATGCAAGTCTGTGCGGTCTCAGAAACGCGGATATAAAGCTTTGTTTAAAGTTGATAGTTGATAGTTACTGCGGCAGCTAAAAGTTCCTAGTATATGCTCGCTTCGCTTACTTACTCCATATGGTGAATGCCAACGCGGTCGTATCCGCTTTATGGAACAGGAACTGCACAAGCGTCTGCACCGCAGCCTACTTTACGTCATCACGCCAAACTAAAACGGCGTTTATACGGAGGCAGGCCAACCATCTGAGTAGGGTTAGCCCTACCAAGAGGGCTGGTCTTTACCTTGCTTTTACATAAGAATTTTCTGGCCCTTCTAGCACGGCTGCATCTAGCACGCGTGCGTAATAGGAGGGCTAGCCCTTCTGAGTGTTTTTGCATGGAAAATTCCCAGCTCTCCTAGACAAGATCTCGGGTAGTAAATTGCCAGATCTCGCTTAGGAGGGCTGGCTTTCCTCCCATGTAAACGAAAACAAATTTTACGAGGGAATTCACAAGGAGGCAATATCTCGGCAAAAAGGGCCAGCCCTACTGGAAGGGCTGGCTCGCTTCCATGAAAACACTACCCAAACTAATAAAATCCCTACCCTTTCCAGGAAATTGCCTTTCGTAGTTGTATCTTATCACAAACCCGCCCGCTGTGTATTCTGTAGCAACATTTAGTTTCCGGAGCAATGCTTGCCTTTCAATGAATGGGGGCACTTATGCAAGAAATAAAAATTTTACTATTAAGCTGAATAAAATCTTCACCCATTTTTAAAACAAAGATTGCCATTCGGTTCTAGTTGGAGTTGTCGGAGCAGTGTTGCAAAGCAACTTTAATTTAACTCTGTTTATACCCTCGCTTGAGGGCGTCCCTAGAGCACAAACTCGCTATTCTGTTCCAGTTAGCGGGATATTTGAGTTACCGTGGGTAAAATCACAATAAAAGTATGATGCAAATCCAGGGGAAGTCCAGGGGGATTTTGGTTCGAGTTAGCGCAAGCTTCGTGTTATCGAGGGTTCGAGTCATCAGCAGTAATCTGTTGGGAATTATGTTTTGTTGACAGGATTCGATTTCATTAATTTCCGTTGTCTGTTTTATCGACGTCCGTTGTTTACCGTGAACGTGAAGTGAAGTGGCCGTGCAGCTCGACATGGTTTCGGTCGACACAAAGGAGACCTGTAAATTTTTTATGAGTTTTTTCAAGCGAGTTCGTAGTGAATTCATTGATTGTGCAAAGAACCTCGACCACAGACTGAACCTTCTTTACGTAAGCGTAAAACCCTTTCTTTACCGCAATTATAAATATGCGTGTCAACTACGGTAGTCTCCCGTTATCTAGAACTCGGTTATCTTGAACCTCTCACTATAGTCCACTTGCATTCATATGCAAAACAACCTATCTCGAGGACAACTTCAAGGTTTCGACGTTCAACAGATCGGAAAATTCATGATCTTTTATTTATAAGTATTTTTCCTCCAACAGGGCAATAAATGCAAGTGGTCTTTATCGAGCAAAATCCATTTCCCTTGGTTTTTGATTCAAATTTTTCAGTAATTTACTATCGTATATCTCCAACACTTTTTATTTCCAGTTGATACAAATTAACTTTGTTTGATCTCGAACAAGCATTGAATGTTTGTTCGAGATCAAACATAATGCAGTACGCAGCATGCCGCTGAATATTTACTTGCAGTACAGGAAGACTTTGCACCGACGGCAGGGGTGTAACTAGAGGGGGGTTGGGGGTCGCAACCCCTGCCTTTTTTGTAGTAACTCTTGTATGTGCCCTTTTGGTGAAAGCTTTTTGACCTCATTTCCTAAAGCCACGTAGATCTACTTCATTCGAAACTATCAAAAACACCCCCACGATGCCTTAATACGTACTACTATCCAGCCCCTCCCCTTCGAAATTTCTAGTTGCTCTACTGGACGACATGGAGGAAGGAAGTTAAACATTGTACCTGTCAGAAGCGATAACAGTTTAGACATGCAGACGCTACTTTTGAATAGGCCTACCTTTGAAATGCTGGAAAATTGAAAGGACGTGACTGATTATAGCAAAATTAATTAAAAATCAAAAGAGGTTTGGTTTCCGTGCGTGCCGCGGAACATGTTTTGGGTGTAAATAGTCACCAGAATTACGGAAAATATGTTAAGAAATCATTCTTCTTTCCGCAAAATACTTGGCATTGCTTTGATCACGCTTACAAAGTACTTAATGAAGTTTCGTTGCGAAATATCAAGTGGCCGCCGATTTCTTGTTAAACACGGAAGAAGTTATTTCGCTGTCCTAAGAATCACATCGGCTAACGATTTCATTTTAAGACTAGTTGTTCACTGATATAATATGAATCCAATGAACAGAATAAACCACAAATTCATTGTCTGGTGGACTTCCGCGAAACAGTTTCCAATTTAGGTTCTTCAATATCAACGTTTGGGCCATCCTTTATTTTCGCTGTCTACAGAGCTGAAACCTTGTCTTTGACCTAAAATTATATCTAATACAGTGGTCAGCCTTCAATAAGTTAGTCTAATGTAAATTATTTGAATTCTGGTGGATTACGTTTGACAACCCAGGCACGGAGAGAGTTGGTTTAAGATATGGTGACATGATTTTTTTCAAAAATTTCCGATTTATACTGACAGGTGTATGACAACTTAATTTTCAAGTTATTTCACATATATTTGTAAAAGAGGTCTACGACAAAAAATCCACATCATGAAAGCCCCGCTGATAAAATACCCCAGGCAAAAACCGCGCCGACAAAAGTCCCGCCTGACAAAAACCCCATATTTTTTTTTTTTTTGTCGATTTTTTTAATTATCGGAACGAGCTTCAGCACGGTATAATCAGTATAGATAAAAAGCAGAAATAATGTTTGAATAAGTATAAATATTAGTACCACAGTATAAGTATAAAGATAAATAATTGTCAGTATGATTAATAAAGACAAATGTCGCGACAGTCGCCGCGCAGCATTTGTTTCAAAGTCTTGCTTCCATCTCTGAATCTAGACACAGGTTTCTTAGGCGTTGGTGTAGGTCTCTGGTTCCCGCCTGACTCGTTTCCTAAAGGGTCTTCCTCTGGCGTCATTTTGAAAATGGATACGGACTATGTGATGTTATGCTCTCATAGAGGTGAGAGACACGTGCACTACCACTATGCCACCAGGACCATTGTGTGGTCCCGGTGGCACAGTTGTAGTGCACGTGTCTCTCACCATGTCTCTCGAATTCCGGCTCCGTGCAGTTATCTGATTAAAATAACCTTGGTCACATGTGAGAAGAGTGTTGTCCAGTTTGTCTCTGCCAAGCATCGCAGGTTTTCTCCGAGTACTCCAGTTTTTTCCTGTAGTAACACAGGACCCATTAGGGATGGCACTTGCTGGACCTCTTGGGAGAACAGTTTATGCAGCTGATAGGGTTATCCAGTATAAATAAAGGCACTCCACTTTATGGCTGCGTTCATTCTGAGGTACTATGGAATGCGAATACGCCACCAGTAGCCAAAACGCATGTGTTCAACTCTTACAAAGATCGTTCATTCTAACGTCATTGTCGATTGTCTTCTGGTGCACATTCCACTTCATGAGCGGTTGCTAATTGAAAAAAATTCCGCAACTCCCATATGGGTCATTTAATTGCCAACTGTTTGAGGCGATCACTCATTTGTCGAGCTTGTAAACATCAAATCAAATTTTCGTAGACAGTGTTGCAACACTGTACTCCACTCAGAAAAAAAATTGAAAGAGGAGAATGTTGGGTTCTTTTCTGAATTTGGTAAATGGGGGTTTTTGTCGATGGGGTTTTTGTCCAACTTTGGTAATTAGGGGTTCTTTTCGATCGGGTTTTCGTCGGCTGGGCTTTTTCTGTGGGGGTTTTATCGGCGAGGATTTTTTTTATGTTGGGCTCATGTCGGTATCCCATGTAAAGGTTATATACCACGAGTGTGTAATATGTCAACCTGAGGGCGAAGCACAAATCCTGCTCATTCGTGTTTTTACTCACCGAGCTTTACCAAGACGAGCTTTCGACGTGGGCAAAATTTCCTTGTATCGTATAAACTGTCAGATGTATCAGTAAGAAAAAGACCTAAAGAAAACTTCACCTACCCTGAATAGGTTACCCTATGAAAATTAGGCATAAACCGAATTGGCTAGGCTCCATGTAAACACTTCCCCTCACTCGCTTGTAAGTCGTGGGCCCTGATAGAAAACAATGAATATATCCCCGATCCTGGGAATTCTTATGGCACACAAATTTACAAAATGCTAGAATGTCGACATTTAAAACGTGCGATCTCCTCCAAGAATCTCTCGGTTGATAACACATAAGATTTTTGTCCGGAATACCGTAGTCTTAACTTTTTCCTGTCCATGGGTTTCCATTTGGCGAATACAATCGTACGAAGTGAGCCATCAGCCATTGTAATGTAATAAGACAACTATCATGACAGAAAGAAGTTAAATCGCACCTTCGAACATTCGGGACGAAGCGCTTTAAATTTGACAACGATGGCATTTGCCAAAAGCTATCTCAAGAAGAAGACCTTATTCCACTTCGGAGAATATGGAGGATGGCTCGACGAAAGTTTCCGAAACGAAAAGCGTAGAGGAATGGGTTGAGAGCTGAACTTAAAAGGACCACCGTGATTGTGGTATCACGTAGGTAATGTATCGTAAGACAGTTGCAGTTCTTGCACCAATTCATGGTGTAGATAAGAATACAGGCTGGAGTAAAACAAACGAGGAATATCGACAACATGATCATGTAGGTCTTGGTGAGCTGCACGTTGTAACGATTACGATCAAGTGTCGAGTTTCCGGATGTTGTGGAAAGATCTTGCAGTCTTTGTTTAAATTTTCTGAGAATTTTTACGTACGTGAAGATGAATACGGCCATGGTCCATCCAACGGCAATGTTGATGAATATGAACGCGTACAATAGAAAGGCTGTAAAAAAGTAGACGGTGGTTAGACTCGCTGAAGCCAACCACACGAGAAGCGCTAGAGAGAGAAAACGTGGAAAGCTGAACATGAGTCGATATTTCACGGGAGATACAATCGCTATGTAGCGTTCAAATGCCAGCAACGATAAATTCAAAACCGACGTCGTGCAAGAGATGAAGAATGCAATATGAACACTCTTGAGCTCGATGACGTTGATGGGTCCGCCAAGGGCTTCTCTGAAGTGGTAATACACTGAAACAGGCTCCGTGACACAACCGGCAATCAGATCAGCGATGGCTAAATTGACGACGAAATAGTTGAACGGATTACGAAGGTCCTTGTTCGGGTTGATGAAGACAGCGAGACAGACAAGAAGATTTCCAGATACGGTGACCAAACAAAGGATGATAGTTATTGCTGCCGTGGTGTAGGATAGTTTAACTGGGGCACGGACGCCGCCACAATTAGCTTCAAACGTGTTTACCATAAATCTTGGATTGCATCTCACTTCACAAAACTGAGATCAGACGAAGCCTTCGTTCCCGGCTCGACCAAATGAACCTAGACTCAATAGTTTACCAAACTTCCAGTAAAACACGCTCTCCAATAATTTGATTTCAGAGAGTTCCAGTCGCGAATGATCTTACACAAATTAATAGTAGCCTTATCCTATCTCTTTTTCTTCTTCTAATAAAAATACATGGATTTACAGCACATACATCTGGTGAATAAACACTAAGCAGCTGGTGAAACATGGTTTTTTGTTTTGTTTGTTCTGTTTTCCTTTTTTTTTTATTTCGTGAAATGAATGCAAATCAATGTTAGTTATCGTTATCCTAAATATTTCTCGAGTTTCGGCCGCAATTTTTGCTGTAGAACTACTCTAAGTTGTAAAGTCGATTCTTCGCAGGATGGAGGGGCACTACAGAAGCTTATACGAGTCCACCCGTGAGGATGACAATACAATTTTTGGGACAAAAACAATTTTGTTTCAACAAAATTTTGCTTCCTGCTGTCTGAACGTTTTGGCAATCTTTAACGTGGGTAAAAAGTGATCAGGTTTTCAAACAACTCCAGACTCCAAGTATTTGGATTCCAGTATGGCGCTTGTAATTCAAACTATTCAATGTTGATTGGCAGTCGAACATAACATTTTCATTTTAGACTTCTGATGTAAAGTATGCCGGATTCAAAGCCAAACTGGAAATTAGGTTATCTTGTACTCTTCCTTTGTGCATAAATATAAGTAAACAAACCAAATTCGCAGTCAAAACTATTTCAATCATCCGATAATCTCAAGACCGGAAACTGTCTCTCGAAAAATTCGAATCTTAGGTTGAAAGCACGAACGCCTTCAGAAAAATTAAACATCGTGGTAAAAATCACAAAAATCACATCGGAACATATTCCGAGAAATATTCCAAGAACCCCAAATTCAGAAAGCTCATGAAGTGTGTTGAAATTTGAATTCAGCTTGCTTATCGCGGGGTAAAATTTTGTCCCAACGTTTACGATGGGACGTACGAAAACACCTTGCCTTCCTCATTATGTGACATCTCGCTACGATTTGTCTTCTTGTGTTTCTCGTGTTTTGTCTTGTACTTCTTTTATCTTGAACTGTTTAACTGAAGAAACATTTACAAGGTTTTCGCGTCGCACTTGTCATTTTCCCACTGAGCGTCGGGAACTATCCTGAAGCCTCTGCTGATAAATGATGAACTCATCCTACAAATCTTTCTCATCGAGCGTGTTGTATCATTCACAAAAAGACACTAGTTATTGTATTTTTTTGGGGGGGGAGAGTTTTCCATTTTAATTTCTCAGATTATTTCTTCACATAATCCCAAGGTTACAACTGTTGCTTTGTGCAAATTTATATCTCCACCTATTTTCCCTGTATTGATTTTCTAAATCGTCAGATTTCTGAGATCTTGATTACTTGCTCGATTACCTAAGGTAAATAGCATGCTAATTTACGTCAAGATATTCCAAACTAGTCATGCTCGACGATATTAAAAAGCTACTGACGTACCTCTAATGTATGAACAGAAGTTATAACATTTTGTTTGATTGAATTCGAATTCGAAAAGGACTCTCCCACTAAACGATTCAGAACGTAAAGGGTAAATGCGTCTGCCAATGTCTTTTCAAGTTTGTTTTGTTTTTTTAAATTCGGAATTCGCCTCTTAAGGGGTCACATTCGTTCGTCCAAACCTGTAACTGTCTTACACAAAATTTTCTAGAGGAAAAGTCGCGCGGAAATCGCTGGAACTGTGTGAGTTTAGTGGAAAACACCTTAATTTCGCCTTACTCAAAGCTGCGCTAAATAGTCTTACAAACAGTGGTTATGCTTAATTCAGACTTTCACTGTTGAAGATCTGATCAAGATCAACCTTAGTTCCAGGCAGTCCTTGTTCAATGCTGGGTTTTGATGATGTAGTGGTGGCTTAAATATGAGTAGGGTGTTAGTATTCGCTGCTGGATTAAAATAAATCCCAATAGATTTATCTTTCTCGAAGGAAATAGATAAGTGAAGCTACTCGAACAAGTTAACTCTTTCCGGTCCGTACCCGACCTTTTAATTCGACTCAGCCTAACGCCAGACGATTTTACTGGTCAAAGGGAACCTGCTCAAGCTTCATCTTTTTTCTTTTCGTTTTGTTCTTTCTTATGTAATGTCTCCTTTTTAACTTTGATCTCTCATTAGTTCTGTAGTTGAAATTTTTTGTTGAAAGACAACGGTATGCATCAACGTGTTATCTTCTCTAGTTTCTTCTACTTTAAAGTATTAGTATCGAGCCCGTAACGAAACTGGATCCATTCTTGTTTATGGTTACAAAGTCCCAATCAGCAACACCAGTGGCGAAGCTAGCGGTCATGCTAGTCATGTTGAGCATGACCAAGAATATTCCAGAGTTAAGAATTTTTTTACATGCTTGAAAATGGAAGTTTGGTTCGAAATTTTTTTTTTTTAAAAAAATCGAATGCGACGTTAGTGAATTATGCGGTGAGTTACGTGCATGGGTGATCTGTGGCAAGTCATGCTCATCTCAGATAGCAGGACCTAGCCGAAATTTGAGCGTCATTGGATTGGCCAAAGTATCCCTTGCGCATGCGCACCTTGCCAGTTTTGGGCTTCAGGTCATGCTGATTTCCAACAGCACGACTCCTGTTATTTAAAATTCAGTAGCAATACTAATAGCGATCAAATAGCGAATGAAGGCGAATATAGATCAAAGTCAACCATGTGGATCTTCAGAACGACTGGGGCGTCATATCTCAGTTTCTGAGGAAGTCTTTTTCTGCAAGAAATGTGAGCGAGCAGAAAGTTATCGTTGGTCGAAGACCTATGCCGAAGCTCTTGATCAAGACGAGGGACATGATGTTCCAAGAGGTTTGGTATACGGAGGATTGGCTATGTCCTAGTGAAGACAAGAAGCGTCTCTTTTGCTGGCCTTAGTTGCTCTTTCGACCTGGAGTTTCACAACATCTTGCTGTCTAAAGTGTCAGTTTTCCCATGGCATTTCAAGTTTGTGAAGGACTTTCTGTATCATCTGGAATGTTATGACATTTATGCATTCAGGCAGATCATTAATTTTTGATGTGGTTTATTATTGTATGATGATGTTGGCTGAATTAATAGACAGGTTGCTGTATGAAGTGTCAGTTTCACTGTGGCATTTTCAAGTATGTGAAGAACTTCCTGTATCATCTGGAATCTTGTGACATTTATGCATTCAATCAGATCATTTTTAATGTAGTACATTACTACGATAAATATTTTGCTGATTAAATAGACAAGTTGCTGTATGAAGTGTCAGTTTCACTATGAGATTATCAAGTTTGTAAAGGACTTTCTGTATCATTTGGAATATTATGACATTAATACATTCAGATTATTATTGATGTGGTTCATTATTATATGATAACCTTTTTGCTGATTATATACACAAGTTGGTGTATGAAGCATCAGTTTCATCATGACATCAAGTTGGTGAAAGACTTTCTGTACCATCTGGAATATTATGATATTTATACATTCAGACAGATTATTATTGATGTGGTTCATTATTATATGATGACTTTTTGCTGATTAAATAGACAAGTTGCTGTATGAAGTGTTAGAAATATTCATTCAGTATTTCTGTTTCCCCATTACATTTTCAAGCTATTCATTACTGTGATGACTTTTTGCTGGTTAAGAATGTGCTGCCTGCCATTTGTACATCTGTATGCATGATGTGATGAATTCGGTGAAAAATCTTTACAAAGGAAAGAAAAGCCATTCACAGTGAAACTGAATGCAATGAACAAATCCATGAAAGAAGACTCGAGGTGAACTCAGTGTTAAAAGCATTGAGGACCAATTCACTTAAGTATTTTTCAAGCATAATCATGGTAAATATTTTATACTTACAGTAAGTCTCCACTTCTATGTTTAGTTAAACAGTAATGTTGGGCTAGACTTGCTTATCAGTCATGGCTATCAATATTGGATTCACTCACAGCTTTGTCAGTACTCCATAAGTGTGGCAATAGGCTCTAACATAAGATAAAACAGCCCAAAATATGTTGTACTTTGCTTACTTTAAACAACATTTGTGATGCTCAGAATTCTTAAAAACTATCCTCAAAATGCAGGAAATGGCATTTCCAAGACTCCAGATTTCAAAATTTTCCGGGGGAGCATGCTCCTGGACGCCTAGAGGGGGCTTGCGCCTTCGGCGCTCGCATTCACTCTGAAGTCACAATAGCATGACCAGTCATTTATGGTCAGCTTCGCCACTGAGCAACACCACTCGACATTGGTTTCCAGGACCTAGCGCGCCGGATCATTCCGGTGTTTTGATGCCATTAGGGACCTTAAGATCTACGACGTCAACTTACACGATGATGTCCTTTAAAACTTCAGTATATATTAAGGAAACCACGGTTTGTTGACCACCGTGCTTGATACTTGTGACTTGTGTTATGATTGCTAAAACGCTCCAGCTCTAGATCTCCTAAAGCGAGTGTAGTCTCAGGTTAAATTTAATCTTAAGTATGAACCTTTCTCAGTCCGCGAGCAGACGTCTGCCTTAAGACGTGAAAATAGTCTGGATGACATACGCACAACGACGACAGTACTGAGAATGTTCTGGAGGGTAAAATTATTCATTCTCTTTGTCTTGCAAGAAGAATTGTTTTGTTTAAAGGACGTCGTCGTTGAAGTTGACGTCGTAGATCTCAAGGTCTCTCTTTCTTCAATCCGACGTTTTTTCCTTCTCAATTCCGCTTTAGGTTTTCTTAGTTTATCTTTCTCCCTCTCTCTTCTTGTCTTTGCCTTTCGTAGGCTTTCAGAGATTTCTTTGGCGGAACCAAAGAGTTGGTCACTCCGATCCGGCGTTTACCAAGAGTCTTAAAACCATCCACGTCCTCTTCAATACTTCTCCCATTATTTTGATGTCGTTGACCATTCTTTTTCTTTCGAAATTTCTCCTTTTCTGTCTTGCTTTCGTCCAAGCATTCACTGAGTTTGACATGTTTCTCTAGAATAGCTAACTTACCATCCTCGTCCGCTTTGAAGGGATTAAAAAACACAGACAGGTTTCGAGTGTCCTCATCTTCAGGGAATTTATCCGACCTCTGCGAACCGTCGCTTAAAATGTGTGGTAATGGGAGCTTTGTGGTTTCGTTTTCGTCCACTTGAGCACTGTAATGTTCTTCACTGTCTGTTTTACCACTCTCTGACGACGATTCACTTCCTCCGTCGCTACTACTGCCACTATTATAGTTTGCAACTAAACCTTCCATTTTGTCTGTTGAAGTTCTTCGGCATGCGCTAGACAATAAGACCACTGTGGGCAATTAGTTACCAGGCACGAGAAATCCCAGTGACTCTCGGCTACAAATATCCGGCGATGGAAGTAGCAAGGCGATGGAAGTAGCAAGCCTATGAATGTGAAACAGTACGCAGGGAATTTACCGCTGTTAAAGTCCATATGAACTGATAATTAGTAATGCTTCATTTGAATAAACCCATGTAAAATGATATAACTGTCATTTACAGCTTTTTTTTAACTCTTTTCCTTGAGATATTTAGATCCCTTCGATACGTATCGATGACGACGTCATACTAACAGCGTATTTTGACTGTTTTGTAAATCATACATATCTTTGAGGTTACTTAACAAAATCTTTTTAAATTTTGCACTTTAGATGGTTTGTTCTTTTCTGAAACCTTGCTGTTATTCTAAAGATGTAATCACAAACTACTGATACAAAAATGTTCTAGTCTTGTGTTTGAAACTACCGAAATCAATGTTATACTGTTAGTTGGTCTAAATCCAGTTGTTCACATTTTAAATTTGGAATAACATGTATTGTTATTTCGTCTTGCTGGTAAGCATTGGTTCACTGAGACTGAGCAGTACAATTCTGCTAACTATCTAATAGCACTACAAACGTCAATTGGGTATCATGCGTTCGATGAACAATGTATTCAACAGAGCAGTGGATTTTTTAACGCACTCGGTCTCCGTCCTTCTCTCTCTGGTTTTTTAATTTTTCTTTCTTTTGCTGTGCTAGGTAGACGTCAAAATAAAGAGTGAGAGAAGGGATGGCCCTCCACTTGGAGGAAGGTTTTACCGGTTTTTTTTGCTCCCCATAACTGACAATTTGACATTCCGAGCCAAGTTCTACGTTCAACGTCCCGTACCACTTGTACTAATATAACAATCCATTAAAGATAAATATATATTTGATAAAAAGAACAAAACAATTTACAAAGAACAACATCTCGTAAACGTTATATTTGAGCTTAAAAACAAAGCGACATTAATCTCCAATAGATGTCGATTCGAACGATAATATTCGCCAAGGGAAAAACGGTCTTTGTGCTCGAACTTACTGCACTTCCGATCTCAGTACTTTATGTCCAAGATCGGTTCCCACAGCAGATCCGACCTTAGTTTTGTCCTTTGTTCTTTAGTTATTCTGATGTAACCTAAAGAGCCAATACAAAATCGTCTCAAGAAGCAATCATAAGTCTGTTTAGGAAAGCTGCAACGCCAACACCTGCAAACATGGTACATTAAATTCAACAATCGCAAAAAACAAATCACCCGTGCTAAACTCGAAATTTTCTTTTGTTTTCTGTTAAACGCTTCCAAACAATTCTAGTTAGTAACTGAACATTTTCGACACAAACAGCACAAACTTCTTTGTGTTGTAAGAGTCGGTGTCGTGGCGAAAACATGAAAATGCTCTTTCTCACGTCTTGTGTAGTTTTCGTGAATCCCCTTACTTAGCAAAGGAGGCTATTTGATGAGATTTAATTCTTATGTCAATTTAAATGAGCCACAAAAGGAGAAGGCTAAACAAAGCCCCTCTAATGGTAAAGGATTTAACTGTGCTTATATCATCATTGGTTCAGTTTCTATTGTTCTCTGGAAGTTGATATCAAGCGAATACACCTGCAAGCACCAGGTTACTGTAGGAAAAGCAGGGGGCGGCTTTTGAATATTTACTGGGGAGAGCGGGGCTGAAAGAACCGACCAAACTTTGGGGTTGATATGCATTAATCAACCTCATAAATATATTAATGAGGTTGATTAATACATATCAACCTCTAAACGGGGTTGATTAACACATATCAACCCCCAAATTGTTACGCAGCAATACAGACTGAAAAACGCTCTAACTTCCTTGAATTTTACTTAACATGAAAACAATTTACTCAATGGTACTACTCAAAAAACGAACTCAATTTACATCCGCAATTGTTTGAGATCTGATTAGGAGTTGTTAATGACAACTTTGCAATTCGCAAACTCAAACGACAACCTTCGCTTGCGAGACGTTGCTATATCACGAACTTTATTTTCACCCTCGTCAATCCCCTCAATTGTTGAACTCTTTCTTTTAAATCTTGAACTACCGTTCACATCATCTTCTGCGCTATTGCTAGTTCCTGCGATTATGTCTGATACAATTTCTTTCTATCTTTCACTCGGATGTTCGTAGGAGTGCAGAGATGCCAGACTTCTATGACCAGTTCTTGCCATCACCAACTTGTCAGGTACACTCATTTCTGTTCCACGAGTTGCCGTTGTGGGTCGCAACGAGTGGTCCGTCTTGTACCATTTCTTGCTGTTGCCCAGGAAGACAAAATACGAACAGCCCACTCAGTTTCACGAACAGTATTTTTCGGAATACGAGATGGCATGTGCTTCTGTAGCCCATAATCATCAATGGCCCAGCCAAACCGTTTAGTCGAAGCATCTTTAGGCAGCTCCTGAAAACCAAGTTTTCTCACCACGCTCTCATTTCTGCATTCACTGTCAACCAGCTCTTACACTCCATCTAAATCTAGCTCAAAATCACTCTCCAAAACCTTATTATTACTAAAAGCACTCTGTTTAATAAATAAATCTTCGTCACTTTCAGCCTCCATGCTAACATGAACAAACAACATGAAAAAGTTTTGCAGCAAGTCAAATGCAAATGCTAGTTAAAGCTATTGATGCATAACAGTTCTTTTGTCCTCAATCCAATACCATTTCAAGTAATTTGCATGAATAGTTAGTCATACTATAGCAACATATGCATATCAAGTCAATAAAACGAAATGTCAACACTTTTTCTTTGCATCGCTCTTAATAGAGTCAAAGCGGTTATTGAGTCAACTTCACCAAATGATGATATAAGCCGGTTATATACCTTAGACCCCGGCGTTTAAGCGATATATCAACCCTCGCGCTGCGCGCTCGGGTTGATATATCGCTTAAACACCTCGGTCACGGTATATAACCTATACTAATATCAAGAAGACCGGGGAAAATGCAATTCAGGTTTCAAGAACATGGAGTTACTTGGTGTTCATACCGAATAATTGTTGAACTTGAGAAATGTTAAAAAAAAGAAGCCGTTAGTAAGAAGGCCGACAGACTATTTCAGTATTTGGGTGAGAGTTTATTGTAAATAATACCACCGATGAATCTAGTCCCGAAGAATAGTCCGACTTCAATGTACAAGTGTGGAAATAAGGAATTTAAGATTTCGAATAGGCGCGGCTGTCCATCTCGGGTATGGAAATAAATATAGGAATGAAGTGAGGTTTTAGTTAAAATCTGTGTGAATGCAAACAGAGTTTTCTTGATAGAACTAATAAGTTATGTTGATTATTTTGCGCATGGTTTGTTCATTGACCTGATTCAACTTCCCTCAAACGGCGAAAACAGCGTGGCTATAGATAATTTGTAAATCGTAAAGTTGGCCGACTGGAGTTCATTGCTTTAGCGAGTTTAACTCTCTCATGGCAAGGTCCGTCTTCTCTTACTTTACTCTGGCTAACGCCAGACGATTTATTTTACTAGTCAAGGGGAAGCGCCTTGCCAGAGAATGGTTAATAAGGAGATATGTCTCCCGGGACAAATTTCCTAGTAAATATTTCCCCCTAGGGACATATTTCAGAGGAAATTTGTTCCCCTCTTCGGAAATTTTTTTCCCCCTTCTCAGAACACACTCATGTTCACGTCATAGACGTTTACATAGCTGGGCATACGGTTTCTTAAATTAAGCCTTTGCAGAAACATTTCGCGACAATCATACATGTGGCAAAACAATTCAAGAGTAACACTGAACATATTTATCGAAAATAAATTATGATACTCAATAAATATAATAGTCATGGGTGGACCTCTGCGAAAACAAGTGAGTTTACCAAAATAGGTTATACAGCATTTGACTAATCGCCAGATTATCCACCTGTAATGGCAGCAACCATTAAGATCTATTTTAGTTATGGATAATTTAAATTTTGCAGGATCATATGTCCAACGTCGTTCGTTGTCCACTAGCCATCACGTATAAAAAAGTCACTTCTTGATTCACACTTATTGATCTACGACTCCACTTCGTAGTAAATTGAGATGTCGGGAAGTATCAGCTCAGTTTGGACGTTTATTAATTCAAATACCATCGGAAGGGTCTATTGCTACAAACATTACGGACTTAGCCACTCGATTGCTAAGTGTCTACTGCAGTTGACTCATAAAGACAATCTATTATCTTTAATATGAAAGTAGAAATCTGCGCAGGCAGTATTGACCGACTCGTAAAAAGCCAAAATGTATGGAGAACCACGAAAAAAATAGACTACCCAAGGCCTTTGGTTGGAGTGAAACATAAAGTGCTTTAAAACCTAGGTGATATTTTAGGTGGAAAAAAAGTCGTGTAACCCAAAGACGACCAATAAACCCGATAAAAGTCCTTTCTTTTTGTGACAAATGAACCACTCCTCCCTTTCAATCTCAGCTTCGGAAAAATGTTTCAGAAGCTTGGCTTCGGAAATGGCTTGAGTATGAAAGTACAGCACACATACAGAAGGGGCAAAATTTCCCAGGAAATATGTCTCGAGAGGGACTAATTTATTTTGGACGACATATTTACTGGGACACCGGATCAAGCCGTCTAGCGGGATAACTCACCTTGAGACCCGGATTGAACTGGGTTGGCCAGATATGAAGTCGTGTCATTAAATTTCTTCCTGTGAATACGGGTTAACTTGATCCTGGCTCCTGTCAAATGCCGGCAATATGACAACTTGGTAAAAAGTTAAAGGGTTGATAACTGCCCTTTAACTTTTTACTTTATTTATCACTGTCTACGTAGCATTCTATTCTTATATCATATGACAACTTGGTCCGATTTATGTTAGCTGTATCAATATTTAAAATTGTTGTCATAGGACTCCTTTTCACTTAAATAGCCCTGTTTTGCAATTATCCAACGCAAGGCGGGAATGCTTCTGTTTTGTTGTCAACGAAAGAGAAATGAGATGAATTTAAGACACTTGAAGCTTTCAGTCGATTTAAATTGTGCCATGTGTCTCGTTGTAAAATAATCCACTCGTTTTGAAGTGAGGAATGTTTTTTTTAAAAGACTGTGACGAAAGGAATCGAATTTCCAGTACACGTAGCCCAAGGTATAGCGTAATGACGCATATTTACGGCAGGAAATCATAAAAACGCTTGCGCGAAGGCCAACAACCCCAACTGGTATTTATCGTTAACTCAAAACAGATTAATCTGAAATAAAGGAATAACCATATGAAAGGCAAAGTGGTCAATATAGACAGGATGTTTACATTTTAAGGACTCTTAGGCCTAAGCAAGGGCCTGTCATGCGTTACAAGATTCCAAAATTATCCTCGTGTTTTTAAATAGGAATTGCTTTCCAGGACAACATTGACAACGGGAATTCAGTACGCATTAACGTTTCACTTGGAAGTTCCTGAACGTTCGACGTTCCCATGCTTGTTCGTGATAGACAACGATACAAACGTTCGTCGAAGGCGAACTAAGCCATTCCAGTAATTCCCTTAAAATCAGAAAGCTGATAAATCTGAGGGCCCGTTCACACTAGCTAGTTAGATCGACCTCAGAGCGATCTAACTGAAAAGCGATCGGAGTGTGAACCCTTGAATGCGAACTGAGATCGATCCAAACGAGTCCATTTCAAGTGTACACGCCTTCACGAAGCGATCTCAGATCGGTCTCAGATTGATTCAAGTTAGATCGATTTCAGTGTGAACGGCCCCTGACATGGTACTTACATGCGGACTTGGCCTTGTTGTGCTGAGTTTTAGTTTCCCCTTTCGTTTACATCAGTCTATTAGTTATGCTTGGGTTGTTGAGGCTGAAGCTAATTTCTTTTTAGGTACTAGTGTTTTCTTCCTTCAAGGCTGTCCTCCACCAGAGGATGCATTTGCACAGGCCTTTATGGACTTTAGACTGCATCACTCCGGAAAGATGGTCTTTTCTGGATTTGAATTACGTTTCCATACACTGTCACGTAGCTATCAGTAAAGATTCAAGATTCCGACCAGTCAAACAGCTACGTCCTGATACTTTCAGGTTTATCGACCGACGTTTCCAAAATAGAGTTCGAGTTAACGGGGTAAACTTGAACCAAACGAGTATGAGATTAGTTCGAGTTAGCGGGGAGTTCTAATTAACCGAGTTCGAGTTATGTGTAGTAAATGATATGGAAAATGTGATGAAATCCAATGGAAATTGAATTTGGTTCGAGTTAGCGGGGAATTCGAGTTAGAGAGGTTCTACTGTAATCACAGGGCGTGTCAAATGAAATCTGATGAATCTGAAATGGTGTGCATATTTACGCGACCTTGTTTTGCTCAACTGTAGTTCCCCTTAGCTAATTTGTTTTGAGGACCGTTTTCCTTCCCATGTCGGCTTTCTTTATTATTCGTTGGTTTTTATTTGTAATAGACACTCTCATAGCTGGGTGAGCTTTGAAGTTGATTTGGAAACAATAGAGGGAAATGAACAGAATTGAATATCTCGTTAAAAATTCAAGGTAACTAACTGGACTTTTTGAAACTCTCATATACTGAGGAAACACAATAATAAATCATAATCCAAAAAACGTCATCTTTTTAGCTTGATATTCATGTTATGAAACAACTGCAACTTTGTCTCTGTCTAGTCTTGTTTCATAACTTGAATATCAAGCTAACAAGATGACGTTTTTCGGATTATGTTATATTCCTTACTTTTTAAAATCGTCGGCTGGTTATAGTTTTTTCTGAAGAAACACCAATGTAGTGCTTTTCGAAGAAGCAAAAATGTTGTTTTAGGTTTGTTTTTTTTTCCAGTTTTCAGTTTGCAGGAATCAGGACCCTTAAACCCTACCCTTTAAGCCCGTTCAAGTGCAGTGGCCCGATCTAAAGCAATCCTCAAACTTTCAAACAAGTAAGAGTTGATGAAGAGAATCAAGCACGCATTCGAATTTCACACGGGTTTTGTCCGATCTTCGGCGGCGGCGTCCATGTTTACAGCAAAAAGCCCTAGCCGATACCCTAACTTTTGTATGAGAGAAAGCACCCGCAATTGGTAATTATTGGTAAATGAAGTCGTGCCTCCCGATTGTCCTCCTGATGTATTCATTACACTCGCGAGAGCTTCAAGGACGAACTAGAGCGAATCAGATGCAGAAATCTTCCTGCACAGACTTTTCCTGAGTTATTGCATACACCGGGGTTACAATCTCGAGACAATATATAAATATCGCATGTGTAACATCACTTTCAATGTGAAAAGGGGATGTGACCATCTGAAAGGCAAAGTGTATGAGACAGACAGAAAGTGCATGTTTTAAGGATTCATGAGTCCTTTACAGATCCTTAACTTGAGATCTCTTCACTCTTTCCAGTCCAAGACGTCTCCCCTTGAGTAAAATACCAAAGTCGGGTATGGACCCGAAAGGGTTAAAATCTACTAAGTATTAGTTACAGATTCTTCGCGTTTTGAGAAAAGAAACTTTTTTTTTCCAGACAACAGTCACATGATTATCCAATACGCGCCGGAGCTTCGTGCGTAGTTTGCTCCATATGTGGTGTTTCCGTCCTTGCTCACGACAGAAAACGACAAAAACGCTCGTGCGGACACAAATAATCCCAGGGCGTCTCAAATGAAATCTGATGAATCTGAAATGGTGTGCATGTTTACGCGACCTTGTTTTGCTCAACTTAACTTCCCCTTAGCTAATTTATTCTGAGGACCGTTTTCCTTCCTTTATGTCACGAGTCAGACAGTCTTGATTGATAAACTGTACTGTAATTAACAGCTGCAGTGCCGTTGCACCCGTCTTTAGGAGCCAATCAGATTCAAAGGTTTTATTTTCGACTAAGGCATAAAAAGGCGAGTATGTGTTAGGTCTTGTTGAAGTCCATAAGAAGTTATTCGACGAAAGATCAACGACCCACAACAATCTTCAGACAGAAACAGGTAAAGTCTTGATTGCATCAAGTTACTGTTTTCATTTCTCATGAAAACAATTTGTGCTGAATACCTTTCGTTTCCTTTTTAACAGAGCTTCCTTCCAAAACTTAGATAATGTTCGTGTTACGATGGTGCGACGTCTTCCAGAAGTATGTGATATTGTTGGGCTTTTTGGCGAGTGCTTTGCATCGAACAGGTAATGGTGTAAATCGAGAATGCTCTCGAAGATAGATGCAATATTTTAGTTTTAGTGACCCCTTTGACTGTCGCAGTGACAAATGTGTAGAGTAAGCAAAGTGAAGAGGCGTCAAATGAAGGCTTTATCAAATAGCGTTTTTCTAGATAGTGAATCAAGAACGTTAAGGTGCCCTTTTAACGTTAACGATCAACATGTGGGAGGTAAACTTGAACTAAATTAAAACTAAATGTTCAGCTATTTAGCAGTGCACCCTCAGTGGCTCATTCTTTGTTATTGGTTTCCCTTCATAGAATGACAAAAGATAATGTCTGTTTTGCGCTTCATCTTGTGGCACAAGTTAGTAATGTTTTTAGGGGAAATAGCATATATCACAAGAATAGTGTTCGTTAGAGAATTTATTTATGTCGAAGTTAAATTGTATGTTGAGTCAAACGGTATCTTTGAGCACTGAAAGACAAGAGATATATAAATTCGTAGTATGTCCTCACTTACCGGTATCACTGATAACGTCTCGGGCACTGTGTTGGCTTTGCCATATTTGGTGGGGCAGGAAAATATCCAAAGGCTATTAACACCAAGCTGTGCTCGCCAGTAAGTAAACAAGGAATAGTTTTTTCTTTCTTTTTTTTTTTGTTTTTTGTCAAATTATGACTTTCATACTTCGTTACTCATTGTTTCCAGATGAAACACTTGGCCGCGAAGCGGCGAGGTAAATATCTACACCATTCACCGACAGTGAGGTGAATAATTGTTTTAGCATATGCTTCGCATAATTGTTTTCACACACTTACTTTTTTAAATTTTTAAGAGAATTTTTACGGAACGTCGGCTTGTCGCCCGCTTGTCGAGCTTAGTGGGCAAAGAAGTGAGAGCTAGAGGATAAAGATAAAAGAATATGCTCAATATTTTACTGGAAATGTTATAACGTATGGTCGTAGGCTTGAAGCGAGTAAATCTTATCTTGTCATAAGTAAGTTATGAATCCTCCTGCGCAACTATGATTGAGGAAGGTAAAAAGTTAAATAGTTGATAACTACTGATCTCAAAGAATTCCAACGTTTCGAGCAAAGGCCCTTCGTCAGAGAAAGAAACGTATTCTGAAATAGGAGAAGCAACTAGACTAGGTTTTATTGGAAAAGAAGTTTAACCCAATGCCAGTTTGCTGATCATCGTTTAAAAAGTACAAGTGATTTCCTTTTCGTCAGTATCTAGTCGTTGATTCGTTCGTTTTTGTTTCTCGCATTTCATTCGATAACTTTTTATCACATGACTTTTTTAAGTTTATAAGCTAGTCTGGTTGCTTCTCCTGTTTCTGAACACGTTTCTTTCTCTGACAAAGGGTCTTTGCTCGAAACTTTGGAATTCTTTGAGATCAGTCACGGCATTTATCAACCTTTTAACTTTTTACCTCATTCGTCACTGTCTACGCAATATTCTATTCTTATATCTATGACTGAGGAAGTCCTAACCAGTTAACATAGTTCACTAACAAGGGTTTTAACTAATCTGTTTAAAACTTCCTTCGCAACAACTGATTGACATGTTGGAGGCTGCGTGATTGTTGCGGGACAGTCACGAAACTCAAGGTCATCATTTTCATTGGCTATTCCTCGATAAGTCACCAGTAGAAAAACTTACTGGTACGTTTTTGACGCTCTGCAAGTAACAAACTAGTACTTTTTTAGACAGAATACACTCTGAGATTACGTTATGGTATAAATTGCAAAATTTTACATTGAATACCAAAAGACTTTAAACTCCACTAGCCAAGACAGTTGTTTTCCGTCCTGCAAATAAAACAATCGGCCAAAACTTTATTTTTTTTGGTAAATATGGACTTGATAGCCATCAGCTTTGAACTGACATACTATATGTCATGGTCGCCTTTATAGAGACGGGATGCCAGCGTTTACAGAAGACAATACAAGATACCCATATTGCTACCTTAAAAGAGAAGTGGGCTTACGAGAAATCTATAATATCATTTCGTGTTAAATTAAATTAATGTTGGAGTAAATCGGCGAGTTTACCATCAACACCTTGTGCGAACGAAATTACCCACAATCAAATTATCCATAATTAAAGAAAAAATAAGTAGTTTTACAAGATTCCGTTTCACCAAGCAATTTTTCGCGCAACAGCGCCTGCGATGCGACGCAACAAAATTCAAAAAAAAAAAAATGAAACCCCCCGTCGACATTAACTAGTCAACAGGCAACAGGCTTGAGACAAGCAACAACAAGGTTGCGAGGCCTGAGGCTAGCGAGGGGTGCAAGGCTTTAAATTTCATTTGGCGAGCAACAGAATTGCGAGAATTGTTTCCTACTGTAAGATTAACGTAATTCATTCCAGATGGAGATAACCCCTGGTTAACACCAGATGATTTTATTCGTCAATCAGAGGCCTACCGTCAGGGAAGACTTGAAACTATTCACTAATTGCCTTTGCTAGGAATTGTGTTTTCAAAATATCTGCATGCTCTAAACAAGTTGTTTTTGGAATTTGATATCCCATGTGTTTTCTATCCATGTTGTTAAATAGAACTGTCCAGAATTCTTTTACTTGAGCAGACATACTTTATTCCTAGGCAGCGAGTTATCATTATAAACCAATCAACATTTTATGTACTTTAGAGGGCTGGACCAAAATCGCAGGTGCTTTGAAGCAGATTGATCACGGTTTGACCAAAGCTGTTTGGGGTGTCAACAGCAACGACTACATATACCGCTTGAAATCTTGTGATTCTTGGCAAAAGATTCCTGGTTTATTGAAACATGTCTCTCCGGGTGAAGCAGGGGTCTGGGGTGTAAACAAACATGATCAGATTTGGTACCGTGATGGGGTCACCTCAGCAAATCCTGCAGGCAAATCGTGGAAATTAATTGGAGGTCGCCTAAAACAAATCGATTCTGGACCGGCTAAGATCGTGTACGGTGTGAACAGTCGAGATCAAATCTACTGTCGCACAGGAATCAGTGCCTCTAAGCCTGCTGGGACTGGTTGGAGGCACATAGGTGGAGCGTTGAAGTATGTGAGTTGTGGAGCGGCTGGTTGTTGGGGGGTGAACAAACATGATGAGATTTGGTACCGCCATGGAGTGAGTGCTCTGAATTGTGCCGGTACAAAATGGTCAAATGTACCAGGACGCCTGAAGCAGATTGAGGTCGGTGCGAACGGCGATGTGTATGGAGTAAATAAGCAGGGTAATGTCTGGCGTCGACTTGGTATAACCGTATTCAATCCTCTTGGTACCAAGTGGGAGCTGGTCAAGAATTATGCGTCACATGTAACTACGGGAGTGAAAGGGCAGTACTTGCTGATCAATGGCGCAATCTATCATAGGTATGTGTATTAAATGCGTTTGAAAATTGCAAGTTTAGTAGAGACGAAAGGGATATCACAAAAATAATCATTAGTAATCATAATCAATCAGCAAGTCATAATGATTATAATCATAATCAAAATCATAACCTTCATGGGCATTTTTTGTTTTGTTTATTTGAAGATCACCCCAATGTGTCATATGAGTTGAGGAGGTCATGGAATTTAAAGAGGGATGGTCATTGGTTTGGTTAGATTTAACGCGATTCAACGATTAGTCAAACGACAAAAAATAACAAAGGAAAAAGCAAAACAAAAACGAACGAAACATTCGCTATATATTTTAAGAATTTTTGACGTAGTAATCAAAGTCTGCTGTCTAGGTAATGTGTGACCGTTGTATTTGTGATGTGAACAAGTAAAATAAAAAAGGCCATCCAATCGTTAAACGATTTAGAATTTCTGTGTCAAAATTGTGAACGCTTTACTGTGAGTCTTTAGTCACTTTTTCACACAAAAATACCATGGAATAAGTGCTCAGAATTGTGCCGGCACTAAATGGTCGAGTGTATCAGGAAGCCTCAGTGCCCATTTACACGATACGACTGTCGTGTACAATTCTTCATTTTGATATATCCGATTCAGTCTTAAGAGACGTCCAGTTGCGACAAGAGTTGCGACATTCGAGAGCGAATAGCAAGCAGGAATTGTGTTTTTATGACATAATCGCATACGCCAAAGTGAAGAATTGTGTACGTCAATCGTATAATGTGGATAGGCCTTGAGGCAGGATAAGGTCGGTACAAACGGCGATGTCTATGGAGTTAATAAGCAAGGTAATGTCTGGCGACGATTTAATATAACTGTGTTCAACCTTCTTGGTATCAAGTGGTAGCTGGTCAAAAGATATGCATCACATATAACCACAGGAGGGAGGGAGGGAGGGACAGTACATGCCATTGAACTCTAAAAAGACTGGAATGATATCTAGTACCAGGCCTCACGTTTGAATGAAGTTGACTTGGGGGCAGACATGTAGGTCAAAAGCACGCCCGAGAAAAAGTTGTATTGAACCTTTATTTTTCATGGACGGTTAATTCTGACAAATATGCAGTTCTACGGAATTGTCCTTTACTTACTAAGGATGAAATAGAAAACTGTCGAAAAATCCGAAATTTAGGTTACGTTTTTCGCAATAGGTTGCGTGTTTTATCGCGTAGGGGGCTGGGGTAACCTGCAAATTGACCTACATGCCAGCCTCCATGTTGGCTTCAAAATACAGTTGGCAGGTATCGTTCCAGTCTTTTAAGAGTTCAATGGTACATGCTGATCAAATTAAGCGCGCGAGATATTATAGGTACGTGTACGTACGTTTGCAACCAGCGTTGTAACGAGGCAACCTGATGTCGAGTCACGACTTGAGTCTGTGGTGGCGTGGCTCTTAAATTGGGGCGTGGAAATGGCATTCTAAGGGCCCACTTTTATCAGGGGTTTAAGGTAGGGGAAAGGAGACTGCTGGCAAGAAAAATACGATACGAATTGTAGATGCGAAAACCTCAAATTCATTAAGATAAAAACTTGGAAGAAATAACTGACATCATGAAATGCGTCAGTAATGACTTGGGTTGATAATAAAATATAAATGATTAAAGGTGGCTCCTTGCAGGGCATACAGGAATTTTAAATTTCATGATTCAACACTAAAGGTCACATTTATGGAGCTTTTGCACCCAACATAACGCTTTACCCAAGAGCCCTCTGCCCATAAATTATTGGGGCCCACAAGCTACAAACTCTTGGGGCCCTCCGAGAAATGTCTTGGTGAGTCAGGTCGCCACTGAGTCCAGTCGAGTCAATTAGGTATCTGATCGAGTTGAGTCGAGCCAATGGCCAGGCTCGAGTTCAATCGAGGTTAGTAAGTTAATTTAAGAACAACAGTACTTCAGAAAAATTCAGGTTATCTTGAACTAAAACCCCGCCTACACTGTAACATTATAGGCAAGGCACGGCTAATAAACCGTGCCAAGACCTACATATACAGAGGTGCTCGACACGGCTAAATATTAAAAGTCCTTTCCGTTTACACTGTGAAAATCACCCGTGCGGTGCCCTAAAACAGCGGCACCCGTGCCAAAATTTTAGCCATGCCGTACCCAAAATGTTAACAGTGTAAACGGGGTTTAAAATGTATGTACTGCCGATGATACATTTTTTAAAGATGAGAAATAAAGTCGAAATCCTTCCTCATTAAAAGCTAGTTTTCAAGGTCATTACTTCAAGATTATTTCACTTCTTATTCATTTTAAAAGATTGTTATCTTCATTTGGAATTACCAGCTAGCTTTGCTTAAGCTTGTTATCCTGCTCGCATTAAAAGATAATTCACTTGGTCTTTATTTTTGTCCACGTTTTGCTCAAGCAGTTCGTGATCGGATCAGTAAAGGTCACCAACCAAGTGAATTATCTCGTGATGTGAATTGTTGGGCAACAAGTGTAAACAAAACTTCACAATTAACCAACACTGCTGAAGTCAACTGAAAAATGTTGACTCGAGCGGGATTTGACCTCGCACCTTCGGGATACCGGTCCGCCGCTCTACCTGTTGAGCTATCGAGTCCACAGGGATTGGAGGCGAATTTTTATCCAATTTAAGTGCACGAAATATTCTCGCGACAACTTAACGCCAGTAGCGTGCTGGCAGGGAAGGCAAGAGGGGCCGTTGCCTCCCCTGCTGGCGATTTTTGGGGGCCGCAAACATGACTAAAGGGCGCTAAATTTGTAAGAGGTTGCGCTATTCAGTTGTTTGAACGAAAAACATACCCTTAAGTTAACGCTATCCATGAGGATGGATGTACAGTGTTTCAATTCTATTTCAGAATCAGGATGATTCTGAAAAAGAAGTGTAAACAAAACTCAGCCGAATTTGTCTGTTGAACAGTCTTTTTTTGACCCACAAATTAATTTCGAATGCACAGAACTAAACTCGTGCGTGATTGCGTCTCGATATGGGGGCGAGAATTGTATACGTGTACAGCGAACAAAAACTGAGTCATTCCGAGTCATCCAGAATTTGAAAAAGAAAGGACTGTTCTCTTCATTGTCTCTCCATGTCTTCTTTAAAATATGTTGCTAACGAACTTCTAGAAAACTTTTCAAACAAGTTCATGCATGAGTAATTAATTATTTATTTAATTTATTCAATTTATTATTTAATTTATCAATTTATTATTTAATTTATCAATTTATTATTTAATTTATTATTTAATTTATTCTGGATGCCAAAATTGTGGCACACCATGAGGTTTTACAGATTTTTTATAATCAAATGGGTGCTCACCACTAAGTAACATCATTTGGGATCACTAGGTAAATGGCGACGAGTGTTTGTTCGATATCCCACCAAGAAAACCTTTGTTTTAGAAACGAATATTGCCGAGACCCAGAACAATAGGCAATAATTTAATTGTTCAACAGGTTGAATATACTGGTACGAAATGGGGGTCAGGCCACCCAAGTTTACGTTTGGGGGGGCCATGATCCCCTTGGACCCCCTCTCGACACCTATGAGCAGTACGGCTTCAACATTTGGTCACGGCGGATCGCTCACGAATAACATTGAAATGTGGCGTATTAAGGTGCAAAGGCAAAGAGAAAAGAAATGGCTCATTCCATTTTACATTGAGAAACGTCGGCTCTGACGCCTGGTTTCACATTTTACAGGTAAGCATGCGCACTTCACAGTCAACTGAACTTCATGTCCTTTCTAAGTACAAAGAGATTAAGTTACGGCGAAATACTAATTACACTTGCGTTTGTCGTTATGCAAATGCGCGCTTACGTCGAAAGTGTGAACGAGCCTTTATCTCATGACACATCCACAATTCGTTGTTTCAACAGAAGCGTTAAACCTTTACTCCACTCATTAGTATTCAGGAGTGTGATAACGACTTATCACACTGCTCTCCTTTGAAATCACTGTGATAAACGCTTATCGCATACTGATGAGTGAATATCTTAATTTCTAACAACCAACGTCTCTTCAACCTTAAATTGAAAAAAAAAAAAAAAATGACTGTGGTTGAGTCATCAGATAAGGTGATTAATCAATGTTCACTCGTGTGATAAAGAATTTAACATCGCTTGTGAAGTTTGAACGTCCACTCGGGGCCTACTGCCCGTCCTGGCCGTTAAGCTTCACTTGCGATGTTAAATCCTCTATCACACTCGTGACCATTGATTAACCCTTAAGCCTAGTTCACACGAGCGACATAAGCATAAGGACAAGATCAATACGAAAACAAAGCGTCATATCTCCTCAAGCACTTGCAAAGATAAAACAGCAAAAATTTTTCTTTGTTTCGTCTTTTGTTCGGCTTTTAGCTTATGCTTGGACTATGATCTTATGTACGACGATCCTTATGACGCAGGCTTGAATTCATTCCTTTGTTTTGCCTTTTCCTTTTTCCCTATGGTTATGCTAATGTTCACTTGTGAACCAGGCTTTACTCATCAAGACAATATTAAAAAAAAAAATTCCACACCTATTGTTTAATTCGATGAATGCTGTTATTGCATGTCGACGAGCTGCAGAGAGTATAAAAGTAGCTGAAAAGACTTCTGGTGTCATTCCTAACCGACTCGCCTTCAAACCTGGAACCTCAAACCTGGAACCTCAAACCTGGAACCTCAAACCTGGAACCTAGAACCTGGAAGCTGAAAGCTGAAAGCAGTGTCGAGGTATGTCAACGTATATCCTTTCATTCTTTTCCAATGAATTCTTTAGGATTGTTTGTAAGCTACTCGCGTTCACGTGTGGCTGCAGTGTGCATTTAAACTGGGTCTGTTAATTGTAAGATGTCAGGCGCTCAAGAGCATCCTTCTTAACTTAGTGCTCCGTGCTTTTCACCCGTTACATGAACCCATCTGCTGTCAAAGCTTCCAGTGTAAAAACTTTATATGCCAAGATACTCTAGTGCGTCGAAGAACAAACGAAATCAGTTTGGAGGAATTTTGCAACCTTTCGTGAATTGGATAACTTCCTAGTTTCTGATAAAGTATCTCGCTAGCTCTATACCTGTTTTGCGAGTTGCGTTGGATTGCACTCCCAGATAGCATTCACTCCATAAGTTTGAAATTTTAGAAAACCAGTATTCCTTTATGACTACTTTCGTGTTAAAAATCCTTTCTGACCACTAGTGGTTGATTCCTGGTTGGATATCAAAATTTATGATTCTGACACGCTAAAGTTTACTTTCTCTTCAATGTAGGGCCTAATCTCATGTAATCTAACGTGAACACCTAATACTCCTTAACTCTTTAAGTCGGGTTCACTCGAGCTACATAAGCAAAAGGATAAGATCAATAAGTGGGGTAGCCAGGAATTTGAAAGTGGACGGGCAGAAGAAAATTAAGACAAATGTACCGACGAGACATTCTTAATGTACCGACAGAAGTAATTTAGGAAAAAGCAACAAAGGCATTTCCGCGACGATAAAAGTAAAACTGTGAACAAAATTCGATAGGAGAATGAGCAATTTTTATACAACCATTCTAACTGAAATTAAATTTGAAAACGACTTATTCTACGGTAATGTGCACCGCATCGCGTGAGATATGACAGGTAGCTACATATCACCTTTTAGTTTAACTATCGCAGCCACCACCAATATTTCCCGAGGTATCCATGAGCGCGATATAATTCTTGTCGGTAGAAACAGGATTCCTCGCATTGTGAGCGATTCATACACTTAAATTTAAAGTTGGAGTTTATTTGACTTTTCGTCCTGGAATTACAAACTCAAACTAAATCCGCTATGGACAAAATCACTGTACCGACAAATGTTATGGATGTTCTGACGGACCTAGTCTGGCTTAAAAGTAGGGAGGCAACTGCCCTCCCCTGGCTACGCTACTGAGATCAATAAGAAAACAAACCATGATACCTCCTCTGGGACTTGCGAAGACGAAACAAAAATAGCTGGTTGATTTATTCGTTAACTTCGTGCCAATCTAAATACATTTGAACCACACGTTAACGTCCACTCAAAACGTCTTGGTAAGGTGGTCGTTTTCGGGAGGTAGTTGCTTAGGAAAGGTCACTGCCCAGGAGGTTCGACTTACGTCGTCAAGCATTTAATGTAGCAAAATTTAATACTAACTACAAACGTTATAATGAATCTAGGTCCTTAGCAATATTCAATTTTGCAGTTAAATTTCAACCTTATGATAATCTAACACTGCTGAAGTCAACTGAAAAATGTTGACTCGAGCGGGATTTGAAGTGGCAGACCGGTATCCCGAAGGTGCGACTTCAAATCCCTCTCGAGTCGACATTTTTCAGTTGACTTCGACAGAGTCAGATTATCATGAAAAAATTTCCGTTCTTGTATAACCTTAGCTTTCATACACAAACAGGTGATGTCTTGATTCCATGTAATTACTGTCTCAGTTCTTGTAAGCAATGTAAATTGAACGATTTTCACTGTTCTTGTGTAGAGCTTCACTCCAGGACTTGATAATGTTCGTGTCAGGAGGGTATGACTTCTTCCTAAAATATGTGATGTTGGCCATTTTGGCGAGTGTTTTACATCGAACAGGTAACGACCTAAATCGAGAATGTCCTGAACGATATTTGTGGCAATTTGCTTTTGTTACTCCTTTGCCCTCCAGCAGTGACACGAGTGGATTAATTCAAGCAAGAATGAAGTGTTGTGAAGTGAATGTTCGATGAAATAGCCGTATTGTCGTCGTTGAATTGTGCTGTGAAAATTCAATCGCTCCTTTAACGGTTAACATATGTGGCTAATTTGAAAAAAGTTTATCGTTTTGGATGAACAACAGTCGGCTAGTCAGCAGCTCACCGTCACCCTTCATCCCTTTCTCTCTCTGTCTTTCTCTCCTTCTCTTAACTATTATCACCGAAGTCTCGGGCATTTAGCTCCCTTGACATATTTGGTGGGGATATTAAAGCATCCATAACTTCCTGATAACAAGCAGTCTGTTATAATTGTTCATATTATTTTATAGGTGGGGTCTTACGTCGCTTGTTCACTAACCGAGCCCCCTTGTCTAAGGCGTGGTTATTTCTATTTGTACTTTAGTAGGTGAAGCAACTCACCGACGTTTATATCCCGGTCAATAAATTATGGTACTGAAATTTATTGAAACAAATTAAGTTATTGCAAGAAGCAAAGCTTAGTCGGCAAAACACTAGTAGCTAGAGGGTAAAGATGAATTATGTAATTGTTACTTACAAGCTGGAAGGTCCACATCGAAAAATATTTTCCAGAGGTCTCCAAAGACGACCTAAGCCGCCACAGGTTTCGTTTCTGGATACATTGACGATACAAAGGCCTCATGTAGTTCTCTTAAAGTGCTGTTGCACAAGGCAGTTTTTCATATATCATTGCTTGTAATTTTGTAACCCAACGAAATTAATTGCGCGAGACAAATAAACCAACCAAAAATATATGAAACAAAGCTTCATGCCTTTAACGACACTTCATCGCAATAAATTTTGTTTCCTTCGACTTTCGGTAAAATTTGATGCAACAATAACGTTGCGAAGCTTCAGTACGACAGCACTTCAAATTTTGTTTGGAATGCATGTGATTTCGTGTCTTATTGCTGGGGGTCAGCTTTAACTCTGTCCACACAGTTGCCAAGCACCCCTGAGCATTTTACTCTGGCTAACAAAGAACAATTTTATTCCTCAGCAGAAGACCTACAATCAGGAAAGACCTCAACCTATTCATTTGCTTTTGCTAGAGTTTGCAAAATATCTATGTTAAACAAGTTTCTTTTGGGATTTGATTTTCCTATGCCTGTTGTACACACATTCTCCAGTAAGAGTAGGTGGAGTTCTCTTGCTAGAGTAACACCTTCTTTACTCTTGGCCATTTTATGTACTTTAGGTGGCTGGTCCAGAATCCCTGGTACTTTGAAGCAAATCGACCACGGTTTAACCGAAGCTGTATGGGGTGCCAACCTACACGACCACATATACCGCTTGAAATCTTGTCATTCTTGGCAGCGGATTCCTGGAGGATTGAAACACGTCTCTCCGGGTAAAGCGGGGGTCTGGGGTGTAAACGAACATGATCAGATATTCTTCCGTCTTGGCCTCACATGGGCAAATCCCGCAGGCTCATCGTGGCAATTAATTGGAGGCCGCCTAAAGCAAATCGACTCTGGTCCAACTCAGATCGTATACGGTGTTAACAGTCGAGATGAAATCTACTGTCGAACAGGAATAACTGCTTCTAAACGTGCTGGAACTGGTTGGAAGCGCGTAAGTGGAGCGTTAAAGTACGTGAGCTGTGGAGCGGCTGGTTGTTGGGGGGTTAACAAGCAGGATGTGATTTGGTACCGCCATGGAGTGAGTACTCTGAATTGTGCCGGTACAAAATGGTCGAGGGTACCAGGAAGCCTGAAGCAGATTGAGGTCGGTGCAAACGGGGACGTCTATGGAGTTAATAAGCAGGGCAATGTCTGGCGGCGAGTTGGTATAACCGTATTCAGTCCTCTTGGTACCAAGTGGGAGCTGGTAAAGAATTATGCGTCACATGTAACTACGGGAGTGAAAGGGCAGTACTTGCTTATTAACGGCATCGTATATCATGGGTATGTATAGTAAATACGTTTACAAATTTGACAGACTATAGGAATTTCATAGAAATAATCATTAATTTTCATAATCATGATCAATCGATCATAATCATAATATTGACTGATTAATCTCAAGTGTACTGTTTTTTTCCAAGATTGCCTAAGTGTCACTGATGAGTTGAAGACGTCACGGTATCCAAACAGCGCTGGTCAGCAGTTTGATTAGATTTAATGTAATTCCACAAAATAGCAAAAGACAAAAATAATAGCAAAACATTCGATATAGATTTTGAGTATTATGATACTGTAATGATGAATGCCTGCTTTTTCTTTTTACTTACACTTTTGATAATTGTATCTGTGATCTAAAGGTAAATTTAAAAAGACCTTCAATTGTAAAATATGCTTAAATTTCTGAATAAAAATTATGTACACTTTACCGAGACGTCTTTTGTCACTGTTTTGCTAAAAAAAAAAAAAGAAATGACATGTCGAGTGCCGGTATGGAGGACTCAGTCGCGAAATGCGGAAAGTTCCGAAATGCGGAACACGTGAAGAGCGTACAGAACACGAGGAGCTCCAAGAAGTACCAATGGATAACTGAATTGAAATGAGGTGATTTCGCGTACCTCGGAAGTGAACAGGAGTATGTATATCATTTTGTAGCAAGAGTTATTGCTAAGAGCCTCGAGCAGGAAAAATGCAGTTTGCCGATCAGATCCATTGAATTTCCATCTGCTATACGGCTTGATCAGCCGATGTGTAGGCCTTCGCCGGTATTTGTCACCCGCAATTCTTGACACTTTGAAATAGAGACATACGACAATATAATGTGCGTAGTTGTTGCTAAATTGTCTCGTTACTGCAGCTCCTTTACCAAATAATCGAAGCGTCAATTAATTTATTTTCAAAACAATACTGCTGAAATCGGGGAAAATTGTCTCGCCAGAACTCGAGAAAGTGCTACATATCAAATGCGCGCAATGAAGTAAAATTTCAACGCGAATCCTTCATATAAATTTATTGAGGCTTTTTCTGGAAAAGAAAAGGGGAAAAAAGGCAGAAGTTGATGAGCTATTTATGGGAAATACCGATAATTGCTGTCTCGATCAGCCACAAAAATCGATTAATTTCTGACTATTGGCCTATCTCGAAATTCTGTACCTCTTGTTGTGTGCAGTTTTTTAATAAACAGCCAACAAAATATTTCAAAATTCTGATTATATTAAATATGTCAAAGGTGTTGCCAAAAATGTTAAAGGTCGTACTAACATTCCCCAAGGTGACATTCGTGACTTTGGGATCCCCAAAGATTCGGGGGTATAAAATTCATGGCGGCCACGCTAGTGACGAAACAAGACCGTCAAAGTTCTTTTGTTGAGGAACGCAAACATTGTTTCAAATGAACCAGCAAATGCTTAACTGGACATTCCAACTTCCCCTTTCCAAAATTTGGTATCATATGAAAGAGAAGTGTTTGATTGCACGTAAGTTGACTGTAAGTTAACACATATTTTTGTATAGCATTATAATTTCGAAGAATACGAAAAGTTTTTAAAAAAACTGGGGACTTAATTAACAGAGATACATTTGCTGACTGCTTATTCTCATTTGCCTATTGTATACAACCGAGTTTCGTAATTTTGGGTGGCAGTCATTTCACTTGCTATCAACCGAAGCTCGACTGTCTCCGACGGCGTCCAGGAGCGACGATGATTGAGGCCGGCCACACTGTCGAAGCACGTTGAAAGCTTTTGTATACAACTCCAGTGCGTGTGAATGGTACATAAGCTCGCTTTCTGTGAAAGCGAGCAAAATGGCACGAAGCTCGTCAACTCTTTGTTGTTCAAAAGTCTCGAGTTCCTCTTCCAAGCAAGTGAAAGCCTTCTCAGCTTCGATGGCTGAAGCGAGCAATGATTGCTGCGCTTTTGCGAGTTTTTGTTTGTCAAACGGTACACTTTCCTTAATTTTGTTCACCTGCTTTTCCTTGCGGGTTTCTTCCTTCTGGTGTTTCAAAGCCAAATCGATGTTGAACGTCGCCTGTTTGCAACGACACCGCGACAGCGACAGCTCCCCGATCACTTTTTCGTAAATCTTATCCACGTGCTCCTCTTGGTATTTACCGACGTCGAATAGAATTTCTGAGAATTGCTGCAATGTTTCTTTCACCTCTCCTTTCTCTCCTTCGAACAACTTCCTTATGCTTTTGCCAATGTTATCGTTTCGTTTCTTGGATTTGCTCAACTTTCCCGAGTATTTCTCGATGCTTTTCTTCAACATCACCAGTTCCTTTTCAAGTTTCTTCACGTTCTCTCTTTGTGACGCGACAACCTCATCGTTTTTTTCGTGGTTCTTTTTGCCCACCTCGGATCGCTTCATCTTTGCAAAGACGGGTGGGTTTTGCTTGATGACACTTTTTAATTGTGACGTCGTAATTAAAGTATACCTTGCGCGATAGCCACGAACCACGTTCTCAACAGCAGGCGCTAGCTGTTCAAACAGCAATCCACAAACATGCGGAGTTTTTATGACATTTTGAATGAGCTGCAAATGAGATTAGCTGAAAACTAGTCATAAATTTTTATCAGACGTGTATAACGGGAGGAATTCAAAGTCGGATTTTAATCGGAAGGGTAAACCTATCATATGAACTTAAGGATGGCAAAACTTTGAAAAATCGCATAGCTGATGTGCATCTAAAATATAACTTTCAATTACTACAAAAGTGGGTCAGCCAAGTTAACAGGAATCATGTTCAGCAGGGCGGCCTGATTGGTCTGGCTCAAATTTCCCGTTAAATTATCCACTATGTGAGCTGAGCTAACTCAGAATCAGTAGCATCATCCAAGGCAAAATTATTAATGCAAGGATCAATATGAAACAAACAGAGGAGACAATCGTTTTGAACTTTCCAGCCCAAAAAAAAGCCAATGTGTTTTCCCCCATGTTTGTTTACTCGTTTTCCCATGTAAACCTGGGCTAAAATTCAGCCCATCGTACCGGGCTCATTTAAAAAATCCAGAGGTCAGTAGTCTTTCATTCAATATCTCCATCCAACCTTGTACCCAGGGTCTTTTACTCGGCGCTCCCCCACTCGCTGGAGAAAGACCCTGGCTGCGGCTGGTCACGTGTCTCCCAGAATCTGGGTAGGGTGGCACAGCAGAATTTGTTGCAAGGCGCAGCAACCGTCTCGTCCTATTTTAACACTGCAGACAGGAAAGGAAAGCATTACGTTTTGTATTCTTCAACGTCGTGACTCCGTGGCGAAACACACAGAAGAACGTGAAGCGATTGAAAAGGCCTCTTCTCCCTAAAGGAATAAGCTTGTTCGTAGACACGTGACCAACCGCAGCCAGGGTCTTTATCCAGCGAGTGGGGGAGCGCCGAGTAAAAGGCCCTGGGTATGAGGTTGTATCTCCATCTGCATCGACAGGTTAGTCAAAGCATTTCCTCGGTCCTGTTACCAATAAATTACGTCTTTGCTTCACTTCTCTTTGCTTTTTTCTTGTAATGTCTATGTGACCGTGAATGTAAATGCACGGTCCAATTCTTGTCCCCAATGATTGTTCGGTCGTTGCATACTGCACAGATGTGGCGAGAATGTTTGGAAGCTGCGTTGGAATTAACCCGGTTCAGAGCCTCATCCGGGACTTTCTCACCCACCATCAACTTCCTGACTATGTTCAAAGCCTTTTCTAGGACACAGGATTCCCATTTTCCAAGGTCCGTGGCATCCAAACCATATACGTCCGGGGCGCAGGTCGTAGGACGGCCGAGGAATCTGTTGGTTATCCACTTGATTTGTTTCCGGGAGTAGCGACGGGTCGCACTTTTTATGGATTCAAGGCATTTGTGAAAGAGCTCCCCACTTTTTTGATCCACAGGATTCTCTGAATTCAAGAATTCCTGAAGCTCTTTGTAACCGATAGACTGAAAAATCCCTTCGGTCACCTGGGTCTTCACGTCAGCCGAATCACTTTTCCAAGAATTGTGAAACGCTAACAACTCTTCAACAAGCCCTTGCTCTAACATCTTGTCCACTCTGGCGTCCAGTCTTTCATCGAGGATTTCACGGTCGCACTGAAGCCACAGAATGCAGACGTTCTTGAATCTCATTGGTCCTCCATAAACTGTCGCTCCAACTTGTTTCTGTTGCTGTGATTTCAGCTCACTGTGGGTAATCCCGCAACGTTCGTAGACCTGAAGACTTCTCATAATTTTCCGCGTATCGTTTGGGTGAAGTTTACTTGCCTCGACTGGATCGATTTCAACAAGTTTCTGGTACAATGGACTTTGGGAGCCTAATTGTTCACCGGAGCCCAGAACACCGCTTAGCTCGCTTGAAAAATCACTTGTTGTGTCATCTTTTCGACTCATGTGCTCCAAGTCCTTGTCCGTCAATTTCACATTTTCCATTTCTTGCGACTTCGTACAAGTTTCGTTAGTTAAAGTCGTTTCTTCAATCAAATTGTCCCACAAAAGCGATTCGATGTAATAGTTAGTCCCCCCAACTATAATGGGTATTTTTTGGCGCTTAAAAATATCATTAGCAATAGATAATGCCATTCTTTTAAACTGCATAACTGAAAATTTTACATTCGATTCCACAACGTCGATCATATGGTGAGGAATCATTGCTTGTTCTTCCTTTGTAACTTTGTTTGTAATTATGTCCAAGCCTTTATAAACTTGCATCGCATCGGCGCTGATAATCTCTCCTCCTATTTCTTTCCCTATTTCTATCGCCAATTTGGATTTTCCTACTCCTGTACAGCCAAGAATAACGACAACATATGGCTCTGTTGAATCTTTTTGTGCCGCCATCTTGGATCAAAATAAATTCCGCCGCGGATGGACTGGGGAGAAAAAAGAGGCAATGGAAGATGGCATCAAAAGGAAAAGAGTTGGCTTGAGTTTGAAGTCGTCAAAAAGAAATGTTCTAGAATCGTCGAAGTCGGGCTTAAGACAGCCAACAGAAGAGCTTTTTTCTATTGAAGCCAAAGCCAAGGTCACTAGCGAGTATCCTAAAATACCAGGAGAAAAATGCCTCAGAGACGGACAAAATTCAAATTCAACCAGGCTAACTGAAATTTCCGAGCATTCTTCGAGTATCAGGTGAGTTGTTCCCAAGACTTTTAGCTGAGAATGATCAAACTTATTACTTGTTTGAATGTGCTAAATTGTGGAAGACAGTGGAACTCTGAGGACTGTTTTTTTGCCCTGCATGCAAAGCTTCTGAAACCTGTAAATAAGCACAACAGTTGTGGATTTTGTCCCTCATCCACGCGCACGGCTTTGGTGTTGAAGATGAAATGACTGTTGTAATGATAATGGAGCAATTGTTGCTAAGAGCTAATTTCTTCAATTTTGCAAATCCTTGGAATGATGTTATGGGTTTTCCAACCATGGATAATATACAGAATGTAAATATCAAGTATTATTCATCATGAATATATCATCATGAATATATGATGTAATGGGCAACATACTCTGTTGTACAATTTGTTGTGAGGGATCATCCATGGGTCAGTCCTGTGAGAGTATGCCTAGATTTTTCCACAGTAGCCTATCCCCAAGAGGTGGTCCAGTATTCTGTGATGGGTGGGCAATGGTCCACCCAGCCCACCCTCAAGTGCTGCCACTGCAATTTACCACAAGATCAAAATATTCCTCACTGAAAATCATTTACCCACCTGGATAAAAATATAGTGTAAACACCAGTGGTATCTATGAGGCAAACACAGTCACAGTTGTTCTTGCTTTCTCCCAACATTCTATTCCACATTCCCCCAACCTTGAACTCTCAGCACAATCCATCACACTGTCCTATAAGTAATCTGTCATAAACTGCACTTGTCAGATTGACTTCCTCACATAATAAATGATAAGTACTACACTTGGCAATTATCTTATGTTTCATCTATGTCTTCCATGCACAAAAAATGGCTCACCCATTGTGGCTCAGTAGGAACCAGAGTCCTGGTGGATTCTGCAGTTTGAGAGTTTAGTGACCAAAGATTCTAATGACATATCGATCATGTGAATCAATATTTCTCAAGGGGGGTGGTACTGTCCCACAGTGGGCTTTAAGAGAACATAGAGGAGTAATGGAAGCAAGGCACTGGAAAGTAGGGTGTTTGGATGCAAATGGTGGCTGTTGATCAGTCATTCACCACTACAGCATTTTTAAGTTGTTATTAGTCATTTATTGTTAAAATCTAACACATTGACTGGGTAACTAGGCAATACAAAACTGAATAACTAAGTACCACAGTTATCCAGTTTGCTATTGCTCTGGGGTTGTGTTCTAGCATTGGCACAAAACTGGAACTGAGTGTACTCATTAGGAGGTGGCAAGAGGTTTCAATATGATGCAGGTGCGCATTCTTCCAAGAAAGCTTGAGAACCACCAAGTAAGAATGTTTAGTTGTTAAGTGACATTTCCCCACTCTTTTCCACCCCATTTCCCAGCTTTGTTTAACAAAATAACTTCATTAAATATTTAAGTAGACCTACTACTAGCATTGGTTTGATACCTCTCTGCATGCTCAATATAATAACAGAGGACGTTTGATCATGGACATTCCCAGCTACAGTACAACAGATCTTTATCAGTTTTTAGTTCATTATTAGCCACCCATTTAGAAGCAAGGGCTCACTTTGATATTTTACCCTGGCTAAAACCAAATAATTTTACTCATAACAGGAATGAAACATGGCTTTTAAAGGGTTAAACTCTATCTCCTGAAATACTATCTTTTGCTAATGGCACCCAATTTTACTCATCACAGGGACATGCCTTGGGTGTTAATGGGCAAGGGTGCACTTCATCCAGAAGAGTGGGGTGTTTGCCCCTTTAATTCCTGATTTTTTTTCCTTTGTTCATTTCTTTGTTCATTCATTTGTTTTTTCATTCTTGGCATCCAGTATATCAGACACTGGGCATTAACAGGTTAACAGGTCAACTGCCAACTCAGCTAATGCCAGATAATTTTATTCAGAAAAGTGGGATGCCTGCCCCTTAACAGATTAATCAAGCAAAATCTCATAGAATCTTTCCAGTTACAGGATGAAAACCATTTAAGTAACAACTGGAGTAAGTGGGAAGTTCTCTCTTATGACAACAGACACTGACAGTTTCAGATTAGCTCAGGAATTCATAAAACTAAATGCTTAGTTATCACTTCCTGGAAGTATAAACTGGCACTATTTATTGCACATTCATGTGATGAAAACTTATTGTACTCTGGTGCAGTCGCAGAGCTAAGCCTAGCAAATGGTCATACTATGCAAACTAAAAATTATCAATGCATAGCAACAGGTTATACTATGCATTGAAATACAAAATTACGTACAATATTTGGACATCTAGCCAAACATATCCATCCACTTGCATTTCTCTAAGAATTTCAAGTCATGCTGAGCATAACCGCTGGCTTGACCACTAAGCCTTCTCAAATGTTGCATTTATTGTAGAGATCCTTGCATTGGTGAGTTGGGTGCATTTAGCTTAATGCCTATAGATCAGACCTGGGCATCTTACGGCCCACGGGCCACATCTGGCCCTTTGGACGTCCCTGTCCGGCCCGCGTGAGTGTGAGGCCAATCAGAACATGAATGAAAAAATATTATATAATATAATTTATGATGTTCATGCTATACAATTGTGTTGCTTTTATTTTGAAAATCGTGCCATTTATGTTTTATTTACGTGACGCACGCGTGTATTATACATCCAGGATGTGCATGCGTGAACAGACACAAGTTGGTTCGGCCCTCCAACACAGTTCAGGTTTCTCATGTGGCCCCTTGTAAAAATTAATTGCCCACCCCTGCTGTAGATCATAGGAAATTTTAAATTTGTATTGCATGATCTGTTGCTGTGCTTACGCATTCTTCAATTCACATAGCATGAGCAGTTGCTATACTTAGTTTCCCTACTGCTCTGATGAATTCAAGTCATTACTCTGTTATCATGACTATTCACTTGATTCGGTCTTTGGCATCACGCTATCTGTATTTTTGACCTTTTTAAATGCATAGTTCTTAAACCAAAAATTTGTTTTTCACAGGATGAATCTCTTGAACCTCATGCCGGTGTTTCCTGATTGGGAAAAAATGGAACCGCTTCCAGTCACTCCTCTGGTATGTCATAAAATTGGGTGGATTATTTGCTCATAATGGCCAGTTTAGTTGTCTGATTTTTTTGCGTCTTCTCTACTTTACTTAGTAGTTGCGCTTCAGCCGTCTCAAAACACACGATCGAAGACTGTACCTTTCTGTTCGAGTCTTTTAATTACCATCAATCTTCGAACACGCTAACAAAAACTAAACTTAACAGACGACAGACCAACACACAGTGACAAAAGGTCACAGTCTCACATTTAGCGTCGTCCGGAAGTTCCGCCTACATACTTCTTTGTTTTTGACATGATGTAAATTATTAACTAAACCTAAAGCTCAAAAATCATTACCAGCCGACAACTTAAAGAAGTAGAGCAAGAAACATACTCCGATGAATACCATATTGTAAACTCAATATTTGAGCTATCAGACAAAACGAAACAAATCACACTCACAAACTCAAAGGTTTGACAATGACTTTGAAATAAAGTCGAAATATTACCGTGATTTGTTTCGTCTTGTCTAATGGCTCAAATATTGAGTTTACAAGATGGTATTAATCGAAATATGTTTCTTGCTCTAAGATTTAAAGTCCAACAAAAAAGAGGTGGGTTCAACGACTATAGTTACAAACTCATATGAACTTACAAAAAATCAAATAATTACTGCAATATTCGACACTGATCAACGGCCTTTCAATGTTTGTGGTTCAGAAATTGTAAAGTCGGAATTGTGAATCACAACCAGATTGACCCTTCTCTGACCAATTATTTTTGAGGTGTTTTAGGTCAGCAGGCTTGGACTGGCCATAGTGCTATCAGGCCGCAGAACAATGGCTGAATATTGTTATACGGTACGATGGCACAATGGCCAGTCTAAACCTGTAGGTTAGTCCACTAAGAATGCGATTCTGCGTGATTACTTAAGTGAAGACCGAGAGAAAGGAAACTGGACCGTAGTGCGCCTATATAGCACAAAGGAACGCACCTGTACCCTTGGAGCCCAAATTCAGACGGACCGCTGTTGCTGGGACATTGCAGAGACTCTGCTCCCGTGAACTCACTGTCTCCGTGGGAGGATAGGGCGGGGAGCAGAGACGGGTGCTTATTTTGCTCTCTGGTTTGCTCAGTTTTTCAACAATGTTGCATCTAAAAAGCTTGAAATGTGCTTTTTTACCAGAGCAATAAAAATAGGGCCATATACACGATCCCATATGCTTGTCAAGAGTTACCACTTTCGCGACTAATAACGAACTCTTCTATTTTACTCTGGCTAAACCTAACGTCGAACGATTTTAGTCGTCAGCTGTTTTTAATAACTGATATGTGACAATCATTTGCCACGCTACATATAACTCACGATTGGCAGATTTTAATCAGATGATTATAATATCAAATGTTTCTAGTTTACTCTAGATACAGGCTATGTTTACACAAGACCAAATTTCTCCGGATTCGTAGACATTCCGGAGACCTTTTCTTTGGATTCAAAGTAGCCGTTTACACTGAAGTGACGAATCCGTTATAGAAAGTCTTCGGATTGCACACGAATCCGGTTAAATTTGAATCCGGAAAAGAATCTGGATATTTTGAATCCGAAGAGCTAAGATTACGTAGAAAATTTTATCGTTTTTGTGGATAACAGCAGAAGTAGCCCATAGTGGGATAATTTTTTTTTTATCAGGGGCTGTAATAAACAAAGAATGGAAGAAATTTTTCTGTTGTGCGAAGTTACTTTCAATAAAATTTGTGAGGTTTACGTCCGTTCTTAGATAAGAAAGTAATGTTTACGTCAATACCAGCATGCAAGCAACCCAGACACTTTTGCCAGTAAAAACTGCCATTGTTGGCCGTTTACATTTTTAGTGTGAATCCGAATACTTCTTGAATCCGAAGACTTTTGCAGTGGTGTAAACGAAGCCACCGAAAAACAATTAAAAAACTAAAATGCTTCGTTAGCTGTGCTGAGTGACGTAGAAAAATCTAAAACGATCAGGAAACTTCCGGATCTTAGGAACGAGATACTGACGTTTGACTGAAAAAATTCCGTCGTAGTAAAACGAAGGGTTTTCGGTCGAAACGCCGGTATATCCTTTCAAAGTTTTGGCAATTCCCTGACCCTTTATGCCTCTCACTGTAGAATCATTTCCTGTTTGAAAGTCCGGGGACTTTAGAATAGCTTAAGGCAAATTCGATGGCAACTGCGAAAACGCGTAATCTTCTAAAGCCTGTTTTTCACTAGCAACATAAGTATAAACACAACGACATACGCAAGCGAAGTTAGCTCTTCGCGATCAGTTGAACTCTCTGCACTTCCTCAGTACAAAGTGATTAACCAACCATGAAGAACGTACTGTGCTTGCTTACGTCGTTATGCTTATGCTGATGTCGCTGGTAAAACTCAGGCCTAACAAATGCGAGCCTAAGTGTGTTTTGATTAATTGATGGAAGTCACACTGAAGAGCCTGAAAATGGAATGTCAACAACCTGTATCAGTGAGATATCAAATGCAAAATTACCGGCTCAGTTTCAACGTTGGTAAGGAGTTCAAATCATTGTTCAGGTCATTCCTCCAAAATTATTATCTTTGTCCATACCGTGATTCATGCGCGATCATTACTCATTCGGATGAATGATAATCGACATTTGCCGATTATTTTTCGATTTAATGGCTAACCCCTAGTGATTAGACAAGTGTCTGTTGAAATAAACTATAGTAGACGATGTAGTTTAATGAAGCTAAGTACAGTATAAACCCTGAGAAGTTCGCCTTCAAGAAGCCAACCTTACAGAGATGTCCGGTTCAAGGAGCTGTCTCTATAGAGTAGTCTAATTTTCGAAATGTCTCGAGAGACGGCATGTGACTGTAATGTTGACTTTTGCAGGTGAGATCATTATCAGATCCTGAAAAGATCAATTCAGCCAAATGCAATGATCTGATGGATGAAAACTTCAAAAGGATTGAACCGAAGACTGTAGTTGATACCGATTACATAGACCTACCACGGTTTAGTGTGGAGTATTTTACTCGTAGACTGAGACAGCCTTTAGTCACATTTGACGACAGCAAGGAGGATTATTCAGATACGGGCTCGCCAGTTTCATTAGAAGCGTTAGAATCTGATTTGAAATCAATTGGAGACAAGTTTCCCGAAAAGCATGACGTCAATAAAGCAGATACGTTTGACAGGGGTAAACCAATTTCAAGAATTAAAGTAGAAAGAGGATCGAACACTGCAGAGAATGGGGAGTCAAAGTCAGCCGATAGAAGAAAAAGTTACTACAAAAAGTCATCCAAGAGTGTGGACCTGTTGAAGCACCATGCTGAAAAGACAAGGGAAGATATGAAATGCAGTGATGAAGATCTATGCTGTAATCCACGAAGGTTTGAAGATCGATACAAGACAACAACGGACTCTACTAGTTGGAAGAGTGAAAGCTCGTCTCCTTTAGGGTTAGCGAATATTGGTAAAGAGAAAACAAATTTTGTACCCTACAGAGGGAAAGGGTCGCGTGAATGTCCAGTTTTGTTGGAAACTGGTGATGAAAACGCAAAATACAGCATGATGTATGAAAGTGAGAGATTTTCTCAAGCCCCAAAAGTCTCGTACAACAATATAAAAAAGCCATCTGTGAATACAAAAGTCATAGGCGAAAAGATTTTCCATATCGCGTCAAAGGGTGAAAATCGTGGAACAGGGACCACGGGTCATATAAAACACAATTTTCCTGATGTGCTTCAGAACGATGGCGAACAAATGACAGATTATTCGAATTACAGGGAAAGAAAGTCCATTTACCCTCTGAAAGTGTCACAGAAAAATCTCAAAATTACTCGGTTAGAAGGTGGCGGGATCATGCCGTCGAAAGGTGGTCTATCTGAAAGCTATCAGAAACTAAACGTAGGAGAAAAGCATAAAGTAGGGTTTAGAAAAGAGAAAACCTCTCCCGAGCCCGTCGGTAAATGTCCGGCTGCAAACGAAAAGATTCCGAGAATGAATTACCTTAGCGATAGCGACCAAAGTGCCTCTCAAGGACGAGAGAAGGACAGCGGTTGTCGTGGATCACAGGACAAAGGGGGAAAGACTGAAAGTCAGTATACAAGTCGTGATTTACCTAAAGTGGATGATGGCTTTGTTGATTTCATGAGTAGTCTTGGGAATGATATGCATGACGATGACCTCTTATCTTGGTGCGATGATTTGATGTCGCCAACCATTCCAGTGAGGAAAAGTTCACCTCTCTCGACCACGCGCGATTCTGCAGCAGATAAAGTAGGTAATCCTCGCCTTTGGAAAGGTGCAAAAAGACGGTTAGAAATTGCTGAGGACAAATTCACCATCAAGCTTTCAAGTGATACAAACACCCTTGTCAGAGATCGAAGCATCACGTCATCGTGCCCAACTTCAAAGCCAAAAAATAACGTTTTAGAAAATCCACTCAGCGAGTGTCCGATCTGTCTGGAACCTTTTCACTCTGGGTATGGCGAAATACTCTATTGCTGGACGTTTATTATGGATAATTTCATGGTTTCGAGTGGAATTTAGGAAAAAACACGCACGAATGAGTTCTTCAAAGACCATCAAAATAGCCAGAGAACGAGGGAAGAGTGCTGTTTGAGATCTTTAAAAAACTCATCAGCCCGTGTTTTTTCCAACTAATAATATAAACGAAAACAATAATTCAGTATCAACAACAACTTATTCGGTGCCGAAAAGAGAGTAATTCGGTGCAAACTACTGTTGACATTTCTCTACGCTGTGCTACGTTGAGATTGCACTTCTCTTTTCATCTCGAGAAATTTTTATATGCTTATCATTAACAAGTTACTACGATATAATTAAAGTGACTGGGTAAAATTAATACACGGATACTTGCATGGAAGTATAAAATTTGTTTGAAAAATTGAAAAGTACAACACGACCAATAAATTTTGCATTTCCAAGCGTGGATTTATTGCTCCGTTTATCAAACGGGAAGAAAAAGCGAATCTCGCTTCCGAGCAGCAGTTCAAAACAGTGCTAGAAATCCTGCCTCGGTACTTCGCTAGTTCTGTTTTCATGTTTTTTGTCGCTAATTTTCACTGTTTTTGGTTTAAGAGTTATTGATGAGTTTAAGAAATTGCGGTTTTTACACACTGTTATGTAACGAGTTATTCATCCCTGCTTTATGAAAATTTCATATCATTTCACATAGGAATACCGTAGGGAATTAGTAAATTTTCGCATGTTTATTTGTCATATGAAATATCTGATTCAAATGTGAAATGGCAAAGTTGATAATTTCACATGTGAAACTTTGCTATAGGGTGCACATATTTCACATATGAACTTTTCATTTCATATGTGAAATTATAACTCGTCCACTGACATGAGCAGCCTGATTCACTAGTCAAATGAGATGTGAAATTTTGTGAGCATGGGTTACCGCGAAAGGGGGGAAGGAGGATCGATCCCATGCAAAAATTTTGGAAAGAATGATTATCTTTTGTAAGACATACTGTTTTATTTTATTTGTATCTTTTAATTGAACTTATTCCTTACCATACGCACATTTTGTCAGAGTGGCTTCTATAAGACTAGTATTTAATGCATATATTCAGAACATTAGATTTAATACCTTTGGCGCTTGCTGTTATACGGTAGAAATGCAACCATTTTTAGAAGTATCAGGGTTTTACTGTTTGCACAAACTGAAAGCGCTACACCTTCAAAACTTCCTTTACCCTTCTAAGAAATTTTGACTTGCCCAGTAACACGTGCGTAAAAGCGGATGATCTCCTAGTCCATGAATTCTGTAGGGAAACCCAGACCAGACCTGATACAAATTAAATTAGCCCTTTCTGAAGTGGTCAGTCATTCGACCACTTTAATTACGGGATATTGAAGTGTAGTACGAGAGTTTCTTCCTGTAAAAAAATCTTATTCTTGGATCTTGTCTTTGCTCGCTCCCCATTCTACGAGCTTGGAAAGAGAAACAGAACGGCGGTTACATAGCTTCCAGGAAAAGTTCTCCGCGTTCCACAGTTTGAAAGGAAAACTTTTCTTTCACCTTTACAGTATGTGTAAAAATGCTTTCCCCCGTTATTCCTATTTGTTACATCCGTTTACCTACTTCCGTTAATATTTAATTTCATTTTCTTTTATGTTGAAGGCTTTCCAAACAAGACATTGATCAACATATAGAAAGATGTTGTGGAAGCGAAGTGATGACGGAAGATAATGATGACTTCTTTTGGTAATTCATTATATGCCGTAATTGGAAATACACATAAACTCGTTCGATCCTTGGATCCATACATCTTCAGAACGTTGATGCGGCTCGAATTAGGAACTCAAAACAGGTACTTTCCCAAATCATCTTAACTTGCTTTAATTCTAGTGCAGGAGAATTAAACGTGTCGGTGTGCCATTGTTCATTTCTGATACTTGATTTTAAAAGCTAGGTGTCATTGTAGTGCGACAAATGTAAAAGACATTGAGTTTGACGGATAATTCGGTAGTATTTGCTTGAATAATGCGCGTTTCAATTTAACAGTTAAGTATGTATTAAACGCGTTTGCCCTTGTAACGAGTGAGTATTCCTGGAGTAAATATTCTTAAGGTGAGGACTAGTGGTTTGATACTACTGGACGTAATGATACTAAAACGGAATGATTAAACTAGTCATGCTATGCAAATTTAAAATTATCTACAATATTCATATATCAAGCAAAATATATCTACCAAAGCAATGGTTACGATTTAAAAATGCAGCAATTTGAAAATTTTAGCAGTAAAACTGATGTTACACGAAGCTTTTTTTTTTCTTCAACTTGCGTCGCAAAAAAATAAAATTGAAGTTGCACGCGAATATTTCACGTGAGACACCCCCTCACGCAACTGATTTATCAGTTTTTCAAATTGCACGAAAAGTTGACTGGGTCTTTACTTTTGCAACAAATTTCTGCAAGTTGCACTGGCAAAATTACGTGTAACATTGGTGATGCAACTTGGGTCGCATTACCAGTAAACCATCGAGTTAACATGGCGGACGATGGAGGAGAAAGTCGTCCAGAAGACGTAAATAATGCAGCCTTTCGGCGAGTCTTGTACAATAGGAAACTAAATGACAACGAGAAAACACAATCTATCTCTGACTTGGAGAATTATCCCGCTCTATGGATGACAAGTAAAGCATTTTCTCGGGAAGAAAAGTCAGAAGCGTTTGAGACACTTAGCGTTTAAGAAAGTGTGAAAAAAGTTCTTCTCTCTCTAAGATCGTCGTCTGTACTAGAGGTTCGTCGAACAGAAGACGAAAACTTTGAAAGCTGCGAGTGCTTCTTTTTTCCGCTCAGTAATGCTCGCCATGTTGGATTATGGTTTGCAACTTGCAGCATTTTGTTTTTGTCGCGCAAGTTGCTAGGAAAATTTGACGTGTGTCATGGACGTATGCAATACGTGAGAATTTTTTGCGACACAAGTTGCACAAAAAAAAAAGTTTCATGTAACATCGCCTTAAAGCAAACGGTTTTGCTTAATATGACCAAAACTTGCCACAAAAATGTCAATTGGTTGATATAGCGTAAAACGTTCAAAGGTTGGTGACTGCCGTGATTGATAGTAAAGAATTCTAACGTTTCGAGCAAATGCCCTTATTCAGAGAAAGAACAGGAAGGGTCTTTGCTCGAAATGTTAGAATTCTTTACTATCAATCACGGCAGTCACCAAACTTTGAACTTTTCACAATGTATGACACTGACAGCGCAGTAACCTATTTTTATAGCATTGTTGGTCGATATGTTTTGTTCGATGTCTGAATACCATAGAAAATGTTAAATTTGCCTAACGAAGACCTGTTGCTAAGCTTAGCTTCGTCATTGTTATTGAGAATACTTTAAAATTGATATTGCATGTCCTTTCAAATAAATCTTTGGATTGGACATATCTCTGAACCGACCTGATACCCTCGATAAGTGTAATTTCATTGGATATTGAATATTGAATCTCTGAGTGAATATTCCTGGAATATTTCTGCCACGAATATACTTGTGGCATGAATATTTTTATATTTATGCCCCTAAACATTCTTTGAATCACTCTTTTTGAAATGAGTATTTTCAGACACTCGCGTAGCCAGCCCAATGGTTTTGAGCGGGCTCAGGCACGTAGCCATGAATTTACTGAGGTGGGGTGATAGCCGAGCAAAAAGCTCAAGCTTTCTGTGAAATACAGGGGTCACGGTCCCCAGGAAGTTTCTGAATTCTTGGGTGCCTGAAATGACATTTCCTGCATTTTAAGAGCAATTTTGCCCAGTTCTGACGTAGGTGTTCCTCAGGAACCCACACCAGACACAGTTTGTGAAAATACTTGTGTCGCACATCAAGTTTATAAATTGTAATCAGTACTAACAGAGTGGAATATCCAACATAGTATATAGAGTGGGATAACCAGTGACGTCAATCACATGCGTGATTGGCCGGGCACGTACCCGGCTAGGCCCGGTTTTGGTACGCCACTGTTTCCAGAGTGAAAATTATGAGTGCATGTTCCCAAGTAAACCATATTAGAATACATGCTTTCGTTGAGGGGAGCTAAGAAGCATATTTTCAACCTCAGTGTCTAGAATGTGTGTACCGAGAATAAATATTTTTCAGTAAATGCTCTCCAAGTGAATATTTTTAGAGTGTACAATATATTCCCCACAGTAAAAGTACCTCAAATGAATATTTCTGGAATTAATTTCACCCACGTGGGAGTACACCTTCCAAAACATTTGAATTCTTGAGTGGGAAGACAATTTGATCACCATCTAGATGGTCTTTAGCTAAGTTTAATTTGATTTTTGCTTTAACACTTTAGTTAGTACAGAAAAGACAAACTTCATAAAGTAAACAGGGTTTATAATTAATAACGTCTTGTAGATGCTTCCTTCTTCTGCCGACATCTTCATTGCTACTTACACATGGTATCTTTGGCTTTTAGTGTAGTCACTATTCTGAGCTCAGTTCAACTTCAGCGCTAAAATACAACGAATTTCTGTTAAAAAAAAACTGAGGCCTGTGACTCAGTTAAATTGCTAACATGATTATCTCCTGGTCGTTTACATACAATGAATTCGCCAATTGTCTAAATCTCCGGCAGTCGAAGAAAGCTCGCTTTTGGAGCAATTCTCCTTGATTTTTAGGGTAGGATGGGTTTTTTTAGACTTGAAAACTAAGGTTAACCCTCGCGTTTATGGGAAGCGGCGAACGTGAAATTTCACACAACCACGATTTTCCCCGAGATTGCTGTTCACCAATCAAAGTTTCTACGTAAGACTGAAAAGCTTCGCGTTTGCCTTGAACGTGAAAATTCGTTTGTATTGTCCTTATTGGTATAACCAATTCCTCTCAGACCAGTGACAACTTATTTTATTATGCATTCAGACTTCATTCTTGTTTTGCATTGGTCGACATTCACCAGTTAATTCTCAATGTCGGGAAGCCTTGACATCATTTCCGCCGAATATCGTGAATTATTCGTCGGAGCTGTCCAAAAAAACCTTATTGAACGCTGATGACGTAACCGTCTAAGGGCCGCGAAAATTACAAAACAGCAAAAACGGCCTGCAGCAGTTTGGAAAGTTAATCGCACGAGTCTTTTTACTGCAAATCTTTTCTTGCATCCATCGCTGATTTGAATGTATAATAAAACAATTATTGATTCGGCTTACGTATAATATCAGTTATTATCCAGACCTCGGTCAATGTTATCCGCCTCAGCCTTTGGCTTCAGCAGATAACATTGACCTCGGTGTGGATAATTCTTGATACCATGCTCAACCTCATTCAATAACTGTTTAATATATTGAGGATTACTTTTAATCACATTAAGTGCTATTTCGCAGGCCTAATCAGGCGTAGGGACGTGTGTTGTACACCGCTAATCTACATTGTCACTACCTGTCCTGCCCTGTCTACTACGAACCCCGCATGGTAGTTTGATCAAATACGAAACAGCTTCGAGGTCCATTAATATTGTGTTTAATTTATATGCTCAGTTTATTTTAATTTTTATTTTTTAATTTTTTAACTTAAATTTTTAATATGTGAGTATGTTTAAGTAATTTTTAATTAATCTGCTGAGTTAATATATAAATTAATATGCTAAACTAATATATAAATTAATATGCTAAATTAATATACAAATTAATGTGTAAATTAATATGTAAATTGATATATTTGGTGAGGATCCAGCAGTGCGAATCTGTTGCAGTCATTGGCTGGTAGCATTCATGATGAGAACTAATGTCACCGTATCAAAACGTTGGATCCTCAATCAAAATTGTTAATTCTACTGTTAGACTGTAATGGACTGTTCACATGGGCGACTTTTGCTGCAATTTTTAGCCTCCTGACTCATGCGATCAAGTTGATTGACTTGCGGATCATTTGTGCAAAGCTATACGGTACTATACTTTGGCGAGTTGTAGACTCGATTGCATGCTTCAGGATGAGGAAAATCGCAAGAAGAATCACCTGTGTAAACAGCTCTTAATGTAGGAAAGATGAAACTCGTACTTCTGAAGCTTTTCGCTTTTAACTAGAATTTCGTCGGCCGAAGAAGTGTACGTTATCAAATGCCAACAGCTGGTGTTAACTAGTGCGGCATGTCATTGTGCATAGTATAGTAAGTGAAAGCTAGATATCCACTGTAGCAATGTAGATATACTTATAAAACGGTAGACTGATGTTTTCAGGGGAAATAAGCCACTCTGTAAGTAACTGAAAAGGTTTTATAACTTGCAATGGACATTTATTTCTTCAAATGATACATACCTTGAGCTTGATCCTAAGTTTCCACGTCCTTGAAATTATAATTATAATGATTAACATACAAACTATTGTTAAAAATATATTTTTATCTCGTTTTCGTCTTTTAGTATTTTGATTCTTTATTTATTAGTTTTTTTTCGTTTGGTAATTTTATTCAATAATTTATTTATTTACCCGGTCTGTTCACTTTGTAATGTGTTCATTGCATTCGTCAGCTTATTAGCTTTTTTGTTCTTTTTCTGTTTGACTCGTTCGTTTGTTTACGCATCCCCTTCAATGTTTTGCTAACTTGTCTGCCTACCTGCCGGCCTTCCTTCCATCCATCCTTCCTTCCTTCCTTCCTTCCTTCCTTCCTTCCTTCCTTCCTTCCTTCCTTCCATCCTTACTTTCTTTTCTTCCTTCCTTTCCTTTCTTCCTTCCTCCCTCCTTTCCTTTCTTCCTTCCTCCATCCTTTCCTTTCTTCCTTCCTCCCTCCTTTCCTTTCTTCCTTCCTCCCTTCCTTTCCTTTCTTCCTTCCTCCCTCCTTTCCTTTCTTCCTTCCTCCCTTCCTTTTTTCATATCTTTCTTCATACCTTTCTTCATACCTTTCTTCATACCTTCCTTTTTTTCCTTCCTTATTTCCTTCCTCCCTACATTTCTTACCTCCATCCTTTCTTTCTTTTTTTATTACTTTCTTTCTATTTCATTTTTTGTTTCCTTCCCTTCATCGCCCTTCGTTCCCTCTCACTTTCTTTTGTTCCATCTATCAATCTATCTAAACTTACTTTGAGAACCCTGTCTGGCCCTATCTGTAGTTTCTTTTGTTCTTAGCGTTATACCAAATATGTCTTCGTGGTAGCTTCCATTATTCTGTTTGTCGAGAATTTAAAAAAGTCAGACAACAGAATAAAATTTATGGAGAATACAGCTGTAAAAGTAAACCACAGTACACAGAATTGAAATAAATATTAATGTGAAAAATAATGTAAAATTATAAGTAAAATATAGGTAAGTGATAACTTCAAAAATAGGTTTTGTGTCACCTTTTCACTACCGGACGTCTACCCTAGGCTGGTAAAATTTTCTGGCGTTGGTCAGAGTAAGATAGTTCAGCACGTCCACGGTCAGTCAAGGGTTAAAAAGTGTAAAACTTAGTCTTGCTCTGAGGAAGTCCCGAGTTTCCCGGACAAAGGCTCAGCAGATTTCATTAAACATCATGACGTTACCACAAAAACTTGAGTTTATTTATTATATAAAATTTGTCGTCTGTACATTTACCTTCATGTTCTGTACAAAATCTTTGGTGTCTTCGGAAGAAATTTTCCCTTCCGTTTCGATGACAACCTGTATGAAAAAAAGCAAAATATCGATGATTTTAAACACTTTTATTACGCAGAATATTATATCATGATCAGTCTTATCGTCATCATCATCATCATCGTCATCGTCATCATCATCATCGTCATCATCATCATCGTCATCATCATCATCGTCATCATCGTTATCATCATCATCGTCGTCATCATCATCATCATCATCACCATCATCATCACCATCATCATCATCATCATCATCATCATCATCATCATCATCATCATCGCTGCTAGCATTTTTATTGTGACATGTCAAAAATGTCCTAGGAGGAGACCTTCTTTCAGCCTCTTACCTATTCCTTCGTATATCGTGTTAACCGCCCCAACAGTTTCCTTGACGGACAATCTTACGTGCACGTTGTGAAAAAAGGGCCTCGCGTGGCGATTGTATTCATCGTGTCAGCCTTATATTAGAGATATGGACTGCATTTTTTTCCCCTTTTTTGTAACTTAGGGGAGGTGTGTGCGTTAGTGTGTGTGTTAGTGTGTGCGTTAGTGTGAGCGTTCGCGTGTGCGAGGATATAATCTTGCATGAAAATTGATGAGAGAAAAATGCAGTTCGCGTCTCTCTGTCCATCTTATACTGTTATTATTATCGCTGTCCTCTCCCATTCCTCGTTCGTTTTTTTCCGTGCTACTTTCAATCAGCCCGGCCACCGTCAGACATACTCATCCACCATCTCTTTCAAGGTTACTTCGAGTTACACTTTGATATTTGTCTGTTGAACCAAATCTATCTCCGAAGAGTTGTGTAAGTATTCAATCATCGATGCGTCATCCTCGCTTTCTCTCAACCTAGCAACTTTCTCCTCCGTTTCTTACAGTCTCATTCAAGGTTAAAAAAGGTAAAAACTTCTGGTTGTTGGTAACTGCCGTGACTGATCGCAAAGAACTCCGACGTTTCGAGCAAAAGCCCTTCTTCAGAGAGTGAAACCTGTTCTGGTTCTGAATACGTTTCACTCTGACGAACGCCCTTTCCTCGAAACGTTAGAATTCTTTGTGATCAGGCGCGACAGTCACCAACTTCTGAACTTTTTATCTTATTTAACACTGTCAACGCAGTATCCTATTTTTATATCATTCAAGGTTACTTTGATTTGGTCTGTTGCCCTACGGTCTCTGTCTGTCTGAGCAAACCAACCTGCAAAGAGTTGTACACGTCTTCAGCCATCGACACGTCGCCGCAGACGTAGAAATGTCCATTCTTGTTGACCACCATATCGTAGATCTCTTTCCCATTCTTCTTGATTAAATCTTGTACGTACGTCTGAAATTATCGATTATTATGTTAACAATGAAAGGCTGAAACCAAAGGCTTACAAGGTCATACGAGATATTGCACACTATTCTTCACACTTCCCCGAGCCGTATAACTATCACCATTTTCCGGCTAGTACTTGTTCACATGGTTCAAAAGGACAGATTCTTTATTACCCCACCGTAACTGTATAATGCTAACCCTTACCCTCATAACAGAGCACCAAAGAAAAACAAAAACTAAATGAAATGTTCCTAAAAGCATTGGTAGTTATCGTGCCCGTTTTTCTATTGATGATATAACTGACACAGTACTGCGTGGGCATACTTCTGAACCATAGGAACGAGTACTAGCCACATTTTCCAACCACTGCTGTGGTCTTGGTGCTCCGTGTCCGAAAACTCTCCACCGAAGCAAAGATTTCTCTCACTCTGTCAAACTTTGGTTACAGTGAAAAGGAAATTAAAGACTTTTTCCTACTCACCACACCGGTTCATATTAAAAATAGAGAATTTCTGTGTAGTTCCAAGCGACTGGAAACCAGCACAATACCTGTGCAGTACGCACAAATGACCGATTGTGTCGTTGCTCATTAAAAGTTTACTACCAAAATTGTTGTTGCATGGAATGTTGTAGACATGATTCAATGAAGGTTCTTCTTCCTACTTCAAAGCATTAAGGAGTAGTCTTCATAGGGAGACTCCTTTAAGTCTGGTTTTCCAAGTTTAGACGAACTTCAAAGTATTTTGTATTTCAGGGAAGGCTGGCTTAATGATCGCTTGAAGCTTCGTAGACGACCCCGCATTTTGAGCAAAAGTTGGGATAGAAACCGGCCAAATTTACGTGAAATCTTTCCTATACGATGTAGATTTATTGTTTTTAATTTATGAATTGTTCATACGTTTTGGAATTTTCTATACGTTTTGGTGAAAGCACCATCAATATTCACTCACGACCGTAGTCCTTGTCGCTAAATGGACTGAACTATCCATCTGTTATCCCAACGTTAACGGTTTCACTGGCATGATACCTTTACCCACCGTCTGTACCTCTGTTGTTCACTGGTTAGAACAACCCAGCCATCGAGAAGGTTAACGGTTATACTCATTTGCAAAATTCATTCGCGGCCTGAGTTCCGTTAGTTCGTTGGTCAAAACGTCTAGCTGGCCTTCTGGTACTGGCCGTTGCGACACTCTCATGGTTTCTTTTACCAATGCGTCAGCTTTATGGCACTCTCAGACGTGCGATTTTGTGCCTCGCATACACGAGGATGATAATCACGAGACAGAAAATCGCCCACCCCTTTAGAACAAAGAGGTAAAGTCAACGTGCTCACCTTCGGTGTTTCTGGTTCTCTGGATAAGGCAGTGTACACTTTGTCCAGTCCTCCATCTTTAATCGCCTGTGTAGTTTCAGCCTTATAAATATCGTCGTGTTTTGAACTTCGGCAACCAAAATAAAGCGTCAGTGTTCCCCACGATGAATTCAGGTTATCATCGCAATCTGATTCAACAGGTTCTACTAAGATTAAAGAAAACGTATCAGGAACTGGTAATTATATGTTGATGACTTCCCTTGATATCTCCATGCTTTCATATATTCTCATCTTCATGTATACGTATTTGCGTGTCTGCTTATCTACTTCACTGCATATAGACATATCTGCATATAGACATGTCTGCACATACACTAATACAAATAGAAATACATATATTTTAGAAATACATATATATAGACTTTTTTACGATCACATGTATGTATACGTATCTATTTTAAACATATATACAACAAATTACAAAAATTGACAGACCAACATATGATGTCGTGTGCATCACTCACGTCTTCTTACCTAGATCCGGTTGTTCGAAAGGCAGTTAGTTTAATCCAGGATTAACGACTATTTTGTGGACAACTTTTCACATTCCCATATTCATGCTGCTGAGAAAAACTGTAATTTTCTCTGACAAATTTCGGGTGTATACAAAAACGTTTTAAGCTGTGAAATTTGAACTATATTTTTCAACAAAACCAAAATAATAGACTAACTGGTAATCCTGGGTTAACGCTAACCATGTTCTGAACAACCGGCCCATTGTGTTCTTTAGTCTTGTTTGATACTCTTAAGGTAGTAAAGTAAACTGTTTGAGCCTGGGAGAATCGTGATATGTTTGTGGAAGTTGATCGTCCAGGTTAGTGTAGTCTTGAGAAAGACTGTTGGTGGAAGTGACTGACGTTTCGACAGCCTTAGCGGCGGTCATCTTCAAAGTCAAAAGGGTCTTCAGAGTCTGAAGATGACCGCCGCTAAGGTTGTCGAAACGTCAGTCACTTCCACCAACAGTCTTTCTCAAGACTACACTAACCTGGACGATCAACTTCCACAAACATATCACTCTTAAGGTAGACTCATAGTCCTAGCTCTCCTATTCGAGGTCTTCGGTTACTGCATAAATATTAAAAGTGCAAGCTCTCGGAATGTGTAATATGTTGATATACTTTGTACTGTAATTTAGCAAGTCCTAAATGTCCTGTTTACATGAAATATATCTATACCTACCTCCTAAGTACGTGCCTGCCGACCTATTTCCTAAGCTCTCTGTCTACCAGCTATCCACCAACGAACATACTTAACCTACGTACCTACGTCCCTACCTACCTACCTACTTACCTTCCTACCTACCTACCTACCAATCAAACGTCTTCCCTGCCTACCTACTTACCTACCAATCTGCCTACCTACCATCGAATTAAACATCCTGCATGCCAGCCATCCTACCTACCAGTTTTCCTTTCTAAATGCCTACCTGTCTAGCTGCCTACCTCCTGCCCACCATCGTACCTACTTACCAACTTACTCTTATAATCACTAAATATACTTGTATGCGTGCTCCTGTAGACGCAGGCAATGTACGTGACAGCTACTTGCCCACGTCGTGCATAATAAGTAAATTTTGTTATCTTTTGAGCAACCGGGCCCATTTCATTTCGGCCATGATCAATACTTACTACTTCCGTTCTGTTTGCCTTGCTTTGAGGAAACCGGATTATTCTTGTCGTACAGACGTTGCTGCCAGAAGCTGCGAAAGGGTGCAATACCTGTTCCAGGTCCTACCATTATTATGGGTGAACTGGGATCTTCAGGCATATGGAAAGAATTGGCGCTAAAAATGAACGCAGTTAGGATATCAACACTTCAGACACAGGGGCTTGCAGTAGGAAAATAGTCATAAATCGTAAACCGTCCTAAAACAAACTAGGTACTCTTATAAAAAGGCCGAGGGTAAGGTCTGTACTAGGCTAATATCGAACCGATGTTTTAAAGTACGGACCGAGGCGAGAAAAACCAGTCATGATCCAAGCGAAACCCGACGTCCGACATTTCACTAGTACAGACCGAACAAACGAAGTCAATAAGTATTTTATTATATGGCTTTGCTTAATTCAAAAGTGGAAAGACTAGGTAGAACTCGCGACGTGCTATCGATGTGTTCTATTTTCATTCTGAACAATTAACCTTCTTAGAGCAGGATAAGTTTTATATCATTTTTTTCTGGCTAACACCCTATAATCCTAATCTGGCTAACACCAGGCGATTTCATTCATTTGGCACAGCAGCCAAAAGGATCGTTGCACGTATTGTCACTTCTCTCTCCGGCAACGTAGGGAAAGTGGATTCGCCGCATAGCTAGTACGAGATAACCGCAAGTATTTATTTTTGAGAGCAAATTTTTGATATGTTATTTCACATACTGGCGTACGGAGCAAGGAATCATATCGCCGGGTTTCAGACTCTCTATCCAGGTAGAACAAACTCCGTTGTGGACAGGTCCGTTGCCATCTGAAACAATAAATTGAGATGGATTTTTCGGTCAATGTTTGGGGTTTTGAATATTATTATAACAAAGCTATAAAGTGGTGGTCATTGAAAGAGGCATGCTGTTCTCAAAGAAACTTAAATGTGTTATCAAACCCGTTTTCTTGGACTAGCTCAAACTAAAATTCGCATTTTAAACTGGCTTATAAGATACTGCCATACATATTTTGGCTGTTAACTAGGATAAAACTTCGTTAAAACAAACAACAATTACAAGACAGTTTTAACTTTTTTGTAATCAAACGCGAATTCGCGTCAGATGGTTAACGAAGAGCAGTTTATTTAGCAGGTTTGGTTGATGGACATAATTTTACGTTGCAGTTAAGCGTATCACCTGATACATTCAACGTTTTCTACTTGTAAATATGTTACAGGGTGTTACCCTTTCACTCATTCGCACACGCATACACTAGGTGATTAAACTTACTCTCTTTCTTAAATCTTACAACAGCGATCGTTGCATGGATTTCTCCAGGATATGCTTGCGCTGACGATGATATGGAATAAAACCTCTGGCAAAAAACAAACGAAATAGTAAGTTAACAATTTACTCATAATGAACATACTCAGTCCTTTGAAAAACTCAATGGAGAGCAATTCACGTTAAACATTCTGCCTCAAACATAAATTACACTTCATAGTTCAGCTGCATTAATCTCACACTATATCATTGTACACTCATAGCCTCAATTTTATTCTTTTTAATTCTGTTCAGTTCTCTTTGTTCCGAGCTTTTGTCCATTCTTAGTAGAATTCAAGAGAATGGTCCGTAGAGGCATTTGATATAAAAATAGGATGCTGCGTAGGCAGTATAAAACAGCACAAAAAGTTAAAAGGTTGGTAGACTGCCGAATTTATGATGAAGATTTCTAACGTTTCGAGCTGTGGCAGTCTACCAACGTTTTAACTCATGGTGACATTTGTTTAACTTGTCTATAATTTTGGGAAGGTGGACATCTATTTGTGGAAATGAAGTTGAGCCACACAAATGCTTATTATCAAATTATGAGGCACCTAATCCGATCGAACTTAAAAAGCGAATTCTTATGAAAATAGGATTCAACACGTACAGGCTGTAGCCTCGGCAACTGCGTCAGTAGTAAAACTGCTGGAACTTTCAGAGACGAGAATTGTTCAATGACTTCTACAATGTTTGGCATTTTGTGATATTTCCACTCCTCGTACTCAGATTCACCCTAAAAATTTGAAAATCCGGTATTTGTAATAGTGATTTTAGTGACATTGATGATGATAATTATGAAAATGATGATAATCGTTGTAATGATCACGTTCATGGTGGTGTTTTTGATTGCAGTAATGACAATAGGATAATGATTTATTACGTTTTTGTCTAAAACCCAAAAATGTCTTAATTTCTAGTTAATCAGATTGTATCTATCATAGTTTTTATCGCATACGTCTTCATGGAAAGTAACATCAATGCGATTTGAAGGGATACCATGAATAATAATATATAAGTAGATACAGAGGTTGTGAACAGTAGGATTCGTGGTAGTTGAGTTGATCCATGTTATTTGTTGTAACACGAACATTCATGCAGTTGGTTCTACATTTATCCGAACATACTTACACTAAATGCAAACAAAAAATGTGCAACGCACCTTTCCAAGAATTTCTAATTCCTTTTTCTCGGATTCGTCGGAAGCCTAGAAAATTGGTCAGATTTAATTTTAAGATCAAGTTAAGGCTCAAGATGAAATTAAGCTCATTCAACATTTCAAAGAACGTAGACAGACATTCCCTTCCCACTTTCGAAACATGCTTTAAAAGTACGTACTTTTTTTGTAACCCGTGATATTTTTGACCCTAACATTACCTGTCACTGCTCTCTGCGCAGATCCCGTTTTTACTATAGATTTCGCTTTTGGTGATGCTTCTAACCAGGCACATTGCTATAGGGGACGGGGGATCGGGCCATTATCGATCCTCCTCATTCGTTTCCGACGTCCGTCCCATGTGGTGGATATATGGCCGTTGTACTAAGAACTGCTTTAAATCTTTGTTTTTGATAGTATTTGAAAAACTCGCTTGAGGTTGTTTTCGCTAAATTCCACTCGAAACCATGCTATAAAATTTATTATTATTTCTCGCTATTCACCATCGTTAGCATCAATGACAGTTTTTGTAACCTTAGAATAACATGTTTCTCGGTAGTTCAAGTATTTTTCCTGTTAAATATGACGAACACCTTCGTTTGTGTCCTGCCATTTGGACACCTTCACATTACTTGTTTTTTATTTCCTTCGTAGTTATATTATGAACCCACCCGTCAAAAAATTTTCTAAAATACAATTGGAAAGAAATACATGTTTGAAATAGCAAAAAGTCACCATGGCATAATTTTTGCATTCATCTACAATTTCCTCCGTTTGGTGAAGAGGTTAAGGCCTTAAAAAATAACCGGTGTTTGTTATGTCCATTCCTTTGAATGTTTTTGTCTTAAATATATTGTCTTTAGCTTAAACTTCGCATGTTTGATATTTGTAATGAATGGGAGTTTATTTTCTATGAATTTGACTTACCAGCGTGGAGAGATAGTTGAGAATTTGAGGAGATGGTGTCCCTGAAAGGTCGATATATCTTGAGAATGCCTCGCGAAGTGTGCACGGACTGGGCAGTGTGTCTATCGGTTGCCATTTCGTAACGTTTCCAAAAGGACCTTTTAAACAAGAACGGAAAACTTACGTGAAAACATCAGACACTGGCGAGTGTTTCGAAATCATCCTCAAGTGAATACGAAGAAACAACTTCACGATTATCCTATGTTATTAAACACTTCAGGAAAACGACAAATTTTTTGAAAGTAAACATGTTTCGGCAAACTTATGCCATCTTCACTACAATATCAAACCAATAAAGTATTTACAGGCTATATATGTGATTGCGATATGCCAATTAAGATACCAGAGGTGTGATTCATCTAATGAATTACTCACATGAGAGGTCTACTTTCAGATGAGAGAACATATCTCTCAGTAGTTCTCTCATTTGAGTAATTCATTAGATGAATCACATCTCTGGTATCTTAACTGGCATGTCGCAATCACATATATAGCCTGTAAATAGTTTGTTGGTTTCATACTGTACTGAAGATGGCATAAGTTTGCCGAAACATGTTTACTTTCAAAAACTTTATCATTTTCCTGAAGTATTTAATTTCACTTGTGCTACTCAGAACTTATCCTATGTTACTAAAATCGCCAGGAAACTTTAGATGACTACAGGGGACTGTAGTTCGCACGTTATTAACCCTTTAACCCGCAACCGCGCATAGAGGCGCGATTTAAGTGTCCAAATTGGATGCATGAGCAGATTTCAATAGATTTTCAAAAAGATGTTAAATAGATTAAATAATTTATAATTTCTTTTGGAAAATTTAGGGGCTAAAGAGTTCAATTTCGTTGTGCAGGGTAATGTCGACATTTTCTCCTGAGACCCAAGGCCCCAATCAACCAGGTCCAATTATCCCGTCCTGTTGTTCACCGTAATGAATGTTACCAAGTTATAAGAGCATTAAGCTGGATTTCCATTAGGTGTAAAATGTCGCGCGCGTGCAGCTGCTGTATTGTGAAAATTGAATAGTTTTCTTCTTGGTTCCACTCGAGAGATTCGAAGAACAAAAGGAAAAAGTCGCTACGTAACATTTTGCACCAGTTGGAAATCCAGCTTAAATCCTGCCTTCTACTGGCTCACAAATGTTGCAATAACTTCTGGTGACTATATCGTACACATGAGGAGGAACCATTAAATGTGACAATCTTGTTGTGTAGGCCAGGACCTATGTCACTCTAAAGGCCCGTTTACACTCGAGATCGACGTCTTGGAGGAAGTGTTAAACTGACTACAGCATCGAGGACAAACTGGAGCAAATCATAAGCGGATATATTGGGGAATAGGTGTTGTGCACGTGACGTCATGACAGCCATCTTGGACGAACTTTCACAAAAGAATCTCGTTAATTTCTATTGTATGTGGAACCCACATGGCTGCCGTATCATTGTCTTTTGAATTTTAAGGGATTGGTTGCAACCCAGCTATAGACTGTCGTGGATTTATTGCACACACCAGGGTGACAATCGCAACGTACAAAATTGTACGAAGACGAAATATCACCATGGAACGTTGTCACTTTGTTGTTTAATCGAAGTCTTCGATGTTACGAGATGTTTATTTTCCGATTGTGTTTTGTTTTATATTTCGTAAAATTGTCGGCTGAACATGATTTTTATTTTGTTGAATTTACTAAGTACAATGAGTGGACATGGTATGATGCTACTCTGGCTTAAAACTTTATGAACACAATTTAATAACCTACTGTTCATCACTGAACGTTTTAACACTCCGAAACGTTGGGTAATGACCAGTAGCTTTTTAAGTTGCGTTCATAAACTTTTAAGCCAGAGTAGCATCATACTACATCTATAACAGCCAATGAAACTGTGCATTGCATATAGTGTATGAACTGTAGCTTTTTAAGTAGCGTTCATAAACTTTCAAGCCAGAGTAGCATCATGCCATTTATGATTCTTCACCTGGCTGCGTTGAGGACTTTATCGTTTACAATGAATGGGATTTTTTTAGGTTTTGTACAAGGATGCCGCATTGACCATTTTGAAGTACTCCTGAGAAACGCGTTAAAAGCCCAAAGTACGATCTCTAAGTCGTTCATCTTTCCACAAGATAGGAACTGTATGAAACCGGACAGTTTCTCCCAAGTTTCAAAACGTAGAGTCCTCACCTGATTCTTCTGTGCTTGTTTGTATGTTAATTGGTTTATCGGGTTGTGGAGCGTCATGAAGCCTACCAAGGAGTGATTCCACCAGAGAAACGTTATTGGCTGGAAATATTGACACGTGATCACCAGGTTTGTACACCAGATTCTTCTCTCCTTGTGTGTCGATCTTGACTAACAATGTGGCGCGACTAAAAATTAGCGATAGGTAAGGAAATATCATCATCATACTGCTGAGCTCGTCTTTTGATCAGTACGCAAAATTATGCATGTTGGTTCGTTGCGCAACGGTCCGATATTTGACGATGTTGGACCGGTCTAATAAGCTTTTTGTTCCGGACCGGTAAATTTTAATGGGAAAATCTTCTGGCTGATTTTCATTAACAATTATTCGCCGAAGGCGAAGTCAATTTTGCTGAGTAATCCCCTCGACTTCGTCTCGGGCATTATTCAATAATATTCACTCAGCCTGAGGCGAATAATTGTTAATTAGTATAATTACACAGTTGATTATTTGAAAGGAAGTAGTGAACAACACTAGCACTTCTTAAATCTCCTCGGTAACATTTACAAAGGTAACCGCCATCTTGCTTCTGAGCCTTCACTGTTATATTCACCTGTAGGTGATTATCGAGATATGTGACGTAATTTTCTGGCCAATCACCACGCGGCGTTTACGATAATCACCTGTGTAATTGCACTGATGAAAGTGAAAGAAAATTAAGACTCTACCTCGAAAAAGTTCGAACAAAATGTGCTGGAACATTAGCGCTGCTTATGCCGAGGCGTTCGTGTCATAAGTAACTTAATATACAATATTCATGTCCAAACTGCATGGTATTTACAACCGCTCGTCTTTTGCGTGTACCAATTCCTGTATGTATACGTAGGTACCTGGCATCTCCTGACTGCAAATTCTTTAGTTCAATCAATTTAGAAGGATAAATAGTACCACGGTGAAGTTCAGATAGACCTGGTCAAAATGAGAATACATCGTTAACTCTTTCCCGACTGGAGGTCTCCCCTTGAAGAGTAAAATCGTCTGGCGTTAGCGAGAGTCATCAGTCGGGAAAGAGTTAACTATATTTTAAGACAGTAGTCACTATAGGATGAATATCCACACAACTATAAACCACACCACGCCACGGCACAAAGTCCAAAGTGACATTACACATCCCGACACCCCACAATACTATGCTGCGATAACCTAGTCTAGCCTACACTGCACTTTGCGTCACTTCACTGTACTAACTGCACTAGAGTCCACTGAGCTGTATTCTAATACACTGCAGTGGACCGATTGTTGAAAGGACAATTAGTGCTAATCCACGATTTGATTGGTTTTTTAGTTCAGTATATTTTTGTTCACCCGTCAAATTTGAATTTCATAGTATGAGATCTTTTTGAATCCCCTCTACGACTATCAAGGAAAATGTCTACACTCTTCAGTCATATCGTCTGAATTAAGGCATAAAATTTTCGTCAGTCCAGGATAATGCTAATCGCCTTTCGAAGGACCCGGCCCTTCACTTACTACAAGACACTGTGCTACATTGCGCTGCATTAGATTGCGCAACACTGCAATAGACTGTATTGCACTGTACTGTACTACACTGTACTGTACTACACTGTACTGTACTACACTGTACTGCACTACACTGTATTGCACTCCACTGCGCAGCGTTGCACGGCACTGCACCACACTATTATGCAGTGTATTACATTGCTCTTTGCACTGTATTGTGCTTCACTGTACTGCGCTCCATTTCACCGTGGCACAATCCATTGCTCGTTGTTTTATCGCACAATGCAGTGATAATGAAGCTCTGAAAAGTGAAGTGCAGTGGAAAACGACGAAACACGTGCAGTATGAGACGGTAAATAGGATACTGTTCAACATGATACAACACAAGACAATACAATACAATACAATACACTGCAGTAAAATACAATACAATGCGATAATATGCTATAAAACGGAATGTAGTGTGGCGTAGCATGCCGTGAAGCCATGAACATAATTTTACAGAAAGTATTACATCATCTTACCCTGCCATAGGGTATTATGCCCATGTTGAACCTTTGTTGTATGCTTCGACATCTTACTTCAGCTTTATTCGTCCACAATATTTAATACGTACCCCTAAACTGATACTTACCTTGACATAATGGGACTGGTTTTTTATTCACTTCAACAAATCTAAACCTATCTGGTGACCATTCAGCCGATATTGTATCAAGCGGTGTAGTTGAAGTCATGTTTGCGTCTTCTACACAGAACGTCTCGCAAGCTGCCTAAGTGAGGCAAAAGGGATATATACGATTAAAAATTTGAAAGTTACGAAATGGAAACTAATTGTTAGAGGCAGGGACACAAAATGTCGTGCAGAGAGGGAAAGTGTCATTACTACATCTCGCATATTCAAAGTAACTAATTATCTACCACTGACATCATTATGGACTGCATTGAGCTGGAGTCCATCATTTTTGAAATCAATGAAAAGAACAAAATGTCGCATGTTAGAAAGTGATGTGGTAGAAAACTTAAACACTTGCACTGTCTGATGATGGACAATCTTTAAATAGTCGTCTCAGTTCTTCATCGCTAAATCATGTACTAAAGTAGTTATTGTTTTAAAATAAGTTTGGTAGAAGTTTGGTAAAAGATGCCATTTTCGTTCGTTAAAAACCTGATTGTGCTTTTGAATAGCCAGCGGTAAACTAACAGTGAAAGCATCTCAAGCTTTCCATCATTATTGCTGGATTTTAAAGTTTAAAGTTCGTCCCTTCTTAAGTTGCTCGTCTAAAACATAGCTCGTATTTCTTACATAAAACACTCAGTTGTCTACAGAATGCGGTTTACACCTACCTTAAAGACAGTTTTTGCCCAGATCTTAAAAGATTCTTCTTGGCCGCAAAGTTCATCGCCTGTGCCTAATGGCAATATGGCTTCTCCACCAAGCTCTAGCAGCAGCTTGTCCAATGATCGAGCGAAGGCGCAAAAGTTAGGATAGGCATTGGAACCCAGTCCAAACACAGAATATCTTAAAAAGAAATACCAGTTCAAGCAAATTTTGAAATCTAGTCATCAGAGTTTGATTAATTTTTTTCGTGTACGGTAAATTAATGAAACGGTGAATACTCTCGATAAATGAAGTTGAGTATTTCATTTCATCCACAAATACAGATACTGGCCGTTTCATTAATGTACAGTACGTGAAAAAAATTATATTTTCGTTAAATGAAGTTGAGTATTTGTGACCCTCTTTTTTATCTGAGCGTCTCGCTTACACAACTAAACGGTCGTCCCTGGAAATCAGTACAAAGGTGTCCTTGAATCTCAGAGTTTGTACCGGAAAATACTGTTGAGATATTTAATGGAGTACCGGTGGCTCAGGTACCTCTCACCAAGCGCCTTGCACCTTCACAGTTAGCACCGTCGATATTGGTTTATAAAACTATCATCCTGAGAAAGTAAAAGCTATGGGTTTTTTTTTTTGTTCTAGTTGATGTCGGGGGATACAAAATTCCTACGAAATAAGTCTGAAAGTTAGAGCTTAAGTATCGTTTCCAGCTAAAAGTGACAGAGATTTGTTGACTGGGTCCTAAGTGTCAATTTAGTGAATTTTACAATGGCTACAAAGACGGCTTCGATTAACTTAGAAAAGTGGAACTACAGTATTACGGGCACATTGTTCTGGACACCCTTGGGAGAGAACTACCTAACTCAACCATACAGCCGAAAATCTCTCAGCCTTGTTACGAGACATCACTGCTGCGAGTATGCAACAGGTCAGTAAACAGGTCGTAACAATTTCGCTCTTTCATCAAGCCGTTACCAACTTGTTATGTCAGCTTTCTTGCTAGTTGACCCATCATGGAGCGATAGAAAGTTCTTGAAACAAACTGCAACAAATTTGTTGTACGAGCAAGGGATATCCCTCTAATTGGGTTATCTGGTCAAAAGGTCGTTACAAGTCTGCCAACAGCCCGTTCTAGTTTTTGTCTTTCCACTGGAAACAAAAGTGCGGCGAAATTTTGATGTAACACGGTTACAGCACTGTTGCGTTTTTCACTGTGTAAAGGTGAAAAACAGTTTTCTGTTTTGATGTGGTCTGACGAAACATGGAACAGGGTATGATTTCTTTACCTTAAATTTGCCAGTGGCTGTGAATCATCCTTGATTTTTGTTTTTGTTCCTTTCTTTAGGTCCATGAGCAATTTACTCAATGATTTTTTGAACTTCGGGGGAGGTTTATCGCTATATCAAAGAAGAAGAAGAATATGACAAGAAATGGTGACATGGACTCTGATCAGAATGTAGTAGAAGTAGTGGCATGTGTCCTGTAACAAACTTTTTTTGGCCCGTATTATCTTCACAAGTTCGCCCTGCATGTACAAAAGCTAGAAATTTGCGTATCGCAAGGAAACGCTGGATAATCAAACTATTTAGAAATCTGCGTTTTTCTTTTATCCAACCTGTTGAGCCTGTTGGGAAAACAGTGGTCCAAGGTTTTCTGTCTTTTCTCTTTCATGGAACTGTTTAGTTTTATGAACTGAATCATTGTATGATGTTTAAAAAGATTTATTTGAATGATCTTGGACATACCACTTATTATCCAGCCTGTCAAAGTGCGGTGTTAACCATGCGACATCACACAGTACATTTACATTGAAAACAAACTGAAATATCTCAAGAACATAATGAGATACCAAAAGATATAGAAGGTGTTTATATTATGTCAAGCGTTCTTTCAAATAGGACAAACTTAATTCTCTTTTGCCACGCTCTTCAACCATGTTTAGACTGTGCTCAATTCAAATGTAAAGTTTGTTTCACAACGTACATCCCACCGAATATTTTACGCTCTAATGAAAAGACCTGTGCATAACATACCCAGCCGGTGGATGTCTTAGCTCGTAAAGTTGATGTGCAAAACTCTGCAACAAAAATTAAATTTTTCGTTAAGAGTATTTCCTCCTTTATTATCAGACTTGAATCCCTTTTTTTTTTCTTGAAACTAAAACTCTGTGCTTACCTCGCCATTTTCAGGTGGGTCTCCATTTCCAAAAGTGCTGGTGACGACCAACAACAGTTCTTCGTATTCCATGTCGGAAAAGTCGTAGTCCTCCATGCAAGAAACCTAAAGCGAAATGGTGTAAAGATATTTAGGCATCATTCTTATTGACGTAGGTAAGTGCCCTTAACAGACAAAGAGGTAGACAGTTGTTTCGACCACCAATTTTTAGTGCTTCTGATTTTTTAAAAAAACACCCACATTGTTATGTCTGATTAAACCGCTAAAGTATTATATTTTGTCAAATCAAAGAAAAGTGACAATTGTATAGTGTAGCAGTTTTGTGGTGTGAGTACATCCCGCTTCCCGACTGTAAATTCACATTATTCGTGAAGTGCAAATTTCGTAATTTCATGCAAGAGGGCAAATTGCATGTCCCTTGCAAAATGGCTCTGAAATCGATCAAATCGTCTACAGGAGAACGGTGCTGGTCATGTTGATATGCTCCAAAAAAGTTCTTGATGTATGAGACACCTCAGGAAAAAAATGCTGATTGATCTGATCATATTTGCGAATTTACGACTACAGCCTTTTCTGAAAGGGAGACGTAAACCAAGACCATCCTGTTAAATCGGTGAAATGTCTTTTTAACTGTCGCTCAAGGTCAGTGAAATCTCAAAAAAAAAATTTTCCCTGTCAGTACCTTCTCGATGTTTGATGACACGTTTGTCAATTTTCACCACTGATGATTTTACCTCTAATATTTTTTCACATATCGTACACAGACGTGAGTCGTCACCGACGACTAACTGATGATATCACCCAATTTCATCTTCTGATTGTGATGGTGGCGGTGGTAGTGATGGTAGGTATGCAACACTACTTACCCGTGGGTTAAAAGCATAGGAGAAAAGTTCGTGCAATAATTTGGCATAATGCTCTGACTTCCCAGTCTCTGTGGCGTAAAGTATGGTGGCCTTCTGCCTCTTGGCCATCGCCTTACCCATGAGCTTGGCTGAAAATTTCACAGCTCTAAAGAAAAATTGAAGAGAGGAAGGAATTGCTGACGACGGGTCAACAGGCACGTGACTCGAAAATTAAAGGAATATTCTCAACCCCAGTTAGAAAAACAAGCTGCTCGAGACTAAAATACTAAATATTACTTAAAAGATATCATCTTTTACAGTACATGTATACCTTATTTAATCATTATATGCATTAAATATTTATAAGTTAGATGCGTTAGCATTCTTATTAAAATTCTTTTTAATATTGTGCTCAGTATAAATTTTACTAAATGTTTTCCTTGTAGTATTCTTATTTTTGTAATACTTTTTGTAATATTCTCATTAAAGTTCTTTGTGATACTATCAATACGGAATACATGATGTGGGACAATTAAAAACGAGCATTTAACTAGTGTAGAAACTCTTCCATACTCCCATATGCAATTATACAAAATGACCCGAAATTCTGCGACATGATTTCCTTGTAATACTCTTAATTTTTTCATACACCTTGTAGTATTCTTATTAAAGTTTTGGTAATATTATTATAATAAATTGTACTAAATTGTTTCCTTGTTTCTTGATATTCCTTGAATTTTGTTCTGTGTAATATCATTTTTATTGTAAACTTTGCTCAATGATTTTCTTGTAAAACACTAAAATTCCGTGTAATATTATTATTATAACTTCTTCGTAATGATTTGCCTGTAATACTCCTATTTTCGTAAGACTGGTAATATTCGTATAAAAATGCTTTGTTATATTGTTGTTCCCGAAGACCTAAGGATAAAGTTGCAGAACAAGGGAGGTCAAGCATTTGAATTGTACAGAAACTCTTACACAATCCCACTTGGAATTTAACCAAATGACCCGATATTGTACGCAATGATTCCTTGTAACATCCTTGCTTTCTTAGTATCCTTGTAATTTTATTATAAATTTTACTAAATCACTACCTTGTAAATAATTTCTTAACATCCCTAATTACAAAAGAAATGAGTATAAAGTTGTAGGACAACAAATCTCGAGCGTTTTATATCGGGAGGAACTCTTACTCAATCCCACTTGTGTGAAACATGAGGTAAGGCCGCAAACAGACTTTGTCACGTTATTCTATTACGAGTGCACCGTCCGCTTTAATGTGAACACGAAGTTCGTCGATGCTTGCTTTGGTCAATTTCTTACAAACTTGGTAAATGAACTAGTCACTTCAATTAATTTTAACATGTCAAATTATCGAAGTTTCGCGTGAGGCAGAAAAATACATCCTGTCTATTACAAAATGAAAATATCAGTCATCCCAATCTACCCTGTTTATTTCCTGTATTGTTTTTCAGTGAAATAGCTGTCCTGATAACTACGTCCAGATAAAATCACCGAAGGAAACGAAAGATGATTGTTTTGATGATCGGTATGATATGTCAAAGTTCCAATGCTATTGTTACCATGGTAACAATGGATAAGTACATAACTTAAGATTTCTTCGGGGTATGTTACTTCTTAAGTTAAACACACTCAGTTCGAATGTGTAATTATATTAAAAGTAGAAATGCCCACAGTTGAACCCCGGAGTAATCGCTGCATGTAAAAACACATACTGATGGGAACCGCCGAAAGTTAGATTTTAACCCTGTCTTGAGTACGGTTGTTGACCCTACATTACGATAGTCGGAGGGAAATCGTTTGAAGGGTCTGCTATTTGGAAAAACGCGTACAAAAGAAACGTGCTTCGAATGACCTTACTTTGCCACTTGTTTGAAAAGGATTTTTTTCTTGATCTTTTTTTCATTCTTGAAGTTATAGATCTTCCAAGGATCTTCCTGTGAAACATAAAATGTTGATAGTTTAACTGTTTATAAACCCTATCCAGGTCACAAAACCAGAAAGTTTCTTTCATCCTAGCTGTTACTTATCAGTTGAAAAAGAAACAACTCTAAAGTTCTCTGTGAAACCTATTGTTACTTGTTTGTAAAGGCGTATACCAATTGATTAAAGTCACCTGGTAGTCGTAAGACGGCCTCAAATTATAGTTCAGCATTTCCTAAAGATAATCAAATTGATTTTCAATGCGTATTTTTGATCTACAACTATGTATGTTCCACATATACTCTCCCGGTTATTCTTGTCTAGTTACGTAAAAGAGGATATAAAAAGGTTTATGTCGGTGGTGGCGGTAATAATCATATTGTTCATGGTGGTGGTGGTAATGGTGGTAGTTGTGGTAGTGATGACTTGCATGGTAATATTCACGATGACGATAATGTTGATCGTAGTAATAATATGGCGTTGATGATGATGCTGAGGATAATGATGCTCCAGAGAACGATTATGTTCGTGATAACGACCATTGTAATATGATTATCATCATGAAAACTATGATGGTAAAGATGATGATGACATTAATGACTATAGTGATCGACTACCGATAGTACGATGAAGATAGTAATCGACTATTAACTATCATCATCTATAATGATAATGATGATGATGATAATGGTGCTACGTGAACATCTGACATAAGGGCTCACGTGAGTCCTCACAAACGATTCCTACCAGATGAAAAACAGGTGTAGCGCTGCCTGAAAGGGGAGGGACTATCCACACCCAGTCGGCTGGGCATCCTCCACGAGCTCGTTCCTGTAAGCAAATAAGTTCTCAAAATTTAACGCCAAAGTGACAAAACTTTCAACGACTGATTAGTTATGTACCGTTTATGCAAGCTTTGTATGACATCTGGTAACATGCTATTTTATTGTCCAGACAGCCAGGTTTATATTCACATGTACTGAAAGGCCATGAATTAAGCTGCCCACTATCACTCAGTCTCATATCCACATGTCATGTTTCGATAAAGACAAATGGCTCACGCAATCTTAGTTTAGGTGGTTGAAATGTTTAATGTCTTTGTTTTTTAAAAGTCTTCAAATTTCGATGCTTGTCGTGAGAGAAGAAATGGGACTTGTTACATACCGATATTAATAGCAAAACACTCAGAACACTATTTATATCTCAAACGTTTTATAGATGATAGGGAAGGAGACTGAACTAGGACTGTTCAAAAAACACAAATACAGTTGGGTATATCTTTCATATTTTAACAGCTTAATTGGTATTATCAAAGTTTAGTAATAAAGATTATTGCCCAGCTAATAATTTTCAGGAAGCCCATATCGCAAATAGACACATCAGGATACTTTGGAAAATACTTTAATGAGGAACTAACGTTTCGTCACTTTACAAGCAACATCATCAGAGTGTCTGTTTACGCGAAAATTCTCGGCTTAAATAACCCACACGATTACAAAAATATAAAGTTATAATTATAAATAAATATATAAATAAAAAAATATATTTATTTTTGTAATCGTGTAGGTTATTTAAGCCGAAAAGTGACGAAACGTTAGTTCCTTATTAAAGTATTTTCCAAAGTATCCTGATGTGTTTATATGCTGTATGGGCTTCCTGAAAATTATTACCTGGGCAATAATCTTTATTACTAGACTTCGATTTCCGCCTGGTATTTCGATAGCCGAAATCTTAACCAAGTGGTATTATCAAACTATGAGTTGTTCCTGAAACAAAGACCTTGCATTAGAAAAAGGTTTCTTTTTTCTTTTCTTTTTAGGGTTGTTTTAACAGATCAGAGCATTACAATGTTACTGTCAACCAGCTAAACAACGTTCTTGAAAACTTGAATTTACCTCATTGGCCACGTGCTTCATGAAGGATTCGGTTGTACTATGGTGATCAGCTATTGTGACGTTGGCAAGCTGCAACAAGAAAGGTATGGAAACATTATTACATCCGAAACAACAATTGAAATGGTATACTTAGAGTACTCTAAAAGGTTGTTGAGTGGTTAGGTGAATGGGGAAGTGGGGTTGAGAATTATTTTTATTTTTGAGTCAAAGTAATAATTTATTACAATTTCTGACAGATTTTTTTATAATGTTGCACCATACGTCATACTATATGGGATCCTTTTATGATTCCCATTTTGTTTCTCAATCAGCATAGGAGACCCTCAGGAGATCACTAAGTTTTTAATTTGGCTAATGCCAGACAATTTTATTCGAACTTATATCAGATGATTTTTATTCATCAGAACGCCACGTCCAAGACCTAATAAGTTAACCTTTAACCCATTAACGCATAAATTTTTTTCTTTTGTTCTTTGGTGTCCGACATATCGGGCGCTGTGCGTTAAAAGGTTCAGAACCAGAATTCCAAGTAATTTTATATGTTGTATTTATTCGAGAACACTTGCACCCAGTCCTGTAATCAACAGATTTGGTATGTCGTCAAGTATTTTGCTTTTTAAAGAAATTTAAGGTTTTTGTTCGAGGCAAACGTCAAACAATTTAATGTGAACGTTTTCCTCCAAGTCATTCAGTCTTCCAACGGAGGTAAGCGCGTATTGAAGGAGGAAGCCTAAGCTTTTCTTGCATTAAAATGTCGGGCTTGAGCTCCCGTGTTTTCCTATGCTAATACCAGGAGGGATAAAATAGAACGGCAAATTAAAAGAGGAGTCACTGACGCTTCGTAGTGCTTTAATCTGATAAAAATCGTTCATTTTAAAATGAAAAAAAGTATCGGTTATCTTCAAATTTTTTGCCGCATGCAAAATATCCTATTCTGGATCGGTCACGCTTCACGTTCTTTCGAGTTCCTCACATTAACACATGGAACTTGCATTCTGTAATATACGAACGCTGTTTGTGGGATAAAAAATTTTGCAAACCACTTGGGTGGAATATGTGACATATTTATCTTTACTTCGTGATGTGTATTGACCCTTTAACGGTCAACTTTTCAAAAGAAACTGCTAATGATGCGTTCTATTCAAAATCCTTTTGAAAATCTATTGAAAATTGTTCATGCATCGAATTTCCATACATTAGATCATACAGTTTATAATTCTACAGTTTAAAAAAGTTGAATTCGGGAAGCCTGCGTTTCGACTTTTCGATCTGTGGATATAACGGCTATTGGAATCATGTGAACCCAATAAGCGTTGAATGAACATTTGTTGTAAAAACCATATGAACGTATATTTGTACCCTCATTGGGCTGCTTACAATGTAATGCCCTAATTAGGTGGAATTTAGCTGACAGATAATTACTGAAGCCAACAGCATTATTGGATATATTGACCCCATTGGCGCACCCAGAGGAGGTGCTTAGGGGGCTTAAGCCCCTTCCTTAGCAGTCACAAAAATGATTTCTGTTTACCTCCAAGGAAGAAATAAAAGAAAATGTAACATAAAATTGAAAGCGAACGGCGTGGGAGGTATGATACCTCTGACAGACCGTGAAATGCTATACTTTCTCGGTCACCTTACTTGAATGTTGTGTACAAGAACTGTCGATTCATAATGCCGGCATTGAGACTTTAAAATATAAATTATACTTGAGGGAGCATGTCTCTAGAGCTCCCCCAGGGCGGGGCCAATTCAGCATTCCAGCCAGGTACACCGTTGATTGATCCTCATTAAATCCCCTTGTTCTCTCTCTGCATTATATCAACAATTTTTGCTCTCCTTACAATTGTTTTTGAATGTAAGAAGCCATGAATCAATTTCTGGTTTACTTAACCTATTCATGGCCGCGTCTGACAAGTTCTCTAAAGAATTCGTTTGTACTGATGATTCCATTGAATAGCTGGTTCCCCATATTACGTCCGCTGAATACAACTACCAGAATACTTTGTTGTTTTTTTTCATTTTCATGGAAACATTGAATTCCCAAAGCGAATGGAGGGACAACTTCTTCGATTAACATTACAAAGAAAATTTCGAGAGGCATTCTGGTAGCTTTATTCAGCACATGTATAAAGGGTGCCAGCCATTCAGCAAAGCTAGAACTTAATTTACATGTTCAGATTTAGCATCTAAACCACTGATGTGATCTAGTTTTATTCGTTTTCCAAACGGCCGTTAGCAAGGCAATGTTTTCAAATCCAGTCGAGAATGGCATGTAAAAGTGTTGAAATGTTACCTTCAAATCTTAATTTGTCATTTTTCTTCACTCAGATATTGGGTTTACAAGATGTTGTTGCTCGCAAACGTGTTTTATTTTATAAAATTCTGTGTGTACTTTAGTCATCCGCTGCCTCAAACAGCTCAGTAATGTTCAAGCTTTTGGAACATGGCTTGCGGATAGCGTCTCCAAGTATTTATGTATTCTGCCCGTCTCAAATCATTTCATCGTGAACTGAACAGTTTATAAGAGCTTATTCCACCAAGAAGTGACCCTGATCGAATGCACGGAAAGTCAACGTAAGTTAAACTTACTAAGTATAAACCAAGTAAAACTATGATTTGTCATGTTTTACGTAATATTTCAAACAAGAGTTGGTGTTTTTTGCTCCAATTTCTAAATACAAAGAAACGAGTTTAAAAACGAGGCGAAGCCGAGTTTTTTAACGGGTTTCGAGGTATTTTGAAATTGAAGGAAGAACGCTTAACGAGTGTTTGAAATTGCTTCTCAAATAAACCAGTATTTTAGGCGAAAATCCAGTCGAAAGTTGGCAAAATTCAGCTGTAATCTTCCTCCGATTTCTGAATGCTGATTAATTATGTATTTCTTTGTTTTTGCTTTACGAATTATTAATGAGTTTGAGAAAAGTACATCTCAAACTCATTAATAATTCATGAGCAAAACACAAAGTAAATCAGTACCGAGACGTAGTTTGTATATCTGATCTTAATTAGCATAGAATTTCGTCAAATTTAAATCCGATTCTCTCTTTAAATACCGATTCGTTTGAGATATAATATCGTACACTCGAAAGTCGTGCTTCATCAGATATCCAAACACCTCGAAGTTGGTTTAAAAACTCGGCTATCGCCTCGTTTTTCAACTCACTTCTCGGTGTTTGGATATCTGATGAAACACTCCTTCTCGTGTATATGTTACTTAATGGATGGTATCGTTTGGCGAATTTCGTAAAGGTCTTATTTGACGTCTTTGTTGTGTTGTCGTGCATTGTTGTGCGTTATAATTCTGTTTGCCGCTTGGTTTTATTTTCGGCTTATTAGAAGCTTCTACTATTATGCGCTAGTTGCATTGTATCGAGCTTGATGAGATATTTAATCCAAGTCCCTGTGAACAACGGGTACGATCGTTTATTTTTGACATGGAAATTGTCAAAGGTAATTCTAACCGTACGAAAATTATCTGCCTGCAATATTTTGAATGGTATGTTATATCCCTGATAATCTCCATGCTAATCTCCCTGCTAACAAAAAGGACGGTTCCCGTTTTCAACAGCGACGAGGATGAAATACCTTGCCCGGTTGAAATCATTGATATAATGTTAAAAGAGAACTACGGAATTTATTGAAGATCTACATTTATTTTACAATAACGAGCTACCTTGGTCACCCTTCAATCTCTGACAAGCGTTGCTAACATAGTATATTTCTAGAGAACACCTTAACCTGGTACTCTGGTCTATTAATAAAGGATCCGGGAATTATGTACTGAATGCAGTCATCTGGTCGGAAGAAATTGCCGCTATCTTCTACTTTCTCTGAAGCGCAGATTGGTAGTAATGATGACACATGACGAAGTCATGCTCTGTCCGTCACTTTGTATCTTGAAAAAACCTGGGAAACTGTTTGCTTGTTCGGACAAGGGGAGACATCCAGTATAATTTATACGCATTCACGTTTCGTTTCACAAAACCTGTTCATTACCTGGAAGCTGTGCAAGACAGCTAAGTTTAATTCCACCAAAGCTTTGTCTTTCCATAACGTTGTGTTGCTGTTTGTATTTAATCCCATCTTCTTCGCAACGATCTGTTTCCAAAATTTCCAAAAATATATGGCATGATTGAGAGACCAGAGAAAATTTATTCAAAATGACTTACAACTAGTGCGGACATTTCTCGGCATCTTCGATTCAGCATGACTAGCTTCTCGACAAACTAGCGTCCGATCTCCTATGCCAAACGCAGTAAACCTATTATGAATGTCCTCTCGGACCATGGAGTATACCAATGTGAGATATAGTGCTCGATCTTGTAATTTGGGATGGGTACCTGATGCGAACTTCTGTTACTAGTCTGATGTTCGAGTGAATTATTCGCCCCTTTCATATAAATTTACGCTTAGATTGTTTGGGAAAAATCTAGAACTGTTGACATATTTGTGTAACCATGCATGGGAGGAGTTTCACAACCCCACACACGTCGATTTATAGACCACTTGCACTCTTATGCGAAACAGCCCATTTGGAAGACAGCTTCAAACTTCCGACGTTCAACAGATCGAATGATTCACGTAAATTCTTTTCTTTATAAGTATTTTTCCTCTAACAGGGGAATAAATACAAGTGGTCTGTAAGGACCGTACAGAATTCAGTGTTCATAACCAAAAAGAAAGTGAAGGCTTAGCTACGAGTCGCTTTTCAAATCCCTTCTGTTGTTTGGTGTCGGATCCAACAGTCTCTATAGTGTTTGATATATTGCATATCATGCAAAAATTCTGGTATCCTAGTTCCTACAAATAAAAAAATCGCATTACAACACCTACCGGCAGCATATTATATCTATACGTATCGGCCAAATTTCTAGCTCCAATTTCGGTCCCCATGTACCTTCAAAAACAATCCGCCGTATGAGAATTTAATGTACCATACTTGGTGTGAACCATTAAAAACTTTTGTTATAAATATTTACCAGTGCAAAATAACGACAACAAATCAACAACAACCGTTACTTGCCATCCGTTGAAAGGACATGCGGAAAATTCCACACCACCACAATTCAACAATAAACTGGAAACCGCCGGAAGGGCATACCACTTTAGACCTAATTCTTCAAACCATTTGTACCTGGAGAACAAATTGGGAATTTCGATAACTACAATCTGGTGGTGGTAGCTTTGTGTTTGTAGGTCATCAGCGATCAGCATGTTACAGGGTCGATTCTCGTCAGGGGCTTAGAAAGCTCTTCTAAGTTTACAGCTTGAGAAGTTGTAGATAAATTTACTCCGTACTTCATATACGTTAGTAGAATACTAAACATCAACCTAAGATCTTTCAAGGTGGGAATTGCAGGCGTTGGCTGCTTTTCAGGCAGTTTTACTGCCCGTCTTCATTCCATGGGTCGAAAACCATTCATGAAAACTGGGACATATAACCTTAAAAATAGCTGTAAAACTCCCTGAATCATAGCCAAAAATCAAGAATTTAAAGTTGATATACGTTCGTTACTGACCTTGTGGAAAGGGAGCGCGTAATCGAGTGCGCCTTTCAAGGGCCGATTTTTATGAAGCCAAAAATTTATATATCAATGCAGAGCTTAAGGAGAAAACCGGGGTATTCCGTGTCAAAACCTGTGGTATTCCGTGTCAAAACCTGTGGTGCTTCGTAAAGTCAAACTAGACTACAATCTTCTTATTTGTTACTTAGCGTTTTAATTGGACCATTTCTTGACGCCAGAATCGAGCCTTGCATGGTGGTAGACGCATGCGCTAACGCCGTGTTCTTTTACTGGTTAGGTGGTCTGCCTTTGTGTGGTGCGTTTCAAGTGATGCAAGTTGCTAAATTTGAATAACCGTTTTAGATCTGTCACAATGCCTGTTTGAATGATTTAACTACATCGTTTGCCTTAGTAGCATAACAAAAAAAAAGGATTTGAATAACTCAACCATATTAAATACCATGTCTAAGCCGGAGTGTCAACATGCCACTCACATTTAATTTTACTCGACCATGATAATTCACCTGTGCGTCTGGTGAATTATATTCGAGTTAAGTTAAATGTGCCTGTTTGGATTATGTTCAGAAAAGAAAAACAAACTCCAATTACTTGACCTTGTAAACCTAGATTATACTACTCCAGTTGGGGACACTTCCTGGCAAACTTACTCTGGATGTGTGATGTTCACTTCTAAAATCAAATCCTTTGGGATCTCGAATATCTCCGGCTCTTCTCCAGCAGCTTGTAGAACCAAAGGCAGAATGTCAAACCTGCCACCTCTTCCTTTCCACCCAAGATTCATACATACCTGTTGGGAAAGAAAATTGAAGGACTTTATTGTTTTCAAATCATTTAATACCAAACAATTACTGATGTTGGAAGCTTTTGCTTGAGATATTTTGCTCTAAATATGATAAACAGTTTTTCTAACATCAGATTGGTGAATATTTTCCTTGAAACAAAATACTCAATACCAGCTTAGTCAATGAGAATATACATGCATGCATACATACATATACAATATGGGATTTACAATACAATACAAAATTACAAATACAGTATACATATATTTACAATATATGTATGTATATATATATATATATATATATATATATATATATATATATATATATATATATGTGTGTGTGTGTGTGTATATATATATATATATACATATATATGTGTGTGTGTGTGTATATATATATATATATATATACACAATATATATATATATATATTGTATTGTATACATGTTGTATCTATTATTTTTGTATTATATCTGTATATATATATCTATATTATATATATATTGTATCTACGATATCTATATATTGTATGTATATGTATATATATATATATATATATATATGTGTGTGTGTGTGTGTGAACCATATGAACCATATATATATGAACCATATATATATGGTTCAATATGAACAATATATATGGCTCAATATGAACCATATATATATGGTTCATATTGAGCGCTCTACAGGATGAGTCATGCCGCCAGTGCATTTGCGCACGCTCACTAGTCTCTAGTTAGAGCGCTCTGGCATGGCTTAGATGTACCACAAGCGTGGGACATTTGAGTTGCCTATATAATGTAGGCTACTCCATCCTGCTCATCAGCACTACACTGATGAGGCCCAATAGGCCGAAACGGTTCCGTCTGTAGTTATATGTATATATATATATATATATGTATATATGTAATAGATGAACGGCCGATCTGTATGTGGTTTACAAGGCGAGCCGTAGTAAATCCCATACAGATCGGACGCGAATATTTTATCTTTGTTAAAATACAAATACATATAAATGGCCATGTTTATCGGTTATTTTGAAGTTTCGGTAAATTTTAACGTAGAAAATCGAAGGGAAAAGTTCACAATTCTAATTGGTATTCTCTATCCGATTTACAGATTACTGATTAGGAGGCAAAATCTTTTGTGTTTTCTTCATCAATTATTAATGAGTTATAGCATTTGTCAACAAGAAAAGAGAAATAGACGTAGCTACTCGCTTTGGATATGATTATCATATCATGGATTATCATGGATATGATTATCATATTCAAAGCGTGTGGCTACGTCTATTTCTCTTTTCTTGTTGACAAATGCTATTTTATTTATAATCAAATACTTGTGTTTTTAACGCAAAACCACTTATATATATATATATATAAATAGAAACATTAACACCTTCCTTCGTATATTATTAGTTGATAAATTGGTGAAGGAAATATCGAGTGGCCATAATCCTCGACTTTTTTTTAAGACCTAACCGGGACCTGTTGCGAAAATGCAACGTGGGCCTTCCGGCTGGGAATCGAACCCGCGATCCCGCGAATCTAGTGCGATGCTCTGCCAACTGAGCTACGGAGGCCGTTGCCAAGAGCATGGCCACGAGTTCATTAATTATTTAAAAAAAAGTCGAGGATTATGGGCACTCGATATTTCCTTCACCAATTTGTCAACTTATAATATTCGAAGGAAGGTGCTAATGTTTCTAAATAATCTCTTCACGAAATCGGTGAGCCCACCTCATAAAAATAATGAACTCGTGGCCATGCTCTTGGCAACGGCCTCCGTAGCTCAGTTGGCAGAGCATCGCACTAGATTCGCGGGGTCGCGGGTTCGATTCCCAGCCGGAAGGCCCACGTTGCATTTTCGCAACAGGTCCCGGTTAGGTCTTAAAAAAAAGTCGAGGATTATGGGCACTCGATATTTCCTTCACCAATTTGTCAACTTTACATATATATATATATATATATAAATATGTGTGTGTTTTGACATGTGTTGACATATGTTGACATGCGCGGGATGTAGGGAGAATTATATTGGGGAAACAAAGGTGAAACTCCGAGAAAGAATGACTCTCCACAGACAACACGTTCAAGAGATTAAATACCGAATTTTGCCAGCAAGTTCTCGTATAGCACAATGTGCGAAACACAAAGATATTTAAAATTCACAGTTTTTCCTTTCTATCAAATGTCAGTCGAAGGTGATGATATGCGACGAGCTAAGGAACAATACTTTATCAAAAAATTCATTCGTAACAACGAAATTGTATATTATGAGGTCTAAATAATATAAAATTGGGAGTAGCCTTACGAGGCACATATAAGTGGGCGAAATGCGTTGCTAAATTTGAAATACAATTTTATTGCAAAGTTCTATTGGTGTCAAACTTTTAATTGTATTATTAACTTGTATTTGAATTCCAACCTATATTTGAACTATATATGTTAGGACTTAAACATAAACACCCAAACTGAACTAGTTGTTGGATACTCATACGTCGAAATCGACGAGAGAGTCCATCATATATAATATTAAGAGGAAGTACACGTGTTGTATTACAAATAAAGTTGTCGTTGAAACTTTACGTTTGTATAAATATATATTTATGTATGTATATGTGCATATATGCATGTATATGCACATGTTTGTGTATATGTATATGTGTGTGTATATAAAGACAAAAGCAGGAACTTGTATTTGAACTAAAGTTTTAAATACAAGTTCCTGTTGTTGTGTGTTATAATTTTTTTGGAAAAAGTCTAGGGAAGGCTGGTTTGTGGTTCGGAAAGTGAGACAACAGGTGGGGTCAGACAGTCGTAGTTTACCTCTGTGAATTCTACATTGGCGGGGTCTCCGATTATTGTACCATCCGGCTGTTTGTACCCGGCGTAACGCATGAACTGGGAGTTCCATATCCGGAAATCGTGACCAGGTCCTGTCCTCTGGGGAAATATTGTAATGGCTGACCTACAGGAAAAAGGTTCTAATTTTAATTAATCTTGCGACGAGTGATGCTCGGTTGAAGTCGGTTCTAACTGAAACGGTCGCAGTGGCTTTCAATGTTATAGACCAGACTGAGAGATCGGCTATACGAAGGCCGGATAGCTTATCGAGCGAACAAATGCTTGCGAGGTAACAGCTTTATTCAAACTTTGAACGAGCCAACTTAAATTTTATCCAACGAACTGTGCTATGAGAGGAACAACTTGCACTCTGACGAATAAAATTAACGTTTGATTGTCCAAAGTATGAATAGTGCTGTTAATCACTTATGACTTGTCCGTGATATAAGTATCTTGGCTTTGTGGAAGTGGCCTAAGCTACAGGCAAAGCTCCGTAGTTATTAGGTATTTTCTCAAAATTCCTCACTAAAATTGTAATAGAATTCACTTGTCTGCGATTCAAGATGTATTAAATGTTGAAATTGTCATATTCTAAGCCCCACGATCATCTGTACGCATTATTTGTGTAAACAAAGCGATATCATGCGTGTGCTGACTACACACCACTGATAAGCTGTCCAGCTTGAGCAAGGCAAGCCGCTTGCCCAGCAAAGTTTTACGAGTTCAGACAGCTTAGCAATCAGCTAGTTACTTCTCTAAAATGTTTAGCGAAAAAAAAACCTACTGAATTCGCCATTTTTTATATTAAGACTTATGAAGGTCCCCTGCAGTATTTTCATAACAGGTTCACCGACCTTAATACGTTTTAAGCTGTAGCGGTAACCCTACATTACAATTTCTTTATTCTTTTTATTTTGGCAGAGGCAATAATTTAAAAATATATTATTAATCGGCGTTATTATGTTTCAAACTTGAAAATGTTGTATTAGGTGTCGATTGACCAAGTACCACGTTTTTGTACTATAGCTCGACTTTTACCTTAAGTTTCCCTTGTTGGTGCCGTATTTGATATGTCTGCAGATCGCCTCAAACATTTGCTGCGCATTGAAAACCTCGCGAGCGTCGAACACCTGCAATAGAACAGAAGGAAAGAAAATTAAGTTCTTTTTTGGATTGATTCCCGGAGGTATCAGAATTTTCATTATTTTACTCTGGTTAACAAAGGTCGATTTTACTCCCCAACAGGAGACATCCTTGTCAGAAAGGGCTATAACCTATCACGATTGACGCAAACCCGACAGGCTCAGGCTTCTTTCGTGTTACCCAGGCTAATTCCATACGATTTTACTCGTCAAGGAGAGACATTCTGGCTTATTACTAAACATCTGTTTTGAAGACCTCTGCTAATTTAAACACAGTTTTTAAATACGTAGATACCATGGTGATTGGTAATTTAAGATAAAGTAGGAAAATATGAAGAGTAATATATGCTTTAAAGAGGTATACACAGTTACCAAAAACTGTTGGACGGTTTAGTTCTTAAAAGAACTGTATGAAACTTAAAGAGGTAAAATTCTACTTAAAGAATAAGCCTAAAGAATTAGAAAAAAGCACGATGCATTTCGGCAGACCACATATCAAGTGCTATACGTCTGCTAACTAAAGAAACATATCACCTGCTTATATAGTCTAAAGAAAACTGATGACATCGACTCGACGGTATGTGGGAGGGTCAAAATAAGGATAGTTGGAAAACAAATTCCTTTTGCCGGCACAGATCAGGATCATTAAGTTTTGTGTCCCTATTTTGAAATCCCTATTTTGACCCTCCCACATACCGTTGGGTCGATGTCATCAGTTTTCTTTAGACTATATAAACAGGTGATATGTTTCTTTAGTTAGCAGACGTATAGCACTTGATATGTGGTCTGCCGAAATGCATCGTGCTTTTTTCTAATTCTTTTGGCTTATTCTTTACGTAGAATTTTACCTCTTTAAGTTTCATACAGTTCTTTTAAGAACTAAACTATCCAACTGTCTTTGGTAACTGTGTATACCTCTTTAAAGCGTATATTACTCTTCATCTTCTCCTACTTTATCTTAAATTACCAATCACCATGGTATCTACGTATTTAAAAACTGTGTTTAAATTTGTTACCACGACAAAATCGCTGTTTTAATATTTGAAGAAACCTCTGCTAATATTTTGGTTTGTCATTCTACGGTCAAATGTCCAACTTGATACGAATTTTTAGTAACATTTTCCGGAGAAAACCAAAGATAATGCTCCTTAATCGCGTTAATCGTGAAAATATGTCATAGTTGCGATTATGGACCATTACACAAGTTCTAACAATTGATAACTATATTTTAACTATATTTAATGCTTGAAATGGCCGTAAATGTGGACCTTACTGACCATTAGCTTGTGGGAAAAGCGACTGTATGAAGCCACCTGATTTGGCAATGATAAGTTTATAGAACCATATTTATAGAGCGCATTGTTCAAGTTCTTACCTGCAGTTTATTCCACTGAATTCGACCCACACATCTTGGAGCATTTCTCCAGGCCAGTTTTGCTCCAAACACGAGCTCTTTTTGCTCCAGTTCGTATGTCCCTTTTTCTTCAATCTCTTTTAAAACCTGCTGAACACGTTGATGGTGGGCTGGTGTGTCAATCCTAAGAATTTACAAATGTTTGTAAATTGTTCTGTTCTGTTCTTTCAACGTCTCCCGTCCCTCAATCTCACGACATGGACACTGGATAGGTCAATACGACTTCCATTTCTTAAATTTCATCAAATAACCAACACTGGCTATAACTCCACAGTAAATATAGGGTTTTTCAACTGGAATTTTTCTTTTAATTTTTAATAGGCCTAGTAGGTACTACAAGCTTGAGGCGTCGTAATTTTTCTTATTACTAAATTCCTCAGACTAGGTGTTACAATCGGCTAAATCACCCATTGCTCCATCCTTTAAAAATCAGTATACTGTAGCCTGCGTCGCGGCCCAACTTTCACACGGAAGAAAGTGGGTCTGCTTAATAAAGAACAAATCCATGTTATGGGCCTTGCATGATTGAACGGTTTTATATAATAGATTCTGATTGCCTTACGGTTTCTTACATTCTAACGAGACTCGTGATTGGCTTGCTTACTTGCGCCAGTCCTTTCCTGTATCGATTTCAATGTTTTGATTTTACATGTGAGATTGACCAGTCAATCTTGCAAGCCGTTGTGCTTATAGTTTACTCGTGAATGGATGAACCAGAATGCAATCTGCGCATCAAGAAAATCGACAAAACTTGCGAAAGATCCCTTGTGGAAAACAAAGGGCAATTCAACTATTTATCAGGAATACAGACCCTGCCGTTTGACGTACTGTGACGCAGCGAATTTATTTGCCTAAGGCAATCAGAATCTTTTGTATAAAATCATGCAACCATACAAGGTCCAGAACACGGATTTGTTATTACGCAGACCTACTTTCTTTGGGGTGAAAGTCGGGCTGCGATGCAGGTTATTTTTTATTACTAAATTCCCCACACAAGGTATTGCCACCGGCTAAATCACCCATTGCTGTATCAGTATACTGATACAAAGATAAAATTTGAAAGCGAAGCACTTACTTCTTTAACGAGGAATAATACTCCTTCAGAAAATCAGCTGCATCTTTCTTGGCAACTTCTTTTGGCATGAGCTCCCCAGTTGACATGTTCTTGCCGGGAAACATGATTGATCCCATACATCGTCTTTCGTTACAATTGATGGGCTAAGAAAATATGGTTCAGGCTTTGGTCACAAAGTGTCAATAGTACCACTACTCAGTGGAAAAACACAACACAAAAACTTTGCTGATTAAAGTGTACATGAAACGAGGATTAAGTTTATCTTATTTGAATGAACTCTTAAAATGATGGCGCTGCTACAAGATTAATTGTAGTTTATGGCAACGTTGCTGGTTGCAACGAAACCGTTAGTCTCTCATTAAATACATTATTCTTCCAATTGAATCATGGCTTTGTTTGGCGTTTTATGCTGGGCATTTATCTTTATATTACGCCAAAGAAATGACCAGTTTAAGCTTCAAGCATGGATAATTAAATGACTGCTCACAGAACTACTGATCACATGAGGTAATCCTGATGTCCTAATCGGATATGTCAAAAATGTCGTGAGCATGTTTAGGTTAGAGATTTTTAATGCGAATTTACTGTGACGTTTCCGAACTTCATAATCGATCCGAGAAAGAAGACCTCGATACAAACCGAGTCAATCCAAATCTATGAAATCTCAACCTGAACCCAATCGGATCGGATCTAACCCGGGTTGGCACTAACCTGGGCCAAAACCAGATTATTTTCATCTCAGAGAAAAATACGGCTGTATTGAGTTCATTACCTTAATTGATTGTTGATGTAAAGTATCTGTTACTTGTTTCTCTGTAATCCAATTCTGAAGTCTCACGAACTTTTGCTTTCCATGCCCTCTGGCTGGTTCTGTTGCTTCGCCTGCATTGTTCAAGCTTATCTTGTCGTGGCCATTCGCCATGTTCTCTCCGTTGATCCCAAGACCATTCAACTGTTTCGCTTTCTCCCCATTCACAACGGACCGAAGATCGTTCATTATGGCTACTGTACTCTTTCAGAATACGTTTCCTTCTTTGGCACTGCACTCAAAAAAGGAACAGTCAACCAGGTGAACTATGGTAATTATTGGCTCCAGTTGCGTAAACACGCTCATCTTATTTTACTATGAAACGAAAACTTCACAATTAACCTACACTGCCGAAGTCAAAATCATTCAATTCACATTGCTTACAAGAACTGAGACAGTAATTACATGGAGTCAAGACATCACCTGTTTATGTCTGAAAATTAAGGTTATACAAGAACAGAATTTTTTTCATGATAATCTGACTGTCAAAGTCAACTGAAAAATGTCGACTCGAGCGGGATTTGAACTCGCACCTTCGGGATACCGGTCCGCCGCTCTACCTGTTGAGCTATCGAGTCCACAGGGATTGCAAGCGAGTTTTATCCAATTTAAAGTGCACGAGGTGTTCTCGTGACAACTTAACAATATCCATGAGGATGGATGTGCAGTGTTTCAATTCTATTTCAGAATCATCCTCAGGGTATGATGGAAACGACCGGGTATTATGGTTAATTGTGACGTTTTCGTTTCATAATACCCTGAGGATGACTCTGAAATAGATTTATTTCCCTGTAACTCACCTACTCAACGTATAGAGTGTTTTCACTTGAAAACATATCCGCAATGTTGGTGTTCCTTAACAAAAAATTTTTGATCATCGCTGGCATATTATAGGTAGGCCATGGTGAATAGCATCCCCCTGGTTTACTGTGATGCATTCGAAATTTACGCATTAGTTAGGTTGATACATTTAGTTGATACTTGCTTATTAGAAGAAACCTTCATTCTGAAATAAGTCATGACTCGGGTCACCATAGTTTCGGGCATTGTCTAACTTAACTAGTCCTTTTGGCCCTTGTGATCTGCTGTCGGCCCGCGTGGTCGGCTGTTATCTACTGTAAGAAAATTCCTAGCCAGGCCACCGATCATCTTATTGTCGTAGGTTCGCCAACATGCAAAATAATGAAGTTATTTTGAATCTCAGGGGCTTGAGTGAAAGCGCTCTATTTGCACGTTTGTAAGAAATTAATGTAGAATGTTATATCGGCAGGCAGTTGCCAACATTGTTCCCTTTTTATTCGCCGTTAATTTTTCCAGAGAAATGTCTGGGACTTTGTCGGGTTAAGTTCATAACAAAGGCAATAGTATCGTCATTTATACTGGTCTTATATGAATTGGTTGCTTGTGTTTTCGGAAGCCCTGTTAAAGGAGCAATTTGATCGAGAGAAAATAAGGAGAAAGTCGTATTAGCAATCCTCTGAAGTTGTTCACAAGAGTAGTCACAGAAGCGAAATTGGCCGATGGGTAATCTACTTTCAATTTTTGCTAGGGATTTCAACCGCAGACTTCTCCCTTTAGCGAGTAAAATCGTCTGGCGTTAGCTAGCGTAAAATCTATAAGATCTGTCTCGACAGAAGAAGTTTTTTTTTAATTATTTAAGAGTTTTAAACGTCCTTTATTATCATACATCCAACTCGACGGAAGAGTTGACTTGGGCTTAACCCTTTCCTCCGCACACCTCTTTTCTGGCGAGCGAAATCGTCTCACGTTAGCCATCGTGAAATAACAGAAGACCAATTCCGACAGAAAGAGGATTAGAGTCTCGTCAACCCTTGACACTGAAACTTGACATCAGAATATAAAGACAATGCAAAAGCAATCACAAACTTTCTCTATCTATCATGTGTCACGAAAGTTTGCATATTTGCTCATCAAGTTTGCTCATCAGATATGAGCAAGCTGTTCCCAAACTAAAAATCCCCTACACTTCATGAGTGCTTAGTGTTTTACAATTAAAGCAATCGCAGTCCCGTTTGACTTTGCTTCTTTAGAAACGACCTGATAATGAATCTCAATAACTGCCCGTTACGAGTCATTCCTTTGTTTACCCTAAATCCATTAATTTCAATAGGTGTTGGTTTATCAAAGAAAAATACAGACTTGGTGTCTATTCTGTGATTGAGAATTGTGCAGACCGTTTGCATCGCTTTTAATTTTAGTAATTTTTGTATTATACATAACCTCTTCTGCTTAATTTAAGTAATTGGGTAGTGGGTTTCTTAGTTTCTTTAGCTGCGATTTTCAATTATTTGTGATGATATCATCGATTTTAATAAAAGCGGTGTCTGGAAAGGTTCTGCCACACTGTCAGTGAAAATGATGATTAACTATGCATAAAGCAAAGGTGTTTCAAGTCTATTTAAGAACCCTCAAAATTCTTTATGCTATAAAACCGGTGCAGCTTATGGCGGTATTGTGTAAAACAGTTTCTGATACTGATATGGTTTTTGCTGATTTCTTTTACATAAACTACTAAAACTCTCCATTTGTCTTTTCTGCGAACTTATTACGTTGTTGAAGAAATTTAACGGACGCATAAGATGCCTGAAGCGAAAGCCGAGTATTTTTGAAGCTTTTTGATTCAAACCCCCAATATTTTATAATATATATAACTTTCATAGATGCTGGTACATAGATAAGCGATAAAGTGTACAAATCAAGTCTTTCCCGGTACTCGTCCCCATCAATTGAATATTATTGTTTGTCGTTAGCGAGTATAAAATTTTATGTTACGTCTGTACAAAAGCCAAACTAGTGAAACCTAAAATTAGTGATGGGTGATAATTCTACGCAGTCACTTCAAAATTGTGATTCCATTTTGTTTGATTCCTTTTTGTTTGTGTTTAAGAGTCATTTTATGTATTGTCACTTGATTTCTCTTCGCTGCTTTTCAACCCATCTCGCCTGTAATGAATATTGCAACAAGCATCACTTCAACCAGTATTAGATGTCTAAAAAGGTTGCCATCAAAGGCTTGTTTGTAACCGAGCTAGCGTTAAAAGCTGAGTAAACTGTGGGGCAACCCCCAAACTCCAATTAAAAATACGACAACCATTACAGGAGTAATCGACTCAAAAAAAGTAAACATTTTTTGTGTTTCAGTTTTATTGTTTTATGCTGCGCAAGCTGAGTTTGGTCTGTGACTCAGCAATTCTAACCGCTCCAAATCCCTCATTTGAGGCATCGGTTAGCCCATCAATCAGTTTGTACGTTTCTGCTAAACTTGCTTGGGCTCGGTATGTAATTATAGAGTCGTAAATCCCTTATAGTTCTGAGTTTTTGTACCTGTATTTTATCCATAGGATACCTTTTTGTTGAGAAATGCACTACCACTTTTACTCATTACATGGCTCAACAAACTGGGATAAAGAAAGTGACTTCCATTCAAAAGCATTGAGCACGGACAGGAAAATTGTGTTCCTCTCGTTTGACCTGTGAGTACATACATTTTTACTTCATTATTTTATTGACGGAAGAAAATGATGATACTTATCCTTTAGGGCGAGCTTACCTTATTGAAAATGAGCGATCCTACCCACGTTATGAGCACGTGTCTTGTTTTGAAACGGCTTTTTCATATATGGACCTTATCTCTTTAGCAAGACTAAACGTTTGCGAGAAAGTTAAATACTATGCAATGAAGCATCCAAATTGCTATAACGTGTACAGTTCTGTTTGTTTTACGCAAATTCAATTAACCGTAGAATTATAGTGGTTATCAGTATTTCACTGATCATTGAATTGGCATTCTCGGTTCACAGTTCAATGAATGAAAATTCTCGGCAAAGTCTCAAAATTTCATATACTTTTCTACTGAGCCCACTCCATAGTCAGGTGTCACTCGTACCGGTAATTGTCACAAAGTTATCAAGAGCCAAGAACTCAGTCATAAACGTTTTGAATGTTACAAACACTGTTAAAAAGTTTGTTATTTTACAGTAAAAACTACTGCCAGATTGGACGCCAGAAAAAAGTACTGTCAATCCATTGAGTAAAAGGTAATTTGCAATAAAAAGATGTGAAAGAAGAAATGTATAACAGCAGCTTGTCCTCGGTTAAAATACGAAAATTTTTCCAGTAACAGTACTTTTTACTGTAAAGTAGCTTTACAATATACTTACTGTGAAATTTTACCGCAGATTTTTTGTTAAAAAACAGAAATTCTTAACAGTGAATGTGACATGTATTAAAAAGATCTCAAATCAAAAAATAAACCCAGCAATACTGACGTTTCAATTGAAAACCCTTCATCACAATGCAGCGTGACTGAATTTATGCAAGAGGAGGAGAACTTGATTGAAAATCAATGATGCGAATATAATCCAATAAATTATAATAACCTTGTGAAATCGGCAAGTTATTTGGTATTGTTATCATTGATCAGCAAACAGATAGGAGGTGGATCTGGTAGTCAAATATGGGATAAATTACAAATTGCAAAATTACTGAAACTACAGGGTGTCCCAAAAAAACCGAAAACTATTGAAATCACTTAGTGTTAAAATTTGAATGCCCTACGAAAAAGCTGAACGTAATGATGCGTAAAATATTGACAAGGTGCATGTATTAAAATTTAGGTAAGAAAATCGCCTTGAAAAGTGCGCGATTTTTTGCCAGTGGGAATTTAAAGCAAATTATAAAATTACTTATATCAATCATTTATGCACTCGTGGGGACCAACAGAGTGCTAAGGCATTCAAATTCTAACAATTAAATTGTTATTGGTGATTTCAATAGTTTTCGGTTTTTTTGGGACACCCTTTATAACGGCCCATTTACCCGATACGATAGTCGTATACGAGTGTTCACCCTGGGGCGACAATCGTATCGTGTCAATTGTCCCTAAAAGTACTGCTAAGTTTTCTAAAGAAATATATTTTAAATGACAGGGCAAGAATAAGAGTTTTGAAAAAAAAAAAAAAAACCACCGAAGAAATTAATTACTTATTCATTTTTGTTGAAGTTGTTTGGGACGGCTTGACCTGCGTGTAATCTGATCCCGATAGCAAAAAGTGGGACGTAATTCAACGAAATTAAAAAAAAAAAGACAAACATGGAACCGTGACTGACTTTTCGGCCTTTCCTAGATATTCAAAATTACTAACTTAACCTACAAGCTAATGTGATTATTCACTCCTTCGGGAAAATAATTTCGACAAATCTTCAGTGAGCTACTTACAAATAGGGCGGAACAAACACAAGAGCAAAATCCTTTCTCAGCTGACGAAATATTACTTTTTGGAGTTGTTTTCTTCTCATACTTTTTAAAACGCGAGAGCAGGAGTTATACAGGGCATACAGGAATTAAAGTGATCTCCCACTCTTGCCAAATTGAATGATAACCCAACGTTTAGTTTGTCACTTTGTGAAAGGAAAACACCCATTACGCCTGTGGAGATGATTATTTGAGAATTCAAAATTAGGAGCTTTTTGGTCGTCATGAGGTACTGCTAACACTAGAAATTAGTGACGTGGCACAGACTTTCTTGTCCAAAACGGAGTGGTCAGGACCTCTAAAATGACAGACCATAGGCAACTTTGCTCATCGATTAAAATATTGGTAGAAATGTTTTCTGCAAACATTTTTATGGAATCATACTAATTTGGTAAACAAATTCGATCGTCATTCCAGACTAAACTTGCCAATGTAATTACCCCATGCATTACCTCGTCACTCACTATGCATACCTACAGTGGTTGGTGAAACTAGCTGGCCATCAAAGGGGTTTGGTTCAACTCTCATCAGGGGTTCAAAAAATATTTTTACGATATTGTGAGTATTACGAATGGCTCTTATCGTCAAAAATCTCGTTACCAAGTGGGTCAATAGCTCAGTTGGTCAACCACTGGTCCGAAAAGCCCGAAAGTCTGAGTTATCCTCCCGCTCGGCTGAATACATTTTTCGATTGACTTCCGTAGTCCGGGATTATCATGAAATTTTTCTCTTCATTCTAAAGTCTAACATCTTATTCTCGTCGGATATAACTTTTCCAATGAAGTTATTGAAATATTCTCTGTAGACTTCTGAAATTTCTCAAAGAACAAGAGAACCGCGGATATGAAAGCCAAAACTCCTTTTGAGAATCGACAGGCTCTGCTCACGGACCAATGGTTATTGAAAGTTTCCAAGTTTCTTACCAGTCCGCACTTCTTGACTGGCGTTTATGATGAACGACAGCAAATTAAATGACTGCAATATACGGAGTGGAAGTTGCAGATTAGGCTTTAAAATTTGCTTCTTTTCATAGACATTTTTCACGTTCATATTCAAATGGTAAGATATAGTACTACTCACTTATAAGTGGAAAAGGAAAACATCAACAAACTTAAACTGAATGTGAAGCTTTCAAGACGAACCTCATTATTAATCAACATCCTTTATTTCCGACCAAAAATTGCTATTCATAAGCCTGGTCATAAAGTATAAAAACTCATATGATTCGCATAGCACAGTGATTCAGTAACGCCGTATTTTCTTTCACGGTTTATCGATACTCATTGGCGTAGTTCCCATTGGTGTTATCAGTAAAGTCCCTTTAACGATAAAGGATAACTACTATGGCATGTCAATTTGTTGTAAAATTGTGCCATCTGACCGCTTTTCAAAACCCCCGTAGGAAATGACCTTACCCAACAGCGCAAACACCACTAAAAAGAAAATTTGTGGTCAACTATATCGGCTACTAGGATAGATGGGAGTATCGAGTCTTAAGGAATGAATTTCCTCGAAATATTGACTGAGATGAAAATCTGTCGACTTCGTTGCTTTTTGATAGGCAAAAAAAAAAGCTTTTGACGTCTACGTTACTGAGACCTATTGTGGGAAGCAATTATGCTGAAGTGCATGTGACTCATCATCGAATTTAACTGGACTGGAAGATGTATTTAGCATTTGCACAGAATGCCGTGTTTGTACTTAAATGCTTTCTTATTCATTCTCCCCGAAAACTGAAAAAAGTATGTCTTCCTTGTGTGTTCTTCAATTAAAAAAACAAAAAGGTCAAACCTTGTTCCACGTGCCTGAACTTGAGATGGTTTCTCTACAGTTTGCTTTCGCAGTGAAGCCTGGTTTATTATCGCTATAAGTAAGCTGGGTGTTTTGAGGCCGAATAATGTTCAGCACATTCAGTCGCCTTCCACTCACTGAATACCGATCTTTTCCCCACACTCGCGGATAACAGCTGCGTCAAACGGTCATCTCTTTCATAAGAAAGCATTGCTGCGGTTTCCTTAAAACCAATTAATCATCCTATATCGCGCCTAAGTAATCCTTTGCCTTTTGTTGAAATAGGACGCTCAAATTCATTCATTTAGTTTGATGAGAGCTGAGCAAACAGACTGTATCGGTGTAATTATCCGCTGCATAGAAGGGGACCGAATGAAATAGTTACATCCTTCACGCAGCTTCATTTCCTCACCAAATTCGATTAAGAAATGTCCGGTCGAATTCCTGGAGATGGCTCATCGTAGCTGGTGAAGCATCGGTAAAAATCGAAAGGGTAATTACTGGTGGTAACTTTTGACGAAATAAAGCTATAAATAAAAAATTGAATCGCAAGAGGTTTCATTATCCTCCCCCATAAATAATAAGTTTTCGACAAGATTTTCAATAAAGCGACGTTAATTGTCTGTATCTTTTGACACTGATTCGGAAGGTTGTTTTTATTTTTTTTAGGTCAATTACTAAATGCGCCCTTGTATCTCCCTTTTCCTTGGTCGTCATATTGTGAAAGTAAGTAAAATCAAAATTCTGTTTACGTCCTCCCGAAAACAAAACCGTATTTTATCGTTGAGTGCATGTTGTTTTTTCTGACAACGCTATTTCGCCAGTTCTTTCCCTATTTGCTCTAAAGAAAGATTTCTGCTTTTATTCACTCCAAAGTTCTGATTTATAACGTGTGAACTCGAGGTCGAGTTGAGTCAGGCTATAAAGTTGCCATTAGTCCCAGATATAAACTGTGAGAAGGGCAAAAACAAGCCCTGTTATACCGTTTGAGGTTACCCAGATTAAAACGACAAAAATCGGGTACAGACCTCAGGGGGTTGGCGGAACAGGACAACTGCTCAATGTGGAGGTCCAGTCAGAATCGAGTCGAGTCATTTACCCCGGAGATTTGCCGAATCGAGTCGAGACCGAGTCCATTGATCCGATGTGGCCGACTCTAGTCGGCCGAGTCATTTTTCAGGAAAGACTAAAGTTGAAACTGGTCGCCGAAAATTGCGGCTCTAGTAGATCCGAGTCAGTGACTCGAGTTGGTTTAATTCTTTGATTTTTATAGCGCTATTGAAAACTTGAGAACCAACTTGTTAGTCCTTTGTCCAAGTAACGGAGTTTATGTACGATGAAGGAAAGGAATTACAACTCAATTTCATATGATCGAGCGTAAATGCGTAATGTTGGTTGAATATACCCATTACTTTCTTGATCCAATATACTGAAGTAACTTAGTACTTTTCAAGAGTATATTTCTTCCAAATCCCCTTGCCGGGGGAGCAGTTCTGTGCTTCTTTTGATTGTTCGTTTGAGTCATGGATAAGGAAGTAATTAAAGTAGAAATGTTGACACATGTCAAGAAGCGCACCCGAAGCCCCGGTGGTACGGAGCGGTGGAAACGTTTCTAGTTCGCCAGCTTAAACTTTATCTTAATCGTCGGGTTATCTTGTGTATACCCAAGGAATCACTCAGATGGCTTGGGAGATAATTAATTATAAACAAAACAGATCGAAAATAGATATATAATTTATTGTGCTTTAGCAAGCTCTTATGGTAAGCCTATTAGACTGTTGCGTGCAAGCACGGTATGAATTTGCTGAAACATGCCCGCATCGTTTTTCTGAGTAGGGAGCTTGATGATCGTTCGTCTATCTCAACATATATCCAAGCTCACATTTCTAAATCTAAAATTGTATCACCCATTATCAATATATTGTGGCTTCCGCTTAGGTCGCACATATATGTCGAACTTGCACCTTAGCTCGTCATCTGAGTCTTGGTAGCTCAATGGTTAGAGTGTCTCACCGGTCATCAGAAGGTTGCGGGTTCGATCCCCGTCTGGGGCTCAGAAATCGTTTTTCTGAGTAGGGAGCTTGATGATCGTTCGTCTATCTCAGCATTTCTTTTTATTTATCAGTATTTAAAACATTCTTATATTTTTTTAGTTACATTAAGCATCATGTTTAGTGGGACAAATGTTAAACGATATCACTACGGTAGACATGTCAGCAACTTTCTTAATTTTGTGATAACCTCATAACTATAAACATTTAGTTTGCTGCCTGTCCCGCCGATGTACGCTATCCAACCTAACAATCGCAGTAGTTTTTGGATTCATTTGCGCGATACGATTGTCATACACGACTGTTCGTTCAACTTCTGATGTATCCGATTAACTCACTAGGTTCTCCAGAACGTGTTGCTACATTAGCAAGCGGATCGTAAACAGGAATTAAGCCCTTGAGGTTACATTGTATATGCCAGGATGAACAGCCGTAGACAACAATCGTACCGTGGGCTCAAATTAATTCAAGTGGAAACGATGTTCAGATTTAGATCTTTATTCCGTATCTCATTAACTATTTTTTGTATTTCGCTACGTGGGCCAAGGCAATTTCATGTTTGCCTCCGAACAACAGCCTTTCTGACAGGTTTAATTTTGTCTTTAACTGAAATAACATTGCTTATAAGTGGTCAAGCATCTGTCCACCAAATTTATTGTTTGAATAGCTCATTTTGCTCCAGACAATAGACGAAACATTGACGAAGTCATATCCGGGTTACTATCCTGTAATTGCTTTTTGCGTGGGTTGTTTATTAACCTATTTTACTTCTTATCATATTTGGTTTTGGATTTTGAAAGGTATACGTTTGTGTTTAATTGAGCTAAGGAACTTTGAAACGGAAAAATCCATAAAAGATAATGAGAAACGTGATTCTTTTATTGGTCATATTGATCGAGTTTAAATATAAATTCGCCTAATTGCCGCGACGGCAACGATGATATTACTTCTAGAATGTAATACAAAGTTTAATATTAACCATTCTTCTCGTTTGCTGGGCGAGCAATAACCATGGAAGTAATATACTTTTCGACAAATTGGTCTTACGTTAATGTTTTTACTAATCAAGAAATTAAATACCGCGCCCGCAGTTTGGCTTTGTTTGCTTTGGACACTAGAACGCATTGACCTCTAAAAAGACTGGAACGGTACCCGCAAACTGTATTTTGAAGCCATCGTGGAGGATGACATGTAGGTCAATTTGGAAGTCATCCCAGTCCCTTACGCGATAAAACACGCATCATATTGCGAAAACCTTAGCCTAAATTTGGGATTTTTTGACAGTTTTCTTTTTTGTCCTTGGTAAGTAGATGACAATTTTGGTAGAACTGCATATTTGGCAGAATTAACTGTCAATGAAAAGTAAAGATTCAATACAACTTTTTTCCACGCGTGGTTTTGACTTACATGGCTGCCTCCATGTCGGCTTCATTCAATCGTGAAGCCTGGTAGGACGAGGTATCGTTCCAGTCTTTTTAGAGTTCAATGCTAGAACCTCGCTGATGCACGCTGTGTGTAAAGACATGGCAAAGGGAAGCGGAATTCCACCACGACCTTACTAGGTTTGCGGCCAACAAGTTTGTTTCAACTCGTTTGATGCAATGGGATAGAAAGTTGACGAAACAATCTGCAGCAAGCTTGTGATTATAAAAACGTAAATACATATATTATAAAAACATAAACTTGTAACAAAGCTTCTATGGCTTATTAGGACATTTCTCACCCTGGTCTGCGAATTACTTGCATTATTCTAAGCACTCCACTATCAAGCTGAATATCGCTCCCAAACGTCAAACGTCATACCCATGCGTGGGCTCCCGACTCCTACCTTAGAAAGGCAGAGACACACTATCGCGTTTCCAGGTCGCTAGAGCTCAACGACAAGGCGACCGACGACCAAACGACAAGTGGCCAGACACACTGTTAGAACTCGCTAGCGATAAAGCGAATAAATTGAACACAACTGTCTTCTCCTAGGCAAAATTTATCGCGCGAAGTGACTTTTTCTTTAGTCTCATAGGCTCTCGACTGCAACTAATGACCAACCTATTCAATTTACACAATGAAATGTCGATTCACGCGATAAAATTTGCCTGTTGAAAAACAGCTTTAACCTAATCTTTTCCCTAGCATTCAACTTCCGTGACGTATCATAAAGCACGGGGTACAATCTGCGTTTACCAGAACCTCGAAAGATTCTATTCTGAAATTTTTCGCTAGCGACTCAGCGATTTCATGTGCTTCAGTGATTTCAGCGACGCGTTTCCAGCGACAGAGCGACAACCCTTGGTAACCGCACAAATATATGGCTAAGCTCCAGCGACACGGCGACAGTGACCGTGTGTCTCTGCCTGAAAAACGCGCGAAACGTTGTTGGGTTTTAAGACCTGATGGCTGTATTCACTTCCCAAATACAAGAGAACTGCTGAACTGATATAAGGTAAGGTAAGGTAAAGTGTATGCATTCACTGACGTCATAATAAAATATTCTGAGTTTGCACATATGTAATTTTCATACTCCACTTGGAAAGGTAGTGATGAATATTTGGATCGTGCTGAGGCTTCTTTAAACATACAAAACAACCAAAATGTTGTGGACACCTTTGCGATTATGCTGCTGAGAAAAGTTGGAATTTTCTTTTACAGATTTAGGATACATACAAGAAGGTTTTAAGCTGTTAAATCTGAACTTGATTGTCCAACCAAAATAAACAAAACCAAAATACACTAACTGGTAATCCTGAATTAGCGCTAATTGTGCTTTGAATAACCGGCTCCAGGTATTCAAGCATACGGAAGCACATGGCGTTATAGGCTCCGTGTTTCTTTAATCGTGTCCATTCAAAAGAGGAATCCACGACCAAAACCCGTCGGTTAGACTACGAATCCGAAAAAGCTTCAATCCGGAATCTGAACGCTAGACGTAAAACATAGGGAGTTGTGAATGTCTGTAAAGCCAGAAAATTTTCAGGCGAAAACGTCGTATGAATCTTAGTACTTGACAAGTCGTGTATAGACCACTTGCACTTATTTCCCTGTTGGAGGAAAAATACCTCCAAACAAAAGAATAGCCATAAATTATTCGATCTGTTAAAGGTCGGAGTTTTGAAGTTGTCCTCCAGATGGGTAGTTTAGCATGTGAGTGCAAGTGGTCTTTTCGGAAGTACTTGTGAATCCGAAACTGACAATGAATGACGGAGTATAAGCGTGTAGTCCAAACGTGATATGGACAGTTGGGATACAATCTCACGTTCGAACAGACTCTTATTTCTTTTTTCCGTTTCGATTCTATTTCATAATCACCTTCAGGGTAACATGAAGATTCGGGAAAGTTGTCAGGGAGACTTCTCGTGCACTTATAACGAATTAAAAGAGCATTCTGTTCTTAGTTGATGCGATAGCTGCACATTCTCACGGATAAGCTTTAAGTTGCTTCGAGAATCTCTCGTGCACTTGACCCTTTCATGCTTCTTGACATCGTACAACAACAAAGAAAAACACAAAAGAACTTATAAAAAATACACAATAAAAACTAAGAGCAAAAGAAAACAAAATCATGCGTGGTATGATGCATACTTTTGTCAGTTGACTCGATAGCAGAACGTTGTCATGGGTAAACGTTAAGTTGTTTCCAGAATCTCTCCGATCTCCCGAAATGGATTAAACGAGCATACGGTTGCCAACTGACTTGATAGTTGCACGTTCTCATGCATAAACGTTAAGTTGGTAGGGATGCTGGTGGCACAGTACTAGTCATGTGCACGTCTTTCTCACCACTGTGACTTGGGTTTGATCTGATTAAAGTTACCTTTGGCGCATGTGAAAAGAATGTTGTTCAGTTTGACTCTACCAAGCACCGCAGGTTTTCTCCGGATAGTCCTGTTTCCTGTTAAGTTGATAATTCTGAAGAAGGAAAATCTCCAGTGTCTAGGCATTTTAAGATCCAACTATGACCTTTTGCGAAAAATGCAACTTTGGGCTATCCGGCTGTTCTAAAGAATACTCCGGTTTTCTCCTGTACTAAACTGGACCTCTAGGAAGAACAGTTTTGGTAGCTGATAGGGTTATTAGTAAAAATAAAAACCCTTTACTTTTTGAGGATCCCTCGAGCACTTAAATGGGATTAAACGCGCATACTTTTCCCAATTGAGTCGATAGCTGCTTATACTCGCGGGAAAACTTTAAGCTGTTATGAATATCCCCCGTGCATTAAAAATGAATTAAACGAGCATATTGGACCTAGTTGACTAGATAACTCAACTGGTACAGCAGCGATCCGAAAACCGGGAAAAATGTGTTCGAATTCCAACTCAAAATTTTCGAGTTGACTTAAGCAGTTTAGGTTAATCGTGAAATTTCTTCCCATCATGTTACCCTGCAGGTGATCATACAATAGAAACACACAGCAATGCCATTAGTCATTATTCATACCGCCTAGTGTGCACCAAGAGAAGCAGAACTTGACGTTACGCAGCTTCAAGGCAACTTACAAAGTACAATCTGTCTGCATACAAACTCCTAAAAAGTACAGCTTTTGACTTAGTTTTACCTTCAAATTTCGTACAACGACCTTTGTGGTGGTTTCGTACTATTTCTCTTCAGATTTATCTGACCAGCCAAGCCCTGTCTTTGTAACTCTTATCTGTTCTGTTGAAAACTTCTAGAATCTCTCTTAAACACCAAGACGAACGTCCATAAGTCGAAGCTGAAAGCGACAATAAATCAGTGATGTAGCAAGGTCTTCTGGTTAGTTCTTTTTATTAAAGAAGCTCTTGTTATTAAATAAGTTTCCACGGAGGATAAAACCCTCAAAAGAACAAAGAAAACCGACTTAATCGTGTTTTAATATTAATGTTTATTATCTTATATAGTAATTTTTTGTTTTATAAATCACGAACTATGGGAAGAACACCAGTATTTTGATGTATTGATAGGTGAAATAATACCGTGTCTAAATAAACTATGAATATGAGAGTATGAGTATAAGTAACTTTCCAAGTAAGTGTCTTTACATTTTGCTTTGACATGCCAAGGTCTGTTCCAATGTTCTTTTGAAAATCAGGTATACTTTTGGCGTTTACGAGTCGCCTGACGGTTGAACGTGAAACTTAAAGTCTCTAATATCTAATACCCTCTCTCAGCTTTTCTACGACACCATATCCTGAAGCAGACATAGATCCGATAATATGCCAATAATTAAGCGCCTCCTTACTCTGCGCCCCAGGACACTGACTTTATCCGTTTTGAAAAGTATTTTAAAAATTCGGCATTCACAGGCTGAAATGACAGTGCACGTACTTGCATTGACGTCAGTGGAAGCGAAAATCTACCTTCAGGTTGCCGTGCATGATTCAAAAACATCTTTAGCTAGCTTAAGGGCTGTTTACACGGGCGATTTTTAGCCTCCTGGCGTATGCAATCGAGTGTATTGACTTGCGGATCATTTGTGCAAAGCTATACGGTACAATAATTTGGCGAGTTGTAGACTCAATCGCATGCTTCAGGATGAGAAAAATCGCAAGAAGAATCGCCCATGTAAACAGCTCTTAAAAGTGCCCGCACCTTTCGTATTTTTCTTTGTTTTATATGGAAGGACGCTCAGAATAATGGAGAATGGCATGCAAATGAAATATGTGATGATATCAAACACTTAACACCCTCAAGAATCACTAACATATCTGCGAAACGATCAACAATCGGGTGCGAAATGGTTGAGACATTTATGAATTCCCTAGTATTAATTTGCTTTCAGACATGAAAATGATCCGAAAAGGCCATCTTTCTCCCTCACTTCCCCTCCCCCCTATATCAATGTTGATCTCCTGTTATGGCTGAGTGCCGGACATACCAAATTTATCTGCTTGATCAACATTGCTAGGGAGGGGGGGAGGGAATATCAGACAAAGCATTCTGGACTTAATGACACAGTTCTCCTTCCGTAAGATCGATTGTCTCAACACATTTTGCTCCTGATTGTAGAAAGAATACTTCTATACAACTGTGACAATGCGCTTTGAGAAGGATTCGTTGATACTTCAAGCTATCATAAATCTTGTGAATCACCCGACCAGATCAGTACTCGCTTTAATATATGTACTGACTAATGCGAAAGACATACAACAATCTCACGACTGACATAGTTTACTAAATCAAATGCGCTGACGCTGAAACCATTTATGCGGGTAAGACCTACAAGAACGAGGCAGTTGAAACTTCATTGCGGAAACCAAATCCGAGATTAACGGGAATTCGATCGGCTGAATGGACAGTCCGACGCCAACTACAAAGATGATTTAAACTTACAAAGTTGGTGTTCCTAGAAGCAATTAACCGATGAAAGCAATTACCTTGCAAAAGACTCTTTAAGGACTTGAAAGAAACCCACCGAAAATAGACCAGTTTCATTTAAATAAATAAGCTTCCAATATAACTGGAGCATTGACAAAAAAAATATCTTTTCTTGTAACCAGCCACCTCTGATGTCATCACGACACAAATAATCGAACCGGACAAAACGCTCTTCACTACTCTCAGAAAATGACTACCGCTGAGAACGTCTTAGGCACGTAGGGAGGGGAATGCGACGGGTGCGTTCACACCCTACTTTACGATATGAGTTGGGCCACGTGTCGTGAGTTCAAAAATTTACAGTGAATTTTTTAATGAAATAACTGTATTAAGAGTTTCTTAATTCAATAATTATGTTGGAATTTGCTTCAAACTTTAATGTCACTGTCACCATAGCGACATATTTAGAACCAAGTTCCTTAATTTGATGTGATTTAGGGACATAGAATGTCTCACGTAAATTCTGTGGATAGCTGATGCGAAAACAATGCATTTTAGATTGGTCACTACGACTTTTTCCGTCTTTGACCTCATCATGTAATTGATTTGCATGTTATAAAAACTGAGTAACTCCAAAAGGACTGAGAAGTTGTTAGGAGTTACAGTTAGAGTTGAAAGTTTAGCGCACTTTCACCTCTTATTGCACGTGTCATAATGTCTAATCTTGTTGGTTATCTGGGCATCAAAGGTTTTAACGCAGTGTGATTCCAACCTCAAGTCTGTCTAAGTTTTAGAAGGAAGAAAGCTAATCTTAACTAAAGCAATGGTTGCCAGTGTAGGTAGTCGAGGATAACATGATGCGATAACTTTGGGTGAAGCAACTACCTGAAATATACGAAAAGAAACTTCGACGTTTCGAGCGAAGGCCCTTTGTCGGGAAGTTAGTAAGGCCCGACGAAAGGCCTTCGCTCGAAACGTCGAAGTTTCTTTTCGTATATTTCAGGTAGTTGCTTCACCCAAAGTTATCAAATCTTAACTAAACCCTAACCTTTATCCTTACCCTTAAACAAACACTAATCCCTAACTACATGTTAAGATGATTGTATTTCATACTTCAGGTTGCTTAATTAAATTAAGGTAGATGTATTTTTAATCCAAATGTATTTAGCGGTTTTTCTGCATGATAACCGTAGACGGATGAAAAGGCGAGGATAAGACCAAAACTTGACATTTGCACGTAATAGGTATAATGAATGTGGTAAAACAGCCAAAGGCATAAAAAAGAATGTCATAAAGAAAGATATTAAACATGATAATTATAAAGATGTTCTATTCAACAGAAAACAAACTTACCATAAAATGAAAACAATCAATTCAAGTCAAGATCATCAATTAGGAAGTTATGAGATAAAATCTCACTCAGCATTTTTGATGACAAACGTTATCTACATGACAAAAGGACGGACTGTTATGCTTATGGTCATTATAAAATTTAATTCATTATGGTTTAACCTCATGGGGGTACTAGTGCATTATTAAACAAACTTAGGAAAAAATGAGGTGTTTTCCAAAGTTTGATGAAAACCAGATTGTAGGTTAATTTCTTGGGCGATAAGTTGGTTTACAAAGTCGGTGTAAAAAGTGTGCTCCTACCCCCATGTTCTACACTACTCTTAGGTATACAATTTTCTAACGAGACAATGTTTACGAAGCTCGTACATCACTGACTTACACCGAACAAGGAACATTACGATAGAAGCCGATCTACTCATTTACCTCTTCTCTCGAATAATGAAGTTTGCTAACCAACTTACTCATTAGTAACCTTCGCTCTACCATCTGAGTCCATGTAGCTCAATTGTTAGATCATCTTACCAGCGATCAGAAGGTTGTGGGCCCGATTCCCGTTAGTGGCTCAGAAAACGTTTTTCTGAGGAAACGAACTTGCCGAACATCTACTTGTCGTCTGAATGTTTACGCTTGGCACGAAAAACAGAACCATTCTATGCAGGCTTTGTTGTGGTAGCCTCTACAAAAAATTTCACATTTCATTTCAAATGTGAAAGGCATATGGAATTGGAACATTTTCACATGTGAAATTTTCGTTTCACATTTGAAATAGGAACGTTTTCATTTGTAAAATACCTGATTCACATGTGAAATGAACTGGTTCAAAATTTCACATGTGAAATGTTGGTATACGAAACATGTATTTTACATGTGAAATGGAAAATTCACACGTGGAAATTAACTTCACATATGACATTTTCATTTCAAAAATAGCATTGAAACAAGTCGCGTGAAACATCTTTCATATGTGAAATTACTGTGAAATTTTCATAAACGAAGTTTGTCACCGTGGTGGAAATGGAAATAGGGCTGACCAGTTGCCCGGACCTCAGATGAGCACCAAAGATTACATTTAATGTTAAGCTATATGATAATAACCCCAAATCTTTGTTGCATCTTTCAGACTACGTTGCGTTGTCTTGGACAATTATTTCGGTTATTATAAAATTTTTGCCACTTAGGATGCAGATGAACCATTATGAACTCATTCTTAACAAAAGGTTTGAAGTATAAGACCTCCCGTCGCGTGCATAGACATCTCTGTCCTACGTTATCGGTAAATTCTAACCTTCCTTGTAATGTTTTGTTATAGTATAAAACCAATCGGACATGTTTGTTAACCTATTAGCTATAAGTTAACTGCTCTTCTTGGACGTCCAGCAAGGGCCACCGTAATTGGTCCAGTGTTTTTTCAGCTTCAGGTTGAAAAGTTGGCAACTGCCGTGACTGATTTCAAAGAATTCCAACGTTTCAAGCAAAGGCCATTAATTCGTTAGAGCACGTTTCTTTCCCTAACGAACGGTCTTTGCTCGAAACGTTGGACTTCTTTGTGATCAGTCACAGCAGTTACCAACCCTTGAACTTTTTACGCTATTATTTAAACACTATCTACACAGTATCCTATTCTTATATCATTTACTCCATTTTTTCAGTCTCAGTCTGACTTATTTTGGGTTGGTGAAGCGGAACAACATTCCACTTTAAATTCTGTCTGGTGTTTTCAAACCTCATTATTTGTATGTCAACCTACAAAAGAAATTAAAGGTGGTACTCTGCAAAAAAAAAACGAGAGATAAGGTACTGACGCTTCGAGCGAAAGCTCTTTATCGGAGTTAAAAAGAGCTTTTGCTGGAGACGTCAGTACCTCGTCCTCTCGCTTATTGACGAAGAACAACCTTTAATGATTTTCTACATCAATTCAGAACTGCCTACGCAGCACTCCATCTTTATTACTGTATTTCATTCTTTTACTTTGTATAAAAGCTGATGGCTTGACTGTTTTTTATTCTTGCTGTGAAAAGAATTCGAGACGACGATGTATTGTTGCTGCCCAGGAAGAGGACAAAGTTTAACTTACCGTCTTTTGGTGGTTGAAATGTGCACTGACTCGTGCAATATGTCAAGGCAGCTGGGTTCATTCAATGGTGTACATAACCGAGTAATTACAGAGCAGCTAGTTTGTGGAACTCGTTAACAAGTGTGCACAGGGCCTCAAATAATATAGTTAGGTTTAAAAAGATGTTAAATATGATTAAATTTTAAATTAAGGTAATATTTATTAGTTAATAGGTTTTATATTATGTATAGTGTTAATTATTTTTGTAAATGCACGACCACATCAGCTATGCTGTAATTTTATCGTGCTAAAATAAATGCTTTAGTAGTAGCAGTTGTAGTAGTAGTAGTAGTAGTAAGTGCGAACAAGTGCTTTACCCCGAGTTGATAGCGACTGTAGCCTAATAAACCGGTTCTATGACGATGTACAATGAATCGATTCTGTTTTAGAATCGCTGAGTGTGTTATAACTTACAGCAAAAATGGCATGGTTAGCATACGCTGCCGCATCTCGTTTACAGAATCAGAACTCAAAATGTCTGCGAACCTCTTCAGGTTTGATAACAATCTTTCTTCGCGGTTAATTCATCGTTCAACATCTAATTCATCCGACTGGTACTGTGCGCTTGAAATTTTAAGTTTTGTGCTTGCATAAATTCTTCTTGGAAAATCGAGGTAGTAAAAGGAAGAAACGTCAAGCTCTACGAAAACCAATGTCAGACTATGACCATAAATAGGAGTGTTTTGTTCTTGTTTGTTTCGGCTTTTGCAATATTTAAACCTGATACCATATGTGATTTTTGTAAGGGTTTATATCACAAAACCCAATGGAATGACTTATTTTGAAGAATAAATTTGCTGTGAAATAATATCACGTTCACAAGTAAATTGAACAATCTGAAGAACACACACACGAGAGTTTGCTGACATTACCTCATTGGTCTTGTGTCGTTATAAAATCTCCTGCCCTCCTGGCTCTCTCCAGTGCGAGCGTTCGCAAAAGAATAAATCGAAATTTCGATCATCTGATAGTGTTTTACATTACATCTGATAGTGTTATTGTTTTGAATGCACTAAGGATTAGTGATTGTTTATCATAATATGTGGTTAAACTCAAGTGACAACTGCTCACAGAGTTACGTATCTGAAAACTCGCCGTCGTTGTTTAACGGTCGCGAATCTTGGTTAAAGGAGCATTTTTAGTATGCTTCCATCCATTGCCGCTGAGATAAAGATGTTCAGTCTACAAAACAATTCATCAGTTTTCTTTACATCTACATCTCCTTCACTTGCCTTCCGTCAGTTGTCTCCGCATTTCGATTCCTATCATTGATCGCTTTTCTTTTGTATAATTTGACTGGATGAATGTGGTAAAACCAATTCACAGTATTATCAACCTTTCACCCCGTTCTACATCAACAGATGCATCTTTAATGGATAGTCTGCTATACCACACTATCCTTCCGGAAACTCGTTCATGTTTTTCTGAGATTATCATCTCGAAACGAATTCTCTGGACCGGTATTTTTATTTCTTAAAGTCAACGTAATCCTTTCCAATCTTTGGCTTGCTTTGGACAGGTTTAGATTGACAAACCTGCAGCGTATCCAAGAGCGCCCCCCCAAGTCCCCAGGGAATGCTTGCAATAACGACAGTTTCAAAATTTACTTATGCAGTTTAATATTACTATAATTAAATATGGTAGGGAAATTTCAAAACTGAAAAAGGCGAGAACACTCTTTGCTGCACCCAGAGTCCCAAACATGTTGAACAAACATCAGCAGTTGCATGGAACCATAACAATATTGGACCTGGATTTCACTTTGCACAACTATAGCACAAAAGGCATGGAACATGAGTCAATACATGTCTCTGATCAACAATGCCTGAGAAGAGGCTATCTGATCTTGCAATCATTTCAACAGAGTGAACTTTCTAGCAGTCTTTCACTTGATACAATTGTGGATGGATTTGTCTCACCTCCAACAAATTGTCGAAGGTTTGTATAATTTTCACAACAGATTGTCACTACCTCGCAAAATAGAAAATATTTGTGAATAAAACATGAGCGAAGACGTTTTACCTTTATCATTATTAACTCTATAGTTTTGTTTCTACGAGAGTTCTGGTCACTTGATGCATCTGCATTTTTGTTTCCAAATTTTATATACAGTATCATGTTTATTTTATCGTTCGTTTCGATTACTTTACTTCTGTCGGCCACTAATGTCATGTTACGTTTTGTTATCGTACAGTAAATAGAACCAAAACACTAAAAGACATTGATAAATACTTGTCAAAGCGGCAAACCTGTATCACCTGTTTTCATGAAGTCTATGTTTTTGACAAGAAATACAAGCAAGCCTTACATTAGCATTATAATTAGAAAAATTATCTTGGGTGCCCATCTGTACCCGGGCATTTGGTGAACCGTGGCTGCGCCGTAGTGACAACTTATTTTAAACAAGTTGACGTCCACCAAGATTTTCTTACCCCAGACGCGGACGGATTCCGTAACAACGTTGCTATTTTGGAACCAGGCAGAAACACTGATCTCAAGACAACACTGGATCGAGCAATCTATTGTTTGGATGTGCTGAAAAACGAAGCTCGTTAAATATGTGGTGGCCATCTTGTCGGGACCACGCCACATGGATTTATGGTTGGCGAGACAGAGTTTTCGTGTATTAAGACAATTTATGCTCACAAAGCAGTTTTATCACAAGTATAACGACAAGCTGAAGATATTTCGGGGTGTTTGGATTCAGAAAATGCGATTCTTAGTTGAAAAACGTCGCGAAATGGAATTCACGAGTACCAATCTTCGGGGTTTCGGACTGCAAATTGTCGTTGGTATTGATAAATTCGACAAATGCAAGACTTCTCTTTACTTGTCCTATATTTTGATAAGTGACTTTTTTCCAGCTATTTCTTCCTATTTTTAATTTTTTTGACGTCATTTAGGCAAATATATATTAGAAATTTTCAGTCCCGTAACTAGTGAAAGTGCAGTTTGCAATTGTAGTGAATGATATTGTGAATGATATTATGTAGACTCGAAACTCAATACCCGACTGGATATGCTAATTAGTTTCCAGACGTGGCGCCAGGAATTCTTCGCCGCATGGCTAGCGTCCCCGACAGGGGGGCTAAACCAGAGGAGCTAGGACCACGCTACCTTTATACTTTACTTATTTGAAGGTCATAAACATCATGCTATTTTTCGAAAGAATAATCGCGACAACTGACTAGAAACAGTTTACTTTATTGATTTGACATGAAGCGAAGAGCCCTATTATCTTCTTCGGGTAAAGTACTCATAGTCTGTATAATATGTAAGTTTCTAAAGAGGGCTAAGATACCAGACAGGGGGGCTGTAGCCCCCTCTGGTGCCACCCCTGTTGGTTTGCTAGTTCATGTTGATATGGAGGACGTGTTTGAACCAAGTGTTTTAATGGAAAAAGAAATGAAAGGCGAGGAAAACCACGCAGGCTACCGAATACTTGCACCGTTGCCTTTTGTAGTTCTCTTCACCTTTCGGTTTGGTCACATCTTGAATATTGCATTCTGGGAGTGACTTTCTGGAGACTTTCTTGAGTCAAGTGAAACTCTGCCATGGTTGACTATGCAAGGCAGCGAATGAATGCTGATGATAACAATAACAGGAATAATTACAGGAAACAGTGACAAGCCAAAGTGCATGTGGGAGACATCGACAAGGTTTACAAAGAACTGATAAAAGATAAGGAAAAACTACGTTACTTTTTGCTAATAAAACTCTGCCGAAACTGTCTTTATCCGTTTTGAAAAGTATTTAAAAATTTCGGCACTATTCGCCCTCATACGCGAGATCATTCACAGGCTGAAATGACAGTGCATTGATGTCAAGGGAAGCGAAAATCTACCAGCCCTTCTTAAGGGCTGTTTACACGAGCGATTTTTAGCATCCTGACATATGCAATCGAGTGTATTGACTCGCGGATCATTTGTACAAAGCTATACGGTACAATACTTTGGCGAGTTGTTGACTCAATCGCATGCTTCAGGATGAGAAAAATCGCAAGAAGAATCACCCATGTAAACAGCTCTTAAAAGTGCCGCACCTTCCGTATTTTTCTTTGTTTTATATGGAAGGACACTCAGAATAATGGAGAATGGCATGCAAATGAAATATGTGATGATGTCAAATACTTAACACCCTCAAGAACCACTAACATATCTGCGAAACGATCTAGAAAGAAGAATACTTCTATACAACTGTGACAATGCCCTATGAGAAGAACTCGTTGATACCTCAAGCTATCATAAATCTTGTGAATCACCCGACCAGATCAGTACTCGTTTTAATATACGTACTGACTAATGCAAAAGATACACAACAATCTCACGACTGACAGATTACTAAATCAAATGCGCTGACACTGAAACCAATTATGCGGGTAAGGCCTACAAGAACGAGGCAGGTGAAACTTCATTGCCTGTCTGAGTTTTAGAAGGAAGGAAGTTGATCTTAACTAAACCCTAACCTTTATCCTTACCCTTAAACAAACGCTAATCCCTAACTACATGTTAAGATGAATGTATTTCATACTTCAGGTTGCTTAATTAAATTAAGGTAGATGTATTTTTAATCCAAATGTATTTAGCGGTTTTTCTGCATGATAACCGTAGACGGATGAAAAGGCGAGGATAAGACCAAAACTTGACATTTGCACGTAATGGATATCATCAAAAATAACCGTAATTGCGTTATTTTTGTTGGTAACCATTTCACCTAAGGAAGAATCACTTGTTGGCTAATGTAAATGCCTGTGCAATTCGTCGCTTACGGAGAATGATCCTCCTATGTTGACATCCGTCCCGGGTTGAATTTAATCTTAGGCAACCATTTTTTTCACTACGCGAGCTCTCGTCGTCCTGAAGACGTGAAAATGGTCTGGATGACGTTGTATGGGGAACGACGACGGTGTTCAGAATGCTCTGAAGTACAAAATTTATTCATTTTCTTTGTTTTGTATGAATTCTTTTGCTTAAAGTACGTCGTCGTTGAAGTTGACGTCGTAGATCTTAAGGTCCCTGTTAACATCCTGCGCACGCCACTGCCTCTGATATTCCTTTCGCGTTCTTGTACTGTCCAGTTATCTACCGACGGGCTATCTAATTGCACTCTCAACTGGTCTGTTTATCTGGTTACGATGGTGGCGTTGATAAAAAACTTGGAGTTGAATAAAGCTTGTAGTGATCTCGCGGCTGCTTTTCTAGAATATAACACAAATAAGGTTGTCCATATTAAAAGCAAAAAGGTCGGTCTTATCAATCTACTGATTCAAATGGTTATTATGGCTTACCTGATTGGGTAAGTAGAGTATATATGTCATCAAATGTGAAACCAGTGTAAGTTAATGAATACAGTTTATGTTCGAAGTGCTCGTGGACTTAGGATGTCGGTCGCATTTACAGGCAGTGGCATTTTAGTCAGATCTAACGGTGGATTGGACATAGAATAGTGAAAATAGAAAAACCGGGCCGAGATCACTGTTTAATGAGAAAAAATAATGTCCGGCGAAAGAGGAGGAGATAGAGCCTTAACATTACGACGCGGTTTATCCTAACATTTCGCCGCGTTTTGCTTCATTTGCGGAGAATGTGATACATGGTTGATCCGTGGTTTATATTAAATGCAAATCAGTCTAAGTGTGAACTAAAGTAAATGGTGTGAGCGTGGAAGAATGAGTACGTGTTCAAGGCTGATCGTCCAGGTTAGGGTAGTCTTGAGAGACTATTGATGACTGTTGGTCTTTCTCAAGACTCCCCTAGCCTGGACGATCTACCTTCAACACGAACTAAATATCAAATGACAAAGATCAGGAAAATAAGATGGCAAGGGCATTTATTGAAAATGTAAAATTTAGAGATAGAAAAATGGAACTGATATCGACAGGAAACCAAAGAACTTTAAGGGGACTTCAGCGTTTCGGTGATGCCCTCGAATGGTTGAAAGGGACGAAATGCTCAATATTTTTTCCGAGTCACATTTTAGAGACGCGACGAAAGGCTACTGATAATAAATGATGTTTTTATCTCGGCTATTCTGTTTGGTTTACCTTGCTGGGCGTATTATTTCTGTCATTAATCTTGACATAGAATCGGTTAGCGAACGAATGAAGTCAGATTTGACTTGATAAAGAGCAGACCGTTCGTTGTTTTTGTCGTCTACAATGATGGGGGATCAGATTTGGACTAGTATGTCACAGTAATCCTTCGAGTGGCGACTATTGAACCATGTCAATATCGATGATCTAGAATTCACCAACCTCATCCTGAAGAACTTCATGGGATTATGATGAGGCCAGATATACCCGCAGATGCTTCCAGTTTTCCTGTCAACGAAAAGTCTTTCGATATACATACTTGTCTTCTTAAAGAGAAACCGTAACGGTTAAAAATGATAACGCGCAGTCACACGAATAGGCCAAACTAGCCGTTCTAAACAAGCGTGGCTTACACCAGACGGCGAGTCACCGTTTCCATCGACTTCCTTCATGAACTTCTTTTATGTCCTAGATCCCAACACAATGTTTGAAACTATTTTGAACGAGATACTTGAGCACTACGAAGCATGAGTTCTTTCGAAAAGGTCTGAATGACATCTGGAAGTAGTTAGAGTCACTAACTTTATGTTCCGACCGGATACTAGTCATATGCGAGAAATTACCCAATTTTTGCTGCATGGTCGAAGTTTTCACAGCGGGCTACATCGCAGGCTACATCGCAGGCCTCGGGGTTTTTGTCAGGGAGAATGTTCTCGTCAGAGTTCATTTTCGAGAGGGTTCGGCTTTTCCCTTAGAATAATTTTTCAAGTTCTTGTTCCGGCCTTTTCTTCGGGGACCGGTACTTACATAATTTCGTTCATCATATTTCAAACTTCTATTTTTATAACAAACGGCATTTCCGATATCTGATCTCAATTAGCATAAACGTTTGCCAACTTTCAAACGGATTCTCTTGTTAAATACAGAACTGTTTGAGATGTAAGATCGCCCAGTCGAAGGGTGGATTTTATCAGTTATCTGAACACAAAGTTGGTTAAAAAAACACTTGACTATTGCGTTGTTTTTCAGCAAACAAAAGTCTAGTAGGTTGGATATCTAATGAACCATTCCTTGAAGTGTATAAAACAATACATGTAATATGTAATATATAATACACGGGAAGGAGTGTTTCATCAGATATCCAAACACCGAGAAGTGAGTTGAAAAACGAGGTGTTAGCCGAGTTTTTTAACAAACTTCGAGGTGATTGATGAACAAGGCGGAAACCCTAGGCGAAGTAGAAATAAAATAGCCCAGCAAAACACACGAAATATAGGCATAGTGAAGTTTTATTGAATCTAACGTTTCGTTGCAACGTATAACATCATCAAAGAATGAATGGTTATGTTACATGAATGATATTGATATATATATATATATTATATATATTTTATATATATTTTAATACAATATATATATATATTGTATTAAAAGGGTGATTTTAACATGATAGACGTGTGAGAGGAATTGTGGAGTAAAGACAAGAGCGAGGAAGTGACAGATTGTCATTGAGATATGACAAACAGCAGGCAGGAAACAGTTAAGAAGCAGAGGAAATAAGCATAATCTAAAATAGAGATAGTGAAAAGGAGCCCAGATTGGCATTGAGTGAAGGGTTAAACTTACGAATTAAGAGGGTTTCTCTTAGAAGATGTTCTAAGCTGTTAGTAGAGGAGGATAAGACATTAAAGTCATACGGAGAAACCGGGTGTCCCGTGTCCCTTTCGTGTAACAAAATACTTGTGGGGGCAGGGTTAACGCGCCTGTCTGGACAACGTAGCCTGCAAATTCGCACCCAGGTAAGTAAACTCCGTTCCCGTACATTTCCACATGTAAAACTTCGTTTCGTTTTTCGTCCCTCTTTACGTTTGGCTCATTTTTCCCCTCTAAGGACCGAGTTCCCAAGAGTTTGAAATCCTGTGTGGTTTATAGTTTTAAGTGTCAACGGTGTAGTTGGTTGTGTATCGGGCAAACCTGTCGTCTTCTGCACACACGTATTTCAGACCACTTGGGGATCTCGGCCATTGCTGGGAAAAAGCGCGTTAACCCTGCCGCCACAAGTATTTTGTTACACGAAAGGGACACGGGACACCAGATTTCTCCACATAACTTTAATGTCTTATCTTCTTCTACTAACAGCCTAGAACTTCTTCTAAGAGAAACCCTCCTAATTCGTAAATTCCTCAGAGGAATTTCCTCTACTAACAGCTTAGGACGTCTTCTAAGAGAAACCCTCTTAATTCGTAAGTTTAACCCTTCACTCAATATCAATCTGGGCTCCTTTAGGCTTTGGCACATTATGCTGGCATTATTTTGAGCATAATAGCATGGCAAAAGCATTGAGCATAATGCCAGCATTTTAGCAAGATTTTTGTATCATTAAAAAGGAAAAATTTGTCTAAAGTGATGAAATTCACCGAGAAACAGCCAAACCTATATATTTCAGAGGTTTCTAGTCAAAACTAGAGAGAGCCTGGGTCTAGTCAATGCCCACATTCATACTGGTCAGCGGTTCAGCGTGTATAGCCGCCATTTTGTTTGCTTGATATTCCAGTATGGCTGGCTCAGACAAAAGTAACCAACGTCAAACCAGTAGAAGCATAATCAAAGCCTTAAAAGCACCACTGCAGTCAGATCTGTCAAGGAAACGGAAAGTGGCTAGTAATTTACCACATGAACGTAAACGATATCAACCACCAAAGGCTGCAGCGAACCCCAAAAACGTAAGCGTACAACAGCGTTTGGACGAATTCAAAGGAGAAGAATTTAAGGCGTCTGGTGGCAAACTTTTTTGTACTGCTTGTAGAGAAGAACTGGGGACAAAAAAGTCTGTTATTCAACAGCACATAAAGTCAGTAAAGCACATAAATGGAAAGGAAAGGTTGAAAGATAAAATGGCCAAGGAAAAGGACGTTGCAGAAATCATTTTAAACTACGACAGAGAAGTGCACCCAAAAGGTGAAAGCTTGACTATGGAGCACCGTGTTTATCGTCTAAAGGTAGTCCGTACCTTCCTAAAAGCTGGCATACCTATGAACAAAATTGACCTTTTTAGAGGTCTTCTTGAGGAAAATGGCTATTCTTTAACACACAGTTCTCATCTCAGTGAAACCATTGATGTAATTAGCCGAGAACACAAGGAGTCTATCAAGAAGACCATTTGTGGCAAGTATGTATCTGTAATTTTTGATGGAACAACACATGTAGCTGAGGCTTTGAACATTATTCTGCGATTTGTGATAGAAGGCCCAGAAGGATGGAAAATTTAGCAGAAACTTGTTCGATTGTTACTTGTTGCAAAGGCAATGACTGGCGAGGAACTTGCACTGCAACTTGTGGTGACATTGTCAACTAATCTTGGAATCAATGCTGCTCTTCTTTTGGCGGCCATAAGGGATCGAGCCTCTGTCAATAATGTTGCTGTAAGGCATCTCAAAGTACTATACCCTAATCTTGTGGACATAGGCTGCTTCAGCCACACTCTTGACCATGTTGGTGAGAACATGCTAACGCCTTTGCTTGATAGCTTTGTCAAGTTTTGGATTAGTCTCTTTGCCCATAGTCCAAGAGGGAGAATTGCCTTTCAGACACAAACAGGGCAAAGACCAAAGTCTTACTCAACTACAAGATGGTGGTCACAGTTCGAAGTTATTAAGCAACTGCATGATTTATTTGGGGATATCCCCAACTTCCTCAATGGTCACGATTTGCCAGAAATCACAAAGAGGAAATTGCTCCAGGTTATTGACGACCCACAGCAGCTGGCTCTTTTGAAGATGCAGCTTGCAGCTACTGTTGATGGAATGGAACCATTTGTGAAATCAACCAATAATCTGGAAGGAGATGGTCCACTTGTGTTGCATACATATGAAGAGTTAAGGAAAGTAGAAGCAAGCATGACCTGTGCTAATTACCCCAATGTCACTGCATTGGCAAGCACCTATGCTGGAATTAATGTGCATTTGAAGCAGCAGTGGATTAATTATGCCAATGAATGCATACAGCCAGCTTACCAATACTACCAAGATAATTTCACCAATGGTTCTATTCGACAACAAGTGCTTATATTCAAGACATGCCGCCTTTTTAATCCAGTCAAGGTGAATAAGATGCAACCAGTTGCTGCTTGCATTGATGAACTGCGTTGCATCCCCTTTTTGGACTCTGATCATCTCATTCAGTCCTTAAAGGATGAACTTCCCACTTATCTAGCCCATGCAGATGACGTAACTTGTGAGACAGATGTGTTGCAATGGTGGGATCGTCACTCAGAAAACCTACCAACTTGGTCTAAAGTATGTAAGAACATTCTTCTGCAGCCGTCTTCAGCGGCATCAGAGAGAGTCTTCTCCCTACTTGAGAATTCTTTTACTCATCGGCAAGAAAGGGCTCTTGAAGACTACATTGAGGCTTCCATTATGCTACAGTATAACGAGAAATGAGTTGCTTGTGTCTCATAACTCTCATTGTTTTAACACTGACTGCCTTCATATGCAAGACGGATTCAAAATATTAAGCTCAGATTTTGACAAGATAACTGTTGCAAACAAAGCCTGTACGCTTTGAATCAATGTTACAACATGTTTTGTGTTATGCTTATTGACTGTTGGCGCCAAGCCCAAATGTAATTTTCAGGTTTCCATTGAAATACATTCTAGTTACTGAAAGTTTTTGTGTCTATTATTGTGCATGTATTGATGGAACTTTCGAGCATTTTAGCAAGGCCATAAGAGCATAATAGTAAAAATTTTGAGCATTACGCATTAGTATAATATCAAAAAATAAAAGAATAATGTGCCAAAGCCTAGCTCCTTTCCGCTGTCTCTATTTTAGATTATGCTTATTTCTTTTGCTTCTTAACTGTTTCTTGCCTGCTGTTTGTCATACTTCGATGAGAACCTGTCACTTCCTCGTTTTTGTCTTTACTCCACAATTCCTCTCACACACATTTCATGTTAACATCACCTTTTTAATACAATATATATTTATATCATTCATGTAACATAACTATTCATTCTCTGATGATGTTGTACGTTGCAACGAAACGTTAGATTCAATAAAACTTCACCATGCCTATATTTCGTGTGTTTTGTTGGACTATTTTATTTGTACTTCGCCTAAAACTTCGAGGTGTTTCAATATCCGCTGTAACAGGACTTTCGAGTGTATGATATTATATCTCAAACTAATTGGTATTTAGAAAGAAAATCGGGCTTAAAGTTGTCGAAATTCTATGTTTATTAAGATCAGATGTCTAGACTACGTCTCGGTACTGATTGCCTGATTCCCTTTGTGTTTTGCTCATGAATTGTTAATGAGTTTGAGATACATAGCTAAAACATACGAAATCCAATTTTTACGTGGTTAAAATATCTTCAAGACCTTGCTACAGATCTTTTGCTCATTCAACTGCTAAGCTTTTATAACGGTATTTTTTTTATTCCAACCAATTGTTTTTGTTTGTCAATGAGACTCATGGTTACAATTTGAGAAATTCGGATATAAATCTTAAAATTCCATTACCTCGAACCGAATACTCAAAACGTAGTTTAGCATACAGTGGTTCAGTATTATGGAATAATTTACCTTCATCGATAAAATCTGCATCCTCTTTAAATATTTTCAAAAACTCAAATCTTATGATTTTGATATGTAGATTGTTTGTAAATAGTTTGTAAATAGTTTGTAAATAGTTAGTAAGCAGTTATATACGTAAATAGATATATTAATTTAAGTTTTAATTAATTAATTTAATTTAATTAATTTAAGACAGAGAGACAGAGAGACAGAGAGAGAGAACTTTATTTGAAAACGGTAGTTCCTTAGAAGCTATTGCAATAAACTCTGTTTTTGTAGAATTAGCAGATAGTTTATTTGCACAGAGCCATGTATGCAGATTTTTAAGATCATAATTTAAAATTATTTTGAAGATCATCTACAGTTTCAGCTGAAGCTGTAATTTGTGTATCATCTGCATACATACCAGTAATGGTAGATGTCAAACAATCTGGAAGGTCATTGATGTATAATAAAAATAATAGTGGACCTAAGATGGATCCCTGAGGAACTCCTGTAGTAATAGGTTTGAGTTCGGACTGAACACCATAGACCATACAACACTGACGCCTGTCATCTAGGTATGAAGTGAACCATTCTAACGAAGTGTTATTGATTCCATACAAACTCAATTTTTTCAACAGAATTGTATGGTCAACAGTGTCAAAAGCTTTAAGTCAATGAGAACTACTCCATTAATGTAGCCACAATCAATATTTTTACACCAATTTTCAGCAGTTTGTAAGAGAGCAGTGACAGTGGAGTTCCCAGACCTAAACCCCGATTGAAACTTACTTAGAATGCTATTTTCATTCAAGTAATGATATACTTGATTGAAAATGAGTTTTTCAAAAACTTTAGCTACAACTGGCAGCACAGAGATAGGTTGATAATTATTTGGATCATCCTTGGCATTATCCTTATGAGCCGGAAAGACCTTTGCATTTTTCCACCTATCAGGGAAAATTCCTGTTAGGATTGATTGATTAAATATAATACTTAGAGGACCACATATAACTGGAGCAGCAAGTCACGGAATCTTGGCCGAAATCTTATCGAGACCAGAAGCTTTGCGAGCAGACAGTGTAGAAAGCATATGCTGAATAACTGGAGAGGTAATTGTAGAAAATTGAAAACATGAATTGCTTTCTTCAACAAAAGTCTCTGGTGAGATGGAAGTGTGTGGGATATTTTCACTGATCTTACTACCTACTTTTGAAAAATGATCATTAAATATTTTGGATATTGAATGTGGATCAGTGACAACATTTTTACCAACATTTAGTTCCATCACCCCAATGACTTTTGACTTGCAACCTAAAAGAGTATTAATTGCTCTCCAGGTATGCCAGCTGCTTTGGCTGTCATAATTTATTTCTTTTGTAAGATAATTTATTTTAGCTTTTTTAATTGCAGCATTAATCTGATTTCTTGCACGTTTGTACGCTTCAAATGTGGACCTTGATTTATTTAAAATTGATTTCTTTTTTAAATTATCTCTTTTATACATCAATTTCTTAATTTCAGGAGTAAGCCAAGGTGAAGATTTATTTCTTACTCTCTTCCTTTTTAAGGGAGCATGAACATCTAATATCTTTATAATTATATTCTCCCAAACATGAACCATATCATTAGGATCCTCATATTGTTCTAGGAGGTCCCATTGAGCATTTTGAAAGTCAAAGACAAACAATTGTGGATCAAAGTTTTTCATGTTTCGACTTTCAATACATTTTGGTTCACTGTTAATTGTTTGAAATTTCCTGACACCATATATCAAGTAATGGTTACTTATACAGGTCTTAATAACACCTGTTTCAACCATGTTTTGAGGCTCATTGCTGAGCAAGTGATCAATCAGGGTTTTAGATCGGTCTGTCACTCTAGCATAGTCTGCGATCAACAGAGTAAATTGATAACCCTCATAAAGAAACTTTGTAGGGGCACATAATGGATCAATTGAAGTTTCTGAAATATCACAATTTATATCTCCCACTATCAAAGTTTCTTTCCCCTCAGTGTCCACAGCTTTAAGGAAGTCCTCAAACTCTCTAAAAGCACTTACTGAAGATTCTGGTGGTCTATACCAAGTGGAAACAATAATTGGCCTGACTTTTGACTTGAAAATTTCAATTACAGAGACTGACATAGACAGAGACAGACATAGACAGTGACAGAGACAGACATAGACAGAGACAGACAGACAGAGACAGACATAGACATAGACAGAGAGAGAGAGAGAGAGAGTGAGGGAGAGAAATATATATTTAAATTCGGAGTTTCTCCAGTAAAAATTACTGCTTTACAAGAAAGCCGACATTGAAAAAAAAAAAGAATATTTACAAGTTAAATATTAACTAAAATTTAGTTGGAAGCAAATGATGCGATACTTCTTTTGAAATATTTGAGATTTTCACTGCATTTTACACTTTCTGGCAAGTTGTTCCAAATTTTTGATCCAGAAAATGCGAAGCTTTTTCGCAAATATTCAGTCCGAGCTTTAGGTAAAACCAAGCACAATTTCCGATTCCGCAGAGTATACTTGTCGTTAATGGTAGACATCTTAAAATGGTCTCGCAAATAGAGGGGGGCCATATTATTCAAGACTTTGTACATCATTATTAGCTTATGCTTAGCCCGAGATTCGGCAAGACATATCCATTTTAGTTGCTGCCTTATTTCACTGGATCTGACCTCAGAGCCTTGGCATGCAATCACCCTACCAACTCGATTTTGCAATTTTTGTAATCTGTTTGCAGTTGTAGAGGGCATATTGTCCCAGATGACATCGCAGTAATCAAACAATGGTTCAATTAGTGAGTTATATATAGTAATTAATGTTTGATGTGGAACAAATTGTCTTATTTGTCGAAGGCCTGAAATTCCAGCACTTACTTTCCTAGACGTGTTATTAATATGAGGTACCCACGACAATCTTTCGTCTACGTATACTCCAAGAGATTTAGTTACATGCACTCTTTTTATGGGTTTTTTATCAATATATAACATCGGAATTTCTCTTAATTTGTCAAGGTTGTCGTCAGACCCAATAAACATATGTTCAGTTTTTGTTACATTTAGGCGAAGTTTATTTGCTTTTAGCCATTCACTCACATTTTTAAGGTCTTCGTTCGCGAGTGTTATTGTTTCTCTAATTGATGATCCAGTTGTGGTAATATTTGTATCGTCAGCATACATTCGAGCAGTAGAATGCTGGAGACAGTGTGGAAAATCATTAATATAAATGAGAAATAGTAATGGCCCAAGAATGGAGCCTTGCGGAACGCCCCAATCAAGTGCGCATTCATTTGATAAAAAGCTATTCACGAAACATTTTTGTGTACGATTTTGCAAGTATGAGTAAACCAACATAAACTATTTGCGTCTATTCCATAGCTATGAAGCTTACTAAGTAATATATCATGGTTGACAGTGTCAAATGCCTTCGCTAGATCCAGATATATTACAGAGTTAAGGAGTCCCTTGTCCATGTTGGTCAGCCATTGAGTTGTTGCATCTAGAAGTGCTGTTGTGGTGGAGTAGAGTGGTCGAAAGCCCGATTGTTTTTCATACAATAAGTTATTCAGGTTAAGATAAGAGAATAACTGGTCGTAAAACAATGCGCTCAAAAACTTTACAGACGGCACTTAATACTGAGATTGGCCTGTAGTTGTTGACATTGTCTTTAGCGTCGCCTTTGTGGATTGGTGTTACTCTTGCTAGTTTCCACTCGTCAGGAAACACAGCTGTTTGAATAGAGAAATTAAATAAATCACACAATGGTTCAGAAATTATAGACGCTGCATGTTTAAGAAGTTTAATTGGAATTTGGTCTAATCCAGTGGCTTTCTTATCTGGTATCAGGCTAAGCAGCTTACAAACAACATTAGGTGATGTTGGATTCAAGGTAAACACAGTAGTTGTTGTTTGTAAGTAGTCCGAATGTGATCGTGCAGTTTGAGTGCCTGTTGACGCCAATTTCAACCCAATTTCAGAAAAGTGTTTGATAAACAATTCCGCTTTGTCCATATCATTGTCAATTTCAAGGTTTTTACTTTTAAGAACAGGTATCTTACATGGCTCAGTGTTTCGAGACCTCAGTTCATTAATTGAGTTCCATACTTCTTTTGGATTTGCAGAGTTAACCTCAAAAAAGCGGTGATAATACTTACTCTTAGCTTCCTTTATCAAATTATTACAGTTATTTCTAGCATATTTGAAATTCTGCCAATCACTCGCATTATTCGATAGCACTGCCGCCTTCTTTAGCCTATCTCGGTTCACCAGTAACTGTTTTATTTGTGAAGTCATCCAAGGACTCTTTATTTCTTAACCTTTTTGTCTTAAATGGTGCATGTTTATCAATGATAGACAAAAACATGCTTTTCCATAATTCCCACCGCTCATTAACATCCATCGGACTATTGATGTTTGACCAAGGAATGTTTTTTAAGTCGGCTATAAAACAATCAGCGTTAAAATTTTTCATATTTCTGACTTTGGCAATTAAGTGTGACTTTTTATACGGGATGGCGACTTTTCCTATTACGTAAATGAGACTATGGTCACTTATTCCCAAATGTAGCACTCCAGATGCAAGAACTCTTTTCAGACAATTGGTGTAAGCCACGTCAATTAGGATTCCAGTGTTTACAGAGACATAGACAGAGACAGACAGACATAGACAGACAGAGACAGACAGACATAAACAGAGACAGACATAGACACATATAGGCAGATTAATAGGCAGACAGACAGACAGACATGTAGACATATGGGCATATGGACATATGGACATATGGACATATGGACATATGGACATATGGACATATGGACATATGGACATATAGACATATAGATATATGGGCATATAGACATATAGATATATAGATATATAGATATAAATATAGATACAGAGGTAGAGATAGAGATAGAGATATATAGATATATTGATTACTTATTAACCGAGTGTGAGGTCTGTACGGGAAAATATTTGCCTGAGGTTTTCGTACAGACCAAGCGACGAAGGAGCAAGGTCTGTGCGAAAAAAACCGAGGGCAAATACTTTCCTGTACAGACCGAACAAACGAGCTTAATAAGGAATTTATTATATGGCTTTTGCCTTCTTTCTTCATCGCCTTCAACGAAACTTTGTGTTCTTGAATTATTCGCTTAGGTTTACTTGCTTGTTTTTACCTATTACTTCGTGGTTTTTTGCATCTATTCATCTAGTTTTCTGCTTAAAATTATCGTTGAGAACATTTAACTTCTTTTTTCGTAGTTTGTTTTTATAAATCTTCTGTAAAACGTACCGGAATCTTGATTGTTTTTCTTCAAATCAACTCGGAAATTTTCCCGCCAAAACTAGCCGGTCTGTACGAAAAACTTATTGCACGGCTAGCCAGCCAATCAGCGTGCGTCATTTTGCGTACAGAGCGGATAGTGAGCTCAGCCGTACTATAAAGATATATACAGTAGATATATAGATATAGAGATATAGATACAGATACAGATATAGATATAGATATGGATATGGATATGGATTATGGATATGGATATAGATATAGATCACATGATTTAAGTATTACCGTACTTCACATCACACCCTGTGAAGCTAATTATGGAAATATTGTAGTTTAGGCCAAGCAAATGATCATATATCAATATCTTGTCCTTGTTATTTGTTGATTTTTAGGTACGTTATAGTATATCAAAAAGGTTATCAATCTGAAGACATTGGACTTAGTGCAGTTACTACAAAACTTAAGGGAACTGTATTGACTAACCTGTCAATTGATCTACCAGTCAGAGTCAATAACAGAACAATCAAAAGCACAGTTTATGATGGACCTCGCATATGGGATTCATCGGACTACGTTATTCCACCAGAGGTAATGATGATATGGAATACAAGGAATGAACTTTTTGAGAATATCATGAAGACGGAACCCACTGTAACCAAAAAATTTAACCTTTTTGATCAAGTTCGCTCTTATGAATGCTGTAGCTCAAGGTGGGGGTGGGGGCAAAAAGAAAGCCGGGCCCAAAGTCTTGAGTAACAAATTATAGAAATTTAAAAATGTTTCCTTACTTCACACTTTAAGTAGTTTTAGGAGTTTTACGCTTCCGAAGAAATCTTACTAGCCGCGACTCAGCTTATTACTACTTCTGTTCATTGCACCAGTATTGTCAAGTATATATGTTGAATTTTTCTCAAAATCTTGGTTTGCAATACCCTTGTATTGTGTAAAGAAATGGTTCTCGTCCAGAGAAGGGGATAACGTAACGAAAATATCCTTGAGGAAACAAGACTCCTTACATTGTTTTCTTGTGCGTCTGGCCGGTTCTCTATCCTGAGCAATCTTGAACATGCCTGGAATGTTATCGTTGGCATTCAGATGCAAACCTACAGTACAAACAATGGCCACTTTGCTTGAACATTCTGACATGTGACATTGATAGCCAATCAACACGAAGCTTACTAAATCGTCTTAGGCTGAGTTTCTGTTGGTCAAGAATAACAATGGGGCCGACAATTCATAAAGCTAATAGCTAGGTGGAGGAACGCGGGCTCTTCCCTTACAAATATTTCACTTGTAATTTCACATATGAAAATAATATTTCATGTGTGAATTATTTTAATTCCATATGTGAAATGAAAATTTCGTATGTGAAATTAATTTTCATGTGTGGATCTGCCATTTCATATGTGAAATACATGTTTCGAACACCAACGCATCACATGTGAAATTTTGAACCAGTTCATTTCACAAGTGAATCAGGTATTTCATATGTGAAAACGTTTCTATTACATAAGTGGAATGAAAGTCTCATATGTGAAAATGTTCCAAATCCATATGTCTTTCACATGTGAACAGACACGTGAAATTTTCGTAATGGACAGAACGGATAGAATCGAGTCCAGCATGCAACCTCTTTTTTTTCATTTTCAAAACGAGAAGATTTACATGGAAAACGTAAACAGCTGAACCTCCAAATTTTTATACTGCTAGGCAAGATTTGTTTCATCTGTTTCACTTTTTGGTGCATGATTAAACATGGTATGCATATTTTAGATGTCAACAAAGTTTGCCCGGTTTAAGTTATAATCAACAGACGAGGAAAATGAAAAATGGAAAATGTAGTAGCAATTCCTCTAAACCTATGTTAAAGTTTTCAAAGATTCCTTAAGACCTTACTCTTGGTTTCTTTCTCTTCACGTAACAGAGTAATGGTGCTGTTTTTGTTATGACCAACATGATAATTTCGCCGAGACAACGCCAGGGCAAGTGTCCGGAAGATGGACAAACGTTAATTCGTCATTCTAAATGCCAAACAGATGCTGATTGCATGAAAGGACAAGACGTGAAAGGAGGTCACGGCAAGTGCCCCGATAAATTGTGGTACCACATTTTCACGTCACAAGGCATAATGACTTTAATAACTGCCTCAATTAACTATTTGTCGGCAAGATCAGGTTTATATATTTTTTTACTCTGGCTAACTCCTGAAGATTTTACCCGTCAGTAGGTTACATACTGTCGAGAAGGGTTCAAGGAAATTCAGTATAACTTCGGCATTTTTCAATTAAATCACTCTAAACTTTGGTTAATTTCCACGGGATACATACATCCACATGTCACATGTTTCCAGTGACTTCTTTTCATTACTTCAAAGATGTACGTGTTTAACCTGCGAGTTCCTGCGAGTCATTAGTATGCATTGTGACGTAGAAGATCGCGTTACTTACGTGCGAAATAAGTTTTAACATCTCGAGAAAGAAGTTAGACAACAGAGAACTTCAAAGGCCAATCTTCATACTTTCGAGGTTTCTTTCATTTGAGAGTGATTCTTTTGCATTTATTTCTAAATTTATACCTCCCTCTAACTTCCGATTTAAAGCAGTTTCACTGATATGTGGTTGCAATTGTTAAGCATCATAAGTGAGGTGATAACTCATTCATGTTTGAATGTTTAACGGGAGATGAATGTTAATAATCATTTATTTTATTTATATTAGGTATTTAAGTTTGTTTTAAAACGGTAACACTTCAATGTACGTAATTTATTGATTCCCAAGAAAGCTTCTGCTATAATCTAAAATCCTATATTCCTACATTACAAGCTTCTCCTGGCTTTAAACTAAATTAATGAACTGAAGGTTACAAATTATTCCAATCGGGGACGTGGTAGAATCTCCATCCATTAGCCAGTCATCTTATGAACATGTTTTGACTGCTTATATGTTTCCAGGAATCATGACTGGAAAATGTGTTCCACCAGATCGGCCTGTATCTGGTAATTATAACGTATGTGAAATATACTCCTGGTGTCCTGTCGAATATGACCGACTTCCCATGCCTGGGACTAATTTTGGTAAACCGCTGAAGAAGTGAGTGTTGGAATAACTGTTTTGCTATGCCAAGTATTTGCATTGTTCTTCAAATTCACTTAAAAAACTAGGACTTGACAAACATTGACCGAGTACAAAAATGAAGAGTACTGAAAATGGGTGTGCAGGACGTGTGTGTCAACTCCAATTACTTTCAGTTAATGAATAAGAAGAAATTAATATTCAACATGCGTTCAGCAAGCTTAGACGAATAAACCAAACATCAACCTGGAAAACGTCCAAGCTTTCAGATTCGTTAGCCTATAAGCTTGTCTTTTTAATAACTCTTATAAAACTCATTAATAATTCAAGAGAAATTTAAAGTTTAATCAGTCGTTGTAAATGGGATACAACCACTAGTGATTGAATCTTCGTTGGAATCTTCACCATTTTTGAAGAACACGAATGTTTCCATGTTTTCGTTTCATAAGTTCTTTACAACATTCGCGTCCGTATTGTACTGAATATACGACATCGCCTTCGGTTCATGATTGTGCTGATATCCAATTCAACACGGCTGCTTATGTTGTAAACATTACAAATTCAATCTGAGTAAAAGATTTTTTTTAAGATCTAGCTGGCCCTCGCGAAAGCGGTGGCAATCTTCTCATAACACATTGCGTGGGCTCTGTAGAGGAGAAAGGCTCGAGCCACTGAACTCTATTATAAGTGAAAAGTTGACTTCGGTCAATGATTGAACCAAAAAATTAGGCCAAAGATGGCGGACATGGGAGCCTTTTGCGCCATTAGTTTCAGGCCACTCGCGGTCTATTCGATGTCAGCTTTACGTTGATCAACGTCGCAATGAAGTCCATATCCGTGCAGGGATTAAAAGCTACGGCTAGCAAGGCTCTATATCTTCTATTTTGGTTTCCCTTTTTGGCTGCCTATTATTGAAAATTAAAGTAGACTTCAGTGGTTTAAGCCTGCTCCCGGTAACCTGGCCACGAGTGTCGTATACACGGTGGGAGGTAATCCCAGTGAATGAATTTGATATTTTAAAACCAATACTGGAATAATGATGTTCACTCGCTTAAAATCTCTCTTTTTTTTTTCTTTACTTTTCAGCGATTCCTGTTTGTTTGAAGAAGCTATAAATTTTACTCTGCTGATTAAGAACGCCATTTACTTTCCGCGGTTTGACGTTACGTTGTAAGTGTTTGTGTTTCAGGTAATATCCATTACAATGTGATTTGTAGCTTATGGTGTATTTCCAAATGATCAACTGCATTTGACTCCGTTTTATAACGAACGTTTTCAATACAACGTTATCAAAACCTGGAATATAAATTATAAAATCCATAAAGCTGTTCTTTTTACGTGTTTTGCCGATCAATGTTATAAACCCTAGCGAAAATTTCCGGCCGATGTCACATATCCATTTTGACTGGAACTCTGAAAAGAGAGTGATCTTACTGGATGTTTGTTATTCAGTATGCATTGGACATATTGACACGATATTTTGCATTAACCAATTAAAATTCCTTGGTTTTTGTTCAGGATTTACTATGTTTTGTATCGAACGAGATAACCAGAAATTGCTGTGAAGAAACTAGAAAGCAATGAGTTAACAGTTTCTTATCCGTACCTGACTTTTAACCTTTACTCTGGCTAACGCCAGAAAATGGTTAAACGAACCAAATATTTGATCATTTTTAATTTTCAGTTTTATAAAGAAATGAATTACCAATAATTCCATTAAAACTTAATTTGTTACGATTACAAATTACTCATAAAAGTAATTCATTTCATCCGCAGTTACTAAAAAATTAATTCATTACATGCGATCGTTACTTGACACCTCGGGCATAGTAGTCAACACGCAGTCGCTATGAAATCCGTTTGTGGTTAGTGGGCTCAGGATCGGCTTATCCACGTTTTGATAAGAAAACACGTTGCTTGGTCTATCCCTGAGTTCCAATAAGTTTCTGTTGTTGTACGGTGTTTAAGCTGTGTTTCCTCTATTTTCAGACGGAATGTCAACGAAACAGAAGATGAGAGCCATCTTGAGAACTGTACCTACGACGCTCGGGAAGAGAAACTCTGTCCTATCTTCAGACTTAAAACAATTTTTGATGGAATCTCAGACACAGCTTTCAACGATGCAGCAATACTGGTAATTTAATATGTGCTAAACTACGCGAGGATAATTTTCATAAAACGTACCTCTCAAATAGCGTTGAATGCCTATGAAGTGAAAATTAAATTGGCTTTTATTATTATTATAATTAAGTTATTTTTGTTATTATCATTACTATTATTATTGTTATTACAACTTGCACATCACCTATAATGAGATGAGTTTGCAGTTTGAGAATATTGAAGAAGCGAGTAGATTTTGGAAATTACTTTGAGAAGAAGAGGGTTCAGGTGATGTGAAATATGAATTATTATTACCATTACAACTCCCACACCACCCAATTAAGGACAGTGGAAGGGATCTTAGCCTGCTACGGGCTCCCAGCATCCCGCCAGGAAAGGCCGCAACAGACATTGCACATTTCAGGGAACTTGTGGGGAAAGGAAATTTCACCATAAAAATGGATTTTTAAGAAACACCCACAGGGCCAGCCTTTACTCGCTGAACTTATCCAGTCAAGAAGGAGGAAGGCATGTACAGCCCTCTAAAGTCCCTGAAAGTACTCCCCAATGCGTATATCCAGTTTGACCTTAACAGTATTCTCTTGCACTTCCAACCAGTTAAGGTCAGTTTAGGCGTGCCACTGCAAGGGTTAAGTCTGAATATTGTTTTATTCTTAGACTAGTGCAGATGTATTTCAGCATTTACGGCTGATTTATCCTCAACCAACTAAGGTTAGGTGGATCAGCCAGCTGTACAGATTTTTTTCTTCTAGTCATTGGACTAACAGGGCAGGCTTGCCAAGACTTGAAGGTAGTGTACATGCAGCTGCCAGCCAATTAAAGCAAGCTGAGGCTTTCGCCCCTGCCCTACCCAGCTGGCAGGGCAGGGGCGCCACTCCCTAGGTCATCCCATCAAAGCCTGCTCGTTTTATGGTCCTTATCGAGGTCACTGGCTCCCAATCAATGTCCTGCCTACCTACTTCTGGTTTTATGTCAGAGTTTCCTTCTCCTAGATAAGTTGCCATCCAAGGCGAAAGAGTCTTATCTACCCTTGGCTAAGGGGTTGCTGGCACTTGCCAAAGGTGCCACCCTGGACTCTGGTGGGCGGGAGCATCCACATTCCTGTAGTAGGCTGAAGCTGTGCATGTCCTACTCCAGTGCCAATATTATTATTATCATTATTATTATCATTATTATTATCATTATTATAATCATTATTATTGTTTTTCCATACAGTCTATTAAAATAAACTGGAATAAAACTAGGAGCAAGTTGCTACCCGCAACCTAAGGTCCTAGAGTTGCATGTCTTTCATGTCTATAGTCCTTCGTATGATTCTTGCTGTTCCAAGTAATGCTATCTTTTGCAGCATTTCAACTGGTATTACAGTCCCAATCTTTTCCAAAAACGCTTCAAGTCTTTTTGATACCGTTCTCAGGGCACCAACAACTATTGGTATGACTTCCACTTGATTAACGATTTGATATTTCTATTTTCAATTCCTGGTACTTTAAATTTTTTTTCATATTCCTTCGTCCCCACCCTATTATCTTTAGGCACTTCTGTGTCAATAATACATGCTGTCTTCTTTTCTTTGTCCACTATAATTACATCAGGTCTCCTGTGTTCCATTTCATGGTCACATTGAATATTGAAATCCCACAATAGCTTCTGATTACTATTTTCTAACACTCCTCTTGGTTGGTGTTCATACCATTTGTTTGCATATTCCAAGTTGTATTTCCTGCACAATTTCCAATGGACTTTTCGGTCTACATTGTCATGTCTACCCTTGTACTCTCGTTATTATTATTATTGTTATCATTATTCATATATTTGACTGTATGTATACTTGTCCAAACACCGGGTCCCCACCCGGGTCCAAGAGTGAGAGGGCTCTAGAAGTCTATTTTCCAGTTGGACCAATTTTCATGTTCTTATAGATAATGTTTTTCTAAGTATATGTGCAGTACCAATGAGAATAATCTTCTGCAGTTCTTGAAGCTTGCTATTTTCCCGGAATTCTCTCGACATTCCTACTAGTTCCCTTTCGGATCATTCCTAGTGAGCCCATGATGACTGGTATCGTTGTTGCGTTTAGATGCCACATCCTGGTGATCTCAATTTCCAGGTCTTTATATTTCTGAAGTTTATCATATTCTTTAGTCGAAATGTTGCTATCACAGGGAACTGCCATGTCAATAATTTGACATGTCCTTGCTTTGAAGTTTTTGATAACAATGTATGGTTTATTGGCCGTGGTGGTACGGTCTGTGTGAACTGTGAAGTCCCAAAGAATTGTCACATCTTTTTCCATTGGTGACCTCTACAGGATGATGTTCGTACCATTTCTCAGGGACTTTGATGTTGTAATGCTTGCACACATTCCAGTGGATGTATTGGCCTAAACGATCATGGCGAGCCTTATATTCTTTAGATACTAATATAGGACAGCCAGCTATGAGATGATCTACTGACTCATCTGATTTTTGCAGATGCGGCAAAGAGGGTCTGTACCGTCGTTAACTATCTTAGATCTATAGACGTTTGTCGGGAGGCTCTGATCTTGGGCTGAGATCAAGAGACCCTCGGTTTCCGCTTTGAGACCTGACCCTTGAAGCCAACGATGTGTGGATTTACTGTCAACATAAGCTTCTTCTAGTCTTTGTAGGTATTTGCCGTGCAGTGGTTTATTTCTCCATGTTTCCTTAAGAGCATTTAGACCAACCTTTTTTTTGCCCGTTCCTTTCAGCGTTTTTGGCAGCAGCTGTTGGTTTAAGTTGATCCTCTTCTTGTTATTGTTATTATTGTTATTATTACAACTCGCACACCATCCAATTTATTATTATTATTATTATTATTATTATTATTATTATTATTATGTTATCGCACATTGGTTTGTTGTTTTGGCCAATGATTTCTTCTTGAAGTTTGGTGGCAACAAGCCTCCTCAAATTTCAAGGACCTTTCGTAGTATTCTCGCAGTGTATAATATAGCACTTTTCTGTAGTTCTACCAGCCGCGTCTTTATTCCCAACTGCTCTGATCTTTTCCGCAGCTTCTTTGGAATTGCTCCCATCGCTCCTATTACAATTGGTGTGATGTTTACTTTCATATTCCACATTTTCTTTCACTCTCTCCGCAGATCTTGGTACTTTTCGATTTTCTCTTGTTCTTTTAATTCGATTTTGCTATCATACGGTATGGCGAAGTCAATGATCTCACAATATTTATTAACTTTATCCACTACAATCATATCTGGTCGTCGAGCTTCTATGACATGGTCCATTTGTATCGAGACATCCCACAAAATCATACATTTTTCATTTTCTGCAACTGCTTCTGGCTCGTGTTGGTACCATTTTGGTGTAACATCAATCTCAAATTTCTTGCATAACTCCTAGTGAATCTTTTTTCCTGCCCAATCGTGTCTTCTTTTATACTCTTTCTGGACCACTTTTGAACATTCACTTACAATATGGTTTACTGTCTCAATTGTTGTTCCGCACATTCTACAATTGCCTTCTTTTTGGGTTTTATTAATTTTTGCTTTGATTTGGTTTGTTCGAAGGGCCTGTTCTTGGGCTGCCATGATGAGGCTTTCGGTTTCTCTTTTGATGTTCCCTTCCTTTAACCACGTCCATGAGTCCGTTCCTCCTACTTCTTCTGTCTGTCATACTGCCCATGCAGCATTTTTTTTGACGCAATCCTTCTTTCCTGATGTTTTTCTTCATCTCTTTTAATTCTTTTTCTGTTTCAAATTCTTTTTGCTCATTTCCTCTTGCTGCTGCGATTAGTCTTTCGTCACTATCCTGGACGTATCTCTGTAATCCTAGGATAGCCAACTCAATAATGTCTTCTACGCTTTGTAAACCTCTGCCTCCTCCACTTCTCGGGATATACACTCTATCAACGTTGCTCCTAGGATGTAGCCCTTTGTGCATAGTCAACAATTTTCGAGTTCTAGGGTCCAACTCTTCCTTCTCTAGTCTTGTCCATTGTAAGAATGCAGCTGGGTATCGTAATAATGCAACTGCCCACGTGTTGATCGCTTTTATCACATTCTTGCCATTCAGCTTTGTTTCCAGAATCTTCCTCACTCTTCTCAGATATTCTTTCTTAAGTTTCTCCTTCATCTGTTCTCGCTTGATGTCGTCTGCTTCTAGGATTCCAAGGTATTTATAGCTGTCCTGTTCTTTTAAACTTTTCATGATTTGCTCATCGGGTAAATGTATGCCATGTGATTTCACTATCTTACCACGTTTCAGTATTAGGACTGCGCACTTATCAATTCCGAATTCCATTCCTATGTCGCAGCTAAATACTCTCACTGTCTGTACAAGGGAATCCAGTGCTTCCTCGCTCTTTGCATAGAGCTTTAAATTATCCATAAATAGAAGGTGGTTAATCTTTTCCCCGTGATTTGCAAACTGGTATGCTGGAGTCGATTTTCTTAAGATAATGGTTAGTGATATAAGAGCCATGACAAACAGTAGAGGCGACAGTGAGTCTCCTTGAAAAATCCCTCTATTAATCGAGACCTCTCCAAGTGATGTTGTTCCACACTCCAAGTTAACTTTCCAACTCTTCATACTCTCTTGTAAGAATTTTCGCACTCTTTCGTCAATCTTAAATAAAGTCAGGCATTCCAAAATCCACGAATGTGGTACTAAGTTATAGGCTTTTCTGTAGTAAATCCATGCAACGGCCAAATTCTTTTTCCTGGATTTAACCTCTCTCAAAATCATCTTATCGATGAATAACAGATCCCCTGTTCCTCTGCACTTTCTCCTACATCCTTTTTGCTCTTCAGGTAGTACACAACTTTCCTCCAGGTGTCCATATATTTCATCTGCAAGTATACCTGTAAGAAGTTTCCATATCAAGGGTAGGCACGTGTTTGGCTATAATTGCAAGGGATGTTGCCTTTAGACTTATCCTTCTGGATTAGTATTGTTCTACCCGTTGTCATCCACATGGGTACTTTGTTATTCTCGAAACAGTTGGTCACGTAGGTTCGAAGGTCCTCATGCATGTTCCTGAAATTTTTTAGCCAGTATCCTTGCACTCCATCTGGACCTGGGGCCTTCCAATTGGGCATCTTTTATAAGATCTTTTTCATTCTGCCACTGGTTATTACCACCCTTTCTTGCTGTGGTATATCTTCCGTTTCTCCTTTCACTTCTTCAAACCACTTGGTATTTCTGTTATGTTCTTTATCTTCACCCCAAATTTTACTCCAGAATTTTGTTGCTGCTTCTTTATCTGGGAGTTTGCTTTCTTGACTTTGCCTTTCATTATTTACTAGTTTGTAGAACTTTCCTTCATTATTATTGAATAATCTGTTTTGTTGGTATTGATTAATTCTGTTATTAAATCTTCTGATCTTTAAACCTTTTGCTTGGATTCTCTGCTTGATTTATTCTCTAACCAGTTTTATTCCCTTCTGCCTAATCTTATATTTTTCCTGTAATCGTGTCTTGTGTTTCTCTTTGACCGTCTTTTTTTCAATCATAGCGTTAATCCTTCCAAGATCTTGATTTAATTCTTTCACCTGATTTTCAAGTCGTCTCTTCCACCATGGTTCTTTTTTCGTTCTCTTTCCTGATTTAATTCCCAACTTTTCAAAAACCACTTTAGCTCCTGCGTATATGATGTTGTTATGATACGCAGGATCAGATGTTGTGAGACTTGAAAAAAGCGGGGAAAATGAGCTGCTAGGCGAGCATTTTTTGCTTTTTGAATACCTCTCAAAGGTTAAGTATAGCGCTCCAGCTAGTGAATACGATCGGACTGATATTGTACCTTGCTGAGAATAGTTAACATATATATTTATGTTTCATAGGGAGGCGTTGTAGCCATCAAGATAAAATGGGATTGTAACTTGGATTATCCAACAGATAAATGCCTTCCGGAGTATTCTTTCATCAGGCAGGTTTTTGTTTTGAAGATTTTGCATTTGACTTTTCAAAATAAAAAATTCGAATAAGTTTTCTTTTGCCCGGAATATATCGAAGAATGGAAAGACGTTTAAAGTGACTATACTCTTATTCAGTAGGGTTGCTTTCAATTACAAACGATATAATCAAATTTAAATGAAATGAGACGAGCAATCGGATCATTAACAATACTCTTTATATTCTTAATAGAGTGGATAATGCTCGCGCTAAGATCGCTGAAGGATATAATTTCAGGTGAGTGAAAAGACGTGAATATGACACGTTCTTAGTCCTGTTTTCAATCCTTACATCAAAACACTAAAAAGAGACCTGAAGAGTAACGATGTAGAGCAGTGGATCTCAACCCTTTTTGGAATGAACATCCATCTGCCTCATAATGAAACCTCTTGCATCCCCTTGCTGAGCATGCACACTTAGTCCCAGTTCTGTGTCCGCGCCACCGCCCAACCCCAGAGCGATACCAAACTGAAAAACTGTAATATAAAGTTATTTATTTCGATATTACAAGGTTAGTCAATGTTAGGTTTTAATACTAAATGAATTCCAGAAACTTCAAAATTTTGCAGTGGTGAATGACTGATGAATGCCCACCATTTGCATCCTAGCACCCTACTCTCTTCTGCCTTGCTTCCGTCGCCCCCCGACGTTGTCCGAACGCTCACTGGGGGGCGGTACCATCCCCGTCGAGAAACACTAATGTGGTGTTTCTTTTAAAGTGTCTTAAAGTGAATCAAGAATTTTAAAGTGAATCAAGAATTTTATCAAAAGTACTATTTCTTCCAGTAGAAAGAAAAATAAATGAGTCATCTCCCACGCGAGTGGTGTAACGCTTAATTGTCGCATAAAATGACTGGACCGTGACTTGGGTATGGATCAGTTTGGTTCTGAATTGTTTAGGTTTTTTTCGCTGACGATTATTCATTCAAAAAAGATCTTATATTTCGATTCTTCCCAAAATTCATAAATGGCAGATGGCCGGCCATTTAAGAAGATCACTAGAAAAAATTTTTTGTTCGACAAAATACAATAGGTTGCCCACTCATTCTTTAATCAAATTGTACAAGACTGTGGCTGGATAAGATCTTATTACCGTTTCTTCAATTTTTGTTTTTTTACCTGTAGAGTTGCCTCTTATGACGTAGAAAATAATACTCAGTACAGAAGACTGATTAAAGCTTATGGGATAAGATTCGTCATACTGGTGGAGGCCAAAGTAAGTTTTCAATAGTTTTGGTCACAGGAAAAGTTGGATGTTTCTCTTAATGAAATTGGAAGTAGGAGGGTGTTGTAAAGAGGAGAGGGACCCGAGAGAGGTGGTAGAACAGAGAAATACGGGAAGATTATGCTTGTTAATGGGCTAGAGCCTGAAGGAGGAAGAGAAAGAAGGAAAGACTATGCCTCTAAATGAGCTTTGTATGTTCGGTCGTAACCGTTTAGTGTCATAACAGGGTCATTTCTAGGGTGAGGGCTTTAACGTAAATTAGGTGGGAAATATTTGAATTACATTCGGTGAAGCTGTGTGATCTTGCCGTTGTGGATTGGCAGAAATGTCCAGTTTGATTGTGCTGAGAGATTACGTTATTCTAGTTGTTGCGAAGGCCTCGGGTGGCCAGGGCTTTTTAAGAGGTAGACATCCCTCACTCCCACCCCCCTTCAAATGTTATGGAATTGTAAAAGCTACTGCATGGGCAAGGCATCCTAGCTCAGAAACGTGGACGAAGGGAAGTGGGAGACGAAGGTCGTTCAAAGAACATTTCCAATTTCTCATCGTTTCGTATCATAAATTCCAGTCCACAACCAACTTGTTTCTCTGATTTTGACATTTCTTTATTTTTTATTTTTACTTAGGGTTAATATATTGTTGTATTTGTACATAAAACTACTGCTGAATAGGCTCAATATTTCATTTTAGGCTGGAAAGTTTGATATCGTCCCATTTCTTAGAAATCTTGGAAGTGGAGTCGCTCTCCTTGGCTTTGTAAGTTGATGGTTGTGTTAGATACGGTGACGGTTTGTACCGGATTTAAAATCACTTTCAGAAATTATTTACCAAAAACTAAACGCGAAAGCACAAATTTAAAACATTTTTTGACTTAACAGCGTATTAGAATTAGTCGTGTACAAAAATTTACAAAACGTTGCCAACTGCATGTATTTCTGATAAAGTTGAGTTTTCTAAACCTAGTAGACACTTTTCGATGTACTCGAAAAATGTATGTTTTAGCAGGTCTTATACACGCTAATCAATTTTTGATGCCATTTTCGAAAGGAGCACGAAGAAATTTCACAAAAACAAAATACGCTAATGTTTCGACTTAATATTCGAGTGTATTATCATATAATATATTATATATCATATATAATATTATATAATAATATAATATATATATATATATACATAATATATATACATAATACATATATATATGTGTGTGTGTTTGTGTGTGTTATTATATATTATTTATATTATATATATAATAATATATAATATAATATTATAATATATTATAATATATAATTTGTATGATATAAATCAAATATAAATAATATAAAAATTGATATAAAACACGAGGCGATATCTGACTGTTTTAGATCCGATAAAGCACATACTGCAAGTTTTTTGTAACGACTTAAAAAACAAACCCCTTAATGCGCTAATTCGCGAAGAAAGTTTGAAAATCTATGTTTTTAAAGCCGAAGAAAATGGAAGAGAAAAGTAAGCGTGTTTTTATCACATATAAAGACATGACACGGTTTTGATTTCCCTTTGTATTTTCCTCGTGAATTCTTAATCAGTTTTTCAAGTATAAAATAAAACTCAGTCCAAAAAGCAGAGTCATCTCAAAACTCAAAATTGCAGTTAGAAATCAAGGGAGAAATTCATCTCTCTTATTGAGCTAAATTCTAAGTTATATATTGTTTTATATGTTTTCACTTTTTTCCTGGAATCACGAAAATTTCAGATGAGCTTATAATTTTTGTGCTACATACCTTTTTGATAAGTGACGTCTTATTCCATATTCTTTTATGGACATGTCACTTATCCCCCGTAGCTTCGTTGTTGTGGAAGAAATTCAAGAGAATTCTTACTCTCAAAAGAAGCTTGGGGGGATTAACTGATATGCGCACGATTAAAATAAAATATCAATATTTATTTGAACTTGAAGAATTTACATAAATTTGAAACATTAAAGCTAAAAAGCATCAATAGCAATATTTGCAAAGTATTCACTTTTTTATCACATCGAGTCCAGTGCCACCTTATAAAATAATTCTAGATAATTTCGAGTTTCTTTTTTTCATTTTTTAAATGTTTTTTTGTTTTTTCTACGGACTTAGCTAATTGGAGGAAAATGTGAGAGTTAAGTTGTATATTTTAGCCGTATTATCCTTGCATATTTTGTGCACCAAAGGCTTCTACGCAGATGTCAGACTACAGGATTTTAACATACTTGGCCACTTGTCTTTTCAGGCTACGGTGTTGTGCGACATATGTGTTTTACACTTGCTGAAGAAGAGGCACTTCTACAGATCCCAGAAATACCAGTATGTCCACCCCGATCCGCCTACATCCAACGATACTCAGGTAAATGAGGTTATAACAGGCTTATTGATTATTTAGAACCTATTTGCACTTTTCAATATCTCAAATCTGTTAGTTTATTAAAACGTAAAAAGTTAAAATGTTTACGTATGATTAATCGTGGAAACTTACCGACCGCCAGGAGGACAGTGAGATTAAGTCTCTGACGAATAAATACTCAGCGTAAAATGATAAGGAATTTAAGCAAGCTAGGACGGCTGCGTTAAACGTACAGCTGAGGAACACATCATTGACCTTGCAACGAACTACGCATGTTTTGATGGTTTGTTTTTTCACCCATGAAATTCTTCCAAGCACCCCGTTAAATTTATTATCATTTAAACAACTGAAAACGTTATACAACGTTTCAAAAACCTTGTTTACACTGTCAACATTTTGGGCACGCCATGGCTAAAATTTTGGCACTGGTGCCGCTATTTTAGGGCACCGCACGGGGGATTTTCACAGTGTAAACGGTGAGGACTTCTCAAAATTTAGTCATGCCGAGCACCTCGGTATATGTAGGTCTCGGCACGGCTAATTTTCCTATGCCGTGTCCAGAATGTTACAGTGTAAACGGGGTTTAAATTTTTTCAAAACGCTTTTCAGAAGTACTCGGCATTACGTAACGTGTGGAAATAGAACGGCGTTGGAAATGTACCAGTGACTACAAACTATTCTGAATGAAAAAATTCTATTGTAAGGACATGCTGTTGTTAGTGTTCGCTTAAACTACCCAAAGGGTTAATCTTGCAGCAGCTTTAATATTTAAGCATGAAGTTTGGTCAAACACTTCAATTATTAAGGGCATTTAAATCTTATTGCTGTTTTTGTTTGATATTTTTTTTACTTCTTATTTGTTTCCTCTTGATTTTCAGATGAAACCTGAACCCAGTTCCTCTCACCGATATGACTCATTTAGAGACGAGGAATAAAGATAATGGTGGCACATCAGTTAAGCACTGTTTAAGATATTACCTGCGAATGGCTGAACAAAGTCTAGTTTAATTTTTATTTTATTTTTGGGCTAAACATCCGGGCATAGATACGCTGATAAATAAAGTGAATAAACTAACAAATTTGCATATTGTGTGCCACAAATAGAGCTCAATGCGTACGTATAATATATCGCAATGCAAACTTAAAAAGAATTCATCACTGATAAGCTGTTGAAGTGTAGGGCTACCGTAAATGGGGAGTTTTGTTGTACACAAGTCATGCTGGCACGTTGAAAGTAAAATTCGAAACTATAATCAACAAAACTGAAAATTTATTCTAGAACTGGTTCAGAAATCGATTTTATCAAAAAAAACCGATAGTTTTTATTTATGATTTAACGCAATTTTCATTCATCCATCTATCCGTCCATCCATTCATTCGTTCATTCAGTCATTCATTCGTTCTTTAGTTCATTCATTCATCATTTTATTCGTTAATTCACTGTTAATTAACAATTATTTGATGATGTTGGGCATGATAGCGGGAATTAAAAATGACGAGGTCCGTGTTATTTGCTGAAGAAGAAGGTTCTGGTGGATAGCAAAAACCAAAGCCGACCAATTCTCGCTTTAATGCAAAAGCCGAATTTAGGGATTGTTTAATTATACAATTTTATTACGTCTCCATGGAGTAAGATGACATAATTATTCATTTTCATCCAACTTTGTTGGGCTGCTATGCGGTTATAGAAAGAATTGTCTGTATAACTGACGTAACTTCTACATCAACAAAGACCAAAATGTCTGTTGACAAACTTGATATGACGTAACAATTTTGCCCCATTTTGAATTAGCTGTCTGTTTTCAGTCATTCACAACTGAGATACCATCGAAATTGTGTAATAAGCATTGGTTAGTTACTGTTACTTTAAATTAGTTAACTAAACTATAATAAGTGTAGGTTAGTTCACTAATTAACACTAACTAGGTGCTTAAGTGATTTTAAGGGCAGCGGTACATCAGAGAAAACCGAGGTGATCATGAACTAATATCAAATATCAAATATCAAATTTGGATGCAATCCATAACCTTTCAGAATTCAGAAAATATTTTGTTACATAAAATTAGTCAATCAGCCGTACTACGGTAAAAAAACTTGCGTAACATTGGGGATGTATTATGAAACAGAACAGACTGGTACCAGTATACTCGGACAATAATTATTGACCTTAACATTATTATCACCATCATCAGACGACAGAAAGAATTCGTAGATCTAACTTCATAATTTCGAAGCGCGTCCTCTCCTTTCTCTAATGAATTAAAGTAACTAAATCCGGAAGTAATATTTTCGTTGAATTCATGAAGAAAACTTTCGAATCTTCTCACCATTATAAATCCGTTAAAGTCAGGTTCCTCCGTAGGCAGGAAAACCGACGTTTCAAATACTGAGGGGATTAATTTATTTGCCGTGATTTTAGTTTGTCAATGACAGATCGTATGATCAGGCTTACGAATGAATAATTGCGTAATATATCATACCAGTTCCAGTCTCCACACGGTTAACTGACCTCAATACTTACGTGCCTTTGCAAGTGGGTTTCGCTTTGTGATAACTGTCATTTCCACAAGTCAGCCGAAGACCAGCTGTTTAATTGAACTCACGACCAGTTCGTAGATGAATTTACAATGGTAAACTTCAATAAAGCTTGTAAAACTTTTGCAGCTGCTGTTCTAGAATATGATACGAATAAAATCGTTCATATTAAGAGCAAAAAGGTTGGCCTTATCAATCGATTTATTCAACTGGTTATTATTGGATATGTGATTGGGTAAGCACTTTCATGCCCGTATCCATCTAATGATTGACTTAAAGGTTAAAGATTGAGAGCACACTTATTTAAGGAATACCGTTTACCGTGGAAATAACGTCAGAGGTTGGATTTAGGGTCGCGTTGGCTAACTTCCAGCGGTAAAAGCCAGACTAAATCCATGTTCGAATAATTGGTTTATGCTGTAATGGTAAACATTTATTCAGAAAGGGCATGCAGCTCGAAATGTCATTCACAGAAGTGCGTGATTAAAGTCAAAGAAAGCCTGTTCGGCGAACTGGGTTACGTAGTTGGAAAAGTGAAGTAGTTTACAACCTGGTTTTGCAATACTCGACGAGAAAAACACGTAACAGAAGCAAATTAAGTCATGTAAACAAGGACCACGAACGTGTTTGAATATTATTAGAACATGGTGTGAAACATTTTTGCAACTTTGGAAGTATATTTACGACTACAAGCCAGATTTCGTACCTGGTAAAGCTGGGAGGAAATATGGAAATAATATTTTTACAACAATACAATTAATGAGTACCCGATGAACGTTTCCAAAATTTAATCCGTTCCTATTTAAGAGCTTTTTGTCTGTTTACGAGAAGTTCTGACCAATGTTGACAAGCTTCAAGGAGGAAAACTTTATGACTGACACTTCTTATATATTATAATATAATATAATATATATTTTGACCTATGATATATCAAGTACACACTATATTCAGATATTCAGTCAATCTATATATATATATATATATATTCTCATTGCTTTCTACGTAACTGTAATTGATTCTTTCCTTGATTAATGTCTTTCTTGAGATCACATCTTTGCTTTCCTACCCCTCACTCCGTGATGCCTAAACCTGTTTATCATATAAATATATATAGGATGGTAGATCCCATGGCCAAAATCTGGTAGACCCCCAGATTGGAATGATCCAATACACCCTTCCTTGCAACAACTCTGGCAAGGCATCCTCACAGGTGTCCAATTAGTACTATATTCTTTACTGGTGACTTTGATGCAGTAAAGCTATATACGATCAACAAATATAGTGTGCCAAAAGTGTAGGTTATACAGTTCCTTATAAATGATCTAAACTTCTGTGGTATATTCTTCAATCTCAAAATCTTCTGGGGAGATCCTCCATCCTGGAAGTTCAGGCACAAACACTTCTATTTACAATAGGTAGGAGATGGAAAGGGAGACAAGATAGGGGTGAAGTGTGTATTCCTGAAAATTTAAGTTGTTTAGAACAAATCAAGGAGGTGTAAAGCTCAATAGTTGGCCAGGTGAGACATCTGTCCGTAAAGAATAATGAAAGAATAACCAAACTCCAGGGTGCTTGAATATGATGTGCTGAATTGAGATAAAAAAAGTGATTTTGAATTTGCTGTTCCAAAGTTTGTTGTTTACAACTAAAAGCAGAAGAAAGCCTGAATCTGTATGGAAATAAACATTTTCTGAGCTCTTTTGATTATTTGGGGGGCAGTAACTTTATTGCAGTACTGCCCTCTGGATAAAGTAATTAACCATCTGCTAATATCACATCCCTTTTAATTTTCAGATACGTCATAGTATATCAAAAAGGTTATCAGTCAACAGACATTGGACTTAGTTCAGCCACCACAAAACTGAAAGGAGTTGGATTTACAAACCTATCAATTAATGTATCAGTTAAGGTCAATGATGAAACAATCAAAAACACACTTTACAATGGACCTCGGGTATGGGATTCATCAGACTATGTTATACCTGCAGAGGTAAGGGCTGCTCACTTGCATGAGATGATTTTTGTTGTTGATCTTTTTTATGATTGACTAGATTTGACCTGTCTTAACAGGCTTTGCAGGCTGCAACTGTTGTTAAATAAATGGCAGTGAAGGGCACATTTGTATATCAGTAGCTCATCAGGATTTAACTCAATGTTGAAAGACAGTGATAATATGTTATGTATTTTACTCAGACATTGCACGAGTTTACTGCTGTCCACCAGATAGTTTCTCGATTACTTTCCTGTGACATATACCAAAAACATTTGAACAATCAACCAATACAGGAGTGCCCACCCTGCAATATTTTTTCATGTAATACATCAGAAGTTAATAATCCATGTATATACACACACTTGCAATTAATACATGGAAACATATTTTAGCAACTTGTAGCCTGGCAGGAATGTAGCCAGACAGGTGCATCATCAGCTGGGTCACCATGACAAGACTGTCTCAATATTTATTTGTAAACTGAGTTATTCAGTCAAGTTCTTCACATTCTCTCATCTTGTTTAAGAATTACTGTAGTAAATGTATGTCAACAAATGCCTCAATTGTATGTGACAAACAGAGCTATGGTACAGGTTGGTACAGTTCACTGGTGTAGCAAATATTCTGGTATTTTAGTAAACCTTAAACTGGTTTGGTCATATGACATTTTCTTAATAACCAGATAATACACATTTGTGACTATTGAAAAGAAAGTTTACGTTCTGTGGTCAGTATTGCTTTGGATAAATATGCTAATATCAGAGAATAATCATCAAAGAAAATCAGTGTGCAAATTTTAAGGAGATCCTGTCCATTTGTAGGTTTTCCCTCCTTACTTTCATCCTTCCTACTAGCCTACACTTTAACAAATATTTCTCTGTTGAATCTGCATTTCACAGCTACCAATATGAAAATGAGAGACTTCGCTTAGAGGGAAATATATCGTTCACACTCGACATACTCTGAATCAGGTTATTCTACTTGATAAATCGTATCCTTCGAAGTTAAGTTTTCAAACTGAGAAAAGATTTGCCAGCAGGAGGGAAATTTTGTCGGTCAAACTCACATTTTTTGAGGGCAAAAATTGCACTCGTAACTACGAACGTGCCCTTGTTCATGTTATGAACTTATCGAAGAATCTTTAACATTTCACTTTTGGTCTCTGTCTCTTCATGTTAAAGGAGGATGGTGCAGTTTTTGTCATGACCAACATGATAATTACACCCAGACAGCGCCAAGGGAAATGTCCGGAAGATGGACAGTTTGAGGATGCTCGATGCCATACTGATGCTGACTGTGTTGAAGGAGAAGAAGTGAACTTAGGCCACGGCAAGTATTCTAATCCAACTAGGCTGCGGCGGTTTTTCGGTATACCGGAAAATTTCGGTTTTTTTAGAAAAGCGGTTTTTCGGTTTTGCCAAATTTCAAAAACCGAAAAACCAAAAAAAAACGGAAAAACCGGACAAATACGAAGAACCGAAAAAAGTGCGATAAAAAAGGCTGTCTGTGCATTGTCAACTTTGTCAACTTGCATGAAAATATTTCTGCATTCAGGCTAGCAGTTCTCCATCAGAGCGACTATTCAGCAAGGTGGGATTAATCAGCACCCCATTTCGAGCACAATTAAAACCAGAAAAAGTTTACATGCTTACGTTCGTAGCTGAAAACTTGTAAAAACGTTCTTCTAACATTATCTCGTTACTTGTATTTTTGTATTGTTGTAAATATTTGATATTAAACTACTAAAACTAAAGTTCTTCGTATATAGTAAAAATGTGTGACGTGATATTTTATGCCTGTGTAATTTTAAATAAAAAACCGGTTTTTCGGGTTTTTTCGGGTTTTTTCTTGACGGTTTTCGGTTTCGGTTTTTTTGAAGAACCGCCTTAGCCTAAATCCAACTTTCTCACAACCCCAACTACGTTCGAATTACAGTATGATCACAAAATCATTTTAATATATCGATTATATTACTCTATATCATATCAAACTTTAGTTCAGTATCCGGTGTTGTAACGAGTTAACCCAAAGTCAAGTCACGAGTCGACTCCTGGTGTCATAGTCCTGTGTCAGTGAACTATAAAAAGACTGGAACGATATCTCGTGATGTCTGGCCCAGTGAACCCAATTTCCGTATTTGGAATGCATAGGCGTACGGGGCGGGGGGGGGCAACTGCCCCCCCCCATATTTGGAGAGGACCAGATTCGGGCAAATAGCTCAGGTAGAATTGGGAAAAATAAGTTTCTACGCGTGATTAAAACAGAAAAATTTTCAAAAATCGGTGACGATGAACAAGAGTTTGGATATTAGTGTGCATTCAGGTTGCCATATATATATATATATATATGCACACCGTGTGCAATATGTAATTCTTATTCCTAGGTTTTTTCTAACTAAACATTCGAGCAGAGCGATTCGGGCAGATCGTCTCTGTCCCCCCCCAAAAAAACGATTAGGGCCCGTACCCCTATGCTGGAATGCTAACCCCCAGTCATTTGCACGGCCGAAAAGTGAAGCCAAGATGGCCGCCCATGGAAGCCAATTTTGGACGTCAGTTTCAGTCTTCTGCGCGGGCTTGTACGTCAGTTCCAGTCCCGTACACGACTTCAGTTATTAGTTTTTGTTTGGTTCGGCTTCAAAAGCATTCCTAATCATGGGAAAAGTGTTCAAGACGATATATTACTGGATCAATTTTACATAATCGAGTATTCAAAAGGATTTAAAAATGCCATGTGGCCTGAAAAGTGTGTTGAATTGTCTAGACATGGTAAACTAACGGTAAAAAGTGGACGAGCACTTGGCAGTTTGCTAAAGTAATTTATCGAGACTGTTTTATCAGGTTTCTCGTTAGTTTGGTAGTGTATTTTCGTGAAAAGTATAACCTGTCTCTCGGTTTGATTTTGTCGAAATATATTTGAAGTTCTTAAACTCATTTCTATGTTTTGAAGAAATATTTTGTGCGTATTTTCAAACAAAAACCTCTCAGGAAAGGTAAAAAGTCGCGTGGGAAACTGAAACTGACGTACAAGCCCGCGTAGGGGACTGAAACTGACGTCCAAATTTGGCCTCCATAGGCGGCCATCTTGGCTTCACTTTTCATTGGCCAGTTAGCATTCCAGATATGGAAATTGAGTTCACTGGTCTGGCCTTACAATTGAGTGAAGCCGACATGGGGGCAGCCATGTGGGTCAAAAAACACGCGTGGGAAAAAATTGTACTGAACTTTTATTTTTCATGGACAGTTAATTCTAACAAATATGCAGTCCTAACCACATTGTCTTGCACTTTACTAAGGACAAAAAGGAAAACTGTCAAAAAATCCGAAATTTGGGTGAAGTTTTTCACAATAGGTTGCGTGTTTTATCGCGTAGGGGACTGGGATGACCTGCAAATTGACCCACATGTCAGCTTCCATGATGGCTTCAAAATACAGTTTGCAGGTATCGTTCCAGTCTTTTTAGAGTTCAATGGTCACGGTAGATAGTGTCCCCCCGCGGATACTGTACCCCCACATACTATCTCCCAGCTAATGCTGTCCTCTTTTATTAGATTCCAGCGGATAGTGTCCCCCGTGTGAAAGTGAAAGCCAAAGGCAAATAATATCCTGACTAATCGTTTATTTTACAAAATTAACTAGTTTTTTTGGCAAAATTAATCGTTCACCCAAATTTAAAATTGTTCAGTTGAATATCTTGAAAACTATCTTGGAGCTGCTTGGAGTTTAGTAACCCCGCAGCCGATTGTTGTTCTGATGACCTATACCTGCTGTGGTCAAAAACCGAACACGGAAACTGTGCTGGGATTTGTCTTCATGGGATGAATTATATCCCTTTAAAAATTATGAATGTTACGAAACCGATCACTTAAACTGAGAGATTCCGGTCATATTTTCAATCAAAATACGTATGAACTAAAAGTTGCCGCACTAGTTTTGAATTTTGGGAGGGGGACAGAATCCGCGAGGGGGAACACTATCCGCTTAGCACATAATACGGAATTTAAGAAACCATGTTTTTCGCGGCGATGGCAACATGAGTGACCGAGTGGGGCTGGAGAGAGTACGGCGTTGTTCCAGCCAAAAACCGGAAGTTAATCGTAGCAAAACGTCTAACTGGAACGTCTATGAAGTGTTTGAACCTTTGTTTCGTTCACACCGTGAATGACACCATGTATGACAGAGTAAGGCCTCTTATTTTGTTTTGAATTTATCGGACAACTTGTCTTTGAAGTATAGGTTCTCAAATATTCACTATATTATATCGGAGTCCAAGATGTTTCCGCTGCATAATGAACTACAACTAACTGACGATAATACAGACTCGATTTTATCATAACCTGAACTTGAATCGGCTTCTTAATGATCCAAACATGCAAATTTTCATTAATTCTTTCTTCGGAAACTATCCGACTACAAAAGAAAACGAATGAAGAACCTAGTTGAAACTATTTTATCTTTTTGTTCATTTCCGTGGTTCGATGAAGTTTACAACCAGCATTATATGGACACAATTTTTCAAAGTTAACGAACAAGTTTTAGCTTTTCCTCGAGCAGAGTAACAAGAAAAGGACTCAACATACTAACTACAAAGCAAACTGATCAAGAAATATTCTTTCGAGCCTAAAAGATAGACATTTTCCTCACGTTCTAGAGACAACAGCAAACCTCAATTTTGACGTCGGCACCGAAGCCCGACAACGGATCAAGAAAACCAACAACGTCATCCTGAAGTAAAAACGACATTCGGTAGCCGCCGCCGTCGCAGAAAACGCCATTTCTTAAGTTCTCTAATGTCCGCGGAGGCAGTATTTGCTTGGAGACAATGTCTGGGGGACAGTATCTGCTAGGAGATAATGCCCTGTTAGACAGTCTGCTAGGAGATAATGTCTGGAAGGACAGTTTCTGCAAGGAGGTAATGTCTGGGCAGATTCTGTTAGGAGATGTCTGGGGGGACAGTTTCTACTAAGAGATAATGTCCGGGGGACAGTATCTACTGGCGGATTGCATCCGGGGAGACACTTTTTGCGGGGGACACTGACTGCTGGGAAATCGGAGTTGTCGAGAAGCGAGTCGTAGTGAAATCGAGTCGACTCCTATAACTTGATCACGTCGAGTAGAGTCAATTTACAAGATTGCCCTTTGTTCCAGATGTGAGTTGTACGGAGGATAAAAACAAATAAAATAGTCTGGAGTTAGCCAAAGTAAAGTCACCTCTGTGACTAGGGTTCACTTCCGGCTTCATGCAGTTGTTTGATTAAAGTTACCTTGATCACATGTGAGAAGAGGTCTGTCCAATTTGACTTTGCCAAACATCGGAGGTTTTCTTTCGGTACTCCGGTTTCTTCCTATAGTAATATTGGACCCATGAGGGGAAAACCTTATTAGACCTTTGCGTAGAAAAGCTTCGCTAGCTGATAGCGTTATCGAATATAAAGGCACTTTACGTTTACCTTAACGTGGTAGAAACCTCATCCGTTAGCTTCTCATGCCATGAACATGTCTTGACCACTTATATCTCTCCAGGAATCAAGACTGGGAAATGTGTTCTACCAGATCGTCCAGTAAGTGGCAATTATAACGTGTGTGAGATATATTCCTGGTGTCCAGTTGAATATGACAAACTTCCCATGCCTGGAACAAATTTTGGTAAACCTCTAAAGAAGTGAGTATTGGAATAATTCTCTTATGCCCATCATTTGAATCATGTTTTTCAAATTCATTTGGAAAAACTAGGACTTGACAAATATTGACCGAGTGCAAAAACAAAGGCTAATGAAAGTAGGCTAGGCGCGCAATGGGTGTGTGAGTTAACTGCAATTACTTTCTGGCTATGTCTACACTATATCGGATAGCTTGTCATACAGACACGAAAAATACTCCGGCCTGGTATGAGCAGAAATGGCCCAGAATTTGAACTAGGCATTCACACTTTAGGCAAAGTTTTTGTGCCGAAGCGATGCTGCGGCACTACGATCTTGAAAGTTAATTGTCTTGTATCGGATAGGTGTTCGTTCACTTTGCGCCGAAGAGTGGCTTCCTGGGTTAGGTGACCCAGATAATCCTTCGTTGAATTTAATGTCAAAGAAAGAAAACAGGTGAAAGATTTTGAGTTGTTTCTTGTTTATGCGGTTTGATGAAGTCAAGTTGCGGAGGGTACACTTGGGAACCCGAAAACATTAGGATAGCAAAGACTGTTTGGGATAGCAAAGATTGTTTAGGATGGCAAAGACTGTTTGGGATGGCAAGGACTGTTTGGGATGGCAAAGACCGTTTACGAAAAGAACGACTGCATCGGCAAGCATGGCTCCGGCATAAAAACTGCACCGAAATCAACGTTTTATATGCGAACAAATGCCCTGTCCGATTTGGCTTTCGTGCGGTGCAAGAGCTACCCGGTATAATGTAGACTTAGCCTCAGTTGATATATACAGAATGTTGCTGCGATTCTTATTCTGTGGCAAGCAGTCGACAACTGCAGACTGATATAAGGTGAGGAGAAAAGTTTAAAGTTCCCTGGTCAGGTTGTGCGAGGTCTTGATGGTGTTCGTACCTTCAAGGGCGAAAATCGTACGAATATTTCATTTTCAAAGCTGCAAAGACTTTAAAGGGCAGCCGTCATATGAAAACAAGTGTACACCAACGGTAGAACGACGACAAGACTGGTTTTTCACCAAACGTAAACTTGCTTTTGACCGAATTATCTTAATTTTGTTAACATTTTCAATTACAATAGCAATTGTTTGAGACAAATTTTGTCCAGTGAGGGTCGGTGGCACTCGAAGGTGTTTAAGTCAATTCCGCCAAATATTGCCTGACGGTGAACAATTATTTATCCGGCTATTCTGCTTCGCTGAGCAAAATATCCATATATTCCTTTACAAGAGATTCGCAAAGAGAAAAACGTAGTGTTATATTTCTGGTAAGAAAACGATTCTGTCTATTCCTAAACTGAAGTTGGTCCTATAAGAACGCAATAGCCATTCATTCTTTACATTCTTATTCGGGACAGTTCCCAAAAGAACTGGTCCTTAGTTGCATTCGGAATGAGATACTGGTATATGGAATAGTGTGAGTATGACATTATTTTTGTACCAAATAGTGGTACAATGCGTGGGATGTATTTAAAGACGTGTACAAAGTCAGAAAGTTAAGAAACTGCCGAAACTGAAATCAGAAAGCCGTATAGTATTGAGCGAATGCCTGTCATCAGATAGGCAACTTGCTCAAAACGTTGGGATTCCCTGTTTTCAATTTCAAGCGTATCCCGACCACTTGCATATTGGTATCATTGGTATATTCCGTTTTGTTTTGTTTTTTTCACAGTAATTCCTGTTTACTTGAACGAGCTATTAACTTTACGATACTGATCAAGAACGCTGTTCAATTTCCGAAATACGACGTTCAATTGTAAGTAACCACAACTGTTGTGGTAGTAGCTGCCATGATGGTCAAACTGTGTTTTCGATTGACAGCCCAGATTGGATTTAATGGAGAGACCCTGAAGCGTGGTACTAAAGTGGTACTTGCCTAAACTACCTACCTACGTACCTGCCTACCTACCTTAACCTACCTATTTACCTACTTACCTACCTTACTACACGCCTACCTGTCTTCCTGCCTACCTACCTCCCTACCCACCTACTAAAGTGGTCCCTATCTTCCTAAACTACCTACCTGCCTGCCTATCCACCAACGTCCTACCTTCCCTACCCATCTGCATACCTACCTACCTACCTACCTACCTACCTACCTACCTACCTACCAGCCTACCTACCTATCTACTTACCTACCTACCTACCTACCTACCTACCTACCTACCTACCTACCTACCTACCTACCTACCTACCTACCTACCTACCTACCTACCTACTTACCGACCTACCTACCTACCTACCTACCTACCTAACTACCTACTTACTTATCTACCTGCTTACCTACCTACCTACTTATCTACCTGCCTACCTACCTACCTACTTATCTACCTGCCTACCTACCTACCTACTTATCTACTTGCCTACCTACCTACCTACCTATCTACCTACCTACCTACCTACCTACCTACCTACCTACCTACCTACCTAGTTACCTACCTACCTACTTTCCTATCTACCTGCCCACCCCCCTACCTCCCTACACCTAGATGCCAACGTACCCACAGAACGTGTCCATTGATTTCTTTGGCAGAGGGAGGGTTGCGTTTTGATAGCACAACTTGTGACTTAAGATGGTTCCATGCAGTTCGATGGAAAAAGGAAGAATCCAAGTTTTGTCTCCAAGTTCTCCTTGGAATAAAGTAGTAATTAAGAGTCAATTTGAACATTAACTGTTGCCATAGCAACCGATGGATCACTTTCTCAGTAAATATTTTGATACTGTTTTCTAAGATATACCAGTTCGTCTCATTTTCCACGATAGTAATTATTTACAATTTTTGTCGGTTGAACTTGCATTCTTCCACTTTCGTAAAAACTGTTGGGAGCCTCCTTAACTGTTGTTAAGAATTCAATTACCGGTTACAGGTCCAAGTTCTGGTCCTTCAAGTTTTGAATGAGAAATGTTTTGTAAAGCAATTTTAGTTTGTTCTCACATTCCTGTAAAAGTGCGCTGTTGCTGCGCTTTTCTTTTTCTATCCTTTCGCTATTTCTACTACATTTTCAGACGTAATATTAACGACAAGCAGAATAAGACGTACCTAAAACGCTGCAACTACAACGGTCACGAACACAAACTCTGCCCCATCTTCAAACTTAAAACAATATTTGATGAAATCTCAGACACAGCCTTCGACGATACTGCAATTATGGTAAGTCAGTCCATATGTCGTATTTACAAACCGATCGGGAGTGCTCAAACGGACTTTCAACATCTATCAGGAGTGTTCTTATGAAACATTCTCAAACTCATTAATAATTCTTGAGCAAAACACCAAGGAAATCAGTACCGAAACGTAGTTTGGATATCTGATCTTAATTAGCATAGAATTTCGTCAAATTTAAACCCGATTTTCTCTTTAAATACGGACTCGTTTGAGATATATCATAGACTCGAAAGTCGTGTTTCATCAGATATCCAACACCTCGAAGTTGGTTAAAAACCTCGGCTATCGCCTCGTTTTTCGACTCACTTCTCGGTGTTTGGATATCTGATGAAACACTCCTTCTCATGTATGATATACTACGTCAGCATCTGTCAGTTAAGTTCACCGCTGACTCACTGGTTAGACCTGGCATGATCTCTTCTGGGATTTTAAGTTATTCATCGTCTTTGCTTGCATAAAAGATTCTATTCAAAGAATACATTGCCCAAATGTCAAAAGCGACTGTTCATCAAATCTTCCGGTTGACGTCCGTGACACAGGAACGTCGATTGCTTAAGGTCTCTAATATCGTCGTGACATCACAGAAAATTTCGTATTGTCCTCTGGCGGCAGCACGTTTAGAATCAGGGCTCTATTGTATGTTGTATGTATTCTAAAATACAGTATTTAGCTTGTTATAATTAATTTACATATTTTTTGTATTACTTTATATATTTACATATTAATTATATGTAAATTAATTTACATATAATTAATTTACATATAATTAATTTACATATAATTAATTTACATGACAGGGTGGCGTAGTAGCCATCAAGATTAAGTGGGATTGTAATTTGGATTATGATCAAGATGAATGCCTTCCAGAATATTCATTTTTCAGGTACGGTTCTCAGAGTTACATATATGCATATTGAATATGCATGCTTATACATACTCAAATGCATGTGCATACTCACAAAATGTTTTGAGTAAAACATAACGTGTGTATATATATATATGCCTAAAGAATCACAAGTCTAAAATCAAATCAACTTTATTTCCGCAGAAAATTTACAAATTGTGTGGATATGTGGAGTGATTACAGATTTCAAAATACAAATGTAAAAGTACGATAAGTTGGAAAAAATTGCTTGCTTTTGCTTGCTTGCTTCCTTCCTTCCTTCCCTTTTCTTCCCTTCCCTTCCTTCCTTCCTCTCCTCCTTCCTTCCTTCCCTTCCTTCCTTCCCTTCCTTCCTTCCTTCCCTTCCTTCCTTCCTTCCCTTCTTTCCTTCCTTCCTTCCTTCCTTCCCTTCCTTCCCTTCCTTCCTTCCTTCCCTTCCTTCCTTCCTTCCCTTCCTTCCTTCCCTTCCCTTCCTTCCTTCCTCCCTCTCCTCCTTCCTTCCTTCCTTCCTTCCTTCCTTCCTTCCTTCCTTCCTTCCTTCATTCCTTCATCTCTTCCCTCCTTCCTTCCTCTCTTCCCTCCTTCCTTCTTCTCTTCCCTCCTTCCTTCCTCTCTTCCCTCCTTCCTTCCTCTCTTCCCTCCTTCCTTCCTCTCTTCCCTCCTTCTTTCCTTTCTTCCTTCCCTCCTTCCTTCCTTATTTGAAGCTTAGCAAGGTATTAACTCTTTAACGCTCAGTGTCCAATATATCGGACATCAAGAACAATAGAACAAGTCAGAGAACAAAGCCGAAACAAAGAGGGAACAAAGAATCGAAATTTGTTATGCGACGATTCGCCCAAAATGTCTTACAGAGAAAAACCTCGTTAAAGCGTGTCTAAAAACGTTTTGATATTTTCGTGAAATGGTTGTTAATTTGTTGATGACATGCAGTGATCTTAAGAGGTAACAGCTAGCCAGGTGAGTCATCCCGTAAGAAACTGTTTCGTTTGTACATTACAGGATTGATAATGCTCAAGCTCAGATTGCTGGAGGATATAATTTCAGGTGGGTTAACAATGTTCAAATGTTTCAAATTCAGACATGAGAAGTGTGGACGGAGCCCTTGTCAAAGAAATTCGAGTTGCGCGGTAATCACTAAAGCGGACCTTCAAGGGCTGTTTACACGTGCAATTTTGTACCCTCCGATTGACATCTTGGAGTACGTGTTCTGCTGACGAGAGTGTCGAGAACAAACTACAGCGAATCATAAGCGGATATCCTGCTTCACAGACTGTCACGAGTTTATTAGACACACCAGGATGACAATCGCAACGTGCAAAATTGCACGTGTAAACGACCCTTTACATTGGCTCCCGATGGTTAATTGATGGGGTTCCATGTCCGTGTTTAGGGTCTGAAATTGTGAAATTATCGGCATCAACAGAAAATTCATGTTATTTAGATTTTGACGAAGGGAAACAATGCCAGTGTTCGGCAGGGTAGTCTCCCGTGGCCACTACGTCAAAACATGTTTTGTTTGCGCTGCTTGGCCTTCAAAATCAGTCACTGGATTTAAAGTTATTTGAAGCCTAATTTCTTAACTAGCATTTTACTAGGATAAATATTGCAGAAACTGTTGTACTAGAGAGACGAAAAATGCCGAGGAGGGGGGACATGCGAGTAGCTGGGAGGCGCGGACCTCCCTGGTCACAATGTTTAAAAAAGTTGTGAATGTGGAGGCGAAAATGTTTGCGACCTCTATGACAAATTCAAGAATATATCGTCTGAAAGACGCCGAAAGTCATGACTTAAATTGTTTTAGCGAGTTGGAGCCAGGCCCATCTACTTAAACAACGGTCAGCATAATAATAGGTCTGCAAGTTTTCGGCAATCGAGGTACCAGGCGGGAATCTCAATCGAGTAAGAAAAATTAGCGCCCAGCAAATAACTTTAAGAAAAACCATGACATTGAGGTTTTTAAAATACTTTAATGCTAACGTTTCGTTACGTAACTAGTAACATTATCAGAGCGATATGATTACAACAATAATTTCTAGGCTTAAATAACTTAACGAATTACAGACAGGTAGAATAAGTAATGAGAAAGAATCATCGGAAGAACCATTAGGCGAGAAATCAGAAGTGCGGTAAGACAGTGAGAAATAAACAAATCGCCAAGGAAAGGAAAAATTAAAACAGCATTAAAGGAAACAATCTGATGTTGTGGGCACTTTCGTCGGAAAATAAATCCCTGCTTCATCTCGAAAATATCAAAGGTTGGTAACTGTCGTGACTGATCGTAAAAAATTTAGACGCTTCTGAACACGTTCCAGTCTCTGACGAAGGGCCTTTTCTCGAAACGTTAGAATTCTTTATGATCAGTTAGGACAGTTACTAACCTATGAACTTTTTACATTGTTATTCACTGTCTACTCAGCATTCTATTGTTCATGATTCTTCCTTGTTCTTCCTTCCTGTATCTTTGACTTACTTGTGAAAGACTGAAAGCTGTTTTGCGCCAGGCAAATTTTATAGCGCGAATCGACATTTTTTGTGTAAATTGAATAAGTTTCTCTTTAGTTACAGTCGAGAGCCTATAAGACAAAAGAATAAGTCGTTTCGTGCAATAAAATTCTCCTAGTGGAAAACAGCCTTAAAGCTGGTACAAAAGCCATTACCGTTGTCTCCATTTTCTTTTCCACAGAGTTGCGTCTTATGACGTTGAAAATAATACTCAATACAGAACGTTGATCAAGGCTTACGGGATAAGATTTGTCATAATGGTGGACGCTAAAGTAGGTTGTACCTGTTTTTAGTAGTTGCTGAATGTTTGATACTTTGTTAACTTGAATAGGGAAGTAGGAAGATGCTAGTCCGTTGCAAGTTTTTATTAAAGACTTTTAGTCCACGTTCACTAGAAGTATGTTAGGTTATTTAGAAAATCAAATGAAGTGTCAAGGACGTCCGATGATGAGCCATAGGCTCATATTTGTTCGGGGTAGTGGTATTTAACTGGGGAGGATACGAAAGAAAGAGCGACGGTGGAAGGGAGGAATGAAAGTGATGGAGAGAAGGTAGGAAAATCTGTTACTGAGGGAAATTGAAAGTAAGGGAAGATAAAGGAATGGAATAGGGCGAAACTTAACAAACGAACGGAGGAAGGAAGAGGAAGAGGAGGATTGGGAGAGAGGAAGTGAAGAAGGAACAATAGAACGGAGAGGAAACATTCTGGGAGGGAGGGAAAGAAGGTGACGGTGGCGATAAAAGCAAAAATGGGAGAGAGTAAGAGAATGCAAAAGAAGAGAAGGTAATGCAGTTTCGATCAAATTACGGCTGAAAGGAATGGAATCTTTTGCAATTACACACCCATCGTAATGTCGAATTCCAGTTCTCGGACTTTTTCGCTTTTCTAAATTTAAGAATTGCGTATATCTGTATATCGTGTCTGTATTGTAATCGCTCTCAAATTAGTTAACGTATATGTACAAAATTTCATTTTAGGCTGGCAAATTTGACATTATTCCACTACTTCGAAATCTTGGTGCCGGATTGGCTCTCCTTAGCATTGTAAGTTGATGTGATTATTAGTACGGTAGAAAAGACGCGACAAAACTTGAAAAAACATTTCTTACTCCGACAGTAATTTCATCGTTTATCAGACTGAATGCTGTGTAACTTATTTTTTGGCAGTCTTCTACCTTTAAACTTTTTCTCCGTAGGTTTAGAGCTGCTTTCACGTCATTCCATTTTTCATAACTTACTCAAACCCCTTTGAGGACGTAGGAGATCCTTACAATCTTGGCACAAAACATTTTTTTATGCCGAGATTGTATGGATCTCCTACGTCCTCAAAGGGGTTTGAGTAAGTTATTTTATGTATACATTAATTTTAAAATAATTTTATTGATATAGGTATTAACATATAAATTAACTAAAATATATAATTATATATATATATATGTATATATATATAATATTTATGTATACATACACACAAACATACATACATACAAACATACATACAAACATACATACAAACATACATACAAACATATATATAAATATATATGTAAATATGTATGTAATATTTAAAAACCGAGCAGGAGTGCTTTATCGTGATTTAAAATACGAGACGATAGCGGAGTGTTTTAGACCCGATAAAGCACGTACTGCGAGTTTTTTAAGGTGGTCCTATACATTTAATATTTTAAAAAGTCGATTTTTTTGGAATTATGAAATTTAGCATTATTAAACATTATTTTTTCATTTCTCGTTGCTATTTTCTTGATTTTGACAACGCAAAAGGATTAAATATTGAAAAGAAATTGCCTATCCTTTTAATTGTCCCTTAGCAACTGCCATAGCAACGAATTGTTATTGTGATTTTGGCGCGCATTTGATTGTTTTCTTTGCGAGAGACGTTGGTAATGGCTGTCAGTCGCAGGATTTGTGGCTGGTTCGTCAAGTATGAAATTCGGCTCCTGCATAACAGTCGCAGCTGGCCTAAGGGACATGTAAAGTCCGAGGATGACCGATCTGCCAGAAGCCTTTCAAAGAATCGAGAGGTGCCTTTATTCGTCGAGAATTTGCTCCCGACGTGGGCGTTCGAGGCAGAGGCGCGACTGAGAGTTGTAATAGGTTTAGAGCTGTAGGTCTGTGAAAAAATTTTTTGAAAAATGTAGAGTGACATATCTTTTAGATATGTACGTTGGTCTCTCGCCTAGGATATGTTTGGCTTTGTGGCTTCGAGCCCGAATTAGAGTTAGTATAAGATATATTATATGAAAGGAGGGAAGGTAGGTGCTGTCGAAGATATACAGAATTACCCATAATGCAATAGAGGCATAACATGGCTATAGCGTGATAAGGCTATGCCATCCATGTACACAAGGGCGTGTTATGCGTGATCACTGCATGCTATCGTGCACACCTCCACAATAAGTGAATCAGTGCGATTGTTTACATGATTGGTAACATGATACGGCTGCAGTAAATGTCATAAAGAAATTAGGGATGGAGCCAGGAAAGTACTTATTAGATGGAATGGAAAAAGCTGACAAGAGACGAGTTCTGAAAGCATATTATAAGAACCGGGACTCAGCAAAACAGAGAAGAAATTTTATCCGTGGCAAAAGAAAAAAGAAAAATGACAAGTCTGTAGAGCAGGAAAGGAAAACATATGAGGCTGGAGCCTTATAGACTAGTATAAGTCCATACATTACTGTCTGAGACATTTCATTGGTATTATCCTAGTAACAAACAGAATGTTTTACTTTAAAGCTGTTTTTCTCAACTTAACAAAGTCGCCCGATTACCAATATTTCATGCAAGGTCTCTCAAAGAATATGTAAGCAATTACTATGAAACTTTCAGGAATTATAAAATATGCATGTACCTAGGAGATGAACCAAAAGATTCTAATTCTGCTGCATAATCATGAAATAATTTATTCTTAAGTCAAACAGCTCATCATACTGGCCACATTGAAAAGATTAATCGTTGATTATAGCTACCTTTTAAATAGCAGATTAATGATTTTGGTTCATCTCCTAGGTAATATAAGTGATTAATTAAAAGTTATTCCAGACTCATACCACCATTAGTTATTTAGTTATCGTGTTTGAAATTTAACCCGATTTTCACCATGGGGGTAACGTAGCTTGGTAACCATGACAACTACTCTACTGTGAATAGTGTATTTTTGGTCTGGCTAACCCTTCCTCTCACTAGATGCACATAAATTTCCACTTTGTAAAAAAGTCAGAAATTTCCTTTTTTTGTATAAGACCACCTTAAATGTCTTATGAAATTCACCACCTAATACGCTGATTCGCGAAGAAAGTTTGGAAATTTATCTTTCGTAAGCCGAAAAAAATTGAACTACTTCTTCTACATATAAAGACACATGTATCTTTATCACATATATAGATCCAACACGGTTATGATTTTCTTTTGTCTTTTCTTCATGAATTGTTAATGAATTTTATAAATATATATATTAGATCGTTTGACGGTTAAGAGCGACAGCTTTAGCACTAAATCATGAGCCCAAATCCTGCTTTCGTAGTTGATGTCGGTCGTAGTTTAACGCATACCACTTTAGGGCTATGGCTATGGCTAGGGGTTGGTGAAGGAGTAGGGTTTGGGTTTGGGTTTGGGTTAGGGCTAGGATTGTGTTGTGATTATGGTTAGATTTAAGGTTTTGGTTAGGGTTTTCTCTGGTGGTGATGGTGATAGGTGATGTTGGTGACGGTGGTGGTTGTAGTGATGGTGATGGTGATGGGTGATGTTGGTGGAGGTGGTGGTTGTGGTGATGGTGATAGGTGATGTTGGTGACGGTGGTGGTGGTGGTGGTGATGGTGATAGGTGATGGTGACAGTGGCGGTGGTGGTGATGGTGGTGGTAATGTTCGTGATAGTAACAACAATGATGGTGATTGAGGTAAAGGCGATCATTATGGTGATCACGATGGCATACAAGTGTGTTTTTGTTGTCTTTCCAGGCCACCGTGATGAGCGACATATGTGTTTTATACCTACTGAAAAAGAAATACTTCTACAGAAATAAAAAATACCAGTATGTCGACGACCCCGATCAGTCTGAAAGTGAAGAGGTAAATGGGTAGTAGTAACTAAGACTGAAGATGAGGTAGCGGAGGTGAGGTAAACATATATGTACACATGTACATATGCATGTCTATGTGTTTATATAATGTATATCCATACGTGTATGCGTGCATGTATGTAAGGATATACGTACGCATGTATTTATAAATCTATATTATTTGCAAGGGTGGCGGAAGCGGGGGACAGTGGGGGCATTCGCCCCTCAAAACCTAAACAGTGGGAGTATAGCCCCCACGAATAGTGACAATGTCCACAACGACACGAAGCAAGGCCTTTATTGTTCTCACCGTAAGCTGTTTAAAGCGTTCTAATGTGATTTGAGCTATTTTGTCCTGCGGTAAAGCTGCCGAAAGCCTGGAATACATTCAACTAATTAAACAAAAATGAAATGCTGTAAGTTTTTATAGCTGTTTCGCGCAAGACTCTCGTCGTGGCGTAGACAAAGAAACTAACGTCGCGTTTGTCAGAAAAGGAATAAAACATTAACAGAAATTTAAAAATATGAAGATTCGATAAAAATGATTAAAGCAATAGCACGCCTCAGAATTTGGTGCTTTTTAGACAATGATCCCAGAGTCCCTTATCAGTTCTTGAACATTTGGACCTCGCCCCCACGAAACTCAAACTATTCCGCCGCCATTGATCATTTGGATGTTCTGATTTCGAGGCGAACTACAACCGAGGTTAAACTTTGAGTTATGAATTCAAGTCTGGTTGCATTTCTCGACCTTGCGTCAAATTTACTTTCTCCTAGCTTATTTTTGTCGTTCGACATCCGATGATCAATCCACCGTGATTCACGGTTGGTCTACTCTGATAACACAGAAATCATTTTCTCTTTGAAAATTAGACCGAAACCGAAGATCTCCCCGAGGACGATTTAGACAGAGTTAAGAACTAACGTACGGTAAACTAGATTTTTTTTTAATTTTTTCTCATCAATTTGGTTTTATTCTACTGGCTTTTAATCCGTTCCGATTGATTATTTTCTTTCGGATTTATTTTGAATCCTCGGGCAAGCTTAAATGTATCGTTATTTGACAAGATATGGTGCGCGCTAATGGTGACGTTAGGAGCCCTAAAACCAGAACAGTGACCTTGTTAGGTGACCAACTTGAATTTTATTTTGGAAACCATTGACCATTGAAAGAAGTCATAAAAAATCTAGAGGGAGCATTGGCGCAAAATTTGGTGCGTCATCAGGCGCCACTTCTACGTCACAGTCAGTTGGCTGGCAAATGTTCTGGAGCCAAAATCTTGTTCCCCAACTAACCTGACAGATGCAAGTGCAGTTTAGCGGACGTGCCTGGCCGCTGACCTTTGCTGCCGACTCAACAACAAATATTATCAGTTTTCCGTGGGAAATTTAAATGCAGCCGTGACCACAGTCAAATATGTAGTGGCCTTTAGTGTACAAAGATGTCTTTTGTGAAAAAGATGAAGAAACTCTAACCCTAACTAAATACATGCCGTGATAACATTTTTTAATAAACCCATTTTTCCTAGCGTTGTCTCAGTCAAAATTTTCCCACCAAATGTCACTTTACTCGACAATTGAGCCAGCGATAGTGGTCACCATCCAGGTGCGTCCGCTAAACTGACTGACCTGTATATAACTGTAATTCTTGCTCCCTATGCTTTTGAGTTAGGCAAAGTGAAGCCACAAATATGACGTCTCATTAGGTCCTTCTGCTAATGGTAGATGTCACTGAACGAAATTTCGAGCTGGACAGTTGGCTCTAGTTTCGAATTTTGCACACGTTCCGTCTAGTGGACATAGGATGGTTTAAATTTTTCGTCCTGCAAAGTTGTGACACTCTCAAGGACATCTTCGGTAAATGGCGTTCTTTCATTTGGTTTACGTTTTAAAATTGAGAGTGGTGTCTTTCTCGAGTTACGGTGGACCAAAAAAGGTACCCTTGTCGCAGCGCTTTTTGGATCAAGTGGCTGCCAGTCGTGAAACGGTAAGTCGTTTATTTTACAAATATTATTTATAATTAATTTGCAAATAGTATCAAAATGTCAACGATAAGGACTGGGGTGATTGAAAACTTGAAATGGTCGGTGTAAACTCTGGTTTGATTGCAAGAACCAGCACATTTTGAAAGTCGTAGGCAGTTGACGTTTGATGTGCGTACTTAAAAAAAAGGCTAATTTGATGTGATCAAAACATCAAGCGATCTGAAGAAACGTAATGATACTATTTGGCATGAATATCTGATTTTCGACCATCGTTAGACCGTTTAATACCAAACGGGAAAATAAAAATCTTACTTGTTTCAGGTACTTTAATTTACAATTAATTGATTACACTAGGTAATCAATAAAAAAATGATCGCAGTCACATGTCCACGCCTCCGAACATTTTACTGTAAACACATAAAAGCAAGGTTTATACTCAATGGACTTGTATGAATATTAACAGTATTTACAATACCTACAGTAAACTTGAAGATAATGCTGCTCCCGATTAATCGATTAATCGATTATTTTTTGGCAATCGATTATTCTTAAAAATAATCGGATCATCGACAACAACCACGCACAGCATGATATTCACCTTAACTTTCTTTCTGGAATTAAAAAAAATGCGAAAAGATAACATTCTCGCGCTCTCATTGTAGTCAATTGTGGTCAAAGAAGAAGTGTGCAGCACTTAAGCCAGCCGTTGTTGATGCACTGTTATTTTTAAGTGAAAACAATATGTAGACAGTCAAAGTGCATATTTCTTTATTTAGCCTATTTCTCTGTGTATATAATTATATTATATACGTTTTTTACTTGAGTTTTTCTACTGGAAAATTTCGAAACTTTAAAAACATTAAAGCATACCCCTTTCGTTGAAGAGACAAACCACCGTGGACGGGTCGTGATTTAATTTATTCAGTACGATTAATCGATATTAATCGATTGTTGACAGCGATTAATCGATTATGGAAATGAACCGATGGGAGCAGCACTACTTGAAGACTGTAGTGTAGCATAATAAACAGTCACTACGCCAATTACCTTTTGCTATTTAATCTTGCGATGGATTATTCCATTTAAAATCTGAACCCCATATCTTTACAGGAATTTGAGATATCAAATCCTAATAACACACTAACCTTTCTTTTTGCCTTTTTATAAATTGAAATTTTATATATTGCTAATGATATAAATATTTGCTGACTACAATTGAGATGCAGGCCATTTTAGCTATTAAAAAGTAAATAAAACACACGAGAAAAAGTGAATGTTAGTCACTGTCAATTTTGTATCCAACTGACAATTACTAATTAAACAGCCATTTCATTTCTTGTGTTTCATGAATTATTCGTAGATTATTATAGTAATTCATGTTGCAATATTAACAGTATCTATGTACAAAATTTAAAAATAATTAGAAAATCATTAAATTCCTTACTTTTATTTTTAGGATTGAAGTATCTCTGTTGGCTGTTCATTGAGTCTTTCCTCAGTCATATTTTCTTTATATTAGAAGTCATGGTATCATTTGAGAATGCCAGAATTGCATGGCCTTTGAGATATGCTTTAACATTATCTATCATACAATAATACCAGGAGTAGTACATGAAGTTTCTTGGCACATGGGATAAATTCCCACTCAATGGCTTAAGTAGAATCTGAATTCTGCTTTTTCCAAATGAAGTTGTAAACTTTACAATTCACAGTATCAGTCCTTACATTTTTTTGGCAAATTGTTATGTTGAAAGGAAGCCTAGAACTCACTGACTCACCGACAAGGGCTGTGGTCTCTCTCAGTATGCCCCTTCATGATTCCTACCGCATGTGAACTAGAATTAAGCTTACGGTAGTTAATTAAACTAAATGGGGAATATTTGTTAATGATAAAGGGTAAAACAGATAAATATTCATGTTCTGTAATATAAAATTGTACATTCTACTTGTATACCTGTTATGTAATAAAAAATTAGTTGGGATTGTGTATGGTTCTAGTCATGCCGTTTTACCATTACTATTTATACATTACATTTTTCCAAAATGGTTTGACCACAGATATTTTAGACACTGATTTCTGTTCTGGGATTAAGAATGGTCTTGTGGTTCTGAAACCACCAGTCTCCATTTCCTTTTTTTTTTTTTCAACGTGGTTGGCCTGGGAATCAATCCTCAAACACACAAGCAAGTTTTATGGTTATTATTGAATTACTCATTTTAAACCCTGGCAATAACTAAAGCCAGGAATACTTTTCAAAACTCAAAAAAAAACAAGAAGTTGATGGCAAATCAATGCTTAAGAAATTTCATAAGATATAACTGGTTGTCATTGAAAAAGTTGCATCGGACGTTTTGATAAAGATTTTGGCAACAAGCATTCGAACAGCAAGTGTTTTTTTTATTTTTAAGTGGTGTTTAAAGAGAAAGAAGCAAATAAGTTCCCAGGTCAAAGTTGCGTATTATCCGACAGAAAAGTTATTTAGTAACCCAACAGTTTGTGTGTATTTATTAAACACTTGTGCTTCCGATCTCAGGAACAAAATGAACATTAACTCTCGTAGGTCTAAAATTATAAAAAGTTAATGACTAAGGTAATGCGAAAGCAGAAATACGGCTAATTAGGAAGTAGTAAAAATATATTTATGTTAAGACCAGAGACTAAAAGCAAAAAATAGAGTGACAAAAGCCGACAATTCATTCACAATATCGGTCAGTGGTCGCTCCCATGAACGCAAGGACTCAATGATCCGCCATTTTGTTGGCTTCACTTTGTTGGCGGGAGCAAGCAATCCATTTCTATAGAGGTCAGTGGCTAAACTGCACTCTATCCACCTGACATGCTGACATCCCATTGATTATCCACCGAAGTCTGAGATTGAGGGCCAGTTCCTCTTTCGGTCATATTTATCATTTCTTCGTGGATCATTGATGTTAAGCCTGGTCGCACGATACAAAGTTTTTTAGTCGTGCGATTATCGTACGATTATGAGAACATAACAGTCACTGCTATCGTGGAGATCGTGGCAGTCGTGGAACGTGAGTCGTGGAAGTAGGTTTGGAGTCTACTTTAAAGGCTGGTTCTCATAATCATAATGATCGTGCGAGTATCGCACGATCTTTACGATTATATGTGAACCAGGCTTAATGATGGGATTGGAACGTGTAGGATTTGAAGTCATACAAGCTTCTGAGCTTCCAAAGTAAGCTTAGATAATCTTAAAGTTAACTGACATGAGCAAAACCTTAAAAATGACCAAACAAGCGATCGAAAAGAGTCCCCGTCCCTGCTCCTGTCTCCAACCCCCTCCAGGCGACATTGAGCTCGCCAGAGCAGCGTCTACAGAGGCCCCCCAGTATTGATCCACTTGCACGTGGGTTCTTAGACTGTGGATGTGTTACGTTTTTCTATAATAGCAGAGTAGTCCAGTTGACTATCGTTTGGGAGACTTTGATTCTCTCTTTCTTCAGTGAAGATCTCTCGGAGGGTTGCATACTTAGTAGATTTACCTAAAAGACCTCAAAAGTACTTGGTAGCTTAGGGTTAAACTAAAGTTTTGATAGAGGGTTAAACTACATAATACAATGTGAATGTCCGTGACTGGCGATTTCTTTCATTGATGAAATTCAACCTTGTCATGTAACTCTGTCATCGTCCGAGTTTGCTTGAGGTCCGTATTAAATACAACTCGTCCCTCTTCATGAATGGAGCGTAAATCTTCTTTTGTCTCAATAAATGTACCTTTTTCATTTTGGCTTGAAAACCGATTGGAAATTTTTCCGCCAAAAATGCTTTCGATCTTTCTATAATTTTTCAGTAACACCGTTTCTTTTTTCCTTTACTAATTTTTATATACCTGTTTCCAACGTCCAGCGGCCGCAGCACGTATAGATGTACTTATATATAATTGCTGACCTGCATCAAAACCTGTTGTTTTCACTCGGCATTATATCAACTAATGCAGAGAGCAAAATTATGCAAGTCGAGTTTGCAAAATTTTGCTCGCTGCATTCGCCGATATAATGCAGAGAAAACGTGTTTCGATGAAGGTCAGAAATTATAATAGATAATTACTTCGGCGCTCAGCATTATTGGATATATCTCCATTAATTATCTGCATTATCTCCATTAATGCTGTGCGCCTCAATAATTATCTGTTAAATACATACTGTTATGTATGTATAGCGGAGTAGTTGGTCTTAATATTATCGTGTGTGTATTTTCCTGTTAACTATTCATGGAGGTTATCCTTCGACTTTCAGATGAAAGCTAATAATCCCACATCAGAAGGTTATGGCTCCTTTATCAACCAAGATTGAAGATATCGGTGTAGTATTGGGTAAACAGTAGGGAGCTTTAGCAAGTTAAGATTGTGTAAGCGTTAAACAAAGTAACGTAAGTCTTAATATTGAATGAAAACGTACGAATCGCTAACGTTGGAGTAATCAGTGAACTGAACTAATAATGATAAGTTGACGACCAGCTTCACGAAGATACAAAAACTGCCTGGCCAATGTGAATAGTGACTTGCTTCAGTTCAACCTACTTTCATCAATCCGTAAGTGTTTTTGAGAAGTAATTGGACTGTGTCAATTACTCGAACGATTGGAAGTAACGAGCTTCAGTGATTGGCTATTACCTTCACCGGCTCACCTCTATTCTACCTTTTGTTCTAAGCTATTGTATTTTTCCAATTAGATTAAAAAGAGAGAAGTTTAGGCCTTGTGTGTAAAATGACACGCAGTGGTATTCATGCAGTTGGTCAAGAGACCAATTATTCAGGTTCAGCGTAAACTTTCGAATATTGTTGTACAACATCAACAAACACCTGTTGGTCAAACAATGTCAGTAATTGGAGTAAAGTTTGCGACCTTTCGGTCAACAATGATGAGGTACAACAAATGCTGGAACGTGTGACTGCTTTTCCAGCATTACGACCTAGCAGTGTTCTAACACCGTTTTTAGCCTAGAATATTCCAAGACCCCGTTTACACGAACCCGGGCTGATTTTCAACCCGGGGGTCAGCGCACTACAGGCTGTTATTTTTTTATCGCGTTCACATGGACCCGGGTTGGCAAGAAGCTCATAAGTAGGGGATTGATAACAGGAGACCGGTGCGAAGTCAGACCACCACGGCTCGAGTTCACTTCTCAGACAAGTGTTTGTTTTAGTTTACATGAGACCGGTTCGAAAAATAAGCTCGGGCCATTCTCACTCATTTCGGGTGCTGAATCGACGTGAATGAATTCAGACCGGTTCGTACTCGTACCGGTAGGAAATTTTCTTCATGAAAACACGAAATCTCTCCAGACTAACCATTGATAAGACGAGCAAGATAAGCATTGTTGCTGGGAATTAACGAAAACTCGAAATGCGGTCAGAAATATTAGCAAGAACATTGCTTTAGTTTCATCCCGGTCTCGTGTAAACTCTTCAGAAGGTAGCGGTCTGAATGGCCGGTTTCCCTTATTACGTCAGCTGAATACAACTACCAGAACACTTTGCGGTTTTTTAATTATCATGCAAACATTGAATTCCCAAAGCGGGTGAAAAGACAATTGCTCCGATTAACATTACAAAAAAAATTTCGAAAGGCTCTCTGGTTGTTGTATTCAGCAGATATACGGGGTGTCCCAAAAAAAACGAAAACTATTGAAATCACCAATAACAATTTAATTGTTAGAATTTGAATGCCTTAGCACTCTGTTGGTCCCCACGAGTGCATAAATGATTGATATAAGTAATTTTATAATTTGCTTTAAATTCCCACGGGCAAAAAGTCGCGCACTTTACAAGGCGATTTTCTTACCTAAATTTTAATACATGCACCTTGTCCATATTTTACGCATCATTACGTTCAGCTTTTTCGTAGGGTATTCAAATTTTAACACTAAGCGATTTCAATAGTTTTCGGGTTTTTTTGGGACATCCTTTTTAAGGGTAACCGGCTATTCGTGCTAGTCTCGAGCAATCACCCCTTAGCTAATGAACCGAGGTTAACTTACAAAGGAGGTTTTCCTATGGGATTTCATCGAGACATCAATGATTTACATGAATAAGGGAAACCTAAAGACTTAACAAAGAGTAAATTTTAAGGGAGTGTTTGGTCGAATAATTTATTCAAAGACATTCAACTTTCCGCTTTAAGCAAGTTGGTCGAGGTTTGAAGATTGTTTGAACTTCGTGTTCATTCCAAACACTGCAAATTTGGAAGCTGTTAAAACAAACTAGTCGTTCCTAAGCAAGTCGAATTGCTATTTATTAGCGAATTGTTGACTACAACAAAGCGGCGAATCCTGCAACGAAGAGCTCAAAGTTAAAGTAAACGAGATAAAAGAATTCAAGATGACGAGACTTAGCTTTCCATCTCCAGGTAGCATATATCCATGTATACTTAACCGTCGTTGTAACTCGGGTGAGTTAAATTGATGATTTTGTTCACCTTTTGTCTACCATTTGACTTGAGTTCTGACTTCAGTCTAATGCAGTGTCCGAAAGCTGGATAATTTCAAACCTTAAGCTTTTCTCTATCATGGCTTGTGGTGCTTCTATCTGTTTTATGAAGCCTGTTTCATGGTGTAACCTTAGTAGTGTTATTCAAGAGTCAATACACTCAGGTGAGTGTGTTTTATTGAGATCTACGTCGGAGGTCACTTAGGAAGAACGACTTAAGGCGACACCGAGTACAATATTTAATTTCGAGTTCCTTGTTGGTAAACTAGTGGACGTAAATCTCAATAACACACGAACAAAAAGTACTTTAATCATTACTCGAGCTTCTGAGATGAAAATGACCTTATTACCGACACAAACTGCTATGCTGGCCAACGGTGATTTCTCTTACGAAAATTCCACGTGCCAGATTTCACATGTGAAATTGTTATACGTCAGAAGACATGTGAGACACATGTGCATTACATTCTGACAACATGTGAAAAACCACATGTAAAGTTGAATCATATTTAGCCTTTCACGTGTGAAACCATGTGGAGTTTTCGTATGTAAAACAAAGCTTACTGTTACCATGATATAAAGGTACTCTGTAGAGTAAATGTCATTAATATTAACCTACCTACATTGCTAAAGTTAACTTGTAAAATTGAGCTGACGAGCGTGAATTGAACTCGCATCTTCGGGTTTCCGAACTGCTGTTTTACCAGTGAGCTGTCTCGTCAAATGGGAACAGTTTGGTCGCTGAACTCCTTCCCGATCGCATAAGACTTCTATTATTTTAGCCCAGACGATTTTACTCTTCAAGGGTAGAGCTCCTGTCGTGCAAGAGCTGTAACCATCTTAATTAACCCATTTTAAGAGCGCGAGATATTCTCGTGACCACTTGACACTTATCCGTGAGGATGTGTGATGTTACTCTGAGGATGATTCTGAGGAAATGTTGAAATACTGCACACCCTCTCAGATAAGCGTTGAGTGATCACGACAAACTCTCGTGCTCTTGAAGTGGATTAAACGAGCGTACTCTTCCCATTTAACTCGATCGCTCAACTGGTGGAACAGCGGTCCGGAAACTCCTAGATGCGAGCTCAAACATGTAAGAGATAAAAAATGAGCTTGGTTATTCAATCATGGTATCAGAAATAGGCAGATCCCTAAGTGATTTATGATCAGCTTTCGTGCGTTCTTTTACCATGGTGAAACACGGCAAACGAGATTTTGATTTGACTTCTCAATCGCCCGTGATTTTGATGGTATTTTGACTGGGGCGTACTTTATGGGCGTGTGTGAGTGGTGTGACACCCCCAAAGTTAGTCAAAAAACCCGAAAATTTGGGGAAAAAAATTGATAGCAATTCAAACAAAATTTGGTTTGGTAAGTCAAAATCCCTTCTGGGTACTAGTTTATATTTAATTTACGCATCAGGGCTGCGGGGTTTAGGATACATCATACATGGCCTGAATGCACGTCAAACTAAATTAGGACAATTTTGTAAGGACATAATATTTTGGCAAATTAAGCTGGGGACACACCCCCGCAATCATAATGGGTTAAGTACACCCCTGAGTGTTGAAAAACTTCAAGTTAGAAATGTGAGCTGTCGTGTAGGATTTTTTCGTTTCACATTTATTCATATAAACGCTTGCTTTGATGATGCATGTGGCCAAAGCTGTACTGGGTTTTATACTTTGATTTAGGAAACGAGCTAGAGTGCTTCACAAAGCACTTTGCTGTCTTTACGTCATGAATTATTAATGAGTTTTTGAATTAATATTTAAAGGCCGAGAATGAGGGCTAGACCAGATTTTCAAGTACGAAAAATTCGTTCTACTCCGAGGCGAAGCCGAGGATTGTAACGAATTCCGAGTACTTGAAAACCTGGCCTAGTCTGAACTGGAGGCCTTTGAATGACTTCTTAGAATCAACTGGTGTATTGGCACAATGAATTACAGTAGAACCTGTATATAACGGCCACCCTCGGGACTTCAGAAACTGGCCGCTTAATGCAGGTGACCACTTAATACAGGATCACTAAAAATACTCGCTGGGCGTGGTCAAATGTCAGTTTCAATAGCGTGTTATACGACACTGCATTCAAGCAAACAATAAGAAAATGAACGCTCTTTGAGGCGACTTTACTTTTAACAAAGTTGCCAACTTGTAAATGTAGCGGTGCAATAAACGTAAAGTTATCAAAAGGTACAGTCAATTGTCTTTTGCTCTACTATGCAGTATTTCTGACTTACAGTTCACAACGACATACATCTCATTCCGTTATTTCATAGTTCTTACGATCAACGAGGAGATAAAACGGAAATTTTGCTAAAGTAACGTTGTTGGAAATAAAATTCAAACCAACAAGCAACGGAAAAGTCACTGTAAAGGGCAAGCGCATTGAAAGTGGTGGAGGTTATGACCTGGAAATCTCGTACAAGTATACGTTTGGAAGCCATTTCTTCACAATCACACTGCTCAAGAACAAGCTATCTGAAAAAGTAATTTCAAGTAGAGCTAGAGGGAAGCAGATTCGAAACAAAATTTTTTGCATCTCGTGATTTTGTACTGCAGCTCATTGCTGACATCTGGAAAAAAATTGACCATAATGAACGGTTAATTATAATCATTAGCATTGTCATTTCTATAATGATGATGGATCCCTTCTTAATCACAATCAGAAAGAAAAGACATGTGGCTTTGGGTTTCCGTTTAAGGGTGACCGCTTAATACAGGTAAAAAGAACAAAGAAAGACAAACATGGGACTGCTTAAGGGTGGCCGCGGCCGATTAATAGAGGTGGCCGTTTAATAGAGGTAACAATTACTGCATGTGTATGGGTCAAAATTCGGGACTTTGAAAACTGGCCGCTTAATAGAGGGTGGCTGCTTAATACAGGGCCGATATATACAGGTTCCACTGTAGTGTATTAGTAATGAGTGTATTGATGAATAAACCGATCATGTGAAATTATATTTTAAGTTCAGGGACTTGAACTATTATCTCCAGTCCAAGGACTGGAAAAAACATTTCAAATGCTCTGCCCAGTACTTCCATGGTATTTCAAGTTCCTTGTCATGAATATTATTGCCCAGCATATTATTCTTAGTAGCGGCATTGTTGAACTAACAAAACACGAACAAGTTGATAATCCAAATAATTTTTAACCACTAACGTTTCGTTACATGACCTGTAACATCATCAGAATAAATGATTACTATATACACGTGCAGGGAATATTTAAAGCTTAACGATTACAATCCTCCGGTAAAATAAAGCACAGCTCCTAAGTATCTTCTCTCCTTTGTCTTGCCCTTTACCGGCAATCATGCGCTTCAAATCCGACAACAATTAATCAAACTGATGTCATCGGCCTATTTGCGTATTAGTCTCCGTTTATCAAATTTTTTTCGGTTTAAAGATCGAATTCCCATGAAATTGAAATCTTGCATAGTTTACAAATTTCAGTGCCAACGCTGCGACGCGTTGTAGTTGAGCGAAACCTGCCGTCAATTGCATGTTAGAATCTCAGATCATATGGACATTTCGGTCTATACTGGCAATAAAATCTCTCCGACGAGTCTCTGTAGTGAACTCACGCACAGCAAACATACAGGATATCCCATTTCATATGATGATTTTTCGATTTTAGCCAGTGGCACTTCACAACTTGATGTCCTAATCCGTGAAAGTTTATTAATTTCCAAACTAAAACCTTCCTTAAATAAGAACATTCGTTCCGTCCCACTTTCCTTATTTTAATTTCACCATCTCCTCCTTACTAACACCTCTCGTCATTCCTCACTTACCCTCTCACTAATCACCTGCAACCTCTTTCATCACGCCTTAGCAACACTCATAAAGCAAAAAACAAATTCCGAAAAACAATGACATCTTGAAAACCCAAGATACCAGTTAAAAACAAGACGACGAATGATTGGGTTTATCTTGGGTTTTCAAGATGTCATTGTTTTTCGGAATTTGTTTTTTACTTTATTTCATAAAATTGTCTGCTGGCACCGGATTTTAGCAACACTCATTACTTCGCTCTATTTTTTTTTTGTAATCGTTAAGCTTTAAATATTCCTGGCACGTGTATATAGTTACCATTCACTCTGATGATGCTACAGGTCATTTAACGAAACGTTAGTGGTTAAAAATTATTTGGATTATCAACTGGTTCGTTTTTTGTTAGTTCAACAATGCCACTACTAAGAATAATATACTGGCCAATAATATTCATGACAAGGCTACCATTCCCGCTTGGTGTTTCAATCGCGTCTATTTCAAGTTCGCTCACGTGGTACCATTCGGTGCGTCTGATTGAATGATATACTCACGAGTTATTAATGAGTTTGAAAACGTCCTTTAAAATAATTCAGTGCAGGATTTTTTCAAATTTAGTCGGGTATACGCTAGTACAAGGTTGGAATGCATTTAGACAGAAACTTCGACGTTTTCTGGTCGATTAGAGCTAACCCAAATGGCCTAACCTGAATCTTTGGTGAGAGGCCATGTTGAATTATAATATAACGCGAGCGTGAATAGTTCTGACTCTCGTGTTAACCCTTTGCCTGTCCCGTGCATCACATATGACACACACTGCACGGTGAGCAATAACATCAAAAAAAGGCTAGACAGGCAAAGGGTTAAGTATCCGGCATCTTTAACTGGGTGAAAAAAAAAATAGCCAGTGGAGTTGGCTTATTGCCCTGAGAAGCCAGTGACGTCGACGGATTTTCAGTCCTTAAATATTAGCCGAATGGGCTTGGGTTGCACTTTGCATTTGCACCCAAGCTGTTTGGTTGGACTCGTGACGGGTTGACGACGTATTCACGATGGTAAACTTGAGTAACACTTGTAGTGCTATCGCGGATGCTTTTCTCAAATATGATACAAATAAGGTTGTTAATATCAAAAGCAAGAAGATTGGCCTCATCAATCGACTTATTCAACTGGCTATTATAGCGTATGTGATCGGGTAAGTACGTTGTATTGCTTTTAAATACTGTTTTTATTCTACTACTTATGTCCCATACAACACAAGTTAAAGGATTTGGCTTAAGTCAAAAGTGTTAGGGATTAGTTTAGGATTGCAATGGCCAGCGGCTGTAAGTGGGATTCCTTGACTGGACACCTTAGGTTTACCATGAAAAAGGAAAACAAAATCACAAATAACAAAAAATCTGGTGTGGCTTGATGAATGCCTCTCTATCTGAAATGACGCCAGCAAAAATTCGTTAAACTGTGGGAATTGACCTAATTTTCCGGAATTAAGGTTGTTCCTACAATTTATCGGAAATACTTCTTTTTGAAACTAGTATATTCTTATACCTGGACATAGGAAACATCAAATCATTTAAATGACCAATACCAAACGACAGAATTTTTGCTAAAGTGGTTTCCTGCTCTTCATAGCGCTTCAGGTATTGCATTTTGGCAAGTGCACTGACATTCTATTTTTGAAATATCAAGAGTAGGCCTGTCAAGGCATGCACAGAGAAATGTAGTTTCAATGCAAAAAGTGGTTTATAATGTACAAACAATTGAGGCGTTTACACTTGATTAATATAGACCTCATTTTACACCATCTAGTGTAAACGTCTCAATTGTTTAAACATTATAAAACACTTTTTGCATTGAAACTACGTTTCTCCGTACATGCCTTGACAAGCCTATTCTCGGTATTTTAATTAATTTTAGGCCTATTCTCGGTATTTCAATTTATTTTAAACAAGCAGTAGTGATTTATCCAATATGAGCCCTTTGATAACACGTTCATTTAAAAACTAAATTGGAAACCTTTCGTCAGCTCAGCAGCAACCGACGAGAAGTTTATCGGGAACAGACAATTTGACTTAATCACATTTAAAGACACGGAAGGGTCATGACTCGTTCCTTTGTGTTTTCTACATGAATTATAAGGGACCTTAAGGTCTACAACGTCAACTTGAACGACAACGTCTTTTAAAATTTGAGCACTTAAAGAAACCACGGTTTATTGACCAACGTGCTTCGTACTTGTGGTTTGTTTTATTACTGCTAAAACGTTCCAATCGCCCAAAAGCGACTGTGGTCTCGGGTTAAATTCAGTCTATGGTAACAGCTTTTTATACATGTGTATCCAGTAGCTATAACCTAAATGTACAAAAAGGAGGTCCTGCTGCCAGGGTTACCCTAAAGCACTCATGTAAACGGAACTCAGAAAGACCATTGACTAAGGTAACCTTCCTACTGCGGTAAACCTTGTAGAAGGGCTACCCTACCTCCATGTGAACACGCTCTTAATCACAAGATTTATGTAAGTGTCTTACTCTTTTATTGCGTGGTCTTCAACTTCTAATCTTGTTTCCTAACATAAGTGTCGATCCAGGCACAGTGGAAACAAGCATACAAGCATCTTCCACCCCTTGTTCCAAACTAACCATTAGTTCCCCCAAGGTGCAAATAAAGTAAAATTTGAAAATTTTAAGTTGTTTGCATTACGTTGTTTACCACCTATTCTGTCCTTGTTCAATTTAGCTACGTTATAATATATAAAAAAGGATATCAGTCTGCAGACATTGGACTCAGTTCAGTCAACACTAAACTTAAAGGAGCAGCATTGACTAATTTGTCGATTGATATACCTGTGAAATTCAACGATAAGAGACTGAAGAGCGCCCTTTATGATGGCCCTCGGATATGGGATCCTTCGGACTACGTTATTCCGGCAGAGGTATGGAGTTGCTAACGTAGAAGTATTAGCGTGGCTAGGGGGGGCAGGAGGCAGGGGGCAGGGGGGCTGTTGCCCCCAACTTTTTGTCCTGACAAGGTCTGTCAGTACATCCTGTACATTTAAGGTAGATGAACGATCTTCAAGCTAGATACTCAGAAAATGATTTCTGAGCCCCAGACGGGGATCGAACCCGCAACCTTCTGATGACCGATTAGACGCTCTAACCATTGAGTTACCAAGACTCAGATGGTGAGCTAAGGTGCAAGTTCGATATATATGTGCGACCTAAGCGGAAGCCACTATATATTAATAATGATTGATGTAGTTTAATGTTTGAGAAACATGAGAGCTTGGATAAATTAGGGTAGATAAACGATCCAAGCTCTCATGTTTCTCAAACATTAAACTACACCAATCATTATTAATATATAGTGGCTTCCGCTTAGGTCGCACATATATATCGAACTTGCACCTTAGCTCACCATCTGAGTCTTGGTAGTTCAATGCTTAGAGCGTCTTACCGGTCATCAGAAGGTTGCGGGTTCGATCCCCGTCTGGGGCTCAGAAATCATTTTCTGAGTATCTAGCTTGAAGATCGTTCATCTGCCTTAATATATCCAAGCTCTCATGTTTCTCAAACATTAAACTACATCCTGTACATTTGTCGGTACATTATGCTTGTCTGTAGCTGATTCCGTTTGCATTTGAATTATCAAATTAAAAAATTGTTAAATAAGCTCCGGCGAAAGTTAAGTACGGGGAAGACGTTCAATACAAATGTTCGAAATTGAATTCTGTTGAAATTTATATTTTAGAAGTGTGAGAGCTTGGAGATATCTTGAGATGATAGATGAACGATCGTCAAGCTATATCCTCAGAAATGTGACGTGCGCCCTTTTGCGTTAAATCACTTTGAAAATTTAATACCATTATACCAGCCCGAGCCAGCAAAGTAGAAATCGTTTCTTCCTTTATCGAATTTCAAATTTTCCTCCCCTCGGTTTTGTTAACTCTGATTTTTCCTCAATTATATTTGTCTGTACATTGCTAAAGTCTTGTCGGTACATTTGTCTAAAATTTCCCCTACCCCCCTCTTTCAAATTTGTGGCTACGCGACTGCGTAGAAGAACAAATTATAGCATTCTTTCCATGCCTCAAAGTTTTTCTTGCGATGTTTGACTTCACAGTTCTTTACTTGTCTTTCACAATGTGAAAGGTTTTTTAATTCAATACCGTCAATTACCATGCATACTACATCAGAATTTAGGGAAGCGAGATCAGAGTGTCAATGTTAATATTTGAGTTTGAGCTTTCAATTTCAAATGTCGTGCATAAATCTCGAAATGCAAGTTGTGAGATGCCATTTTCAACATCCTCGTTTTGATACCCCACGTTTTGACGTCAATGTTTTGCCCTCCAAAGGTTTATATACATTTAATTTGTTGGTGACTAAGACGGCTCCTGTTACAAGCTGTAAAGGCTGTAACGCTGTAATTTGTATGGCGCTAATTTTCACGCGTTACGGCGTCGCGCTACGCGTTCAGTGTGAACGGGCCTTAAGAATTAGACATGACGTGAAAAAGAGAGGTAACAAGGTCAGTTACACAATATAAAGCATTAGTGTAGCCAAGGCGGGGCAAGGGGCAGTCGCCCCCCCCCCCCTTTCGTCCTGACTAGGTCTATCGGTACATCCAGTATATTTGTCGGTACATTGAGCTTGTCTGTTACAGATTTCATTTGCTTTTAAATTACAACATAAAAAATTGTTAAAAGCTCCGGGGAAGGTTAAGTATAGGAAGGGCGCTCAATCCAAATTTTTGTTTAGGAATTCTGTTCTTTTTTAACGGTCAAAAATGATAGATCCGATCAACCCTCAAGACAAAGTGGTTGTGGTAGCGGTGATGACCGAAAAAGAAGATATGTTGGTAGACATTATAGCTCACGTGATGTGTGCCCTTTTGCGTTAAATCATTTTCAAAATTTAATACTATTGTACCAGCCAGAGCTGGCAAAATAGAAATCATTTATTCCTTTTCCGCAGAAAGAAGCTCCAGTAAGGTGATACTGTAAACTTAGAATGTATATAATACAACAATGTATTTATGGTTTTGTGATCCAACTTACTATACTTTTTCACTGTTGCAATGAACTCTTACATCTTATTTAGGTAACTCAATGCTCATTAAAAATTGTTATGGACACATTAAGAGTTGTAATACACTGTATTTTACAGTTCATTTAGAGTAGGATAAAAACCAATAATTTGGGATTTTACTTTGCTTTTCGTTTGTTGCATTAATTGCTGTAGTTACTGTGATTGCAGTTCTTCTTGAAAAAACTAAATAGTGCATGAATTTGGTTGCCTAGAGCTTGTAATAACGTACAGCAAAATGTTTTATACAGTAAATGCTAGCAAGAGTTGCGTGTTGGTTGCACTGGTTTGTACAGAGTTATGCCTTACCCTAAATTGTACATACATCAAATGTATACTTTGGGAAGTATGTATTCAGGAAGAAGGTTAGTTTTCCATTGAAAAGTATTCTGATTTTGAATCATTCATGCACAGACAAATCACTGTAAAAAATGCAGGAAATGATGTTTTAGAGGTCCTAATAACTCAAAATTTTCCGGAGAAGCATGCCCCCGGAGCCCCCTAAGTTTCAGTACTGTAGTGCCGCAGTCAGATTTTACACTGGATCCGCCCCTGATACTTGATGTCTTGTTGCTGTCGTTAATTACTTTTAGCGATTGACTGATGAATCAGTGAAGAGAGACTGTGTGCTTGTGTATATTAAATTGATCCATCTGTGCGACTCAAGTTTTTCCTGCCCTCGGTTTGATTAACTTTGATTTTTCCTTAATCACATTTGTCGGTACATTGCCAACATCTTGTCGGTACATTGGTCTAAAAATTTCCCCTAACCCCCCCCCCCCCCCCATTTTCAAATTCCTGGCTACGTGACTGACATAAAGAGGTAGAAAAATTTTAATAAAATGTAAAATACATATTAAAACAGAGATAGTGAAATTGAAAATCCGAAACCCCAAACGCCACCATAAATTACCATGAACCGCCCGAAAGAAAGAATTCGATATATGTTGTGTTCCAGCAATCACGCGTTGGTGTAAGACGAATCAAAGCGAGGATATATATAAGTTGAAAATCAAAGTACAAACTTCAATGTCAACGCTGAAAGTGCATATGTTACCTCGAGAAACGCGTATAAGCACCATAAGACTTACAACGTCAACTTCGACGACATCCTGACTTTTAAACTGAACAATTAATCATTCAAAGCTAAAAGCGTGCGGGACCGATTTCAACTAGGGGGCTAAGACCTGTTGCCCGAAAATTTTGTGTGTTGCACGAATTTTGAAAATGAACCAACCACCAAGCCACGCTTTCAAGAAAACTGCGCTTTATATCATATTTTACGCAATACTAAAATGACATCGAAATGGGTACAAACAAAACAATATTAACTGACAACACGCCATTACACTTTCCGTGACTATTGCCGCTGCCCGTAAAATGGAAATGTCTTCCAAAAAAATTGATGACGCCGGAGTCGGAGGGGGTCTACTGCCCCCTATCCTCCCTGGCTTGTACGCCTATGTTCAAGACAAAGACAGTGAATGATTTTTACTCTCCAGATTACTCTTAACTTCGTGGTTGTAAATACAACGCCTTCCTGATCATTTTGATATCTTCACGACGATATTAGATCGCGGAGGCACAAAAGCTGTTGTTTAAGATTGACTGCAACCTGGGACCACAATCGTTGACAACAGCTAGGACGTGTTGGGAGTCACAAAACAGTCTACAAGTATCAAATACGATAGTCAACAGTGGTTTATTTAAGTGCTGGGTTTTTTTAAAGAACGTCGTCGTTTAAAATGACGTATAGATCTTAAGGTCTCTAATGTCTCATGTTAAGCGACAATGTTCGATTCAAAAGCCTAAGGGCCCATTTACTTGATGCGAATGTACTATACGATTGTTCGTTCTGATTGTATCCGATTAATTCGTTAGGAATGAGTGAATTGAAAGCAGAAACTGCGCCCTCGAGACAACATTACATAGCCCAGGGCGAACAACCGTATACAACAATCCAATCCTGTAAATCGACTCAAACTGTCACATCAGTTCAACCGAGATTGACTCGGTTTCTATACTTCAATTTTGGCCCATGTTTTCTGATTAGAAATATTAGCAAAAACGTGTCTCACAAATAAGTGGAGACCCCACTTCACACTCGGCTATGCTAAAGTTTATTAAATTTGATGGTGAGGTGTTGAGCCTAGTCCGGGAAATTTCGAAAAATCCTGACCGCCTACGCGGGTTAAGCTTGGCGAGCGTGAACTGGTTCTCTGGTGAGTCTCCTAACACCATCCCACGGTGAAACATTCCATGAACTGGTTCTCTGGTGAGTCTCCTAACACCATTCCACGGTGAAACATTCCATGAACTGGTTCTTTGGTCAGTCTCCTAACACCATCTCACGTTGAAACATTCCATGAACTGGTTCTCTAGTGAGTTTCCTAACACCAACCCCCGGTGAAACACTACTTCTAACCCATAACCGAGCCGGTGTCTTCGGGTCAGTGCAATAGTGCATTCCCACTTTCTCTTTAGACATTTAAATTGGAAGATGTTAAGCTGAAATGTTTACAGCGAAGCACCAAACTTGTCCATGTTTGACAAGATCTCTTACTTGGTTTGACCTTTCTGACCGTTAAACTCAAGAATTTTTTGTTACTAGAATGTTTTAAAAAAAATCCAGCGGCTCTTTCCAAACGTAAGCAAAATCCGGAAAAAAAATCTCACCCCTGACGATAAATGTGCCCCTGCTTATTTGTCAAGGATTATGGAGTATTTTACTTCGGGTTTCTGTCTCTGCTCGTAACAGGAGAACAATGCTGTTTTCGTCATGACCAATATGATAATTACACCAAGACAGCGCCAAGGTAAATGCCCAGAAGATGCGGAGTATAAGAATGCTAGTTGTACTGAAGATGCTAACTGTGTTAAAGGACAACAAGTGAAATACGGACACGGTGAGTACTCTTATCCCACTAGGATCCATGCATGTTCATGTAAATTATATTACGTTACTCGCCATGTACTCACAAGTCTCATTTAGGGTTAATAAATACGTACAGCTCCGTTTAATTATCTGTTTTGTGATGATGAGTGAAAATTACTGATGTGTGTCCACTCACCCTCACGTGGCAATCACTAGACTTGAGTACTGGAAACCCCATTCACTGGCTATGCATCGCTCGTTTGCTTTGGTTATTCAACTCTGTGTAGGAGTCATGACTGGTAAATGTGTTCAGCCAGATCGACCAGTATCCGGAAACTATAACATGTGCGAAATATATTCCTGGTGTCCAGTTGAATTTGACCAACTTCCAATGCCTGGAACAAATTTTGGTAAACCGCTGAAGAAGTAAGTTTTCATGTATTCTAAGTCAAAGTATTAAACATTATCCTCTTATATTGCGAGAACAGAAATTCTTGTCTGCTTCAACATATGACGCGTAGTAAAAGTGCTTTAGGTTTTCCCGTTCTGCCAATTTCTTTACCCATTCAAATTCCCATCTGTTACAGTTTCCATTTGACGGAAACCTTTGAAGTCGCTTTTATCTTTCATTCCTTGAACCCATAGCCGTTTAGTGAGAGTGAGAACCCTTTTTGCATTTTGGTCCATTGTGTTGCGAGGACCTTGCCTGGCGGGGAAATCTATCCAAGTGTTGCACGTTGGAGCCCTTCGGTATATCCCTAATAAAATTTTAAAAGTGCATGCTTCTTAGCAATGTGCCCATTAGCCTAGATTGACCAATGCGACCATTGAGTGGCACAAACGTTCCCATTGGTTGCTTGACGGCAGCAGATACACTAGCATCCTGAGCACCAATTGTCGAAAGACCACATGAGGAGATTCGTTCCGGGTATTTCCTTTCAAATGACGGTATTAGGTACATCGACTCGCCAGGAATTCTACATTTGTTCATTTCATATAAATACACATGCAGAAAACGCTTCTATTCTCCCTCGAATACATCAGTTTATAAAATGTATTTTCGCGGTTCCAAGTTTTCCAGAGCAGCGAAACCATAAAATCTGGAAGACTGAATACGGGCAGGCCAACCCATTGATGTACTCCCATTTTTTTATCTTACAGTGATTCCTATTTGCTTGGCGAAGCTGAAAATTTTACCATGCTGATTAAGAACGAGATTCATTTTCCAGTTTATAACGTTGCATTGTAAGTTTTAATGTCGTGAGTAATGTTTGTTGAAGCCGTAAATGACCCTTACCCATGCTTTATACCTCATTCAGTGCTGAAAGAGTGCAGGCTGGATAATCTTACCGCATAGACTTCCCTCTCGGTTAGTTAACCCTTCAGCTTCCGATTATATCTGACGTCTTGGAAGGTCAAACCACTCTATATGCGATCCTGAGTGATATCTTTATGGAAGACCGAGAGAAGTCTCCCACATGAAAGGCAATGATCAGCTGAATGACTAAAAGCTGTGATCTACACGTCTGCGTTCCTGTAGTTTATATTAAGTGAAAGTAAATTTGTGACAGTGTCGCAAAGTATGAGATTCTGACACTCGAAAATTTGCTTCGTTTAACCTATTCTCCACCAGTGGGGGGCCCGGGGGCGTGACTCCCCCCCAGCCATGATCATTCCAAGTCCATTGGTAAATCCGAGTCAACCGTCGGTACATTATTGGTGAAATAGCAAAGGGGTATTCTTCCTTCTTTATTGTCCAGAAACGATCATTTCTATACAAAATTCCCTCTAACTACTTAAAGATTCCGACAATTTCTACTTGAGGTTTTCGAGTTGCTTGCTGATTTACTTCAATCGACATGGATTACTAAAGTTGCTAGAATTAGCAATTTGAAAAAAAGAAGAGAAAAGAAAATGGTACATGAACGCAATTCGTGTAACAAGTCTTCGTCTCCATTGTGTCCATGAAGTTAATGGACACAGCAGTGACGTAGACTACAGGAGCATGTTTTATATAGTTTGTCGGTTCATCTTCGATTATGTACCCCACCTTCTAACGGCGCGGACCTGATCACTCCTCTGTTTTCCACTTCATATGATCGAATGTAAATGCCCAATATTCTCCTTGAACGTGCCAACGTAGGTTCGTTTCCATAGAACTACAAACCAGTTCTTTCAGGGTCAGAAGCGTACGCATGATCCCAATTCTCCTACAAATGGACTACCTTGCACCCCCTGTAGCATGGTTTGAATTAGCGTTCATGATATAATAATCAGATATTTCGGAAACGTACTACATTTTTTATATAAGAAAGTATCAACCACCCATCACGAATTGATAGCCTATCATAATTAGACAAAAAAAACATCCTGAATGAAGACCAGCGTTCTAATCGCTGAAGTGTCGCGAAGGTTTGTCTCAGGCTTTGTAATCCAGAACTTTTGAAATGATATTATTCACTTATACGTAACAATACGTTACTTCCCCCATTCGCGGTTCCGTCGGTAAACTGTTTCCAAAATTTTTTCCATGCAAGATATCACAAACCAATCGAAACGTGAGTAAACAGAGACCTATACCGGACACAGTAAAGAGTGTTGTCCAGTTTGACAATCAAACATTCTAGGTTTTCACCATTTCAGAATCATCCTCAGAGATATAAATGAACAGAAATTTTTCATGATAAGTCTGACACTGCCGAAGTCAACTGAGAAATGTTAACTCTTGCGGGAATTTCATCTCGCATCTTCGTATACCGGTCCGCCGCTCTACCTGTTGGACCATCGAGTCCACAGGGATTGGAGGCGAGTTTTTATCCAACTGAAGTGCACGAGATATTCTCGAGACAACTTAACGCTTATCCATGAGAGGTTGTGCAGTGTTTCAATTCTATTTCAGAATCATCCTCAAAGATACATGAACAGAAAGTTTTTCATGGGACGATTCTGAAATAGAGTTGAAACACTGCACATCCTCTCATGGAGAAGCGTTAAGTTGTCGCGAGAATATCTCGTGCACTTAAGCTGGATAAAAACTCGCCTTCAATCCCTGTGGACTCGATAGCTCAACAGATAGAGCGGCGGACTGCTATCCCGAAGGTGAGAGTTCAAATCCCGCTCGAGTCCACATTTTTCAGTTGACTTCGGCAGTGTCAGATTATCATGAAAAATTTCTATTCGGATTCTCCCCAGTTGCTGCGGTTTCCTCCTGGAGTAACACTGGACCAATTAGTGACCATAAGATCCACGACGTGAACTTTAGCAACGACGTCTTTAAAATTTCGTCATTTAAAAAAACACGGTGTGTTGACCACCGTGCTTGGTACAAGTGACTTTTTGTGACTTTTAAAACGTTACAGCTCTCCAAAAACGACTGTCTCGATGTGGTGACGTTTGTATGCAGAACGACGACGGTGTTGGAAATATTCTGGAGAATAAAGATTACTCATTCTCCTTGTTTTGTTTGATGAATTCTTTTGTTTAATGGACGCCGTTAGTGAAGTTCAGGTCGTAGATCTTACGATCCTTGTTGGGGGTGACCCTTACTGGGGACCTTTCATTAGAATAACTGAGCTAGCAGATTGGATTATTCCGTATGAATAAAAGATATTAACTCGTTCAGTTGCCGGAATGAATTTTTGTATTAATCGAACCATTGACAATTGTTGCAGTACATTCTTAATTCTTTTTACTGTTTTCGCTCAATTTTCAGGCGAAATATCAACGATAAACAGGATCTGAAACACTGCAACTACGACCCTTACGCAGATAAAGTCTGTCCTATCTTCAAACTTAAAACCATTTTTGATGAAATCCCCGATGACGCTTTCCACGATATAGCAATAAAGGTATAAGTTGATGCGGATTCCCGACTGGCGTTTTAAAGTCGCTTTGGTCGTTAAAAAGTCGACAAGGTTGCTATTAAGGATATTAACGCTACTCCAAGTGAAACGAACCCAAACCGGGTAAGCAGAGAAAAACTCTACTTCACCGCGGCTGGGATTCGAACATGCGACCTTCGGTTTACTAGTCCGAAGCTCTACCAACTGAGCTTCCAGCTTGGCCTAGTAGCTTACTTGGTGGAGCGCCGAACTAGTAAACCGAAGACCACAGGTTCGAATCCCAGCCGCGGTCAAGTAGAGTTTTTCTCTACTTGCCCGGTTTGGGTTCGTTTCACTTGGAGTGGCGTTAATATCCTTATCTTTCACCCAAGTACATAGCTCCATACAAGGTTGCCATTGTTTCCATTAAACATTTTACAGTAGCCAGTAAAATTAAAGTAACCGTCTTCCACGAGACATCTGTCGCCACCTGGAAATGACCTTTCGAATAGAAGTGAAAAATGTTCCCTTAACAATTGTGTTTTAAGATGAATACAAATTAGAAAATAATGTACTGAGACTTAGTCCAAACCCTCTTGAATGAGGCCCAGTGCGTAAAGTATCATGTAGTAGACATATTGAATGCCGCGAGTTTGTCACAACTTACCTCTTCAAATGATCACGGGAGGTAATGCAGACTAGTAACCTTGCCAGTATATTGTTTTAGATTTGTATGGAAATCGTTGAAAAGTCCCAGTCAGCCTAATTGAACTGGTAATAGAGCGCTGACAAACGTTTCATCTGTTAAACCTTTTCTTTAAGGATGTACAGTAAATTAGCAATCTTTTAAACATTCTGCAGTGCCAAATCTTTTTTGCCGAAAGTTTCTTTCTTTGCACTTTTGATAAAAATTGATGTAACAGAATTTTCTTTAAATCTGCATTCTGATTGCCGTAATTGAAGAAACGTATGTATCCAATTTCATTAATGATCGCCAGCGGGAACGTTATCAAACGCTTTAACCCTTTCCAGTCCGTGCCCGACTTTTTAATTTTATTCTGGCTAATACCAGACGATTTTACTCGTCAAGGGGAGACATCTCGGACAGGAAAGGGTTAATAGTTCGTAGTTGCATGAGTATTGCTTCATGAAAATCCTAGTTTAACTGGACTACTGTTGTATGAAATAGAACTAGTCCGACTTCTGCAAACGATTGTCGCACCTTCTATTACCGGTTTGTTGATCCCTTCAGTTATTAGTGCAACTTGTAAAAATTTTTACGTTGTAACGTGCAACACTATATATATATATATATATATATATATATATATATATATATATATAGTGTTTGACCCGGTACGTGAACCACTCATGTTATTTTACATTACACAATGAACATTGATACTACCGGGCAACTACTGGGAAACTACATGAAAGTACTTTAACTAAGAACTATACTGCCATTGATAACACAGTGAAACTATATGTGCTATGTAATTTTACATTGCTAGGAAAATCACGCACGTGCGTAGTGTCTTATTCCTCTATTATTATTATTATTACATAATGATAGTTGTTACAATGTGAGGTAGGGCCTAAAAGACGGGGTATAATAATGAGAAATATAACACTCGTCTGATTTGATTATACGGCCAACTTATAATTATGTCTGTAAAAAGAAGCCAGACTTGGTGAATTTTCTCCCGATTTAAACTGTGCCAATTGTCTCCCCGAAATATAAGTCAAGTCCAAAGAATGAGGCAAGTCCAAATGTAAACTAATTGTTTAAAAAGGGTCATCACTTCACAAAAAGATATTCTATGGTCCAAAACCGGAGGAGTCATCACCCAAGTAGGCTATCTCCCCATACTCGATAGAACAAAAAATTTATCTCCCCATACTCTTGGTTTCCATTCAATCCAGCGTACACTTTCTAGATTCGAGGTAATCTATCACATGGCCACGGTGCTGTCGTGTTTCCACAGATGATCCTGAATTACTCAGGGGGTAACTAACTCAGAACCACTTCGGAGGGTTTTTCATCTGTACTAGTATAGAATATTGTTGTCAGCTAACTGTAACTTTATTTTTACAGACGGTCCCCGACTTACAATGGTCCGACTAACGATTTTTCGACTTTACGATGGTGCGATAGCGATATGCATTCAGTAGAAAAAGTACTTCAAATTTTGACTTTTTCCTGGGCAAGCGATATGCGGTACGATACTCTCTCGTGATGCTGGGCAGCTGGGCAGCGGCAGCGATTCTCGCATCTCTCAGTTCGCCACGCGATTGCTAGTGTATACAACCAATACTCTGTTATGAATTATTCAATAAATTGCATGAGATATTCAACACTTTATTATAAAATAAGCTTTATGTTAATGATTTTGCCCAACTGTAGGGTAATGTAAGTGTTCTAAGCACGTTTAAGGTAGGCTAGGCTAGGCTATGATGTTCAGTAGGTTAGGTGTATTAAATGCATTTTCCACTTATGATATTTTCCACTTACGATGGGTTTATCGGAACGTAATCCCATCGTAAGTCGGGGACCGTCTGTGATTATAGCTGTATGCTTTTTCGTTTGACAGGGAGGTGTCGTAGCCATTAAGATTAAGTGGGATTGCAATTTGGATTACGATAAAGATGAGTGCCGTCCGGAATATTCATTTTCCAGGTCAAGTTTTTAGAGTTGCTATCTACATGTGCCAGATTTAGAAGAAACATGTGAGCTTACAAATATGTATGTGTGTAGGTATTATTGAGTATCTACGTCGACGTATGGACCAACGCAAAAATCTTCTCATTTCTTTTTTCTTTTTCCTTTCTTTCCTTCTTTCTCTCTCTCTTTCTTCCTTTCTTTCTATCCCTCTTTTTTCTCTTTTCAGTTTCTCTCTTTCTTCCTTCGTTCCTTCCTTTCTTTCTTTCTTTCTTTCTAAATTTCTTTCTTTCTTCCCTTCTTTCTTCTTTTCTTTTCTTCGCTCTTTGTTTCTTACTTTCCTTCCTTCCTTCTTTCTTTTTCTCTTTCTTTCCTTTTTTCTTTCTCTCATCTCTTTCTTTCTTCCTTCCTCCCTTTATTTCTTTTGTTCGTTCGTTCTTTCTTTTTTTCTTCCTTTCTTTCGTTCGTTCGTTCGTTCGTTCTTTCTCTCTTTCGTTCTTTCTCTCTTTCGTTCTTTCTCTCTTTCGTTCTTTCTTTCCGTTCTTCCTTTCCATTCTTTCTTTCCATTCTTTCTTTCCTTTTTTACCAAAGTATATCTCATATTCAAAAATTTCTTAAAGTTCCTATGACGATGTTGATTTCCCTAGTAAGGCATTGCCTAAAGACGCCGACAAGTGAAATGTTTCCCTTTATGCATTACAGACTTAATGCTCCCGCTTCGATTGGTAAAGGATATAACTTCAGGTGAGTGAAAACGCAATCGAGTTCAAATGTATGACATCCCTGTATGATATATTATTATCGAATGATATTATAAATGATATTATTATCGTATGATGATATTATTATCGAATCAAATGTTCGTACGATAGTACGAACATTTGATTCGATATCGAAAGTCTGCGATGAGTGCTGGAAAACTGAGACGAGGTCTAGTTTTTTTGGGATAATTTGGACGTATGCGTGGAGGGGTTATCGGTAGAGGATGAACTACTTTTTAAAAGATATTATATTCTCTAGAAGAAAGTGAAGAAGTGTGGACCAGTTTTTTCATTTCATTTTTTCTTACCCCTTAAAGAAACTAATTCATTCATGATCAACATAAAATGTTGTCCGTGATAAAGTTTTATTAATAAAATGTTTCGACGCAACGTTGGGACATCACAAAGGTGCTGTTACACTGTGCAACTTATCTTGCAACTTGTGTCGCAAGTTTCAAGACAAGTTGCATAGAGTAACAGTGCCTAAATGGTGACGGGGACTCTCTTTAAAAGGTTGTTAGGCCATTTTCTAACCATGTTAAAATTAGCAAATTTGAAATTGCACTTGATCACTTGATTTGTCGGTTTCTTACGGATGAAATCCCGAAGAACAAACGTAGCAGGCGAGAAGCCAGGCGGAAATCGTAGTTTTAGGATAGATATGAGCGGCTGAACCCAGCACAAAACGCGGAATAAAGCCATGATGAACATAAAAATAGAGTTTTATTGGGTGCACCAAGGTTTCGTCGCATCACACAACATCATCATCACTGTAAACTGTAATTATATCTCCGCTCTGATGATGTTGCATGATCCGACGATACGTCAGTGCACCTAATAAAATTTTTTCATCTTTGTCATGGCTATATTTCGCGTTTTGTGCTGAGCACTCATATTTATCCAAAAAGAACAAATGTAGGTTCATATACGATCCTATTGGTCACCTAGGAGTTAATTTCCTAGCTTAACAGATTTGAATTACAATACAAATGACAGACCGTCACAAACAATGCACTTTCGTGGACTGTTGGCAGTTCTTTTATGATTTGAGAAGGAACACTGTGTTTGCGCAAGCATAAGATCGGTGACAAAAAAAAACTTGAATAATTCCTGACAACAAATCCTTGAATCCTGTCGAAAGCGTCATTCTACTTACCCACGGCGTTCGTTCAATATTCCTTACACACAAATGTACAAAACTATAGTAAGGTTATCGTACTTATTGTTCTCTTCATTCTTATTTTTACGTAGAGTTGCGTTTTATGACGTTGAAAATAATACTCAATACAGAACGTTGATCAAAGCTTATGGGATAAAATTTGTTATATTGGTGGACGCTAAAGTAAGTTTTACTTTTTTCGAGCCCATCCTAAAATTTATACCCCACATACAAACTAAGTATGTCTGAGTAAACTTGTTTATGTTAAACGAGTTTTGTCTTTTTTTTTTTTTCCAAACTTTCTTCCTTCAGTATAAAAACTTAAAATAATCTCGTAAAGGTTGTTCAGTTAAAGTTATTCCTTATTTAATAAGTAGACGTTATAGAATGCTCAATCACACGAGCGTTACATCAAGCAACGGCTGTCTTGTCGTATTATGTCGCTTCGTATCTTGTCATGTCGTGTTCTGTCGTGTCCTGTCATATCCCTGCTTACCTGCCAAAATATGCAAGGTTGGGGAAACAGAGGAACTTTAAGAGCACGTGGCCCCAGACCTTTCTAAAGGGATCAAAGGTAGCCTTTTAGATGGGAAGGTGTCCTTTTAACAAATATACCATTACGATTAAGGACATATAATCAAATAGTATCTATTTTAGAGTGGCGTTTCTTTTCTGCAAAAGTGATCCTGAAAGTTCGTGCTTCTTAAACTTAACCGTGCTACCTGCGCTCATAACAATGCTTATGGTAAGCAAGGATCTGTTTCAAGTTGGTGTAATTTGGGAAAGTTATTTTGCTGGTCCCAGACTAACATTTCATCAAAAATCCGAGTTGAAACTGCAGTCTAAAAACTGATCTAGGGCTAGGGTTAGAGATAGGATTGGAGGTTAGAGTTTGAGAAAGGATCAGCATCATTAAGATAGGGAGACCGTCACCTGATGTCACTCTGAGGCCAGCAAGATAACATCCTTCAAGATCCATTGGCCGTAGTAGATTGATTCTGAAGGAGGAACTGCAATCAGTGGTGTTGCTACGGTTAATTTTTTTTTTATTTTTTTTTTTGGAGGGGAGTAAAATTGTGGCACACCCTCAGGTTTTACAGCTTTTTAATGATGAAATTTATCCAGCGCGCATTTCCGTACAAAAGTCGTTGATCAATGTGGCAATTTACGATATTTATGGTATGAAATGGGGGGCAGGCCCCCGCAAATTTCCGTTTGGGGACCATGGTTCCCTGCCCCCCCCGTTGCGACGCTTGTTACTGCGATAAATCTTTGCTCAAATTGTGGTTGAACGGAAACGAGTTTCTTAGGTTTCCCACAGATCAAAATATTGAACTCCAGTTCACAAACTGTACCTTTCTTTAACTTTAGCATTGTGTTACATCAATTAACTAGTTAATTCTGGTGTATTTTATTTAGTGTTTTAATTTAGTAGCTTTAAGGATGCCGCCTTTTTCTCGCAGACGTTTTATTTTTTAGGCTGGCAAATTTGACATCATTCCACTTTTGAGAAACCTTGGTGCTGGATTGGCTCTCCTTAGTATTGTAAGTTTATTCATGTATTAGTATAACAGAAGAGACGTGAAAACGCGTAGAAAACTTTTCTTGCTTCCGAAAGTAACCCCATCGTTCATGAGGTTGAACGTTGCGGACTATGTTGAAATCCCTACGTGGACAGTTAGAAATGTTTTCCTTCAAACACACTTATCGAACGACAATCCTTCGAGTTCGAATGTTTGATCTCTATTTCCGTACAATAACGTATTATGCCAATTCTGATTGGTTTTTGTGTACCACTTAAGCCCACGTTATGTAATGGCAACGCTGAGCCATGATTTAGTATCCGTGCTCTAATATTGGTAATGGTATTGCTAGGCGTTTTTAACCCTATTTCTACTTAGTGGGGGAAAGGTGGGGCAGAATATATAATCAAAGTCGATGTCAATGTCGTCTTCGTTGTTGTTGTTCTTGTTGTCAGTGTCGATGTTGTTCTTGTTACGTCATGTCGTTGCTGTTGTTGTTGTAACATATTGTACTTTCACCTTATCTTTTGCCTACCTTTCCAGGCCACCGTAATGTGCGATATATGCGTTTTATACTGTATGAAAAGGAAGTACTTCTATCGACAGAAAAAATTCCAATATGTCAACGACCCATCTGCAACTAATTTCAGTGAGGTAAGTGCGCGATAGTAACTAGAAGAGATTCCGCAAATTTAACTCCTTCATGCACGACTTTGTCCTTTTGTCCTTTCTCCTCTTTTTGTTTTGTTTTGTTTTGTGCTTTCATTAGTTCCTTTATGATTTAATGTTGTACGACGATCACATGCACGAATAGAGTTAAGGAGAGTGTAAAATTTCGATTTTTTTTTCGTTTCATTTGCCATTCAAGATTATCATTAAATACAACACGTCGATGATCTATTCTTGAATACGCGTAACTACATATTTTCAACTTCTAAAATCGATGAAAATTTGCTTCGACGAAACATAAAAGTCTTGCTAATTCTTCTCCAGGTTAATCACTTCATACTGGAAGTCTACTTTTGAATTAGTGTTCCTCTCTCATCTTGCTCGATGTGCACGCTTCAAGACAACAGTATTTTAAAATGTCCGCTGAAGCTCTTTCAGTATAACGGAAAGATTGTTTTTTGTATGATTCTCGTTCATCTTTATCTTTCGATTATGTACAACCTCTCCTCTGATTTTCAGATGGCAACAAGCAGCAGTAATGACTCCATTGGCGAGGAGTAAAACTAACGCAGGTAAGTTATGTAACCGATAATCGAAGCAATACAGAAAGTCTAAATTTCTGCTCAATTAACGACCAGGCTAAACTTGCAGACATCAGTAGACAGCTGAGCTGTTGGGTTGCCATACAAAAAGTAGTTTTTCTTGAATACAAATGCAAATGCAACTCAACTCGGGAATTCGAAAATTTTCAAATTTGAAATCTTGATTTTATATGTAAGCTCGGGATATTTTCCCTCCGTAAATATTTGAAACAGCTCTTGTGATCAAGTAGATTCCTTTTTATAATCGAACTTCTAAATGGCGAACAATCTTCAAGCAAAAAAGTGTTCTATTCGTATGGAGAGGTACGTTCTACACTTTGCCCCTCAGATTAAGGGAATGTATAATATCCAGTGCTTTACACATTGTGTACATGTCCACTTCCTTCAACTTGGAGAACATGAAATGATGCAAAGTGAAACATAACATGATCACAACAGTGCGGATAATGATACTTTTTTTTATTTATGTTTATGATGATGATGATAATAATGATCAAGATAATAGCAATGATGATCGAGGTAATCACGATGATGACGATGCTGGTAATAATGATGATGATAATGGTGATAATGATAGTGATGATGATGGTGATGATGGTGATGGTGATGGTGATGGTGATGGTGATAATGATGATGATAATGATGATAATGATGATGATGATGATGATAATGATAATGATGGTGATGATGATGATGGTGATGACGATGGTGATGACGATGATGATGACGATGATGACGACGATGATGACGATGATGACGATGATGATGACGATGACGATGATGACGATGATGACGATGATAATGATGATAATGATGATGACGATGATGATGATGATGATGATGATGATGATAGTAACGATGATGATGATAATAACCATCATGGTTGTGATAATGTCCATGACGAAAATTGTAATAATGATGACGAAAACACCAGTGACTTTGATGATATAATAATAATGATGACGATGATAATAACGATAATCACAGCAGTGCTAACAAACGAAGTTAAGAGGATAATACCAACTGCTATTAATATACTCTCTCTCGAGCAAAGAGTAATCACACTCAGAGACTAAGTCGGGAGAAACTGAAATACAGTGTAAAATAATGAGAAAAGTCTTACTTCAGTTTTCTCGATTTGCATATGTTTTCGTTCGCTTCGAAGGCCTGTTCATATGAGGTGGACATGCTCACCATGTTGAGAGAACTTTTCATCCCAGTTTAATATGGGAAGACAACTAGGTGCAATAAACGTTGTCGACTTCATGCTCGAAACCCGAGCAACCTCAGAGGATTGGATCCAAAAATTAGCCCGCCCAGCCATTATCCCACTTCTCGAAACTGGCTAAGTCGGCATATGAAGGTGATCCGAACACTAAAGAACTAATCACGGTGGAAAGATCCCGGCTCCGGTCAAATGAATGGGCCTCATTTCAAAGAAGGGTTGCAAAGAGGTTTTTGATACTGGATATCACGAAATCGTCTTTTCTTTGTCGTGTGGAAGGAATGGTGGGTGAAGAGTAGAGTAAAGCTCTACCACTGTCAGGTTTTCAACCCAGAAACGGTGGTTGACGAAAAATTTCAGGACAGCTTAAGTCGAGATTAGCAATAGTCATCTAGTTCATACAAATTCTCATTGATGTACACGTGACGTTACGGTTGCCATGTAACAGCAACTTGAACTAGATAATCTTTCTTGCTATTATTATAGATTCAAACTTCATTCTTGTTTCTTATTGGTCGACATTCACCAGTTCATTCTCAATGTCCCGAAGCCTTGACATCATTTCCACCGAATATTGTGAATTATTCAAGGGAGCTGTCCAAAAAAAAAAACTTACTGGACGCTGATGACGTGACCACCTCAAGGCCGCGAAAATGACAAAACAGCAAAAATGGCCTGCAGCAGTTTGGAAAGTTAATCGCACGAGTCTTTTTACTGCAAATCTTTTCTTGCATCTATCGCTATTTTGAATGTATAATAAAACAATTATTGGATTCGGCTTACGCAAAATATCATGAATTATCCCGACCTCGGTCAATGTTATCCACCTCAGGCTTCGGTTTCAGCATATAACATTGACCGAGGTCGGGATAATTCATGTCATGCTCAGCCTCATCCAATAATTGTTCATTGTCTGTGATCTCAACATGGCTACCATGTCTTTGTCTTTTGAACGTCAAAGCATTGGTTGCAAGACACCCATTAAATACAATAAGGGGCGAAAGTGCAGAGCAGCTATAAACACGAAAAGTGTCCAGGGGTTCGGGACACTAAAACGCTTTTTAAGTTTCAAAGAAACAAATTTCGATACTAACGTCACCTCGTCTGAAGGAGGGTTACAAACAGTGAAGCTAAATCGATCTGCTGAAAAGCACTGTCCTTGGGTTGCAGAGTGACCAAATATCTTTGCTGTTGTTCTTCATGTTATTATGGTACATGGTACCATACTCCAGTTTGCAAAATATGATTTTGTTCCAGATCAGTTAAATTGTGTTGCTCGCTCCTAGACGTTCTCTTAGACCCATAGGGGATGCTGAATCTCACTCTTTGAAATTTTAAATATTCAGTCTGAGTCACATTCTACACCAACGCTAGACTAACTGCTCCAGCCGCTTCAAGATCCATAATCGGCCCTGTGATATGTTTTGAACCATAATTTTTCTTCTCGTGTTTTCTCTTTCTTTATCAGTTGATTTGCTGGTAAATTTCTTCGAAAAGTCTATTATTCTTCTAGCACAAAATTTGGCAGCGCTGTAAAGAGGGACAGGATATGAGCCAACTAGGACCATCAAGGACAATCTGTTGGTTATATTTCTTAGTTACCTGCTTAGAGTTTGCTTCCATTCCAATGGTAGGTGAAGAAGTTCGTCTGAAAGTTGTAGAATGAAACAAGCGTTTAACGTTTACTGAAGCCGATATCTTGCAGTGCTCACTCTAACAAAAACAAACGACATTGGACAGTCCGAACTAACCAAGACAATCAAGTTTAACAAACATCTGGTGACAGTCCTTAGCTCAAACCATTTTCTTTACAATTTACAACCATATTTCCCACCTATAATTAAGTGTATCTCCATTAAGACATTTGACTGAGTTAAAATTAACATTATTGATGATCTCACCGTAAAACACTATGCATGTACGTACCATACGTTACTAAATCTTCTATTGAATCACCACAGTTGGAACTATCGCTATCCCATTCGGAACCATCGTTATCTTCATCATCTTCATCATCACTATTGCAATCTGTTCCTACGCAGTCTTCTTCATTTTCATCACCACTCGCCAATTCGTCCGTGTCGTTTTCCTGTTTCCCTTCCCATTGCTCTTCGAGATCAGTTGAGCTGTGTTCGTCCCTGCTTGGGCTTGTCTGAGGGTCCACAACTTCTTCAAACGCTTTGCCTTTTCCTAAAATGTTCTCGTTTTCTTTGATGGTATCACTGTCAGAGTTGACCTTGCTTTTTCCCAATTCGGTTGTTCGATTGACGCTACCTTTAGAGTCATTTGGTCTAGATATCCCACTTCTTTTAATAACATCGCGGTTGGTGTCAGGAGGCACTTCGTGAATGAGCTGAAATTATTTTTTAAATTTTTCAAGTGAGTGCACTGATCTCCGTCTAACAGTTTGATTTATTTTGATATGTTTGTCGGCTGGCTGGGTGGTTTGCTTTTTTCTTTTTTTCCCTTCTTTTAGTTTCCTTTTTCTTATAGGAATTCCAATTCCTATTTGAACTCCAATTAGAAGTTCTTTTTGAATTGGAATTCTTATTAGAATTAGAAGTCCTATTACGATTGGAATTCCTCTTAGAACTAGAATTCTTATTAGAATTAAAATTTCTCTTCTAATTAGAATTTGTATTGGACTTAGAATTCCTATTGGAATTAGAATTATTATTACAATAAGAATTGCTACTAGAATTAGAATTCCTATTACAATTAGAATTTCTAGTAGATTTAGAATTTCTATTGGAATTCGAATTTCTATTGGAGTTAGAATTCTTACAGTTTACTCATTTTTTTAGTCTTTACAATCTGCTTTCAGTTTTGCTCACTTGTGCTACGTGTAATTCTCTTATTGAAGTTTCGATATGTAAATTGTAGTTGGGGCACTTTCAGGTTAGACTTCCCGTGCCTCTCTTGGGAGCCAGCACACGTCTGTTCTCAGTACATTTTCTAACACAAATACTTGCCTGGAAAAACTTGCATAGTCTTTTCTCAGGACACAAACACCCGTTGACATCAAAGGAAAGGCTTTCTTTCTTCAACAAGTCTGCATCCTAAGAAAAAATCAAAAATGGTTGTAAATGTAAATGCACGGCAGACAAGAACTGATATATGACAATGCAACGATTAGTGCAGTATTCACGAATTGAAATATAGCGTTGTCTATTGTTATGGGGGTGCGGAATTTACTATTACCAGCGACGCCAAGCACAAGACTTGTACGTTAGAATAAATCATATCGTCCCCCAAACTAATTTGACGCACCAGCAATAAGGTGAGAAACGTATGACTAAAATTTAAGAACTTTATACAACGATTAGCGGAACCAAAAGGAATCTTGTTTTAATCTTTGTTCGTGCTTTTATGCTTGACTATTTCACTTGAACATTCTTATACCTGTTCCAGAAAATGGGAGAGTTTGGTCTGCCAATGGTCATCTGGTATCTTTCCAACCTCTTGAAACACTTTCATTGGTATTTCAACCTTTTTTATAAGACAGAACGCTGTTTACATCAAATTAGGGAATAAAATATACTAACAAAAACATGTTAGCTGATAATGTCTAAGTGAATTTACCTCGTCATAAGGGTTTGGACAGCCTTCAATGAATCCGTAAGAACGCAAGAGGTTGCAATTATCAAGGTTCCCATATGTATTGAATACTTCACCTCCCTGCAATCAAAATTTTTCAAGATGGTGTCAAGTGTTAATCCTTTTACCAATGAGAACTTATAGGATTCTATTCTGCCCAAGCCAGGTTTACATAGCAGATTAAAGATGAAGGAACTTCAATTAACACAAGGAGGCAATCGGTCCAACGATATCTCGAGAGCAAGGAATTCAAGTGTATAGTCTCATTATAATTGGAAATTGCGATGAGAGGATTATTCTCTGGTAAAGTGGCACCCATATCATATTTAAGGTTAGGATACACGAAGCGTCAAGTCCCGGAGACATGTAAAGTGCCTTTATTTGTAATTGATATAACTCTATCAGCTATCCGAGCTGCTCTCCCTAGAAGTCCAGTAAGGGCCACCCCTCATGGGTCCACTGTTCTACAGGAGGAAACCGGAGTACCCGGAGAAAACCTGTGATGTTTGGTAGAGTCAAACTGGACAACACTCTTCTCATGTGTGACCAAGGTGACTTTCATCAGAGAACTGCACGGTGCCGGTGAGAAACACGTGCACAAAGGAAAAGCTTTGTCGCGGGGACAAAATTTCGTCGCCGTGACTTGTTGCATGAATTAAAATTGATTTGAATTCCTGAATATTAGACCTGTCATTTCGTCTTGTTTCACTTCTTGCTTTTCCGTTGAAGATTGCTGTCTGGCTACCGAATGCTCGTAACAATAAATTTTTCGGTCAGAGAACGTGTTGTAATATTTCTTCGTGATATATTATCCCGGCCGCGCATGTTTCATATTTTCGCATTTTTAATATAGTTAATATCGACGACAGTCTTTCGCTACTGAATTTTACAAGGTATTCCAGTGCCTTTAATATGCAAATGCAAAACTCCAGATGCCGTAACGTTGACGTAGTGTTTTGTTTAATGGGAAAAAAGCTTTACCTCTAAGATTATTCGACGAAGTCACTTGATACCTTATACATTGGTTCATTACACGAAACTGAACACTGCGTTAAAATATGGTCATTGTAGAGAGGTAGAGACAAGGTAAGAGTGAGGGGTCAAGTAAAGCAAACTCAAAGGAATTGATGACACAAAGTTCAAAGTGAGGTTCAAACTGAGTTTCGGTTTAGGCCGAAATTGGCATATTTTTAAACATTTACTTTTTCGATAGGTTGTGTAGTGACCATCCTTAGGCGATCTTCTCCAAACTCCAAATGAGCATTGTTATCACTGATGTGATTTAAAATATCTGCCATCGGCACCATTGCTGGTTTACCAGATGCCTCTGTTTCGCCATCACCATTAGGACCATAGTCTGTGAAACTGTAAGCCATTACAAAACCAGCGAGACGTTTATACAGTTGCAGTGTGTGAATCTTTGAGCTGCAATATAATGGATTGTAAATGTGAATTTGATTTCGGTACCAAGGAGTTGATTGCATGAGACCGGTACGAAGTCGGACCGACACGACTTGAAATCGTTCCCCATACAAATCCTTGTTCTTGTTTACACGAGACCGGTTCAAAATATAAGCTCTGACCGGTCTCACTCATTTCGGGTGCTGGACCGACACGAATGAGTTCAGACCGGTTCGAACCCGGACCGGAACCAAATTTTCTTCATCAAAAGGCAATATCTCTGAAGAGCAACCTTTGATGTGGCGAAGAATGTTAAAATGTTGTTGGGAAAGAAAATTCGGAAAGCAGTCAGAAATATTTGCAAGAACAGGACTTTAGTTTCATTCCGGTCTCATGTAAACACTTTACAAGATTTTCACTTTGGTGGCGGTCTGAATTCATACCGGTCTCATGTAATCAGCCTCTTGAGATTAGGTGTTAGATTGATGTGAACTTCATCCCGTACAATTTATGGCAAAGATAGTATTCAACAATCTTTGTCATCGCGCTACTTACTCAAAATATTTTTCATGCTTTTCCATGAATGGAACTACATGACCAAAATATTGTTGCTCGATGCATTTCACGTCATTGTCAACACTGTCTTTAATTCCAATTAAGTTCAACCATTCTCTCTCTTGTTCAGTCCAAAATATCGGCTGGTTGAGTATATCCTCACTTGGAACTAGATCCAAATAAGGGCGCCATAGTGAACAGGAGTTCGTGTATTCGTACAGGAGAGCTACCAAGAGTGGTAGCCATTGATGCCTGTCAAATATAACGAACGACACGTATCAGGGTGGCTACTCGCCGTTTATAGGACGCAATAAAACAGAACTTCAGCCTGTAACAGGCTACTTATTACACCTTTTGCTGTTCATTAACATAAAATATACTATCGTGAACGCCATTCTCAAACTCATTAACGCAAAACTACATTTTATTCAGTCGACATTCACTAGCGTAGATATGCAACCATTTGCATCAAAAGGCATTCCATAGCGCCAACAGACGACCATTAAAACCATTCTTCTATACATTACAGATAAAATTTCAATTTTGCAACATATTTCTCTTGCCTAATTGAAATTTTACTATCCCTAATGTACAGTAGAATGATGTTAATGGTCGTCTGTTGGCGCTATAGAATGCCCTTTGATACAAATGGTTGCGTATCTACGCTAGTGAATGTCGATTGAATAAAATGATAGTATATTTCCTGGTAATAAACAGCAAAAGGGGTATAATTAATGTTTTGCACTTAATATTTTGCTGTCTTAGCAGACCCCAAGTCAGTAGATTTTATTCACTTAAGCTAATATCTGGAATATCACAACAAGTTTCTGCGTTGCAAGTGATTGAGAAAGTTGGACTTAAATTCGACTGTATTTTGGCCCGAAAGTATAATATAACGTGACTTTGTCCTTTTTATACGGCATCAAATTGGGTACCTTTCGAGAAAGTACTACGGCAATTTTACCGAGGATGATTTCGGTGTGGATTTTGACCACAATATATCGAAGGAAAGCAAGCAAGGTATTTAATATTACTTTCAATGAAGGCGATGTTGACGACATGAAAACTAAAACCACTGGCTTCCGATGCCGAATTTGATTGAACTGGTGAATGTTGTTTTTGCTTACTTGCTTAGTGATACGTTTTCATGCGATATTACACGAAACCTTAGCATACACTGCCAATTTTATCACTGGTCGGCTGCCTGTGAACTTGTTGTCCCTCTTGATGTAGAGACTTGGCGTGAGAATGTGAGAAGAAATACCAACACCATTTGTGCGACATCTGACGGGAAACCTCGCAGCAACAAATCAGCATAGGATTGCGGGGGGAAATGGTAGAGCAATTAATAATTTTAGGTTGATTGTTACTCTGATATATAATTATTTCCTCTCGAAATCTTCAATAAAAAATTTCTGCAGGTGAGAAAAGGTATGTTCATTTGATACTAGTATTTCTTCTGCTGAGTTTAATGGAATATAGTCTACAGGGGTAAGAGCTGACATAAACTTTGTACTAGACTATTGCTTAAAATATCTGCTCCAAAAGCTCTTTACAAAAGAAACTTACCTGAACTTTTTCTGAAATACATAATTATCCCATACAGCCACCAGGATCTTTATCACTATTTCAATGATAACCCTTACCAGCAGCACCAAAATCACCATCATTAATATCACCATATTTAGCTCTGATACTACCAATGGTCACAACCACCAAGATAATCACCAAGCACCACCAGTATTTATTGCTGTATTACTAGTGCTTTATTAGTATGATCATATATTACAGGCTCCACAATCAGCATCATTGCACTGATGGTCTTTACAACCACCATGATTGCTGTCATGAACACCATGGTTACCACCACAATCATCATGATTCCCACTACCATTTCCTTCATGACCATCAATTTCAACACCACCATCAACAGCAACTGCCACATTATCACTGGAACCATCACAAAATGGCTATGACTCTTGAGTGACACCACCATTTCCAGTACCAACTGCTATTATTGTGTATCAACTGTACCACTGCCATCACCATTGCTCCTACAAAAAACCTTAATCTCCACCACATCAATGATTACCAGCAGAGGCAGCCCCACAATTTTTTCTAACAATATCTGCATTACCATCACCATGACTTGTACCAGTAATGTCTCTGTGAATCAACACTATTTTGATTACCAACACCAGAGGCCAAAAGCACATGCATCAAAACCACCATCACCATGAAGAACTGCAGCAACACCTCCATCACCATAAACATGGCTCACAGTACAATTAAAAATCAATATCATTGCCATGCCCTTTACAATCAGTACCTTACTTCCACCATCACCAACATCACCATTGCTAATTCCATCACTACTCTAAAACTCTCCACAGCACCTTAAGATGATTATCTGACAACTTCTTCATCACCACAACTAGTTCATGCTAGTTCATGACGGTCTAGCATTACATGCATTTAAGAATATAAAAATTCATAAAATAGGAATCTCACTAGCTTTATATGTATTTGTAAAACTGTGTAATAGTCAAAATATTTTACATATGTCATAAATGATATAATTATACCTTGTACTTTCATCTGGCAAGTGATCAAGTTCTACAAGAATGTTAGAAATTGAAGATGTCTTTGGTTCAAGCAAGATATTTCTAGGAATTGTGAACACACATTCTCCTTCGTCAAGCTTTTCGCTGGCAATCATACCAAATCTATGACAGGATCCATCTTCTCTGACATTTACCTAAATTGTCAGAGTTTTATCAGAATTGTTCTGATTCTTATGGTGCTAAAGACAGAAAGGATACAGTACCATACATTTTTTAGTATTATTTCATTAGTCATCACGGATGCACTGCTTCAATGTAACATGTATTTTGTAGCCCAAAATGCTGGTGTCGATGCAAAAACAATATCAGAACAAAAATAAAAAATTAAAAAGAAACACTTGTGAGCTAACGGGACTTTTCCCTGGATCCAAAGAGGAACCATTTAGAACCCTGGCTTCTTTGGTTAGTGGTACACCGTTTACAAATTTCTAAGATCCTGTTCACACGATACCGGTACGAAAGTGCACCGGTATCAAAATATCACGGTACGAACCTGTCCACACGATACCGGTGGAGGTACAGTTTCATTACGGTTTCAAATCGTTACGGTTAGCATTACGGTTTCATGCTTTTTCATACCGGTACCGTGTGAACGCAAGGCCTAACCGTAATTTCGTTACGGTTTCATTTCGTACCGGTATCGTGTGAACGGGGTCCAACTCGGTCCCTACTTTTAGAGTGTACGGCGAGTTGTGTCAGGCAAGTGATGCCAGGAATGCCAAGTGCTCGTTAGTTGTTTCAAAAATATCACATCCTCTGCATCGTATTTAAACTAAAAATGAGATTCAAGCGTTCGACCTGCTCACTTATTACATCAATCATACCTTTTCACTTAAAACCAAATCAACACCTCGGCACCACTTCAAAAAATTTTCCACGAGAGTATCATTTAAATTTCCCTCCTTCCTTCGCTTGCATTTTGGGGAATTCGCCATGTTTAGTTGTTGGGAGTGTTCGCTGACCATATGAATATGCGTGATCAAGACGATATGCGTTTGTGGCTGTCAAGAAAGCAAATTCGATTGTCTTTGTATTTTATCGTGTTTTTGACCTTTTATTGCGTATACAGGTTGTTATTTGGACAAAAAACAACTTTTGTTGATCCTACGTTACCCGAATTGATAGTTCAAAGAGGAAACGACCATTATCTTAAGGGGAATGCCGACAGTTCAAAGATCTCTGGCAGGAAGGAGTACGGATGGAGGACAGTAAAAACGGTGCAGGAAGGTATCAACGAGAAGCTGGGTAAGCTTAACGTTCATATTTGGAGTGAAATATGTGGGGAGGAGCTAAAAAGTTTGAGAAACCATGTGTTATTTCCTCAATTCCCGTCAAGACGACTTTACACAAAGACAACTCTCTTCCCCCATTCCCAAGGCAACAGGGATTTTGGTGAGAGGATATTTGGGTTTATACGTCCAAAAAAAGATGGCCTTCACCGCTTTCGTGTGCAAGGTTTATCAGTGGAAGTGTGGGTGAGTACTGATGCAAACCCAAACCACTCAAAACTGTTTGTAAAGATGTCATCTGAAAACAATGACGATACACAACATGGATACTTCAACCTGGAAATGTTTGCCGCTAAACAATATTACATAGAAATACTGCACAAAAAAGGAGGTCATAGCGACAGCTTTCAACTTCGGTGGAAAGGTCCTGGCAGCAATGTGTTTGTAGAACTTAGTGGCAAAGATATATCTCTGATGCTTCAGGATAAACACTTGGGAAGAGGTCAAATTGATTCTGATAATCCCATTGAAGAAATACTGCCAATCCACAATAAAGATCCATTTCCAGTTAGCAATGATATTGAACAAGCAAGAACTGACTTGTACAAACTACCATTCATGAAAGATGTCTTTCTTGAAAATGTTCTACCAGAGTGTGAATATAAACCTAGTTATTTGGTACATCATCCTGTGAAAAATTACAAAGGTGTCTGGGAGACACATTATAACTCACTTTTCCCTATAGACAAGACTAATATAACTCGAGATGGATGGGTTTGCCTTGGAAATGATGTTCTTGCTGAAAAGAAAGCTGTACGTGTTGTTCAACTATTTATGGATGCGCTGAACAAAGTAAAACATAGGTAAGCATTTGGTGCTGGTATTTAGACTTAAATGAGATTATTGTAGCTGATCTGGCTTGGAATTCATGGAATATAACTTTAATCCTTTCCAGTCAAAGACATCTCCCCTTCACAAATAAAACTTGTCAGGCATTAGCCAGAGTAAAGTCAAAGAGTCAGGTACAGACAAACAAGTTAACTGAGGTGTTTTTTAACAAGTTCCTGTCTGAGACATGTCTCCTTGACAAGTAGGATCTTCTGGCATTAGCCTGAGTAAAATCAAAAACAATACTGTAGCATTTACACTCAATTAATGGTTAAGTTTATAATATTGACAGAGGAAAATTTTGAGAGTTGGGATGCATTTTTAAGACCCAACCAAGACCTATTGTTGTAAACATAACTGTAAATCAAGTGTAGATGCCACAATGTCCTTTAAGATATACCCTTCTACTAATCAGCATTACCACCATATATAAACTAAATTTGTGACTATGCTCTCAGCAACCACCTTTGTAGCTCAGTTGGTAGAACATCGTACTAGATTCGTGAGGCTGTGAATTTGATTCCCAGCCAGAAGGTCCAAAGTTGCATTTTTCACAACAGGTTCTGGTCAGGTCTTAAAAATATATCCTGACACTCAATATTTTCTTCTGGGTACAGACTGAAAAGAGTTAAAGAGTAGTTTCTGTTGGTATGTCTTTGTTAGGAGTGATCTATTTGTCAAAAGGCTCACATATATTTGGACATTCATGATGCTATCTGCTGAGATGACATAGTTGTAACGAAGCACTCTCCAATTCTCTTTTTAATTTCAACTCGCTTTATTTGTGAATCCTGCAGATCACAACTCACCATCTATGTATATTGCCACACCTCTAGTTCCATGCTTTTCTCATCAATTACGTCATATGTTCACATTCCCTCTTCCTAAAATAACCATCATCTTTAAATTCAACCTCAACAAAATAGAATCTTATCAAATCGATAAAACAACACTTCACCTAAAAGTCAAGCATAAACTTAAATTTAAATCTCTTATCAAAGTAAAACGATAAGTTCAGTAATTGTTCACTGAGTATCCAAAACGGTCTGGTGGTCTTCTATTACATCTCAGGTTGTAGTGCACTTTTTCTTCAGGTCCATTGTTCATTTGAAGGTTTAATCTTCCCGCATTCTCTAGTTCAAATATTGATTCGTCCAAGTCGGAATCAGTATTTTCAAAATCCTCATTTGTTACTTGTCCTTCTTCAATGTCATTATTGATCTTAAATCGTTTCAAATTGTTTGAATGAACAATCTTTCTTTTCTTACTCTGAAGTGATTCTATTTCACAGTTACCTTCTTTAACATCAACCATGAGATATGGACCCAAGTACTTTTCATCCAATCCCCTCGCTCTGAAATTCTTGAGGAGCACCCTATCTCCGATATCAAAGCCTTTGTTCTGTTGTGACCGATACTTTGTATCATACGTTCTCTTTTGTTTCCGTTGAGCCCGTCTTATCCTTTCCATTACAATCTTTCGGAGAGTGTTTTGTCGCTTCTTTAAATCTTCTGGATATTTCACTGGTCCGTGTGTTGGTCTTGCGTCTAGTTCTTGTTGCAACTCATTGTTAGCGCTCAAACCGTCCTCTAATTGAACTTTCAAGAGTTGGTTGTCCTTTTCACTGATCTGCAACTTCTCTTCCAGCTCTTGATTTTCTCTAGCACTGTTTCTAAGATGGTCTTTCAACTCTTGGTTCTCTGCTCTTGCCTTCTCGACTTGTTCTTTTAAGGTTTGTGTTTCCTTTTTCTCTTCGTTTTCATTTTCTCTCTTTTCTGCCAGTTCTTTCAGTTCCCGTATTTTCATCCCAAGGTCCTCCACTTTTCTTTTCAATTTTTGGTTTTCTTTTCCAATGTTTTCTAGTTTTTCCTCCAGTACAACAGTTGATGGATCTTTCACAGAAGAATCCAAAATAAACAATGACTTGCTAGTCCCATCCGGAAATGTTAACTGCATTTTAGGGGTGTCAACAACAGTTTCGTTGTTCATTAACCAGTCTAGTCCCAAAATAATCTCAGATACCATTTCGTTGGCAACGTAAAATTCCTGATTTGACTTCTGTGTGGTGTTGACTTCAATGTCTAATGTTACTTTACCCAAAATACCAATTGGGGAATTGTTCGCGGCTTCTGCAACTATATCGGATGCCGACAAGGTGTCGTTGCTGGGTGTCACTGACTTCCATCATTCTTCGCTAATTAAGACCCCGTTCACACGATACCGGTACGTAACTACACCGGCATCAAAATATCACGGTTCGAACCTGTTCACACGATTACGGTTTCACATTACGGTTTCAAATCGTTACGGTTAGCATTACGGTTTCATGCTTTTTCATACCGGTACTGTGTGAACGCAAGGCCTAACCGTAATAATTTCGTTACGGTTTCATTTCGTACCGGTATCGTGTGAACGGGGTCTAACGATATTGAAGCACCAGTGTCAATAATACAAAGTTTTGGTTTACTATTTAACTTGACCTCGACCATTAGTGTTTTTCTTCTATTCGCCGGCGAAATAGCAGATAATCGTACTTTCAAGTCTCTTTTAGTTTGGTCGCGGTTACCTTGATTCTGGTTCGCGGTCTCTGTCGGAGTCATTTCAAATCTTGTGCGACAGAATTTCGAAATATGTCCTTGTTTACCACAGCGATAGCAAATTTGCGACTGCCTGTTCGAAGTATTTTGACCTGGATCTTTTGAAAAATTGTCATTGCCCTGCTTAAGGTTATTAGTAAAACAGTTATGGGCCAAATGTCCTGACTTATGGCAATGAAAACATACTTTGGTTGAAGCATTATTTCGTTTAAAGCTACTTAGGGTTGGGCATTGTTTGGCAATTTGTCCAAATCCGTTGGACGTATAACATGTTTCTGCGGTTGGCATTGAATTGATGGGGGCAATCTTCGTCGTAGGATGAATGTTAATGCCCAGCTCAAAATTCGAATGTGAATAGCCATAACAGGATAAAACACGATAAATAACAAAACATGTTAGTTTAGACAAGCTTTACTGACGTTTCGTTGCTAACGCGCAACATTTTCAAAGTAACATAGATGATGGATAAGGTAAGGTTATAAATACGATATTTACAAGGTGTGAAAATTTTTCTCCTCTCATTGGCTAATTAATTTACACACCTTGTAAATATCGTATTTATAACCTTACCTTATCCATCATCTATGTTACTTTGAAAATGTTGCGCGTTAGCAACGAAACGTCAGTAAAGCTTGTCTAAACTAACATGTTTTGTTATTTATCGTGTTTTATCCTGTTATGGCTATTCACATTCGAATTTTGAGCTGGGCATTAATATTCATCCTACGACTACGATTCCCGCCTGGTAAATCCTTGGTCAATATTTTAACGGGGCAATCTTCGTTCTACTAAATCTCTCTGTTACCGACGTTTCGGATCCTAAAGTTTGCATTGTAGCATTCGCTGCTTCGAATCTCCGCGCAACTGATAAGGCGTCATCCAAGGTAGTAGGCGGTTCTTGCAATAATTTACTCTGCGTGGCACGATCTCTTAATCCAAGAATAAACTGGTCAACTAATCTACTGGTATACTCTTTGCCTTGAAAACCACATTTAGCTCCAGCTTCTCTGAGCGAAACAGCATAAGAGTTAACTGACTCACCTGGTTCCTGTTCACGTCGATGAAAATTGTGTCTCTTTTCGGTCAAAGTTTGGTTTCTCTTTCCAACAACGACTTCCGCAGTTTAATCCAGTTATTGTAGGCATTCTCTCCTTCCACAAAGTCGACCGATTCTGCGAGACGAAAAGCATCCTCATTCAAATTGAATAATAGTGCAAGCCTTTTCTTCTTCTCATCTTTAAGCTCAACCGCTTCAAAATACAATTCGGACTTCTTTACGAACAAATCAAAATCTTCTCCAATCTTGAACTTTTCTGTTCTCCGAAATAATGTATGTGAAAGTCTGTTCAGTTCAGCGTTTAAAGCCTGAGTAACAACTTCCTCTTCTGCCATAGGTATATCTCGATCTACGGTGGGACCTTCAAAAATGTAACGAAGCACTCACCAATTCTCATTTTAATTTCAACTCGCTTTATTTCTGAATCCTGCAGATCACAACCACTGATCTGTAAATAAGACTGGAGAGCAACTCCAGTCTCTCGCTCACCGAAAATTGAAGCCGGAAGTGAAGCTGAAAATCTCACCGCGGCCATATTGGAAGGACCCACTTGTAGTTTAAGGGCTATTACTGAATTATGATTTTCGCTCTTAATGGTTGTGATTTCAACAAAAACCAGTTAGCCATTACATTTTTAGCTATAAATTGTATCTTTAGATGGTGGAGAACTTTAAACGTGGCCAGAGTAACTGAAAATCAGCAGAAATTGGATGATTTTTACCCAAGCGAAGACCAGTGCCGGCCACCTATTTTAAGAAATGTGACTAAAGTAAGAAAAAAGTGGTCGATAACATTGTGTAACTTAAGCAGTTTAGCAGTGACTTAGCAATAAAGAGGAGATACTACCGTTTCTGTATTCGTCTTGTCATTGTTTTTCGGACCTCGGGTTTACCAAGTGTATGTATTCGAGGTTTTAAATTACTGTATTTGTCAAGCGAATTCAACAATTTCTTCACTATCAATGGCGATGAGCTTTTGACGAAAATAAACTTTGGCTAACTCTTTTGCCGGGATCAATTACTGAATGAACCATGCAAACCCAATTTACTGCTAGATGTTGCTGATCAGAGAAGATGGGTTCTGTACTCATAAAGTTTCAATACATGCATTTTGTTTGCACTAGTGCATGTAGTAAACTTGAGTTCACAGCCGTTTGTTGTGATTTAGTATGAAGTTTTTTAATACGTTTTTCACGTTTTTGATATGGCTTCTAGTTACAGCTTGATCAATATTGTTGTACTTGTACAGTAATCAAATCATTCATGCAAATCAATTGATGTGAAATGTGTTGTTTGAAGCTGCTTTGTGAGTTGGAGTTGAGGGAGAACTTTTGGGTCTAAGTCAAACGAAAATTAGTTAGGTTTTTTTCTTTAAAGTGTTCACAGAGCTCAGTCTGCTGTATGGTAGATTCTCCTGTTGATTAAAGTCACATTTTTGCCCTTATCAAGTGCATAGCAAAGTGCTACAGCAAAATTCGTTATTGTTATCTTGAGAAGGAAACAAAAGCCAACCTTTATCACACAAAATCAGAAAAAGTTAAATTTATCCTCTTCTAGCAACAGTAAGAACCAAAATCTAATCTACCGTAATATAAGATAACCTCCCCAGTCACTGCATGCATTTGTGTAAGCGTTCACCTATCCATGGAAGACCAGTAGAGTCAATTGTGGTGAAAAACTAAATATATACCCAGAAAGACAGACATGCAAACATACCATGTGCAAAAACTGGAAAGCTTAAGTAACAGGAAACCTAATGACTTCTTGAGCCAAATGAATCCTATCATCATGGTTATTAGTGGGAATCTCTAACCAGTAAGCAACAGCAACTAAGGTGGTCAAGCAAAGGTTACATGTGTCAACCCATCTATCACCTGAGAAATAGTAAGATGTTCAAACCATTGAGGTACAAAGGCGAAGATTGTTAAGGAAAGGTGTTTATCAATGTGTCGCTGACCTGGAACTAGCAGTAAAGTCTGGGATCCAAATCAACATATTAACTTTAAGACAATGAAGGCAAGTCATACACGAGAATATCTCACTGAAATACGACCACGAAAACCTTACTATGAGGTTTCATGTTAGAACTCTTCGAATAAACGGCCAAGTTCGATTTCCACATATTTCGATTCAAGTGTTCAAACACATGTACAGCATGAGCGGGAAATTTGCAGTTTAATACATCCTGGGGTTTTATCAGCAACAAATGAACCAGGACTTAGGCAAAACATATCACAGAAAATTGGCAAATAATAAAGGTTACTTAAAAAACAAAGAGAGAAACAAATACACAAGAGTCTCTCACAGACTCGATAGACATCAAATTTTGAAGCAAGTATACAGACAGGTGCATTTCGCAAAATAAAGCATTTGCGAAACAAAAAAACAATTCGGAATACTTATTTATTACTTAAAATAAGATTAAGAACTTTAATTTCGTTGTCAAGTCATCTCAACCTTCCTGAAATTGGCGAAAAATGCTATTTAACCGCTACAACTCCTATTTACGCCATATTGTTTGGGACCTGGTTGGGTCCTTCCAATATGGCCGCCGCTCCTTGGCTTCCGGCTTCACTTTTTGAGCCCAGTTGTTCTATCCAGTCTTATTTAGAGATCAGTGATCACAACTCGCTCTCTATGTATATTGCTACACCTCTAGTTCCATGCTTTTCTCATCAATTACGTCATATGTTCACATAGTCATTGGGTCCAAATTAGCATGTTGTGGTTTGGAAATTTCAATGTAGTTTTAAAATGTATGAAACAATGCATTTTTGACATGCAGTGCTAACATTTCATGTCACATTAGTGCAGAAATATGAGAACATTTTTATTAAATCCATATTGCTGTCTATACATGCAAAGCTCAAATTTGATTTGCAAGCAAAGAAACTCATTGTGAACAATGATGGCAGTACAACAGCCATTTATTAAAAATTGGAATCAGCTGTCAAAAAAATAAAGCCAGTAGGGAAATCAGAAACATGTTTTTTTCAGTCTAATCAAACATTCCAATACTCAGTTAAATCAATATTTCTGATGAAGGAAAGTTTTGATAGTCAGAATACAATTTTAAGACCCAACTCAAACCTGTTGTGAAAAATCCAACTTTGGGCCATTTGGCTGGGATCAAAATCTTGACCTCACAAATCTAGTGTGATGCTCTTCCAACTGAGCTATGGAAGCCATTCCTGAGAGTATGGCCACAAGTTTGGTATTTTATATGGTGGTAATTATAATTGTATTCAGACACTTGAAATTTTTGTTCATCAGAAACATTGATTTAACTGTTAACCCTTTACCTGTCCCATACATCACATATGACACACACTGATGTCTGAGTGATAACATCAAACAAAGGCTAGACAGGCAAAGGGTTAATAGTTGAGTGTAAAGTGTGTATAAGTGTAAATGTTTGTAAACATACCTAACACTCTAATATTCAGATCTTTGTCTGGTATGGTTAGTAGTTGTGACTTAACCAATTACTGTATTTACTCGGATAAGCACCACCCCTGAATGAGCACCTGCACATGAGACCTAAATTAATGAAATAAGTGTCACACTCAAGAAGAATGGAGTGTACTGGGTCATTCCATGTCAAATCACCCAAAATTCAGAAAGTTTCCATGGTGACCATCACAGATTCCTGTGAAAATGCACCTACATGGTCAACTGTTTATGTAATGATGATTTAGAAACTTTTAGGGAGAAATATTAAATACTTTCAAAATTACGACCCATTAGATTTTAGGGCATGGCTCATTTTCAGTGGAAGATTCACCCATGACTTATTTTCGAGACCGTTTAAATCTCCATAATATGGTCACCTTTGTAAATAAATGGCTGATTCTTTCTACTATAGCCAATTCATACCTGAGGATTGTAAATATATGATTATTTTAATCATATCTCTTATAGTTTCATAACTAACAATAACATAAACTTTGATTTTGTTTCATTATCAGACTATTTTTTCAAATTTAGATGTACAATTGCACAAAAGATATTTCTCACATATTATAAGTCTTACATCTTTTGAAGTATATTGGTATAGAAGTTTATGTAGCAGAAAGCTTTTTACTATTCTGTTTATTGTTCATCATATAATAGGGTTCAAACATAACTATAAAATAGAATATGCTGAGCACTGGCCCTCATACCAGAGGAGATTTCACCATGTGGGCAATTATGCTATATTTTGTGCTTTAGCTATCATTAACAATGAGCTTTAAGCTATATTGGTATTAGCTAGAGTAAGATGCTGAAGTGTGTCTTTGCCCCCTATTGGATTAACTGTTGGTGGGGAAGTGTACTGCTATTAAAATTTCAGGTGTGTGGGCATTTATATACCATTTTAGTTTTTAAGTCTGTAAAGTGGATATTATGGGTTTGTTAAGACCTGAGAAACAAATTGAATCGGTGGATGCCATCATGCGTGTCATACTTAGACTTTGGTGCAAACAACCATATGCACTAGTCTTGTAGATTATGTTGTGTTTGTGTGTGTGTGAATAAAAAAGATTGTAAATTAGGTAATAAAAATTGTCTGTTGAATCCACCTTAGCATATACTGGTGTGTAATGACAGTGATCTTTGAAAGATACATGTACAAGCACTGAAGCAGCATACAGAAATTTGTGAGAAGAGTGTCGTCCAGTTTGACTCTGCGAAGCATTGTAGGTTTTCTCCGGTTACTCCGGTTTCTTCCGGTTACTCCGGTTTCCTCCGGGTACTCCGGTTTCCTCCCGAAATAATACTGGACTTCAAGGAAGGACAGCTTAGCTAGATGGCGAGGTTATACAGTAAAAATAGACACTTCTCGACACCTTCCCAGAAATTTTACCAACTATGCTATTATGAATACGAATGTTGACCAAAAAATACCTACATGTCATACTTCTTCCAACAAAGGTGCTGATGACACAGTGGTAGTGCACGTGTCTCTCACCGCTGTGACTACGGTTTTATTCCTGCTCCGTGCAGTTATCTGATTAAAATTACCTAGGTCACATGTGAGAAGAGTGTTGCCCAGTTTGACTCTACCAAGTATCGCAGGTTTTCTCCGGGTACTCCGATTTCCTCCTGTAGTAACACTGGATCCATACATTTTCCTCCTGTAGTAATACTGGACCTCTACAGTACGTAGAACAGCTTGGCTAGCTGATAGGGTTATCCAGTATAAATAAAGGCACTTTACTTTTACCTTTACCTTCTAGAAAACATCGTCTTAAACGGATCCTAAGTGTTGAAGAGAATCATGATAAAATGAAGGGAAACCGTTACCTTTTAGAACTTGAAGTACAAGAAGTCAAAGACGGCCGAGTACGTAAGGAAGCTGTCCGACTATCAAAATACGTATACAAACCAAAAGGAAGTAGATCGCTTTGTATTCCAAAGGATTACCAGTGGAAGAAAAACGCGACCGTTAACATCGTTGTTACTGTAGGCGGCCGCCAAGGGGGGTGGGTGCAACATTTTATAAACAATATGGCTGAGATTTATCACAAGACAAAGGACAAAAACTTGAACATTATAATTATGGATTTCCACAGTAAGGATATTGACATACGGAAAGCTTTGGAGATAAGTGGGTTGCCTCGGTATATATTGCTTCACATGAACTCTAGATTTCATAAAACAATTGGTCTGCAATATGCTATGAATGTTGTCACCAATCCCAACGACATTGTGTTTGTCTGTGATCTTCATCTTTACTTGCCAGTGACGATTGTGGATCATATAAGAAAGGTAGGTACGCCAGACTCTCATGTGATGTTTTAAATATACTGTTCTTTTATGGATGATATTTTTAGTACCAACGATTACCAATATCGATTACCAGTGTCGATTACCAATACAAATAAACATTATCTGGGCTAGCTTGTTTGGCGTTATGTGCTTAAAACGACCCACGCCGGTTGGTTGTTGAGCGGTCAACATCCCACAAGTAGCATATCAATGAACGACTACTTGTTCCTCGTGGCTAGAAGAATTCTTTCACGTCTCGACCCGTCTCTTCGATCATTACAGTGTAGTTCAAGTTAACCTTAAAACTTGAAATTAACCAGTCCTGAGTCTTTGTGAAATGTAAGACACTTGTTTAGCTTTATGGTGATTTGCTAGCATTGTTTCAATTAGGTGGAACGGTCTGTTTTGGAGAGTACAACGCGATGTTTGATTGGTCGTTGACAACTCAAGCCAGCAATATCGGCCAATGGTTATTGTCATTTTGGGATGTTGGTGGCACAGAGGTAGTGCACGTGTCTCTCACCACTGTGACTAGGGTTCGATTCCGGCTCCGTACAGTTATCTGATTAAAGTTACCTTGGTCACATGTGAGAAGAGTGTTGTCCAGTTTAACTCTACCAAGCATCGCAGGTTTTCTCCGAGTACTCCGGTTTCCTCCTGTAGTAACACTGGACCCATGAGGTGTAGCCCTTATTGGACCTCTAGGGAGAACAGCTTAGGTATCCGATAGGGTTATCCAGTATAAGTAAAGGCACTTTACCTTTACCATGAACACGAAGACCAGTAACTGACGGCATTTGTCGGGGACACTTTTTTGGGGTCCTCCAGTTGGGATATTGTATAAGGCCATGTTCATCTTGAGCCAATTCACTGAAATTAGATCATTCACAGTACCACTTCATATTATGAATTTCCTTTGCTGCTGCACAGTAACTGATCCGTTGTCTTGAATCGAAGGAAGCAAAATTGTCTCAACCCATTGATTTGATTAACCTTCGTTTCTTTTCAGCATTGTATTCAAGGTAAAACGGCTTTCAATCCTTTGCTAGTTCGTCTGGACTGTGGTTTCACTGCAAGCGAACCTCGTGGCCGATGGGAACACGACGGTTTTGGGCCAATAGCAACTTTTAAATCAGACTGGGACAGGTATATTATGTGTACAAATATTTTTATATTGCTCCAATATTTACTCTGAAAAGTTTCTTGAGCCCCGTCACCTGATGATCCCAAGTGAGCCTTCTAAATCATCGACTAACATGGACTTCGGTGGTAAAGTTAAATGTATACTGTAAACTGGACTGAAGAAAAAATCTTAGGACAGTCCAGTTGCTTGTGATTTCACCCAGCATGTCGTGGAGCCTCTGGTGAGTTTAGACCACATGTGGGCGAAATGCAGCCTACGAGTCAATTTCTTTTTAGCCCGCGACATGGGTTTCAAGATCCTATTAATGCAACCCCCAAAGCATCGTACTGATTACAGCGTACTGAGAATTACGTCCTTTGGACATGTCCATTGTGCCTCTGCGAAAATAATGAAATGCTCTCCAAAAATTTATACGTCTCATCTATCAAATTCTTGAAGTTTCTGACAAATCTTTTTGGTCAGCCCCTTCCGTTGTAGCAATGCGCGCCTGCGGTATGCCAAAGATAAAGTTCAGTTACATTGTGCCTTTTTAATAGACTCCTTTATAATACGTTTTGGTACTTGGAATGAGTTCGAAAATTCATTGTGGCCCGTCAGAGCAATTTCGTGCCCACACGTGAGGATGACAATCTCGAAGCACAAAACCAAATGTGTAAACGTGCCTTGGCAGAGGGCTTTTGCTCCGTCATTCTACACTTGGAATATTCTTCTTCGCCTTCCATTCTCTGATATCGGACGTCCATTACGTAGGGTTGATTTTGCTGAGGTGATGCACGCCTAAGAAAATTTTGAAATTTATTTTTAGTATTTTTCTGCTGGGGTTACTGAGTAGTCGTACCTTTAGTAAGAGCCGTCTTTAAAGCAAGGCGGAACAAAAGAATAAGTGGATAAAATAAAAGCTACGAGAGAACAATAGGCAAAAGACAAAAATTCAGGCGTTAAAGGGTTACAGTTGGACGACATTTTCACCACGACTAAATCCCGTCTATAATACCGTCGACCCTAGTGATCCACACCATGTCGTATTTTTTTAGTTTTTGCAAAACCTAAAAAAGGATGGCAATATGGACTTGGGTAATGTGAAATAGTGACCGGCTACATCATGACATTAGTTTGTCTCCATGAAAGATAATTGTTGATATTCTCTTTGCAGATTTGGTGGCATGAATGTGGAGAAATTTAGACATTCCTGGGGGGGCGAAGATTGGGAAATGGTGGACAGGATGATAACAGCCGGATATGAAATTGAGAGGTTGAAGATTCTGAATTTCTTTCACTTTTATCACACCAAGAAAGGCATGTGGAAGGAATCAGAAAATTAGAAAACCCTCAAGAAGCAAGTAAGCCAAAGTTTAATGTTACGTGTTTAGCTTTCGCTAAGCTAAAAACACTCGTCTAGCGACTCGTGTTTTTTCACGCTTTTCTCTGGTTTCGCGACATCACGCGTGTTTGGATCGCAGTATCCAAACACGGGAATCCATTCGGTATTTCTGAAACGAAATCCGAAGTGTCTTACCGGAGGACCTTATGTCCAGGCAGGCTTGAGAAATGCAGAACAAATGAGCTCTTACGAAAGAATAATTTTTTTATCTAACCTAGATTTTTAAGCAACTGTAAGGATTAAAGATGTAAACAGAAATTTAACTTTATTATTTCTTTCAGATGAGAATATGTACTGTCGAATGCTGAAGCAATCTTTCGCACTCTGGACTTGATGAAAGAAGCTCCAGTTTGGGTACTGTTACGGATAATCACCGAAGATTTAATCCCAGCGAGGCAAAATGGTTTCTTAAAGTCAGAAACAAGGAAGTTTTTACTCGGCCGGGATGTTTCTTCTTGGCATCGAGCTCAAAAGTGGGCTTACTCCGCGTTATTGCTTTTGTTTTGTTTTGTTTTTAGTTGGCAGAAAATCGTCGAGTTGAAGGCGCATGCGTTATTGCCGTTGAGAACATCGAGGACTCTTAGCTTTGCTCGTACGGCGTAGGAATAATGTCGATAAAAGTCAATTGATGAAAGCTAACTTGATACATGAAACATCAAACACACTGATCAGGCTTCTTGTCGACCAAGGCACTCGCCGAGCGAAATTGTGTCGTCAAGTTGTCCTGCTAAATACGCAGATTTCGCATGCAAGCGCATACGCCATTTACGATAAACTTACATAAAATTTGATTAGCGATTTCGGAAAGGGACGGTACAGACACTTGTAGTTTGATAAACAAACACGTTTGACAAAACTTGCAGCGCCCTGATTTCATCAACTCGGTGTCCTGTTACACATTTTGACCACAGTAGTTGGATCTTTTTCGCTGCGAATTTGCAAAGAACAGTTCATCCTCATTGCCTCTTCAAATGGCGTGATCTATGACAATGCACAAACAGTCCTTAAAACCTCTTTCGTGAAATTCTAAAGCACTTTCCGCTCTTTTTATCCATGGTCACAACACCTGTTAGCCACGATTTATACTGTAATTAACGATAATCAATATGATGTTATGGTAGAATATCGGATAGGGAAAACGCGTAATCTGCAAAACTACACCTACTTAATTGTTTACAGGCTGATTCAGATAAAGCATAAGAAATAACGGGAAATCTGGTTTCGCAGTATTTTAAGTAATTTAGGATAAAAGTTTATTGAATTTTCAAGGTCGAAAAATTTCACCAAATAGTAAAGGGATTTAACAACCCATTTCAAACCTTTCAAACTAGGGCAAAATCTCACAGTTCAGGTTATCAAATTTAGTTTTGCACTAACGAAAGTCACTTTAGGTTAGAATTTCACTCAATTCTTGACCTAAAAAACTTTCACCAAAAAGTGAAAGGGTTAACCCATGGCTTTTAACAATTTTTTGCCCAATTTCAAACTTTAGAAATAACCTCCAAACATGAAAGTTCAGGCCAGGAGATTTAGTTTTGGCTTGACTACAGTGATTTTAGACCAAATATTTGTTCGCTTTCGCAGTTCAAAAATTTAACCAAAAAGTAAAGGGGTTAACCCATTGTTTTTACGTTTTTTCGACCAATTTCAAACTTTCGAAATAACCCGTAAATATGAAAGTTTCCGCCAGGGGATTTAGTTTTGGCTTGATTGGAGTAATCTTAGACCATATATTCAAAAACGTTTTGAGGTCGATAAATTTGATCAAAAAGTAAAGGGGTTAACCCGTGGCTTTTTGCGTTTTTTCGACCAATTTTAAACTTTCGAAGTAAGCTCAAGATAAGAAAGTTTAGACCAAATAATTGAGTTCGGCTATTATTCCAGTCGTTTTAGCTTAAAATTTGAAGAGATTTTAGAGGTCGTAAATTTCACCAAAAAGAAAAGGTGTCAACCCATGGTTTCTGACGATTTTTCTACCAATTTCAAATATTCGAAATAAGCCCTAAACATAAAAGTTTCGGCCAGGAGATTTAGTTTCGGCTTGATTGGTGTGATATTAGGCCAAATATTCCTTTACTTTCAGATGTCAAAAAATATGACCAAAAGTAAAGGGGTTAACCCATGCTTACTGACGATTTTCCGACTAATTTTAAACTTTCGAAATAACGTCAAAATATTAAGGTTCGCGCGAAGGAAATTAGTTTTCCATCGACTTGGGACATTTTAGGCTATGATTTCGTTGAATTTTTGAGGTCGAAAAATTTGACCAAAAAGTGAAGGGGTTAACCCCATGGTTTTTGACGACTTTTCGACAAATCTGAAAACGTTCAAAATCAGCCCTAAACATGAAACTTTCAACCAGGAAATTTAGTTTTGGTTTGATTGGAGCAATTTTAGGCCAAATATTCGTTTACTTTCGGAAATCAAAACATTTGACTATAAAGTAAAGGAGCTAACCTATGGTTTTTTACGGTTTTTTTGACCAATTTCAAACTTTCGAAATAACCTCTAAACATGAAAATTTAGGTCAGGAGATTTAGTTTTGCTTGATTAGAGTGAATTAGGCCAAATATGCGTTCACTTTCAGAAGTCCAAATATTTTAAGAAAAAGCAAAGGCGTTAACCCATAGTTTTTGACGAGATTTCGACAAATTTCAGACATTTGAAATAAGTCGTAACTATATATGTTTGGGGCAATGGATTTACTTTCGCCTTTATTGCAGAAATTTTAGGGCCAAATACTCGTTCCCTTTTTGAGGTCGTAAAACTTCTCCAAAAAATTAAAGGGGTTCACCCATGGTTTTTGACGATTTTATGACAAATCTGAAAACTTTCGAAATCAGCCGTAAATATGAAAGTTTCCTCGAAAAAATTTAGTTTTCGTTTAAATCGAGTGATTTTAGGCCAAATATACGTTTACTTTCGGAGGTTAAAAACTTTGACCAAGAAGGAAAGGGATTAATCCATGCATTTTTACATTCTTTCGACCAATTTAAGCTATTCGAAATAAGCCATAAATATGAAAGTTTGGCCCAGGGACTTTACCTTCGGCTTGATTAGAGTGACCTTAGGCCAAATATTACTTCACTTTCGGAGGTCGAATAATTCGACGGAAAAGTAAAGGGGTTAACCCATGGTTTTTAACGATTTTTCGACCAATTTTAAACTTTTGAAATAAGCCGTAAATATGAAAATTTAGATCAGAGCCTTTAGTTTTGGCTTGATTGGAGTGATCTTAAGCCAAATATTCTTTCACTTTCGTAGGTCGAAAAATTCGACGAAAAAGTAAAGGGATTAACCCATCGTTTTTGACGATTTTTCAACCAATTTCAAACTTTCGAATTCAGCCGTAAATATGAAAGTTTGGACAACGGGTTTAAGTTTTCTCTTTATTGGAGTGATCTAAGACCAAATATTCCTTCACTTTAAAAGGACGAAAAATTCGACGAAAAAGTAAAGGGTTTTTGATTCACTTTCGGAGTTCGATAAACTCGACGATAAAGTAAAGAGGTTAACCCATGGTTTTTGACGATTTTTCCACCAATTTCAAACTTTCGAAATAAGCCTTAAATATGAAAGTTTAGACCAGACCATTTAGTTTTGGATTGATTAGAGTCATCTTATGCCAAATATTTTTTCACTTTAGAAGTCGAAAAATTCGACGAAAAAGTAAAGGGGTTAACCCATGGTTTTTGACGATTTTTCCACCAATTTCAAACTTTCGAAATAAGCTTTAAATATGAAAGTTTGGGAGAGGGGTTTTAGTTTTGGATTGATTAGAGTGATCTTTGGCAAAATATTGCTTCACTTTCGGAAGTCGAAAAATCCGACGAAAAACTAAAGGGGTTAACCCATGGTTTTTCACGATTTTTTAGCCAATTTTCAGCTTTCGAAATAAGCCGTAAATATGAAAGTTTGGGACAGGGTATTTCGTTTTGGCTTGATTGGAGTGATCTTAGGTCAAATATTCTTTCACTTTCGGAGTTCGAAAAACTCGACGAGAAAGTAAAGAGGTTAACCCATGGTTTTTGACGATTTTTCCACCAATTTCAAACTTTCGAAATAAGCTTTAAATATGAAAGTTTGGGCAAGAGGTTTTAGTTTTGGATTGATTAGAGTCATCTTATGCCAAATATTTTTTCACTTTAGAAGTCGAAAAATTCGACGAAAAAGTAAAGGGGTTAACCCATGGTTTTTGACGATTTTTTGACCAATTCCAAACTTTCGAAATAAGCTTTAAATATGAAAGTTTGGGAGAGGGGTTTTAGTTTTGGATTGATTAGAGTGATCTTTGGCAAAATATTGCTTCACTTTCGGAAGTCGAAAAATCCGACGAAAAAGTAAAGGGGTTAACCCATGGTTTTTGACGATTTTTCCACCAATTTCAAACTTTCGAAATAAGCTTTAAATATGAAAGTTTGGGCAAGGGGTTTTAGTTTTGGATTGATTAGAGTGATCTTTGGCAAAATATTGCTTCACTTTCGGAAGTCGAAAAATCCGACGAAAAACTAAAGGGGTTAACCCATGGTTTTTGACGATTTTTTAGCCAATTTCAAACTTTCGAAATAAGCCTTAAATATGAAAGTTTAGACCAGACCATTTAGTTTTGGATTGATTAGAGTCATCTTAGGCCAAATATTTTTTCACTTTCAGAAGTCGAAAAATTCGACGAAAAAGTAAAGGAGTTAACCCATGGTTTTTGACGATTTTTCCACCAATTCCAAACTTTCGAAATAAGCTTTAAATATGAAAGTTTGGGCAAGGGGTTTTAGTTTTGGATTGATTAGAGTGATCTTTGGCAAAATATTGCTTCACTTTCGGAAGTCGAAAAATCCGACGAAAAACTAAAGGGGTTAACCCATGGTTTTTGACGATTTTTCCACCAATTTCAAATTTTCTAAATAAGCTTTAAATATGAAAGTTTGGGCAAGGGGTTTTAGTTTTGGATTGATTAGAGTGATCTTTGGCAAAATATTGCTTCACTTTCGGAAGTCGAAAAATCCGACGAAAAACTAAAGGGGTTAACCCATGGTTTTTCACGATTTTTTAGCCAATTTTCAACTTTCGAAATAAGCCGTAAATATGAAACTTTGGATCAGGGTATTTCGTTTTGGATTGATTAGAGTGATCTTAGGTCAAATATTCTTTCACTTTCGGAGTTCGAAAAACTAGACGAGAAAGTAAAGAGGTTAACCCATAGTTTTTGACGATTTTTCCACCAATTTCAAACTTCCGAAATAAGCCTTAAATATGAAAGTTTAGACCAGACAATTTAGTTTTGGATTGATTAGAGTCATATTAGGCCAAATATTTTTTCACTTTCAGAAGTCGAAAAATTCGACGAAATAGTAAAGGGGTTAACCCATGGTTTTTGACGATTTTTTGACCAATTCCAAACTTTCGAAATAAGCTTTAAATATGAAAGTTTGGGAGAGGGGTTTTAGTTTTGGATTGATTAGAGTGATCTTTGGCAAAATATTGCTTCACTTTCGGAAGTCGAAAAATCCGACGAAAAAGTAAAGGGGTTAACCCATGGTTTTTGACGATTTTTCCACCAATTTCAAACTTTCGAAATAAGCTTTAAATATGAAAGTTTGGGCCAGGGGTTTTAGTTTTGGATTGATTAGAGTGATCTTTGGCAAAATATTGCTTCACTTTCGGAAGTCGAAAAATCCGACGAAAAAGTAAAGGGGTTAACCCATGGTTTTTGACGATTTTTCCACCAATTTCAAACTTTCGAAATAAGCTTTAAATATGAAAGTTTGGGCAAGGGGTTTTAGTTTTGGATTGATTAGATTGATTTTAGGTCAAATATTCTTTCACTTTCGGAGTTTGAAAAACTCGACGAGAAAGTAAAGAGGTTAACCCATGGCTTTTCACGATTTTTCCACCAATTTCAAACTTTCGAAATAAGCTTAAAATATGAAAGTTTGGGCAAGAGGTTTTAGTTTTGGATTGATTAGAGTCATCTTATGCCAAATATTTTTTCACTTTAGAAGTCGAAAAATTCGACGAAAAAGTAAAGGGGTTAACCCATGGTTTTTGACGATTTTTTGACCAATTCCAAACTTTCGAAATAAGCTTTAAATATGAAAGTTTGTGAGAGGGTTTTAGTTTTGGATTGATTAGAGTGATCTTTGGCAAAATATTGCTTCACTTTCGGAAGTCGAAAAATCCGACGAAAAAGTAAAGGGGTTAACCCATGGTTTTTGACGATTTTTCCACCAATTTCAAACTTTCGAAATAAGCTTTAAATATGAAAGTTTGGGCCAGGGGTTTTAGTTTTGGATTGATTAGAGTGATCTTTGGCAAAATATTGCTTCACTTTCGGAAGTCGAAAAATCCGACGAAAATGTAAAGGGGTTAACCCATGGTTTTTGACGATTTTTCCACCAATTTCAAACTTTCGAAATAAGCTTTAAATATGAAAGTTTGGGCAAGGGGTTTTAGTTTTGGATTGATTAGAGTGATCTTTGGCAAAATATTGCTTCACTTTCGGAAGTCGAAAAATCCGACGAAAAACTAAAGGGGTTAACCCATGGTTTTTGACGATTTTTTAGCCAATTTTCAACTTTCGAAATAAGCCGTAAATATGAAAGTTTGGATCAGGGTATTTCGTTTTGGCTTGATTAGAGTGATCTTAGGTCAAATATTCTTTCACTTTCGGAGTTCGAAAAACTCGACGAAAAAGTAAAGGGGTTAACCCATAGTTTTTGACGATTTTTTAGCCAATTTCAAACTTTCGAAATAAGCCTTAAATATGAAAGTTTAGACCAGACCATTTAGTTTTGGATTGATTAGAGTCATCTTATGCCAAATATTTTTTCACTTTCAGAAGTCGAAAAATTCGACGAAAAAGTAAAGGGGTTAACCCATGGTTTTTGACGATTTTTTGACCAATTTCAAACTTTCGAAATAAGCTTTAAATATGAAAGTTTGGGCAAGGGGTTTTAGTTTTGGATTGATTAGAGTGATCTTTGGCAAAATATTGCTTCACTTTCAAAAGTCGAAAAATCTGACGAAAAACTAAAGGGGTTAACCCATGGTTTTTGACGATTTTTTAGCCAATTTTCAACTTTCGAAATAAGCCGTAAATATGAAAGTTTGGATCAGGGTATTTCGTTTTGGCTTTATTAGAGTGATCTTAGGTCAAATATTCTTTCACTTTCGGAGTTCGAAAAACTCGACGAGAAAGTAAAGGGGTTAACCCATGGTTTTTCACGATTTTTCCACCAATTTCAAACTTTCGAAATAAGCTTTAAATATGAAAGTTTGGGCAAGAGGTTTTAGTTTTGGATTGATTAGAGTGATCTTTGGCAAAATATTGCTTCACTTTCGGAAGTCGAAAAATCCGACGAAAAAGTAAAGGGGTTAACCCATGGTTTTTGACGATTTTTCCACCAATTTCAAACTTTCGAAATAAGCTTTAAATATGAAAGTTTGGGCAAGGGGTTTTAGTTTTGGATTGATTAGAGTGATCTTTGGCAAAATATTGCTTCACTTTCGGAAGTCGAAAAATCCGACGAAAAACTAAAGGGGTTAACCCATGGTTTTTGACGATTTTTTAGCCAATTTTCAACTTTCGAAATAAGCCGTAAATATGAAAGTTTGGATCAGGGTATTTCGTTTTGGCTTGATTAGAGTGATCTTAGGTCAAATATTCTTTCACTTTCGGAGTTCGAAAAACTCGACGAAAAAGTAAAGGGGTTAACCCATAGTTTTTGACGATTTTTTAGCCAATTTCAAACTTTCGAAATAAGCCTTAAATATGAAAGTTTAGACCAGACCATTTAGTTTTGGATTGATTAGAGTCATCTTATGCCAAATATTTTTTCACTTTCAGAAGTCGAAAAATTCGACGAAAAAGTAAAGGGGTTAACCCATGGTTTTTGACGATTTTTTGACCAATTTCAAACTTTCGAAATAAGCTTTAAATATGAAAGTTTGGGCAAGGGGTTTTAGTTTTGGATTGATTAGAGTGATCTTTGGCAAAATATTGCTTCACTTTCAAAAGTCGAAAAATCTGACGAAAAACTAAAGGGGTTAACCCATGGTTTTTGACGATTTTTTAGCCAATTTTCAACTTTCGAAATAAGCCGTAAATATGAAAGTTTGGATCAGGGTATTTCGTTTTGGCTTGATTAGAGTGATCTTAGGTCAAATATTCTTTCACTTTCGGAGTTCGAAAAACTCGACGAAAAAGTAAAGAGGTTAACCCATGGTTTTTGACGATTTTTTAGCCAATTTTCAACTTTCGAAATAAGCCTTAAATATGAAAGTTTAGACCAGACCATTTAGTTTTGGATTGATTAGAGTCATCTTAGGCCAAATATTTTTTCACTTTCAGAAGTCGAAAAATTCGACGAAAAAGTAAAGGGGTTAACCCATGCTTTTTCACGATTTTTCCACCAATTCCAAACTTTCGAAATAAGCTTTAAATATGAAAGTTTGGGCAAGGGGTTTTAGTTTTGGATTGATTAGAGTGATCTTTGGCAAAATATTGCTTCACTTTCGGAAGTCGAAAAATCCGACGAAAAACTAAAGGGGTTAACCCATGGTTTTTCACGATTTTTTAGCCAATTTTCAACTTTCGAAATAAGCCGTAAATATGAAAGTTTGGATCAGGGTATTTCGTTTTGGCTTGATTAGAGTGATCTTAGGTCAAATATTCTTTCACTTTCGGAGTTCGAAAAACTAGACGAGAAAGTAAAGAGGTTAACCCATAGTTTTTGACGATTTTTCCACCAATTTCAAACTTCCGAAATAAGCCTTAAATATGAAAGTTTAGACCAGACAATTTAGTTTTGGATTGATTAGAGTCATATTAGGCCAAATATTTTTTCACTTTCAGAAGTCGAAAAATTCGACGAAATAGTAAAGGGGTTAACCCATGGTTTTTGACGATTTTTTGACCAATTCCAAACTTTCGAAATAAGCTTTAAATATGAAAGTTTGGGAGAGGGGTTTTAGTTTTGGATTGATTAGAGTGATCTTTGGCAAAATATTGCTTCACTTTCGGAAGTCGAAAAATCCGACGAAAAAGTAAAGGGGTTAACCCATGGTTTTTGACGATTTTTCCACCAATTTCAAACTTTCGAAATAAGCTTTAAATATGAAAGTTTGGGCCAGGGGTTTTAGTTTTGGATTGATTAGAGTGATCTTTGGCAAAATATTGCTTCACTTTCGGAAGTCGAAAAATCCGACGAAAAAGTAAAGGGGTTAACCCATGGTTTTTGACGATTTTTCCACCAATTTCAAACTTTCGAAATAAGCTTTAAATATGAAAGTTTGGGCAAGGGGTTTTAGTTTTGGATTGATTAGAGTGATTTTAGGTCAAATATTCTTTCACTTTCGGAGTTTGAAAAACTCGACGAGAAAGTAAAGAGGTTAACCCATGGCTTTTCACGATTTTTTCACCAATTTCAAACTTTCGAAATAAGCTTTAAATATGAAAGTTTGGGCAAGAGGTTTTAGTTTTGGATTGATTAGAGTCATCTTATGCCAAATATTTTTTCACTTTAGAAGTCGAAAAATTCGACGAAAAAGTAAAGGGGTTAACCCATGGTTTTTGACGATTTTTTGACCAATTCCAAACTTTCGAAATAAGCTTTAAATATGAAAGTTTGGGAGAGGGTTTTAGTTTTGGATTGATTAGAGTGATCTTTGGCAAAATATTGCTTCACTTTCGGAAGTCGAAAAATCCGACGAAAAAGTAAAGGGGTTAACCCATGGTTTTTGACGATTTTTCCACCAATTTCAAACTTTCGAAATAAGCTTTAAATATGAAAGTTTGGGCCAGGGGTTTTAGTTTTGGATTGATTAGAGTGATCTTTGGCAAAATATTGCTTCACTTTCGGAAGTCGAAAAATCCGACGAAAAACTAAAGGGGTTAACCCATGGTTTTTGACGATTTTTTAGCCAATTTTCAACTTTCGAAATAAGCCGTAAATATGAAAGTTTGGATCAGGGTATTTCGTTTTGGCTTGATTAGAGTGATCTTAGGTCAAATATTCTTTCACTTTCGGAGTTCGAAAAACTCGACGAAAAAGTAAAGAGGTTAACCCATGGTTTTTGACGATTTTTTAGCCAATTTTCAACTTTCGAAATAAGCCTTAAATATGAAAGTTTAGACCAGACCATTTAGTTTTGGATTGATTAGAGTCATCTTAGGCCAAATATTTTTTCACTTTCAGAAGTCGAAAAATTCGACGAAAAAGTAAAGGGGTTAACCCATGCTTTTTCACGATTTTTCCACCAATTCCAAACTTTCGAAATAAGCTTTAAATATGAAAGTTTGGGCAAGGGGTTTTAGTTTTGGATTGATTAGAGTGATCTTTGGCAAAATATTGCTTCACTTTCGGAAGTCGAAAAATCCGACGAAAAACTAAAGGGGTTAACCCATGGTTTTTCACGATTTTTTAGCCAATTTTCAGCTTTCGAAATAAGCCGTAGATATGAAAGTTTGGGACAGGGTATTTCGTTTTGGCTTGATTGGAGTGATCTTAGGTCAAATATTCTTTCACTTTCGGAGTTCGAAAAACTCGACGAGAAAGTAAAGAGATTTACCCATGGTTTTTGACGATTTTTTAGCCAATTTCAAACTTTCGAAATAAGCTTTAAATATGAAAGTTTGGGCAAGGGGTTTTAGTTTTCGATTGATTAGAGTCATCTTATGCCAAATATTTTTTCACTTTAGAAGTCGAAAAATTCGACGAAAAAGTAAAGGGTTTAACCCATGGTTTTTGACGATTTTTTGACCAATTCCAAACTTTCGAAATAAGCTTTAAATATGAAAGTTTGGGAGAGGGGTTTTAGTTTTGGATTGATTAGAGTGATCTTTGGCAAAATATTGCTTCACTTTCGGAAGTCGAAAAATCCGACGAAAAACTAAAGGGGTTAACCCATGGTTTTTCACGATTTTTTAGCCAATTTTCAACTTTCGAAATAAGCCGTAAATATGAAAGTTTGGATCAGGGTATTTCGTTTTGGCTTGATTAGAATGATCTTAGGTCAAATATTCTTTCACTTTCGGAGTTCGAAAAACTCGACGAGAAAGTAAAGAGGTTAACCCATAGTTTTTGACGATTTTTCCACCAATTTCAAACTTCCGAAATAAGCCTTAAATATGAAAGTTTAGACCAGACCATTTAGTTTTGGATTGATTAGAGTCATCTTAGGCCAAATATTTTTTCACTTTCAGAAGTCGAAAAACTCGACGAAAAAGTAATGGGGTTAACCCATGGTTTTTGACGATTTTTCCACCAATTCCAAACTTTCGAAATAAGCTTTAAATATGAAAGTTTGGGAGAGGGGTTTTAGTTTTGGATTGATTAGAGTGATCTTTGGCAAAATATTGCTTCACTTTCGGAAGTCGAAAAATCCGACGAAAAACTAAAGGGGTTAACCCATGGTTTTTCACGATTTTTTAGCCAATTTTCAGCTTTCGAAATAAGCCGTAAATATGAAAGTTTGGGACAGGGTATTTCGTTTTGGCTTGATTGGAGTGATCTTAGGTCAAATATTCTTTCACTTTCGGAGTTCGAAAAACTCGACGAGAAAGTAAAGAGGTTAACCCATGGTTTTTCACGATTTTTCCACCAATTTAAAACTTTCGAAATAAGCTTTAAATATGAAAGTTTGGGCAAGGGGTTTTAGTTTTGGATTGATTAGAGTCATCTTATGCCAAATATTTTTTCACTTTAGAAGTCGAAAAATTCGACGAAAAAGTAAAGGGGTTAACCCATGGTTTTTGACGATTTTTTGACCAATTCCAAACTTTCGAAATAAGCTTTAAATATGAAAGTTTGGGAGAGAGGTTTTAGTTTTGGATTGATTAGAGTGATCTTTGGCAAAATATTGCTTCACTTTCGGAAGTCGAAAAATCCGACGAAAATCTAAAGGGGTTAACCCATGGTTTTTCACGATTTTTTAGCCAATTTTCAACTTTCGAAATAAGCCGTAAATATGAAAGTTTGGATCAGGGTATTTCGTTTTGGCTTGATTAGAATGATCTTAGGTCAAATATTCTTTCACTTTCGGAGTTCGAAAAACTCGACGAGAAAGTAAAGAGGTTAACCCATAGTTTTTGACGATTTTTCCACCAATTTCAAACTTCCGAAATAAGCCTTAAATATGAAAGTTTAGACCAGACCATTTAGTTTTGGATTGATTAGAGTCATCTTAGGCCAAATATTTTTTCACTTTCAGAAGTCGAAAAATTCGACGAAAAAGTAAAGGGGTTAACCCATGGTTTTTCACGATTTTTCCACCAATTCCAAACTTTCGAAATAAGCTTTAAATATGAAAGTTTGGGAGAGGGGTTTTAGTTTTGGATTGATTAGAGTGATCTTTGGCAAAATATTGCTTCACTTTCGGAAGTCGAAAAATCCGACGAAAAACTAAAGGGGTTAACCCATGGTTTTTCACGATTTTTTAGCCAATTTTCAGCTTTCGAAATAAGCCGTAAATATGAAAGTTTGGGACAGGGTATTTCGTTTTGGCTTGATTGGAGTGATCTTAGGTCAAATATTCTTTCACTTTCGGAGTTCGAAAAACTCGACGAGAAAGTAAAGAGGTTAACCCATGGTTTTTCACGATTTTTCCACCAATTTCAAACTTTCGAAATAAGCTTTAAATATGAAAGTTTGGGCAAGGGGTTTTAGTTTTGGATTGATTAGAGTCATCTTATGCCAAATATTTTTTCACTTTCAGAAGTCGAAAAATTCGACGAAAAAGTAAAGGGGTTAACCCATGGTTTTTGACGATTTTTCCACCAATTTCAAACTTTCGAAATAAGCTTTAAATATGAAAGTTTGGGCAAGGGGTTTTAGTTTTGGATTGATTAGAGTGATTTTAGGTCAAATATTCTTTCACTTTCGGAGTTTGAAAAACTCGACGAGAAAGTAAAGAGGTTAACCCATGGTTTTTCACGATTTTTCCACCAATTTCAAACTTTCGAAAAAAGCTTTAAATATGAAAGTTTGGGCAAGAGGTTTTAGTTTTGGATTGATTAGAGTCATCTTATGCCAAATATTTTTTCACTTTAGAAGTCGAAAAACTCGACGAAAAAGTAAAGGGGTTAACCCATGGTTTTTGACGATTTTTTGACCAATTCCAAACTTTCGAAATAAGCTTTAAATATGAAAGTTTGTGAGAGGGTTTTAGTTTTGGATTGATTAGAGTGATCTTTGGCAAAATATTGCTTCACTTTCGGAAGTCGAAAAATCCGACGAAAAAGTAAAGGGGTTAACCCATGGTTTTTGACGATTTTTCCACCAATTTCAAACTTTCGAAATAAGCTTTAAATATGAAAGTTTGGGCAAGGGGTTTTAGTTTTGGATTGATTAGAGTGATCTTTGGCAAAATATTGCTTCACTTTCGGAAGTCGAAAAATCTGACGAAAAAGTAAAGGGGTTAACCCATGGTTTTTGACGATTTTTCCACCAATTTCAAACTTTCGAAATAAGCTTTAAATATGAAAATTTAGGCCAGGGGTTTTAGTTTTGGATTGATTAGAGTGATCTTTGGCAAAATATTGCTTCACTTTCGGAAGTCGAAAAATCCGACGAAAAACTAAAGGGGTTAACCCATGGTTTTTCACGATTTTTTAGCGAATTTTCAACTTTCGAAATAAGCCGTAAATATGAAAGTTTGGATCAGGGTATTTCGTTTTGGCTTGATTAGAGTGATTTTAGGTCAAATATTCTTTCACTTTCGGAGTTCGAAAAACTCGACGAGAAAGTAAAGAGGTTAACCCATGGTTTTTGACGATTTTTCCACCAATTTCAAACTTTCGAAATAAGCCTTAAATATGAAAGTTTAGACCAGACCATTTAGTTTTGGATTGATTAGAGTCATCTTAGGCCAAATATTTTTTCACTTTCAGAAGTCGAAAAATTCGACGAAATAGTAAAGGGGTTAACCCATGGTTTTTGACGATTTTTTGACCAATTCCAAACTTTCGAAATAAGCTTTAAATATGAAAGTTTGGGAGAGGGGTTTTAGTTTTGGATTGATTAGAGTGATCTTTGGCAAAATATTGCTTCACTTTCGGAAGTCGAAAAATCCGACGAAAAAGTAAAGGGGTTAACCCATGGTTTTTGACGATTTTTCCACCAATTTCAAACTTTCGAAATAAGCTTTAAATATGAAAGTTTGGGCCAGGGGTTTTAGTTTTGGATTGATTAGAGTGATCTTTGGCAAAATATTGCTTCACTTTCGGAAGTCGAAAAATCCGACGAAAAAGTAAAGGGGTTAACCCATGGTTTTTGACGATTTTTCCACCAATTTCAAACTTTCGAAATAAGCTTTAAATATGAAAGTTTGGGCAAGGGGTTTTAGTTTTGGATTGATTAGAGTGATTTTAGGTCAAATATTCTTTCACTTTCGGAGTTTGAAAAACTCGACGAGAAAGTAAAGAGGTTAACCCATGGCTTTTCACGATTTTTTCACCAATTTCAAACTTTCGAAATAAGCTTTAAATATGAAAGTTTGGGCAAGAGGTTTTAGTTTTGGATTGATTAGAGTCATCTTATGCCAAATATTTTTTCACTTTAGAAGTCGAAAAATTCGACGAAAAAGTAAAGGGGTTAACCCATGGTTTTTGACGATTTTTTGACCAATTCCAAACTTTCGAAATAAGCTTTAAATATGAAAGTTTGGGAGAGGGTTTTAGTTTTGGATTGATTAGAGTGATCTTTGGCAAAATATTGCTTCACTTTCGGAAGTCGAAAAATCCGACGAAAAAGTAAAGGGGTTAACCCATGGTTTTTGACGATTTTTCCACCAATTTCAAACTTTCGAAATAAGCTTTAAATATGAAAGTTTGGGCCAGGGGTTTTAGTTTTGGATTGATTAGAGTGATCTTTGGCAAAATATTGCTTCACTTTCGGAAGTCGAAAAATCCGACGAAAAACTAAAGGGGTTAACCCATGGTTTTTGACGATTTTTTAGCCAATTTTCAACTTTCGAAATAAGCCGTAAATATGAAAGTTTGGATCAGGGTATTTCGTTTTGGCTTGATTAGAGTGATCTTAGGTCAAATATTCTTTCACTTTCGGAGTTCGAAAAACTCGACGAAAAAGTAAAGAGGTTAACCCATGGTTTTTGACGATTTTTTAGCCAATTTTCAACTTTCGAAATAAGCCTTAAATATGAAAGTTTAGACCAGACCATTTAGTTTTGGATTGATTAGAGTCATCTTAGGCCAAATATTTTTTCACTTTCAGAAGTCGAAAAATTCGACGAAAAAGTAAAGGGGTTAACCCATGCTTTTTCACGATTTTTCCACCAATTCCAAACTTTCGAAATAAGCTTTAAATATGAAAGTTTGGGCAAGGGGTTTTAGTTTTGGATTGATTAGAGTGATCTTTGGCAAAATATTGCTTCACTTTCGGAAGTCGAAAAATCCGACGAAAAACTAAAGGGGTTAACCCATGGTTTTTCACGATTTTTTAGCCAATTTTCAGCTTTCGAAATAAGCCGTAGATATGAAAGTTTGGGACAGGGTATTTCGTTTTGGCTTGATTGGAGTGATCTTAGGTCAAATATTCTTTCACTTTCGGAGTTCGAAAAACTCGACGAGAAAGTAAAGAGATTTACCCATGGTTTTTGACGATTTTTTAGCCAATTTCAAACTTTCGAAATAAGCTTTAAATATGAAAGTTTGGGCAAGGGGTTTTAGTTTTCGATTGATTAGAGTCATCTTATGCCAAATATTTTTTCACTTTAGAAGTCGAAAAATTCGACGAAAAAGTAAAGGGTTTAACCCATGGTTTTTGACGATTTTTTGACCAATTCCAAACTTTCGAAATAAGCTTTAAATATGAAAGTTTGGGAGAGGGGTTTTAGTTTTGGATTGATTAGAGTGATCTTTGGCAAAATATTGCTTCACTTTCGGAAGTCGAAAAATCCGACGAAAAACTAAAGGGGTTAACCCATGGTTTTTCACGATTTTTTAGCCAATTTTCAACTTTCGAAATAAGCCGTAAATATGAAAGTTTGGATCAGGGTATTTCGTTTTGGCTTGATTAGAATGATCTTAGGTCAAATATTCTTTCACTTTCGGAGTTCGAAAAACTCGACGAGAAAGTAAAGAGGTTAACCCATAGTTTTTGACGATTTTTCCACCAATTTCAAACTTCCGAAATAAGCCTTAAATATGAAAGTTTAGACCAGACCATTTAGTTTTGGATTGATTAGAGTCATCTTAGGCCAAATATTTTTTCACTTTCAGAAGTCGAAAAACTCGACGAAAAAGTAATGGGGTTAACCCATGGTTTTTGACGATTTTTCCACCAATTCCAAACTTTCGAAATAAGCTTTAAATATGAAAGTTTGGGAGAGGGGTTTTAGTTTTGGATTGATTAGAGTGATCTTTGGCAAAATATTGCTTCACTTTCGGAAGTCGAAAAATCCGACGAAAAACTAAAGGGGTTAACCCATGGTTTTTCACGATTTTTTAGCCAATTTTCAGCTTTCGAAATAAGCCGTAAATATGAAAGTTTGGGACAGGGTATTTCGTTTTGGCTTGATTGGAGTGATCTTAGGTCAAATATTCTTTCACTTTCGGAGTTCGAAAAACTCGACGAGAAAGTAAAGAGGTTAACCCATGGTTTTTCACGATTTTTCCACCAATTTAAAACTTTCGAAATAAGCTTTAAATATGAAAGTTTGGGCAAGGGGTTTTAGTTTTGGATTGATTAGAGTCATCTTATGCCAAATATTTTTTCACTTTAGAAGTCGAAAAATTCGACGAAAAAGTAAAGGGGTTAACCCATGGTTTTTGACGATTTTTTGACCAATTCCAAACTTTCGAAATAAGCTTTAAATATGAAAGTTTGGGAGAGAGGTTTTAGTTTTGGATTGATTAGAGTGATCTTTGGCAAAATATTGCTTCACTTTCGGAAGTCGAAAAATCCGACGAAAATCTAAAGGGGTTAACCCATGGTTTTTCACGATTTTTTAGCCAATTTTCAACTTTCGAAATAAGCCGTAAATATGAAAGTTTGGATCAGGGTATTTCGTTTTGGCTTGATTAGAATGATCTTAGGTCAAATATTCTTTCACTTTCGGAGTTCGAAAAACTCGACGAGAAAGTAAAGAGGTTAACCCATAGTTTTTGACGATTTTTCCACCAATTTCAAACTTCCGAAATAAGCCTTAAATATGAAAGTTTAGACCAGACCATTTAGTTTTGGATTGATTAGAGTCATCTTAGGCCAAATATTTTTTCACTTTCAGAAGTCGAAAAATTCGACGAAAAAGTAAAGGGGTTAACCCATGGTTTTTCACGATTTTTCCACCAATTCCAAACTTTCGAAATAAGCTTTAAATATGAAAGTTTGGGAGAGGGGTTTTAGTTTTGGATTGATTAGAGTGATCTTTGGCAAAATATTGCTTCACTTTCGGAAGTCGAAAAATCCGACGAAAAACTAAAGGGGTTAACCCATGGTTTTTCACGATTTTTTAGCCAATTTTCAGCTTTCGAAATAAGCCGTAAATATGAAAGTTTGGGACAGGGTATTTCGTTTTGGCTTGATTGGAGTGATCTTAGGTCAAATATTCTTTCACTTTCGGAGTTCGAAAAACTCGACGAGAAAGTAAAGAGGTTAACCCATGGTTTTTCACGATTTTTCCACCAATTTCAAACTTTCGAAATAAGCTTTAAATATGAAAGTTTGGGCAAGGGGTTTTAGTTTTGGATTGATTAGAGTCATCTTATGCCAAATATTTTTTCACTTTCAGAAGTCGAAAAATTCGACGAAAAAGTAAAGGGGTTAACCCATGGTTTTTGACGATTTTTCCACCAATTTCAAACTTTCGAAATAAGCTTTAAATATGAAAGTTTGGGCAAGGGGTTTTAGTTTTGGATTGATTAGAGTGATTTTAGGTCAAATATTCTTTCACTTTCGGAGTTTGAAAAACTCGACGAGAAAGTAAAGAGGTTAACCCATGGTTTTTCACGATTTTTCCACCAATTTCAAACTTTCGAAAAAAGCTTTAAATATGAAAGTTTGGGCAAGAGGTTTTAGTTTTGGATTGATTAGAGTCATCTTATGCCAAATATTTTTTCACTTTAGAAGTCGAAAAACTCGACGAAAAAGTAAAGGGGTTAACCCATGGTTTTTGACGATTTTTTGACCAATTCCAAACTTTCGAAATAAGCTTTAAATATGAAAGTTTGTGAGAGGGTTTTAGTTTTGGATTGATTAGAGTGATCTTTGGCAAAATATTGCTTCACTTTCGGAAGTCGAAAAATCCGACGAAAAAGTAAAGGGGTTAACCCATGGTTTTTGACGATTTTTCCACCAATTTCAAACTTTCGAAATAAGCTTTAAATATGAAAGTTTGGGCAAGGGGTTTTAGTTTTGGATTGATTAGAGTGATCTTTGGCAAAATATTGCTTCACTTTCGGAAGTCGAAAAATCTGACGAAAAAGTAAAGGGGTTAACCCATGGTTTTTGACGATTTTTCCACCAATTTCAAACTTTCGAAATAAGCTTTAAATATGAAAATTTAGGCCAGGGGTTTTAGTTTTGGATTGATTAGAGTGATCTTTGGCAAAATATTGCTTCACTTTCGGAAGTCGAAAAATCCGACGAAAAACTAAAGGGGTTAACCCATGGTTTTTCACGATTTTTTAGCGAATTTTCAACTTTCGAAATAAGCCGTAAATATGAAAGTTTGGATCAGGGTATTTCGTTTTGGCTTGATTAGAGTGATTTTAGGTCAAATATTCTTTCACTTTCGGAGTTCGAAAAACTCGACGAGAAAGTAAAGAGGTTAACCCATGGTTTTTGACGATTTTTCCACCAATTTCAAACTTTCGAAATAAGCCTTAAATATGAAAGTTTAGACCAGACCATTTAGTTTTGGATTGATTAGAGTCATCTTAGGCCAAATATTTTTTCACTTTCAGAAGTCGAAAAATTCGACGAAAAACTAAAGCGGTTAACCCATGGTTTTTGACGATTTTTTGACCAATTTCAAACTTTCGAAATAAGCTTTAAATAAGAAAGTTTGGGAGAGGGGTTTTAGTTTTGGATTGATTAGAGTGATCTTTGGCAAAATATTGCTTCACTTTCGGAAGTCGAAAAATCCGACGAAAAAGTAAAGGGGTTAACCCATGGTTTTTGACGATTTTTCCACGAATTTCAAACTTTCGAAATAAGCTTTAAATATGAAAGTTTGGGCAAGGGGTTTTAGTTTTGGATTGATTAGAGTGATCTTTGGCAAAATATTGCTTCACTTTTGGAAGTCGAAAAATCCGACGAAAAACTAAAGGGGTTAACCCATGGTTTTTCACGATTTTTTAGCCAATTTTCAATTTCGAAATAAGCCGTAAATATGAAAGTTTGGATCAGGGTATTTCGTTTTGGCTTGATTAGAGTGATTTTAGGTCAAATATTCTTTCACTTTCGGAGTTCGAAAAACTCGACGAGAAAGTAAAGAGGTTAACCCATGGTTTTTGACGATTTTTCCACCAATTTCAAACTTTCGAAATAAGCTTGAAATATGAAAGTTTGGGCAAGGGGTTTTAGTTTTGGATTGATTAGAGTCATCTTAGGCCAAATATTTTTTCACTTTTGAAGTCGAAAAATTCGACGAAAAAGTAAAGGGGTTAACCCATGGTTTTTGACGATTTTTTGACCAATTCCAAACTTTCGAAATAAGCTTTAAATATGAAAGTTTGGGAGAGGGGTTTTAGTTTTGGATTGATTAGAGTGATCTTTGGCAAAATATTGCTTCACTTTCGAAAGTCGAAAAATCTGACGAAAAACTAAAGGGGTTAACCCATGGTTTTTGACGATTTTTTAGCCAATTTTCAACTTTCGAAATAAGCCGTAAATATGAAAGTTTGGATCAGGGTATTTCGTTTTGGCTTTATTAGAGTGATCTTAGGTCAAATATTCTTTCACTTTCGGAGTTCGAAAAACTCGACGAGAAAGTAAAGGGGTTAACCCATGGTTTTTCACGATTTTTCCACCAATTTCAAACTTTCGAAATAAGCTTTAAATATGAAAGTTTTGGCAAGAGGTTTTAGTTTTGGATTGATTAGAGTGATCTTTGGCAAAATATTGCTTCACTTTCGGAAGTCGAAAAATCCGACGAAAAAGTAAAGGGGTTAACCCATGGTTTTTAACGATTTTTCCACCAATTTCAAACTTTCGAAATAAGCTTTAAATATGAAAGTTTGGGCAAGGGGTTTTAGTTTTGGATTGATTAGAGTGATCTTTGGCAAAATATTGCTTCACTTTCGGAAGTCGAAAAATCCGACGAAAAACTAAAGGGGTTAACCCATGGTTTTTCACGATTTTTTAGCCAATTTTCAACTTTCGAAATAAGCCGTAAATATGAAAGTTTGGATCAGGGTATTTCGTTTTGGCTTGATTAGAGTGATCTTAGGTCAAATATTCTTTCACTTTCGGAGTTCGAAAAACTCTACGAAAAAGTAAAGGGGTTAACCCATAGTTTTTGACGATTTTTTAGCCAATTTCAAACTTTCGAAATAAGCTTTAAATATGAAAGTTTGGGCAAGGGGTTTTAGTTTTGGATTGATTAGAGTCATCTTAGGCCAAATATTTTTTTCACTTTCAGAAGTCGAAAAATTCGACGAAAAAGTAAAGGGGTTAACCCATGGTTTTTGACGATTTTTTGACCAATTTCAAACTTTCGAAATAAGCTTTAAATATGAAAGTTTGGGCCAGGAGTTTTAGTTTTGGATAGATTAGAGTGATCTTTGGCAAAATATTGCTTCACTTTCGGAAGTCGAAAAATTCGACGAAAAACTAAAGGGGTTAACCTATGGTTTTTGACGATTTTTTAGCCAATTTTCAGCTTTCGAAATAAGCCGTAAATATGAAAGTTTGGGACAGGGTATTTCGTTTTGGCTTGATTGGAGTGATCTTAGGTCAAATATTCTTTCACTTTCGGAGTTCGAAAAACTCGACGAAAAAGTAAAGAGGTTAACCCATGGTTTTTGACGATTTTTTAGCCAATTTTCAACTTTCGAAATAAGCCTTAAATATGAAAGTTTAGACCAGACCATTTAGTTTTGGATTGATTAGAGTCATCTTAGGCCAAATATTTTTTCACTTTCAGAAGTCGAAAAATTCGACGAAAAAGTAAAGGGGTTAACCCATGCTTTTTCACGATTTTTCCACCAATTCCAAACTTTCGAAATAAGCTTTAAATATGAAAGTTTGGGAGAGGGGTTTTAGTTTTGGATTGATTAGAGTGATCTTTGGCAAAATATTGCTTCACTTTCGGAAGTCGAAAAATCCGACGAAAAACTAAAGGGGTTAACCCATGGTTTTTCACGATTTTTTAGCTAATTTTCAGCTTTCGAAATAAGCCGTAAATATGAAAGTTTGGGACATGGTATTTCGTTTTGGCTTGATTGGAGTGATCTTAGGTCAAATATTCTTTCACTTTCGGAGTTCGAAAAACTCGACGAGAAAGTAAAGAGGATAACCCATGGTTTTTTACGATTTTTCCACCAATTTCAAACTTTCGAAATAAGCTTTAAATATGAAAGTTTGGGCAAGGGGTTTTAGTTTTGGATTGATTAGAGTGATCTTTGGCAAAATATTGCTTCACTTTCGGAAGTCGAAAAATCCGACGAAAAACTGAAGGGGTTAACCCATGGTTTTTGACGATTTTTTAGCCAATTTTCAACTTTCGAAATAAGCCGTAAATATGAAAGTTTGGATCAGGGTATTTCGTTTTGGCTTGATTAGAGTGATCTTAGGTCAAATATTCTTTCACTTTCGGAGTTCGATAAACTCGACGATAAAGTAAAGAGGTTAACCCATGGTTTTTGACGATTTTTCCACCAATTTCAAACTTTCGAAATAAGCCTTAAATATGAAAGTTTAGACCAGACCATTTAGTTTTGGATTGATTAGAGTCATCTTAGGCCAAATATTTTTTCACTTTCAGAAGTCGAAAAATTCGACGAAAAAGTAAAGGGGTTAACCCATGGTTTTTGACGATTTTTTAGCCAAATTTCAACTTTCGAAATAAGCCGTAAATATGAAAGTTTGGATCAAGGTATTTCGTTTTGGCTTGATTAGAGTGATCTTAGGTCAAATATTCTTTAACTTTCGGAGTTCGAAAAACTCGACGAAAAAGTAAAGAGGTTAACCCATGGTTTTTGACGATTTTTTAGCCAATTTTCAACTTTCGAAATAAGCGTTAAATATGAAAGTTTAGACCAGACCATTTAGTTTTGGATTGATTAGAGTCATCTTATGCCAAATATTTTTTCACTTTCAGAAGTCGAAAAATTCGACGAAAAAGTAAAGGGGTTAACCCATGGTTTTTGACGATTTTTCCACAAATTCCAAACTTTCGAAATAAGCTTTAAATATGAAAGTTTGGGCAAGGGGTTTTAGTTTTGGATTGATTAGAGTGATCTTTGGCAAAATATTGCTTCACTTTCGGAAGTCGAAAAATCCGACGAAAAACTAAAGGGGTTAACCCATGGTTTTTCACGATTTTTTAGCCAATTTTCAACTTTCGAAATAAGCCGTAAATATGAAAGTTTGGATCAGGGTATTTCGTTTTGGCTTGATTAGAGTGATCTTAGGTCAAATATTCTTTCACTTTCGGAGTTCGAAAAACTCTACGAAAAAGTAAAGGGGTTAACCCATAGTTTTTGACGATTTTTTAGCCAATTTCAAACTTTCGAAATAAGCTTTAAATATGAAAGTTTGGGCAAGGGGTTTTAGTTTTGGATTGATTAGAGTCATCTTAGGCCAAATATTTTTTTCACTTTCAGAAGTCGAAAAATTCGACGAAAAAGTAAAGGGGTTAACCCATGGTTTTTGACGATTTTTTGACCAATTTCAAACTTTCGAAATAAGCTTTAAATATGAAAGTTTGGGCCAGGAGTTTTAGTTTTGGATAGATTAGAGTGATCTTTGGCAAAATATTGCTTCACTTTCGGAAGTCGAAAAATTCGACGAAAAACTAAAGGGGTTAACCTATGGTTTTTGACGATTTTTTAGCCAATTTCCAGCTTTCGAAATAAGCCGTAAATATGAAAGTTTGGGACAGGGTATTTCGTTTTGGCTTGATTGGAGTGATCTTAGGTCAAATATTCTTTCACTTTCGGAGTTCGAAAAACTCGACGAAAAAGTAAAGAGGTTAACCCATGGTTTTTGACGATTTTTTAGCCAATTTTCAACTTTCGAAATAAGCCTTAAATATGAAAGTTTAGACCAGACCATTTAGTTTTGGATTGATTAGAGTCATCTTAGGCCAAATATTTTTTCACTTTCAGAAGTCGAAAAATTCGACGAAAAAGTAAAGGGGTTAACCCATGGTTTTTGACGATTTTTCCACCAATTCCAAACTTTCGAAATAAGCTTTAAATATGAAAGTTTGGGAGAGGGGTTTTAGTTTTGGATTGATTAGAGTGATCTTTGGCAAAATATTGCTTCACTTTCGGAAGTCGAAAAATCCGACGAAAAACTAAAGGGGTTAACCCATGGTTTTTGACGATTTTTTAGCCAATTTTCAGCTTTCGAAATAAGCCGTAAATATGAAAGTTTGGGACATGGTATTTCGTTTTGGCTTGATTGGAGTGATCTTAGGTCAAATATTCTTTCACTTTCGGAGTTCGAAAAACTCGACGAGAAAGTAAAGAGGTTAACCCATGGTTTTTGACGATTTTTCCACCAATTTCAAACTTTCGAAATAAGCCTTAAATATGAAAGTTTAGACCAGACCATTTAGTTTTGGATTGATTAGAGTCATCTTAGGCCAAATATTTTTTCACTTTCAGAAGTCGAAAAATTCGACGAAAAAGTAAAGGGGTTAACCCATGGTTTTTGACGATTTTTTAGCCAAATTTCAACTTTCGAAATAAGCTTTAAATATGAAAGTTTGGGCAAGGGGTTTTAGTTTTGGATTGATTAGAGTGATCTTTGGCAAAATATTGCTTCACTTTCGGAAGTCGAAAAATCCGACGAAAAACTGAAGGGGTTAACCCATGGTTTTTGACGATTTTTTAGCCAATTTTCAACTTTCGAAATAAGCCGTAAATATGAAAGTTTGGATCAGGGTATTTCGTTTTGGCTTGATTAGAGTGATCTTAGGTCAAATATTCTTTCACTTTCGGAGTTCGATAAACTCGACGATAAAGTAAAGAGGTTAACCCATGGTTTTTGACGATTTTTCCACCAATTTCAAACTTTCGAAATAAGCCTTAAATATGAAAGTTTAGACCAGACCATTTAGTTTTGGATTGATTAGAGTCATCTTAGGCCAAATATTTTTTCACTTTCAGAAGTCGAAAAATTCGACGAAAAAGTAAAGGGGTTAACCCATGGTTTTTGACGATTTTTTAGCCAAATTTCAACTTTCGAAATAAGCCGTAAATATGAAAGTTTGGATCAGGGTATTTCGTTTTGGCTTGATTAGAGTGATCTTAGGTCAAATATTCTTTAACTTTCGGAGTTCGAAAAACTCGACGAAAAAGTAAAGAGGTTAACCCATGGTTTTTGACGATTTTTTAGCCAATTTTCAACTTTCGAAATAAGCGTTAAATATGAAAGTTTAGACCAGACCATTTAGTTTTGGATTGATTAGAGTCATCTTATGCCAAATATTTTTTCACTTTCAGAAGTCGAAAAATTCGACGAAAAAGTAAAGGGGTTAACCCATGGTTTTTGACGATTTTTCCACCAATTCCAAACTTTCGAAATAAGCTTTAAATATGAAAGTTTGGGCAAGGGGTTTTAGTTTTGGATTGATTAGAGTGATCTTTGGCAAAATATTGCTTCACTTTCGAAAGTCGAAAAATCCGACGAAAAACTAAAGGGGTTAACCTATGGTTTTTGACGATTTTTTAGCCAATTTTCAACTTTCGAAATAAGCCGTAAATATGAAAGTTTGGATCAGGGTATTTCGTTTTGGCTTGATTAGAGTGATCTTAGGTCAAATATTCTTTCACTTTCGCAGTTCGAAAAACTCTACGAAAAAGTAAAGAGGTTAACCCATGGTTTTTGACGATTTTTCCACCAATTTCAAACTTTCGAAATAAGCCTTAAATATGAAAGTTTAGACCAGACCATTTAGTTTTGGATTGATTAGAGTCATCTTAGGCCAAATATTTTTTCACTTTCAGAAGTCGAAAAATTCGACGAAAAAGTAAAGGGGTTAACCCATGGTTTTTGACGATTTTTTAGCCAAATTTCAACTTTCGAAATAAGCCGTAAATATGAAAGTTTGGATCAGGGTATTTCGTTTTGGCTTGATTAGAGTGATCTTAGGTCAAATATTCTTTAACTTTCGGAGTTCGAAAAACTCGACGAAAAAGTAAAGAGGTTAACCCATGGTTTTTGACGATTTTTCCACCAATTTCAAACTTTCGAAATAAGCTTTAAATATAAAAGTTTGGGCAAGGGGTTTTAGTTTTGGATTGATTAGAGTGATCTTTGGCAAAATATTGCTTCACTTTCGGAAGTCGAAAAATCCGACGAAAAACTAAAGGGGTTAACCCATGGTTTTTGACGATTTTTCCACCAATTTCAAACTTTCGAAATAAGCTTTAAATATGAAAGTTTGGGCAAGGGGTTTTAGTTTTGGATTGATTAGAGTGATCTTTGGCAAAATATTGCTTCACTTTCGAAAGTCGAAAAATCTGACGAAAAACTAAAGGGGTTAACCCATGGTTTTTGACGATTTTTTAGCCAATTTTCAACTTTCGAAATAAGCCGTAAATATGAAAGTTTGGATCAGGGTATTTCGTTTTGGCTTGATTAGAGTGATCTTAGGTCAAATATTCTTTCACTTTCGGAGTTCGAAAAATTCGACGAAAAAGTAAAGAGGTTAACCCATGGTTTTTGACGATTTTTTAGCCAATTTTCAACTTTCGAAATAAGCGTTAAATATGAAAGTTTAGACCAGACCATTTAGTTTTGGATTGATTAGAGTCATCTTAGGCCAAATATTTTTTCACTTTCAGAAGTCGAAAAATTCGACGAAAAAGTAAAGGGGTTAACCCATGGTTTTTGACGATTTTTCCACCAATTCCAAACTTTCGAAATAAGCTTTAAATATGAAAGTTTGGGCAAGGGGTTTTAGTTTTGGATTGATTAGAGTGATCTTTGGCAAAATATTGCTTCACTTTCGAAAGTCGAAAAATCCGACGAAAAACTAAAGGGGTTAACCTATGGTTTTTGACGATTTTTTAGCCAATTTTCAACTTTCGAAATAAGCCGTAAATATGAAAGTTTGGATCAGGGTATTTCGTTTTGGCTTGATTAGAGTGATCTTAGGTCAAATATTCTTTCACTTTCGCAGTTCGAAAAACTCTACGAAAAAGTAAAGAGGTTAACCCATGGTTTTTGACGATTTTTCCACCAATTTCAAACTTTCGAAATAAGCCTTAAATATGAAAGTTTAGACCAGACCATTTAGTTTTGGATTGATTAGAGTCATCTTAGGCCAAATATTTTTTCACTTTCAGAAGTCGAAAAATTCGACGAAAAAGTAAAGGGGTTAACCCATGGTTTTTGACGATTTTTTAGCCAAATTTCAACTTTCGAAATAAGCCGTAAATATGAAAGTTTGGATCAGGGTATTTCGTTTTGGCTTGATTAGAGTGATCTTAGGTCAAATATTCTTTAACTTTCGGAGTTCGAAAAACTCGACGAAAAAGTAAAGAGGTTAACCCATGGTTTTTGACGATTTTTCCACCAATTTCAAACTTTCGAAATAAGCTTTAAATATAAAAGTTTGGGCAAGGGGTTTTAGTTTTGGATTGATTAGAGTGATCTTTGGCAAAATATTGCTTCACTTTCGGAAGTCGAAAAATCCGACGAAAAACTAAAGGGGTTAACCCATGGTTTTTGACGATTTTTCCACCAATTTCAAACTTTCGAAATAAGCTTTAAATATGAAAGTTTGGGCAAGGGGTTTTAGTTTTGGATTGATTAGAGTGATCTTTGGCAAAATATTTCTTCACTTTCGAAAGTCGAAAAATCTGACGAAAAACTAAAGGGGTTAACCCATGGTTTTTGACGATTTTTTAGCCAATTTTCAACTTTCGAAATAAGCCGTAAATATGAAAGTTTGGATCAGGGTATTTCGTTTTGGCTTGATTAGAGTGATCTTAGGTCAAATATTCTTTCACTTTCGGAGTTCGAAAAATTCGACGAAAAAGTAAAGAGGTTAACCCATGGTTTTTGACGATTTTTTAGCCAATTTTCAACTTTCGAAATAAGCGTTAAATATGAAAGTTTAGACCAGACCATTTAGTTTTGGATTGATTAGAGTCATCTTATGCCAAATATTTTTTCACTTTCAGAAGTCGAAAAATTCGACGAAAAAGTAAAGGGGTTAACCCATGGTTTTTGACGATTTTTCCACCAATTCCAAACTTTCGAAATAAGCTTTAAATATGAAAGTTTGGGCAAGGGGTTTTAGTTTTGGATTGATTAGAGTGATCTTTGGCAAAATATTGCTTCACTTTCGAAAGTCGAAAAATCCGACGAAAAACTAAAGGGGTTAACCTATGGTTTTTGACGATTTTTTAGCCAATTTTCAACTTTCGAAATAAGCCGTAAATATGAAAGTTTGGATCAGGGTATTTCGTTTTGGCTTGATTAGAGTGATCTTAGGTCAAATATTCTTTCACTTTCGCAGTTCGAAAAACTCTACGAAAAAGTAAAGAGGTTAACCCATGGTTTTTGACGATTTTTCCACCAATTTCAAACTTTCGAAATAAGCCTTAAATATGAAAGTTTAGACCAGACCATTTAGTTTTGGATTGATTAGAGTCATCTTAGGCCAAATATTTTTTCACTTTCAGAAGTCGAAAAATTCGACGAAAAAGTAAAGGGGTTAACCCATGGTTTTTGACGATTTTTTAGCCAAATTTCAACTTTCGAAATAAGCCGTAAATATGAAAGTTTGGATCAGGGTATTTCGTTTTGGCTTGATTAGAGTGATCTTAGGTCAAATATTCTTTAACTTTCGGAGTTCGAAAAACTCGACGAAAAAGTAAAGAGGTTAACCCATGGTTTTTGACGATTTTTCCACCAATTTCAAACTTTCGAAATAAGCTTTAAATATAAAAGTTTGGGCAAGGGGTTTTAGTTTTGGATTGATTAGAGTGATCTTTGGCAAAATATTGCTTCACTTTCGGAAGTCGAAAAATCCGACGAAAAACTAAAGGGGTTAACCCATGGTTTTTGACGATTTTTCCACCAATTTCAAACTTTCGAAATAAGCTTTAAATATGAAAGTTTGGGCAAGGGGTTTTAGTTTTGGATGGATTAGAGTGATCTTTGGCAAAATATTGCTTCACTTTCGAAAGTCGAAAAATCTGACGAAAAACTAAAGGGGTTAACCCATGGTTTTTGACGATTTTTTAGCCAATTTTCAACTTTCGAAATAAGCCGTAAATATGAAAGTTTGGATCAGGGTATTTCGTTTTGGCTTGATTAGAGTGATCTTAGGTCAAATATTCTTTCACTTTCGGAGTTCGAAAAATTCGACGAAAAAGTAAAGAGGTTAACCCATGGTTTTTGACGATTTATTAGCCAATTTTCAACTTTCGAAATAAGCGTTAAATATGAAAGTTTAGACCAGACCATTTAGTTTTGGATTGATTAGAGTCATCTTATGCCAAATATTTTTTCACTTTCAGAAGTCGAAAAATTCGACGAAAAAGTAAAGGGGTTAACCCATGGTTTTTGACGATTTTTCCACCAATTCCAAACTTTCGAAATAAGCTTTAAATATGAAAGTTTGGGCAAGGGGTTTTAGTTTTGGATTGATTAGAGTGATCTTTGGCAAAATATTGCTTCACTTTCGAAAGTCGAAAAATCCGACGAAAAACTAAAGGGGTTAACCTATGGTTTTTGACGATTTTTTAGCCAATTTTCAACTTTCGAAATAAGCCGTAAATATGAAAGTTTGGATCAGGGTATTTCGTTTTGGCTTGATTAGAGTGATCTTAGGTCAAATATTCTTTCACTTTCGCAGTTCGAAAAACTCTACGAAAAAGTAAAGAGGTTAACCCATGGTTTTTGACGATTTTTCCACCAATTTCAAACTTTCGAAATAAGCCTTAAATATGAAAGTTTAGACCAGACCATTTAGTTTTGGATTGATTAGAGTCATCTTAGGCCAAATATTTTTTCACTTTCAGAAGTCGAAAAATTCGACGAAAAAGTAAAGGGGTTAACCCATGGTTTTTGACGATTTTTTAGCCAAATTTCAACTTTCGAAATAAGCCGTAAATATGAAAGTTTGGATCAGGGTATTTCGTTTTGGCTTGATTAGAGTGATCTTAGGTCAAATATTCTTTAACTTTCGGAGTTCGAAAAACTCGACGAAAAAGTAAAGAGGTTAACCCATGGTTTTTGACGATTTTTCCACCAATTTCAAACTTTCGAAATAAGCTTTAAATATAAAAGTTTGGGCAAGGGGTTTTAGTTTTGGATTGATTAGAGTGATCTTTGGCAAAATATTGCTTCACTTTCGGAAGTCGAAAAATCCGACGAAAAACTAAAGGGGTTAACCCATGGTTTTTGACGATTTTTCCACCAATTTCAAACTTTCGAAATAAGCTTTAAATATGAAAGTTTGGGCAAGGGGTTTTAGTTTTGGATTGATTAGAGTGATCTTTGGCAAAATATTGCTTCACTTTCGGAAGTCGAAAAATCCGACGAAAAACTAAAGGGGTTAACCCATGGTTTTTGACGATTTTTCCACCAATTTCAAACTTTCGAAATAAGCTTTAAATATGAAAGTTTGGGCAAGGGGTTTTAGTTTTGGATTGATTAGAGTGATCTTTGGCAAAATATTGCTTCACTTTCGAAAGTCGAAAAATCTGACGAAAAACTAAAGGGGTTAACCCATGGTTTTTGACGATTTTTTAGCCAATTTTCAACTTTCGAAATAAGCCGTAAATATGAAAGTTTGGATCAGGGTATTTCGTTTTGGCTTGATTAGAGTGATCTTAGGTCAAATATTCTTTCACTTTCGGAGTTCGAAAAATTCGACGAAAAAGTAAAGAGGTTAACCCATGGTTTTTGACGATTTTTTAGCCAATTTTCAACTTTCGAAATAAGCTTTAAATATGAAAGTTTAGACCAGACCATTTAGTTTTGGATTGATTAGAGTGATCTTTGGCAAAATATTTTTTCACTTTCAGAAGTCGAAAAATTCGACGAAAAAGTAAAGGGGTTAACCCATGGTTTTTGACGATTTTTCCACCAATTTCAAACTTTCGAAATAAGCTTTAAATATGAAAGTTTGGGCAAGGGGTTTTAGTTTTGGATTGATTAGAGTGATCTTTGGCAAAATATTGCTTCACTTTCGAAAGTCGAAAAATCCGACGAAAAACTAAAGGGGTTAACCCATGGTTTTTGACGATTTTTTAGCCAATTTTCAACTTTCGAAATAAGCCGTAAATATGAAAGTTTGGATCAGGGTATTTCGTTTTGGCTTGATTAGAGTGATCTTAGGTCAAATATTCTTTCACTTTCGGAGTTCGAAAAATTCGACGAAAAAGTAAAGAGGTTAACCCATGGTTTTTGACGATTTTTTAGCCAATTTTCAACTTTCGAAATAAGCGTTAAATATGAAAGTTTAGACCAGACCATTTAGTTTTGGATTGATTAGAGTCATCTTATGCCAAATATTTTTTCACTTTCAGAAGTCGAAAAATTCGACGAAAAAGTAAAGGGGTTAACCCATGGTTTTTGACGATTTTTTGACCAATTCCAAACTTTCGAAATAAGCTTTAAATATGAAAGTTTGGGCAAGGGGTTTTAGTTTTGGATTGATTAGAGTGATCTTTGGCAAAATATTGCTTCACTTTCGAAAGTCGAAAAATCCGACGAAAAACTAAAGGGGTTAACCCATGGTTTTTGACGATTTTTTAGCCAATTTTCAACTTTCGAAATAAGCCGTAAATATGAAAGTTTGGATCAGGGTATTTCGTTTTGGCTTGATTAGAGTGATCTTAGGTCAAATATTCTTTCACTTTCGCAGTTCGAAAAACTCTACGAAAAAGTAAAGAGGTTAACCCATGGTTTTTGACGATTTTTCCACCAATTTCAAACTTTCGAAATAAGCCTTAAATATGAAAGTTTAGACCAGACCATTTAGTTTTGGATTGATTAGAGTCATCTTAGGCCAAATATTTTTTCACTTTCAGAAGTCGAAAAATTCGACGAAAAAGTAAAGGGGTTAACCCATGGTTTTTGACGATTTTTTAGCCAAATTTCAACTTTCGAAATAAGCCGTAAATATGAAAGTTTGGATCAGGGTATTTCGTTTTGGCTTGATTAGAGTGATCTTAGGTCAAATATTCTTTAACTTTCGGAGTTCGAAAAACTCGACGAAAAAGTAAAGAGGTTAACCCATGGTTTTTGACGATTTTTTAGCCAATTTCAAACTTTCGAAATAAGCTTTAAATATGAAAGTTTAGACCAGACCATTTAGTTTTGGATTGATTAGAGTGATCTTTGGCAAAATATTGCTTCACTTTCGGAAGTCGAAAAATTCGACGAAAAAGTAAAGGGGTTAACCCATGGTTTTTGACGATTTTTCCACCAATTCCAAACTTTCGAAATAAGCTTTAAATATGAAAGTTTGGGCAAGGGGTTTTAGTTTTGGATTGATTAGAGTGATCTTTGGCAAAATATTGCTTCACTTTCGAAAGTCGAAAAATCCGACGAAAAACTAAAGGGGTTAACCCATGGTTTTTGACGATTTTTTAGCCAATTTTCAACTTTCGAAATAAGCCGTAAATATGAAAGTTTGGATCAGGGTATTTCGTTTTGGCTTGATTAGAGTGATCTTAGGTCAAATATTCTTTCACTTTCGGAGTTCGAAAAATTCGACGAAAAAGTAAAGAGGTTAACCCATGGTTTTTGACGATTTTTCCACCAATTTTCAACTTTCGAAATAAGCGTTAAATATGAAAGTTTAGACCAGACCATTTAGTTTTGGATTGATTAGAGTCATCTTATGCCAAATATTTTTTCACTTTCAGAAGTCGAAAAATTCGACGAAAAAGTAAAGGGGTTAACCCATGGTTTTTGACGATTTTTTAGCCAATTTTCAACTTTCGAAATAAGCCGTAAATATGAAAGTTTGGATCAGGGTATTTCGTTTTGGCTTGATTAGAGTGATCTTAGGTCAAATATTCTTTCACTTTCGGAGTTCGAAAAACTCGACGAAAAAGTAAAGAGGTTAACCCATGGTTTTTGACGATTTTTTAGCCAATTTTCAACTTTCGAAATAAGCGTTAAATATGAAAGTTTAGACCAGACCATTTAGTTTTGGATTGATTAGAGTCATCTTATGCCAAATATTTTTTCACTTTCAGAAGTCGAAAAATTCGACGAAAAAGTAAAGGGGTTAACCCATGGTTTTTGACGATTTTTTGACCAATTCCAAACTTTCGAAATAAGCTTTAAATATGAAAGTTTGGGCAAGGGGTTTTAGTTTTGGATTGATTAGAGTGATCTTTGGCAAAATATTGCTTCACTTTCGAAAGTCGAAAAATCCGACGAAAAACTAAAGGGGTTAACCTATGGTTTTTGACGATTTTTTAGCCAATTTTCAACTTTCGAAATAAGCCGTAAATATGAAAGTTTGGATCAGGGTATTTCGTTTTGGCTTGATTAGAGAGATCTTAGGTCAAATATTCTTTCACTTTCGCAGTTCGAAAAACTCTACGAAAAAGTAAAGAGGTTAACCCATGGTTTTTGACGATTTTTCCACCAATTTCAAACTTTCGAAATAAGCCTTAAATATGAAAGTTTAGACCAGACCATTTAGTTTTGGATTGATTAGAGTCATCTTAGGCCAAATATTTTTTCACTTTCAGAAGTCGAAAAATTCGACGAAAAAGTAAAGGGGTTAACCCATGGTTTTTGACGATTTTTTAGCCAAATTTCAACTTTCGAAATAAGCCGTAAATATGAAAGTTTGGATCAGGGTATTTCGTTTTGGCTTGATTAGAGTGATCTTAGGTCAAATATTCTTTAACTTTCGGAGTTCGAAAAACTCGACGAAAAAGTAAAGAGGTTAACCCATGGTTTTTGACGATTTTTCCACCAATTTCAAACTTTCGAAATAAGCTTTAAATATAAAAGTTTGGGCAAGGGGTTTTAGTTTTGGATTGATTAGAGTGATCTTTGGCAAAATATTGCTTCACTTTCGGAAGTCGAAAAATCCGACGAAAAACTAAAGGGGTTAACCCATGGTTTTTGACGATTTTTCCACCAATTTCAAACTTTCGAAATAAGCTTTAAATATGAAAGTTTGGGCAAGGGGTTTTAGTTTTGGATGGATTAGAGTGATCTTTGGCAAAATATTGCTTCACTTTCGAAAGTCGAAAAATCTGACGAAAAACTAAAGGGGTTAACCCATGGTTTTTGACGATTTTTTAGCCAATTTTCAACTTTCGAAATAAGCCGTAAATATGAAAGTTTGGATCAGGGTATTTCGTTTTGGCTTGATTAGAGTGATCTTAGGTCAAATATTCTTTCACTTTCGGAGTTCGAAAAATTCGACGAAAAAGTAAAGAGGTTAACCCATGGTTTTTGACGATTTATTAGCCAATTTTCAACTTTCGAAATAAGCGTTAAATATGAAAGTTTAGACCAGACCATTTAGTTTTGGATTGATTAGAGTCATCTTATGCCAAATATTTTTTCACTTTCAGAAGTCGAAAAATTCGACGAAAAAGTAAAGGGGTTAACCCATGGTTTTTGACGATTTTTCCACCAATTCCAAACTTTCGAAATAAGCTTTAAATATGAAAGTTTGGGCAAGGGGTTTTAGTTTTGGATTGATTAGAGTGATCTTTGGCAAAATATTGCTTCACTTTCGAAAGTCGAAAAATCCGACGAAAAACTAAAGGGGTTAACCTATGGTTTTTGACGATTTTTTAGCCAATTTTCAACTTTCGAAATAAGCCGTAAATATGAAAGTTTGGATCAGGGTATTTCGTTTTGGCTTGATTAGAGTGATCTTAGGTCAAATATTCTTTCACTTTCGCAGTTCGAAAAACTCTACGAAAAAGTAAAGAGGTTAACCCATGGTTTTTGACGATTTTTCCACCAATTTCAAACTTTCGAAATAAGCCTTAAATATGAAAGTTTAGACCAGACCATTTAGTTTTGGATTGATTAGAGTCATCTTAGGCCAAATATTTTTTCACTTTCAGAAGTCGAAAAATTCGACGAAAAAGTAAAGGGGTTAACCCATGGTTTTTGACGATTTTTTAGCCAAATTTCAACTTTCGAAATAAGCCGTAAATATGAAAGTTTGGATCAGGGTATTTCGTTTTGGCTTGATTAGAGTGATCTTAGGTCAAATATTCTTTAACTTTCGGAGTTCGAAAAACTCGACGAAAAAGTAAAGAGGTTAACCCATGGTTTTTGACGATTTTTCCACCAATTTCAAACTTTCGAAATAAGCTTTAAATATAAAAGTTTGGGCAAGGGGTTTTAGTTTTGGATTGATTAGAGTGATCTTTGGCAAAATATTGCTTCACTTTCGGAAGTCGAAAAATCCGACGAAAAACTAAAGGGGTTAACCCATGGTTTTTGACGATTTTTCCACCAATTTCAAACTTTCGAAATAAGCTTTAAATATGAAAGTTTGGGCAAGGGGTTTTAGTTTTGGATTGATTAGAGTGATCTTTGGCAAAATATTGCTTCACTTTCGAAAGTCGAAAAATCTGACGAAAAACTAAAGGGGTTAACCCATGGTTTTTGACGATTTTTTAGCCAATTTTCAACTTTCGAAATAAGCCGTAAATATGAAAGTTTGGATCAGGGTATTTCGTTTTGGCTTGATTAGAGTGATCTTAGGTCAAATATTCTTTCACTTTCGGAGTTCGAAAAATTCGACGAAAAAGTAAAGAGGTTAACCCATGGTTTTTGACGATTTATTAGCCAATTTTCAACTTTCGAAATAAGCGTTAAATATGAAAGTTTAGACCAGACCATTTAGTTTTGGATTGATTAGAGTCATCTTATGCCAAATATTTTTTCACTTTCAGAAGTCGAAAAATTCGACGAAAAAGTAAAGGGGTTAACCCATGGTTTTTGACGATTTTTCCACCAATTCCAAACTTTCGAAATAAGCTTTAAATATGAAAGTTTGGGCAAGGGGTTTTAGTTTTGGATTGATTAGAGTGATCTTTGGCAAAATATTGCTTCACTTTCGAAAGTCGAAAAATCCGACGAAAAACTAAAGGGGTTAACCTATGGTTTTTGACGATTTTTTAGCCAATTTTCAACTTTCGAAATAAGCCGTAAATATGAAAGTTTGGATCAGGGTATTTCGTTTTGGCTTGATTAGAGTGATCTTAGGTCAAATATTCTTTCACTTTCGCAGTTCGAAAAACTCTACGAAAAAGTAAAGAGGTTAACCCATGGTTTTTGACGATTTTTCCACCAATTTCAAACTTTCGAAATAAGCCTTAAATATGAAAGTTTAGACCAGACCATTTAGTTTTGGATTGATTAGAGTCATCTTAGGCCAAATATTTTCTCACTTTCAGAAGTCGAAAAATTCGACGAAAAAGTAAAGGGGTTAACCCATGGTTTTTGACGATTTTTTAGCCAATTTTCAAACTTTCGAAATAAGCGTTAAATATGAAAGTTTAGACCAGACCATTTAGTTTTGGATTGATTAGAGTCATCTTATGCCAAATATTTTTTCACTTTCAGAAGTCGAAAAATTCGACGAAAAAGTAAAGGGGTTAACCCATGGTTTTTGACGATTTTTCCACCAATTCCAAACTTTCGAAATAAGCTTTAAATATGAAAGTTTGGGCAAGGGGTTTTAGTTTTGGATTGATTAGAGTGATCTTTGGCAAAATATTGCTTCACTTTCGAAAGTCGAAAAATCCGACGAAAAACTAAAGGGGTTAACCCATGGTTTTTGACGATTTTTTAGCCAATTTTCAACTTTCGAAATAAGCCGTAAATATGAAAGTTTGGATCAGGGTATTTCGTTTTGGCTTGATTAGAGTGATCTTAGGTCAAATATTCTTTCACTTTCGGAGTTCGAAAAACTCTACGAAAAAGTAAAGAGGTTAACCCATGGTTTTTGACGATTTTTCCACCAATTTCAAACTTTCGAAATAAGCCTTAAATATGAAAGTTTAGACCAGACCATTTAGTTTTGGATTGATTAGAGTCATCTTATGCCAAATATTTTTTCACTTTCAGAAGTCGAAAAATTCGACGAAAAAGTAAAGGGGTTAACCCATGGTTTTTCACGATTTTTCCACCAATTCCAAACTTTCGAAATAAGCTTTAAATATGAAAGTTTGGGCAAGGGGTTTTAGTTTTGGATTGATTAGAGTGATCTTTGGCAAAATATTGCTTCACTTTCGGAAGTCGAAAAATCCGACGAAAAACTAAAGGGGTTAACCCATGGTTTTTGACGATTTTTTAGCCAATTTTCAACTTTCGAAATAAGCCGTAAATATGAAAGTTTGGATCAGGGTATTTCGTTTTGGCTTGATTAGAGTGATCTTAGGTCAAATATTCTTTCACTTTCGGAGTTCGAAAAACTCTACGAAAAAGTAAAGAGGTTAACCCATGGTTTTTGACGATTTTTTAGCCAATTTCAAACTTTCGAAATAAGCCTTAAATATGAAAGTTTAGACCAGACCATTTAGTTTTGGATTGATTAGAGTCATCTTAGGCCAAATATTTTTTCACTTTCAGAAGTCGAAAAATTCGACGAAAAAGTAAAGGGGTTAACCCATGGTTTTTGACGATTTTTTGACCAATTTCAAACTTTCGAAATAAGCTTTAAATATGAAAGTTTGGGCCAGGAGTTTTAGTTTTGGATTGATTAGAGTGATCTTTGGCAAAATATTGCTTCACTTTCGGAAGTCGAAAAATTCGACGAAAAACTAAAGGGGTTAACCCATGGTTTTTGACGATTTTTTAGCCAATTTTCAGCTTTCGAAATAAGCCGTAAATATGAAAGTTTGGATCAGGGTATTTCGTTTTGGCTTGATTGGAGTGATCTTAGGTCAAATATTCTTTCACTTTCGGAGTTCGAAAAACTCGACGAAAAAGTAAAGAGGTTAACCCATGGTTTTTGACGATTTTTTAGCCAATTTTCAACTTTCGAAATAAGCCTTAAATATGAAAGTTTAGACCAGACCATTTAGTTTTGGATTGATTAGAGTCATCTTATGCCAAATATTTTTTCACTTTCAGAAGTCGAAAAATTCGACGAAAAAGTAAAGGGGTTAACCCATGGTTTTTGACGATTTTTCCACCAATTCCAAACTTTCGAAATAAGCTTTAAATATGAAAGTTTGGGAGAGGGGTTTTAGTTTTGGATTGATTAGAGTGATCTTTGGCAAAATATTGCTTCACTTTCGGAAGTCGAAAAATCCGACGAAAAACTAAAGGGGTTAACCCATTGTTTTTGACGATTTTTTAGCCAATTTTCAACTTTCGAAATAAGCCGTAAATATGAAAGTTTGGATCAGGGTATTTCGTTTTGGCTTGATTAGAGTGATCTTAGGTCAAATATTCTTTCACTTTCGGAGTTCGATAAACTCGACGATAAAGTAAAGAGGTTAACCCATGGTTTTTGACGATTTTTCCACCAATTTCAAACTTTCGAAATAAGCCTTAAATATGAAAGTTTAGACCAGACCATTTAGTTTTGGATTGATTAGAGTCATCTTAGGCCAAATATTTTTTCACTTTCAGAAGTCGAAAAATTCGACGAAAAAGTAAAGGAGTTAACCCATGGTTTTTGACGATTTTTTAGCCAAATTTCAACTTTCGAAATAAGCCGTAAATATGAAAGTTTGGATCAGGGTATTTCGTTTTGGCTTGATTAGAGTGATCTTAGGGCAAATATTCTTTAACTTTCGGAGTTCGAAAAACTCGACGAAAAACTAAAGGGGTTAACCCATGGTTTTTGACGATTTTTTAGCCAAATTTCAACTTTCGAAATAAGCCGTAAATATGAAAGTTTGGATCAGGGTATTTCGTTTTGGCTTGATTAGAGTGATCTTAGGTCAAATATTCTTTAACTTTCGGAGTTCGAAAAACTCGACGAAAAAGTAAAGAGGTTAACCCATGGTTTTTGACGATTTTTCCACCAATTTCAAACTTTCGAAATAAGCTTTAAATATAAAAGTTTGGGCAAGGGGTTTTAGTTTTGGATTGATTAGAGTGATCTTTGGCAAAATATTGCTTCACTTTCGGAAGTCGAAAAATCCGACGAAAAACTAAAGGGGTTAACCCATGGTTTTTGACGATTTTTCCACCAATTTCAAACTTTCGAAATAAGCTTTAAATATGAAAGTTTGGGCAAGGGGTTTTAGTTTTGGATTGATTAGAGTGATCTTTGGCAAAATATTGCTTCACTTTCGAAAGTCGAAAAATCTGACGAAAAACTAAAGGGGTTAACCCATGGTTTTTGACGATTTTTTAGCCAATTTTCAACTTTCGAAATAAGCCGTAAATATGAAAGTTTGGATCAGGGTATTTCGTTTTGGCTTGATTAGAGTGATCTTAGGTCAAATATTCTTTCACTTTCGGAGTTCGAAAAATTCGACGAAAAAGTAAAGAGGTTAACCCATGGTTTTTGACGATTTATTAGCCAATTTTCAACTTTCGAAATAAGCGTTAAATATGAAAGTTTAGACCAGACCATTTAGTTTTGGATTGATTAGAGTCATCTTATGCCAAATATTTTTTCACTTTCAGAAGTCGAAAAATTCGACGAAAAAGTAAAGGGGTTAACCCATGGTTTTTGACGATTTTTCCACCAATTCCAAACTTTCGAAATAAGCTTTAAATATGAAAGTTTGGGCAAGGGGTTTTAGTTTTGGATTGATTAGAGTGATCTTTGGCAAAATATTGCTTCACTTTCGAAAGTCGAAAAATCCGACGAAAAACTAAAGGGGTTAACCTATGGTTTTTGACGATTTTTTAGCCAATTTTCAACTTTCGAAATAAGCCGTAAATATGAAAGTTTGGATCAGGGTATTTCGTTTTGGCTTGATTAGAGTGATCTTAGGTCAAATATTCTTTCACTTTCGCAGTTCGAAAAACTCTACGAAAAAGTAAAGAGGTTAACCCATGGTTTTTGACGATTTTTCCACCAATTTCAAACTTTCGAAATAAGCCTTAAATATGAAAGTTTAGACCAGACCATTTAGTTTTGGATTGATTAGAGTCATCTTAGGCCAAATATTTTCTCACTTTCAGAAGTCGAAAAATTCGACGAAAAAGTAAAGGGGTTAACCCATGGTTTTTGACGATTTATTAGCCAATTTTCAACTTTCGAAATAAGCGTTAAATATGAAAGTTTAGACCAGACCATTTAGTTTTGGATTGATTAGAGTCATCTTATGCCAAATATTTTTTCACTTTCAGAAGTCGAAAAATTCGACGAAAAAGTAAAGGGGTTAACCCATGGTTTTTGACGATTTTTCCACCAATTCCAAACTTTCGAAATAAGCTTTAAATATGAAAGTTTGGGCAAGGGGTTTTAGTTTTGGATTGATTAGAGTGATCTTTGGCAAAATATTGCTTCACTTTCGAAAGTCGAAAAATCCGACGAAAAACTAAAGGGGTTAACCTATGGTTTTTGACGATTTTTTAGCCAATTTTCAACTTTCGAAATAAGCCGTAAATATGAAAGTTTGGATCAGGGTATTTCGTTTTGGCTTGATTAGAGTGATCTTAGGTCAACTATTCTTTCACTTTCGCAGTTCGAAAAACTCTACGAAAAATTAAAGAGGTTAACCCATGGTTTTTGACGATTTTTCCACCAATTTCAAACTTTCGAAATAAGCCTTAAATATGAAAGTTTAGACCAGACCATTTAGTTTTGGATTGATTAGAGTCATCTTATGCCAAATATTTTCTCACTTTCAGAAGTCGAAAAATTCGACGAAAAAGTAAAGGGGTTAACCCATGGTTTTTCACGATTTTTCCACCAATTTCAAATTTTCTAAATAAGCTTTAAATATGAAAGTTTGGGCAAGGGGTTTTAGTTTTGGATTGATTAGAGTGATCTTTGGCAAAATATTGCTTCACTTTCGGAAGTCGAAAAATCCGACGAAAAACTAAAGGGGTTAACCCATGGTTTTTCACGATTTTTTAGCCAATTTTCAACTTTCGAAATAAGCCGTAAATATGAAAGTTTGGATCAGGGTATTTCGTTTTGGCTTGATTAGAGTGATCTTAGGTCAAATATTCTTTCACTTTCGGAGTTCGAAAAACTCTACGAAAAAGTAAAGGGGTTAACCCATAGTTTTTGACGATTTTTTAGCCAATTTCAAACTTTCGAAATAAGCCTTAAATATGAAAGTTTAGACCAGACCATTTAGTTTTGGATTGATTAGAGTCATCTTAGGCCAAATATTTTTTCACTTTCAGAAGTCGAAAAATTCGACGAAAAAGTAAAGGGATTAACCCATGGTTTTTGACGATTTTTTGACCAATTTCAAACTTTCGAAATAAGCTTTAAATATGAAAGTTTGGGCCAGGAGTTTTAGTTTTGGATTGATTAGAGTGATCTTTGGCAAAATATTGCTTCACTTTCGGAAGTCGAAAAATTCGACGAAAAACTAAAGGGGTTAACCCATGGTTTTTCACGATTTTGTAGCCAATTTTCAGCTTTCGAAATAAGCCGTAAATATGAAAGTTTGGGACAGGGTATTTCGTTTTGGCTTGATTGGAGTGATCTTAGGTCAAATATTCTTTCACTTTCGGAGTTCGAAAAACTCGACGAAAAAGTAAAGAGGTTAACCCATGGTTTTTGACGATTTTTTAGCCAATTTTCAACTTTCGAAATAAGCCTTAAATATGAAAGTTTAGACCAGACCATTTAGTTTTGGATTGATTAGAGTCATCTTATGCCAAATATTTTTTCACTTTCAGAAGTCGAAAAATTCGACGAAAAAGTAAAGGGGTTAACCCATGCTTTTTCACGATTTTTCCACCAATTCCAAACTTTCGAAATAAGCTTTAAATATGAAAGTTTGGGAGAGGGGTTTTAGTTTTGGATTGATTAGAGTGATCTTTGGCAAAATATTGCTTCACTTTCGGAAGTCGAAAAATCCGACGAAAAACTAAAGGGGTTAACCCATTGTTTTTGACGATTTTTTAGCCAATTTTCAACTTTCGAAATAAGCCGTAAATATGAAAGTTTGGTTCAGGGTATTTCGTTTTTGCTTGATTAGAGTGATCTTAGGTCAAATATTCTTTCACTTTCGGAGTTCGATAAACTCGACGATAAAGTAAAGAGGTTAACCCATGGTTTTTGACGATTTTTCCACCAATTTCAAACTTTCGAAATAAGCCTTAAATATGAAAGTTTAGACCAGACCATTTAGTTTTGGATTGATTAGAGTCATCTTAGGCCAAATATTTTTTCACTTTCAGAAGTCGAAAAATTCGACGAAAAAGTAAAGGAGTTAACCCATGGTTTTTGACGATTTTTTAGCCAAATTTCAACTTTCGAAATAAGCCGTAAATATGAAAGTTTGGATCAGGGTATTTCGTTTTGGCTTGATTAGAGTGATCTTAGGGCAAATATTCTTTAACTTTCGGAGTTCGAAAAACTCGACGAAAAAGTAAAGAGGTTAACCCATGGTTTTTGACGATTTTTCCACCAATTTCAAACTTTCGAAATAAGCTTTAAATAAGAAAGTTTGGGAGAGGGGTTTTAGTTTTGGATTGATTAGAGTGATCTTTGGCAAAATATTGCTTCACTTTCGGAAGTCGAAAAATCCGACGAAAAAGTAAAGGGGTTAACCCATGGTTTTTGACGATTTTTCCACGAATTTCAAACTTTCGAAATAAGCTTTAAATATGAAAGTTTGGGCAAGGGGTTTTAGTTTTGGATTGATTAGAGTGATCTTTGGCAAAATATTGCTTCACTTTCGGAAGTCGAAAAATCCGACGAAAAACTAAAGGGGTTAACCCATGGTTTTTGACGATTTTTTAGCCAATTTTCAACTTTCGAAATAAGCCGTAAATATGAAAGTTTGGATCAGGGTATTTCGTTTTGGCTTGATTAGAGTGATTTTAGGTCAAATATTCTTTCACTTTCGGAGTTCGAAAAACTCGACGAGAAAGTAAAGAGGTTAACCCATGGTTTTTGACGATTTTTTAGCCAATTTCAAACTTTCGAAATAAGCTTTAAATATGAAAGTTTTGGCCAGGGGTTTTAGTTTTGGATTGATTAGAGTCATCTTAGGCCAAATATTTTTTCACTTTCAGAAGTCGAAAAATTCGACGAAAAAGTAAAGGGGTTAACCCATGGTTTTTGACAATTTTTTGACCAATTCCAAACTTTCGAAATAAGCTTTAAATATGAAAGTTTGGGCCAGGAGTTTTAGTTTTGGATTGATTAGAGTGATCTTTGGCAAAATATTGCTTCACTTTCGAAAGTCGAAAAATCTGACGAAAAACTAAAGGGGTTAACCCATGGTTTTTGACGATTTTTTAGCCAAATTTCAACTTTCGAAATAAGCCGTAAATATGAAAGTTTGGATCAGGGTATTTCGTTTTGGCTTGATTAGAGTGATCTTAGGTCAAATATTCTTTAACTTTCGGAGTTCGAAAAACTCGACGAAAAAGTAAAGAGGTTAACCCATGGTTTTTGACGATTTTTCCACCAATTTCAAACTTTCGAAATAAGCTTTAAATATAAAAGTTTGGGCAAGGGGTTTTAGTTTTGGATTGATTAGAGTGATCTTTGGCAAAATATTGCTTCACTTTCGGAAGTCGAAAAATCCGACGAAAAACTAAAGGGGTTAACCCATGGTTTTTGACGATTTTTCCACCAATTTCAAACTTTCGAAATAAGCTTTAAATATGAAAGTTTGGGCAAGGGGTTTTAGTTTTGGATTGATTAGAGTGATCTTTGGCAAAATATTGCTTCACTTTCGAAAGTCGAAAAATCTGACGAAAAACTAAAGGGGTTAACCCATGGTTTTTGACGATTTTTTAGCCAATTTTCAACTTTCGAAATAAGCCGTAAATATGAAAGTTTGGATCAGGGTATTTCGTTTTGGCTTGATTAGAGTGATCTTAGGTCAAATATTCTTTCACTTTCGGAGTTCGAAAAATTCGACGAAAAAGTAAAGAGGTTAACCCATGGTTTTTGACGATTTATTAGCCAATTTTCAACTTTCGAAATAAGCGTTAAATATGAAAGTTTAGACCAGACCATTTAGTTTTGGATTGATTAGAGTCATCTTATGCCAAATATTTTTTCACTTTCAGAAGTCGAAAAATTCGACGAAAAAGTAAAGGGGTTAACCCATGGTTTTTGACGATTTTTCCACCAATTCCAAACTTTCGAAATAAGCTTTAAATATGAAAGTTTGGGCAAGGGGTTTTAGTTTTGGATTGATTAGAGTGATCTTTGGCAAAATATTGCTTCACTTTCGAAAGTCGAAAAATCCGACGAAAAACTAAAGGGGTTAACCTATGGTTTTTGACGATTTTTTAGCCAATTTTCAACTTTCGAAATAAGCCGTAAATATGAAAGTTTGGATCAGGGTATTTCGTTTTGGCTTGATTAGAGTGATCTTAGGTCAACTATTCTTTCACTTTCGCAGTTCGAAAAACTCTACGAAAAATTAAAGAGGTTAACCCATGGTTTTTGACGATTTTTCCACCAATTTCAAACTTTCGAAATAAGCCTTAAATATGAAAGTTTAGACCAGACCATTTAGTTTTGGATTGATTAGAGTCATCTTATGCCAAATATTTTCTCACTTTCAGAAGTCGAAAAATTCGACGAAAAAGTAAAGGGGTTAACCCATGGTTTTTCACGATTTTTCCACCAATTTCAAATTTTCTAAATAACCTTTAAATATGAAAGTTTGGGCAAGGGGTTTTAGTTTTGGATTGATTAGAGTGATCTTTGGCAAAATATTGCTTCACTTTCGGAAGTCGAAAAATCCGACGAAAAACTAAAGGGGTTAACCCATGGTTTTTCACGATTTTTTAGCCAATTTTCAACTTTCGAAATAAGCCGTAAATATGAAAGTTTGGATCAGGGTATTTCGTTTTGGCTTGATTAGAGTGATCTTAGGTCAAATATTCTTTCACTTTCGGAGTTCGAAAAACTCTACGAAAAAGTAAAGGGGTTAACCCATAGTTTTTGACGATTTTTTAGCCAATTTCAAACTTTCGAAATAAGCCTTAAATATGAAAGTTTAGACCAGACCATTTAGTTTTGGATTGATTAGAGTCATCTTAGGCCAAATATTTTTTCACTTTCAGAAGTCGAAAAATTCGACGAAAAAGTAAAGGGATTAACCCATGGTTTTTGACGATTTTTTGACCAATTTCAAACTTTCGAAATAAGCTTTAAATATGAAAGTTTGGGCCAGGAGTTTTAGTTTTGGATTGATTAGAGTGATCTTTGGCAAAATATTGCTTCACTTTCGGAAGTCGAAAAATTCGACGAAAAACTAAAGGGGTTAACCCATGGTTTTTCACGATTTTGTAGCCAATTTTCAGCTTTCGAAATAAGCCGTAAATATGAAAGTTTGGGACAGGGTATTTCGTTTTGGCTTGATTGGAGTGATCTTAGGTCAAATATTCTTTCACTTTCGGAGTTCGAAAAACTCGACGAAAAAGTAAAGAGGTTAACCCATGGTTTTTGACGATTTTTTAGCCAATTTTCAACTTTCGAAATAAGCCTTAAATATGAAAGTTTAGACCAGACCATTTAGTTTTGGATTGATTAGAGTCATCTTATGCCAAATATTTTTTCACTTTCAGAAGTCGAAAAATTCGACGAAAAAGTAAAGGGGTTAACCCATGCTTTTTCACGATTTTTCCACCAATTCCAAACTTTCGAAATAAGCTTTAAATATGAAAGTTTGGGAGAGGGGTTTTAGTTTTGGATTGATTAGAGTGATCTTTGGCAAAATATTGCTTCACTTTCGGAAGTCGAAAAATCCGACGAAAAACTAAAGGGGTTAACCCATTGTTTTTGACGATTTTTTAGCCAATTTTCAACTTTCGAAATAAGCCGTAAATATGAAAGTTTGGTTCAGGGTATTTCGTTTTGGCTTGATTAGAGTGATCTTAGGTCAAATATTCTTTCACTTTCGGAGTTCGATAAACTCGACGATAAAGTAAAGAGGTTAACCCATGGTTTTTGACGATTTTTCCACCAATTTCAAACTTTCGAAATAAGCCTTAAATATGAAAGTTTAGACCAGACCATTTAGTTTTGGATTGATTAGAGTCATCTTAGGCCAAATATTTTTTCACTTTCAGAAGTCGAAAAATTCGACGAAAAAGTAAAGGAGTTAACCCATGGTTTTTGACGATTTTTTAGCCAAATTTCAACTTTCGAAATAAGCCGTAAATATGAAAGTTTGGATCAGGGTATTTCGTTTTGGCTTGATTAGAGTGATCTTAGGGCAAATATTCTTTAACTTTCGGAGTTCGAAAAACTCGACGAAAAAGTAAAGAGGTTAACCCATGGTTTTTGACGATTTTTCCACCAATTTCAAACTTTCGAAATAAGCTTTAAATAAGAAAGTTTGGGAGAGGGGTTTTAGTTTTGGATTGATTAGAGTGATCTTTGGCAAAATATTGCTTCACTTTCGGAAGTCGAAAAATCCGACGAAAAAGTAAAGGGGTTAACCCATGGTTTTTGACGATTTTTCCACGAATTTCAAACTTTCGAAATAAGCTTTAAATATGAAAGTTTGGGCAAGGGGTTTTAGTTTTGGATTGATTAGAGTGATCTTTGGCAAAATATTGCTTCACTTTCGGAAGTCGAAAAATCCGACGAAAAACTAAAGGGGTTAACCCATGGTTTTTCACGATTTTTTAGCCAATTTTCAACTTTCGAAATAAGCCGTAAATATGAAAGTTTGGATCAGGGTATTTCGTTTTGGCTTGATTAGAGTGATTTTAGGTCAAATATTCTTTCACTTTCGGAGTTCGAAAAACTCGACGAGAAAGTAAAGAGGTTAACCCATGGTTTTTGACGATTTTTTAGCCAATTTCAAACTTTCGAAATAAGCTTTAAATATGAAAGTTTTGGCCAGGGGTTTTAGTTTTGGATTGATTAGAGTCATCTTAGGCCAAATATTTTTTCACTTTCAGAAGTCGAAAAATTCGACGAAAAAGTAAAGGGGTTAACCCATGGTTTTTGACAATTTTTTGACCAATTCCAAACTTTCGAAATAAGCTTTAAATATGAAAGTTTGGGCCAGGAGTTTTAGTTTTGGATTGATTAGAGTGATCTTTGGCAAAATATTGCTTCACTTTCGAAAGTCGAAAAATCTGACGAAAAACTAAAGGGGTTAACCCATGGTTTTTGACGATTTTTTAGCCAATTTTCAACTTTCGAAATAAGCCGTAAATATGAAAGTTTGGATCAGGGTATTTCGTTTTGGCTTGATTAGAATGATCTTAGGTCAAATATTCTTTCACTTTCGGAGTTCGAAAAACTCGACGAGAAAGTAAAGGGGTTAACCCATGGTTTTTGACGATTTTTCCACCAATTTCAAACTTTCGAAATAAGCTTTAAATATGAAAGTTTGGGCAAGAGGTTTTAGTTTTGGATTGATTAGAGTCATCTTATGCCAAATATTTTTTCACTTTAGAAGTCGAAAAATTCGACGAAAAAGTAAAGGGGTTAACCCATGGTTTTTGACGATTTTTTGACCAATTCCAAACTTTCGAAATAAGCTTTAAATATGAAAGTTTGGGAGAGGGTTTTAGTTTTGGATTGATTAGAGTGATCTTTGGCAAAATATTGCTTCACTTTCGGAAGTCGAAAAATCCGACGAAAAAGTAAAGGGGTTAACCCATGGTTTTTGACGATTTTTCCACCAATTTCAAACTTTCGAAATAAGCTTTAAATATGAAAGTTTGGGCCAGGGGTTTTAGTTTTGGATTGATTAGAGTGATCTTTGGCAAAATATTGCTTCACTTTCGGAAGTCGAAAAATCCGACGAAAAACTAAAGGGGTTAACCCATGGTTTTTGACGATTTTTCCACCAATTTCAAACTTTCGAAATAAGCTTTAAATATGAAAGTTTGGGCAAGGGGTTTTAGTTTTGGATTGATTAGAGTGATCTTTGGCAAAATATTGCTTCACTTTCGGAAGTCGAAAAATCCGACGAAAAACTAAAGGGGTTAACCCATGGTTTTTCACGATTTTTTAGCCAATTTTCAACTTTCGAAATAAGCCGTAAATATGAAAGTTTGGATCAGGGTATTTCGTTTTGGCTTGATTAGAGTGATCTTAGGTCAAATATTCTTTCACTTTCGGAGTTCGAAAAACTCTACGAAAAAGTAAAGGGGTTAACCCATAGTTTTTGACGATTTTTTAGCCAATTTTCAACTTTCGAAATAAGCCGTAAATATGAAAGTTTGGATCAGGGTATTTCGTTTTGGCTTGATTAGAGTGATCTTAGGTCAAATATTCTTTCACTTTCGGAGTTCGATAAACTCGACGATAAAGTAAAGAGGTTAACCCATGGTTTTTGACGATTTTTCCACCAATTTCAAACTTTCGAAATAAGCCTTAAATATGAAAGTTTAGACCAGACCATTTAGTTTTGGATTGATTAGAGTCATCTTAGGCCAAATATTTTTTCACTTTCAGAAGTCGAAAAATTCGACGAAAAAGTAAAGGGGTTAACCCATGGTTTTTGACGATTTTTTAGCCAAATTTCAACTTTCGAAATAAGCCGTAAATATGAAAGTTTGGATCAGGGTATTTCGTTTTGGCTTGATTAGAGTGATCTTAGGGCAAATATTCTTTAACTTTCGGAGTTCGAAAAACTCGACGAAAAAGTAAAGAGGTTAACCCATGGTTTTTGACGATTTTTCCACCAATTTCAAACTTTCGAAATAAGCTTTAAATAAGAAAGTTTGGGAGAGGGGTTTTAGTTTTGGATTGATTAGAGTGATCTTTGGCAAAATATTGCTTCACTTTCGGAAGTCGAAAAATCCGACGAAAAAGTAAAGGGGTTAACCCATGGTTTTTGACGATTTTTCCACCAATTTCAAACTTTCGAAATAAGCTTTAAATATGAAAGTTTGGGCAAGGGGTTTTAGTTTTGGATTGATTAGAGTGATCTTAGGCAAAATATTGCTTCACTTTCGGAAGTCGAAAAATCCGACGAAAAACTAAAGGGGTTAACCCATGGTTTTTGACGATTTTTTAGCCAATTTTCAACTTTCGAAATAAGCCGTAAATATGAAAGTTTGGATCAGGGTATTTCGTTTTGGCTTGATTAGAGTGATTTTAGGTCAAATATTCTTTCACTTTCGGAGTTCGAAAAACTCGACGAGAAAGTAAAGAGGTTAACCCATGGTTTTTGACGATTTTTCCACCAATTTCAAACTTTCGAAATAAGCTTTAAATATGAAAGTTTTGGCCAGGGGTTTTAGTTTTGGATTGATTAGAGTCATCTTATGCCAAATATTTTTTCACTTTAGAAGTCGAAAAATTCGACGAAAAAGTAAAGGGGTTAACCCATGGTTTTTGACGATTTTTTGACCAATTCCAAACTTTCGAAATAAGCTTTAAATATGAAAGTTTGGGAGAGGGGTTTTAGTTTTGGATTGATTAGAGTGATCTTTGGCAAAATATTGCTTCACTTTCGGAAGTCGAAAAATCCGACGAAAAAGTAAAGGGGTTAACCCATGGTTTTTGACGATTTTTTAGCCAATTTTCAACTTTCGAAATAAGCCGTAAATATGAAAGTTTGGATCAGGGTATTTCGTTTTGGCTTGATTAGAATGATCTTAGGTCAAATATTCTTTCACTTTCGGAGTTCGAAAAACTCGACGAGAAAGTAAAGGGGTTAACCCATGGTTTTTCACGATTTTTCCACCAATTTCAAACTTTCGAAATAAGCTTTAAATATGAAAGTTTGGGCAAGAGGTTTTAGTTTTGGATTGATTAGAGTCATCTTATGCCAAATATTTTTTCACTTTAGAAGTCGAAAAATTCGACGAAAAAGTAAACGGGTTAACCCATGGTTTTTGACGATTTTTTGACCAATTCCAAACTTTCGAAATAAGCTTTAAATATGAAAGTTTGGGAGAGGGTTTTAGTTTTGGATTGATTAGAGTGATCTTTGGCAAAATATTGCTTCACTTTCGGAAGTCGAAAAATCCGACGAAAAAGTAAAGGGGTTAACCCATGGTTTTTGACGATTTTTCCACCAATTTCAAACTTTCGAAATAAGCTTTAAATATGAAAGTTTGGGCCAGGGGTTTTAGTTTTGGATTGATTAGAGTGATCTTTGGCAAAATATTGCTTCACTTTCGGAAGTCGAAAAATCCGACGAAAAAGTAAAGGTGTTAACCCATGGTTTTTGACGATTTTTCCACCAATTTCAAACTTTCGAAATAAGCTTTAAATATGAAAGTTTGGGCAAGGGGTTTTAGTTTTGGATTGATTAGAGTGATCTTTGGCAAAATATTGCTTCACTTTCGGAAGTCCTAAAATCCGACGAAAAACTAAAGGGGTTAACCCATGGTTTTTGACGATTTTTTAGCCAATTTTCAACTTTCGAAATAAGCCGTAAATATGAAAGTTTGGATCAGGGTATTTCGTTTTGGCTTGATTAGAGTGATCTTAGGTCAAATATTCTTTCACTTTCGGAGTTCGAAAAACTCTACGAAAAAGTAAAGGGGTTAACCCATAGTTTTTGACGATTTTTTAGCCAATTTTCAACTTTCGAAATAAGCCGTAAATATGAAAGTTTGGTTCAGGGTATTTCGTTTTGGCTTGATTAGAGTGATCTTAGGTCAAATATTCTTTCACTTTCGGAGTTCGATAAACTCGACGATAAAGTAAAGAGGTTAACCCATGGTTTTTGACGATTTTTCCACCAATTTCAAACTTTCGAAATAAGCCTTAAATATGAAAGTTTAGACCAGACCATTTAGTTTTGGATTGATTAGAGTCATCTTAGGCCAAATATTTTTTCACTTTCAGAAGTCGAAAAATTCGACGAAAAAGTAAAGGGGTTAACCCATGGTTTTTGACGATTTTTTGACCAATTTCAAACTTTCGAAATAAGCTTTAAATATGAAAGTTTGGATCAGGGTATTTCGTTTTGGCTTGATTAGAGTGATCTTAGGGCAAATATTCTTTAACTTTCGGAGTTCGAAAAACTCGACGAAAAAGTAAAGAGGTTAACCCATGGTTTTTGACGATTTTTCCACCAATTTCAAACTTTCGAAATAAGCTTTAAATAAGAAAGTTTGGGAGAGGGGTTTTAGTTTTGGATTGATTAGAGTGATCTTTGGCAAAATATTGCTTCACTTTCGGAAGTCGAAAAATCCGACGAAAAAGTAAAGGGGTTAACCCATGGTTTTTGACGATTTTTCCACCAATTTCAAACTTTCGAAATAAGCTTTAAATATGAAAGTTTGGGCAAGGGGTTTTAGTTTTGGATTGATTAGAGTGATCTTAGGCAAAATATTGCTTCACTTTCGGAAGTCGAAAAATCCGACGAAAAACTAAAGGGGTTAACCCATGGTTTTTGACGATTTTTTAGCCAATTTTCAACTTTCGAAATAAGCCGTAAATATGAAAGTTTGGATCAGGGTATTTCGTTTTGGCTTGATTAGAGTGATTTTAGGTCAAATATTCTTTCACTTTCGGAGTTCGAAAAACTCGACGAGAAAGTAAAGAGGTTAACCCATGGTTTTTGACGATTTTTCCACCAATTTCAAACTTTCGAAATAAGCTTTAAATATGAAAGTTTTGGCCAGGGGTTTTAGTTTTGGATTGATTAGAGTCATCTTATGCCAAATATTTTTTCACTTTAGAAGTCGAAAAATTCGACGAAAAAGTAAAGGGGTTAACCCATGGTTTTTGACGATTTTTTGACCAATTCCAAACTTTCGAAATAAGCTTTAAATATGAAAGTTTGGGAGAGGGGTTTTAGTTTTGGATTGATTAGAGTGATCTTTGGCAAAATATTGCTTCACTTTCGGAAGTCGAAAAATCCGACGAAAAAGTAAAGGGGTTAACCCATGGTTTTTGACGATTTTTTAGCCAATTTTCAACTTTCGAAATAAGCCGTAAATATGAAAGTTTGGATCAGGGTATTTCGTTTTGGCTTGATTAGAATGATCTTAGGTCAAATATTCTTTCACTTTCGGAGTTCGAAAAACTCGACGAGAAAGTAAAGGGGTTAACCCATGGTTTTTCACGATTTTTCCACCAATTTCAAACTTTCGAAATAAGCTTTAAATATGAAAGTTTGGGCAAGAGGTTTTAGTTTTGGATTGATTAGAGTCATCTTATGCCAAATATTTTTTCACTTTAGAAGTCGAAAAATTCGACGAAAAAGTAAACGGGTTAACCCATGGTTTTTGACGATTTTTTGACCAATTCCAAACTTTCGAAATAAGCTTTAAATATGAAAGTTTGGGAGAGGGTTTTAGTTTTGGATTGATTAGAGTGATCTTTGGCAAAATATTGCTTCACTTTCGGAAGTCGAAAAATCCGACGAAAAAGTAAAGGGGTTAACCCATGGTTTTTGACGATTTTTCCACCAATTTCAAACTTTCGAAATAAGCTTTAAATATGAAAGTTTGGGCCAGGGGTTTTAGTTTTGGATTGATTAGAGTGATCTTTGGCAAAATATTGCTTCACTTTCGGAAGTCGAAAAATCCGACGAAAAAGTAAAGGTGTTAACCCATGGTTTTTGACGATTTTTCCACCAATTTCAAACTTTCGAAATAAGCTTTAAATATGAAAGTTTGGGCAAGGGGTTTTAGTTTTGGATTGATTAGAGTGATCTTTGGCAAAATATTGCTTCACTTTCGGAAGTCCTAAAATCCGACGAAAAACTAAAGGGGTTAACCCATGGTTTTTGACGATTTTTTAGCCAATTTTCAACTTTCGAAATAAGCCGTAAATATGAAAGTTTGGATCAGGGTATTTCGTTTTGGCTTGATTAGAGTGATCTTAGGTCAAATATTCTTTCACTTTCGGAGTTCGAAAAACTCTACGAAAAAGTAAAGGGGTTAACCCATAGTTTTTGACGATTTTTTAGCCAATTTTCAACTTTCGAAATAAGCCGTAAATATGAAAGTTTGGTTCAGGGTATTTCGTTTTGGCTTGATTAGAGTGATCTTAGGTCAAATATTCTTTCACTTTCGGAGTTCGATAAACTCGACGATAAAGTAAAGAGGTTAACCCATGGTTTTTGACGATTTTTCCACCAATTTCAAACTTTCGAAATAAGCCTTAAATATGAAAGTTTAGACCAGACCATTTAGTTTTGGATTGATTAGAGTCATCTTAGGCCAAATATTTTTTCACTTTCAGAAGTCGAAAAATTCGACGAAAAAGTAAAGGGGTTAACCCATGGTTTTTGACGATTTTTTGACCAATTTCAAACTTTCGAAATAAGCTTTAAATATGAAAGTTTGGGCCAGGAGTTTTAGTTTTGGATTGATTAGAGTGATCTTTGGCAAAATATTGCTTCACTTTCGGAAGTCGAAAAATTCGACGAAAAACTAAAGGGGTTAACCCATGGTTTTTGACGATTTTTTAGCCAATTTTCAACTTTCGAAATAAGCGTTAAATATGAAAGTTTAGACCAGACCATTTAGTTTTGGATTGATTAGAGTCATCTTATGCCAAATATTTTTTCACTTTCAGAAGTCGAAAAATTCGATGAAAAAGTAAAGGGGTTAACCCATGGTTTTTGACGATTTTTCCACCAATTCCAAACTTTCGAAATAAGCTTTAAATATGAAAGTTTGGGAGGGGGTTTTAGTTTTGGATTGATTAGAGTGATCTTTGGCAAAATATTGCTTCACTTTCGAAAGTCGAAAAATCCGACGAAAAACTAAAGGGGTTAACCTATGGTTTTTGACGATTTTTTAGCCAATTTTCAACTTTCGAAATAAGCCGTAAATATGAAAGTTTGGATCAGGGTATTTCGTTTTGGCTTGATTAGAGTGATCTTAGGTCAAATATTCTTTCACTTTCGGAGTTCGAAAAACTCGACGAAAAAGTAAAGAGGTTAACCCATGGTTTTTGACGATTTTTTAGCCAATTTTCAACTTTCGAAATAAGCCTTAAATATGAAAGTTTAGACCAGACCATTTAGTTTTGGATTGATTAGAGTCATCTTAGCCCAAATATTTTTTCACTTTCAGAAGTCGAAAAATTCGACGAAAAAGTAAAGGGGTTAACCCATGGTTTTTGACGATTTTTCCACCAATTCCAAACTTTCGAAATAAGCTTTAAATATGAAAGTTTGGGCAAGGGGTTTTAGTTTTGGATTGATTAGAGTGATCTTTGGCAAAATATTGCTTCACTTTCGAAAGTCGAAAAATCCGACGAAAAACTAAAGGGGTTAACCTATGGTTTTTGACGATTTTTTAGCCAATTTTCAACTTTCGAAATAAGCCGTAAATATGAAAGTTTGGATCAGGGTATTTCGTTTTGGCTTGATTAGAGTGATCTTAGGTCAAATATTCTTTCACTTTCGGAGTTCGATAAATTCGACGATAAAGTAAAGAGGTTAACCCATGGTTTTTGACGATTTTTCCACCAATTTCAAACTTTCGAAATAAGCCTTAAATATGAAAGTTTAGACCAGACCATTTAGTTTTGGATTGATTAGAGTCATCTTAGGCCAAATATTTTTTCACTTTCAGAAGTCGAAAAATTCGACGAAAAAGTAAAGGGGTTAACCCATGGTTTTTGACGATTTTTTAGCCAAATTTCAACTTTCGAAATAAGCCGTAAATATGAAAGTTTGGATCAGGGTATTTCGTTTTGGCTTGATTAGAGTGATCTTAGGTCAAATATTCTTTAACTTTCGGAGTTCGAAAAACTCGACGAAAAAGTAAAGAGGTTAACCCATGGTTTTTGACGATTTTTCCACCAATTTCAAACTTTCGAAATAAGCTTTAAATATAAAAGTTTGGGCAAGGGGTTTTAGTTTTGGATTGATTAGAGTGATCTTTGGCAAAATATTGCTTCACTTTCGGAAGTCGAAAAATCCGACGAAAAAGTAAAGGGGTTAACCCATGGTTTTTGACGATTTTTCCACCAATTTCAAACTTTCGAAATAAGCTTTAAATATGAAAGTTTGGGCAAGGGGTTTTAGTTTTGGATTGATTAGAGTGATCTTTGGCAAAATATTTCTTCACTTTCGAAAGTCGAAAAATCTGACGAAAAACTAAAGGGGTTAACCCATGGTTTTTGACGATTTTTTAGCCAATTTTCAACTTTCGAAATAAGCCGTAAATATGAAAGTTTGGATCAGGGTATTTCGTTTTGGCTTGATTAGAGTGATCTTAGGTCAAATATTCTTTCACTTTCGGAGTTCGAAAAATTCGACGAAAAAGTAAAGAGGTTAACCCATGGTTTTTGACGATTTTTTAGCCAATTTTCAACTTTCGAAATAAGGGTTAAATATGAAAGTTTAGACCAGACCATTTAGTTTTGGATTGATTAGAGTCATCTTAGGCCAAATATTTTTTCACTTTCAGAAGTCGAAAAATTCGACGAAAAAGTAAAGGGGTTAACCCATGGTTTTTGACGATTTTTCCACCAATTCCAAACTTTCGAAATAAGCTTTAAATATGAAAGTTTGGGCAAGGGGTTTTAGTTTTGGATTGATTAGAGTGATCTTTGGCAAAATATTGCTTCACTTTCGAAAGTCGAAAAATCCGACGAAAAACTAAAGGGGTTAACCTATGGTTTTTGACGATTTTTTAGCCAATTTTCAACTTTCGAAATAAGCCGTAAATATGAAAGTTTGGATCAGGGTATTTCGTTTTGGCTTGATTAGAGTGATCTTAGGTCAAATATTCTTTCACTTTCGCAGTTCGAAAAACTCTACGAAAAAGTAAAGAGGTTAACCCATGGTTTTTGACGATTTTTCCACCAATTTCAAACTTTCGAAATAAGCCTTAAATATGAAAGTTTAGACCAGACCATTTAGTTTTGGATTGATTAGAGTCATCTTAGGCCAAATATTTTTTCACTTTCAGAAGTCGAAAAATTCGACGAAAAAGTAAAGGGGTTAACCCATGGTTTTTGACGATTTTTTAGCCAAATTTCAACTTTCGAAATAAGCCGTAAATATGAAAGTTTGGATCAGGGTATTTCGTTTTGGCTTGATTAGAGTGATCTTAGGTCAAATATTCTTTAACTTTCGGAGTTCGAAAAACTCGACGAAAAAGTAAAGAGGTTAACCCATGGTTTTTGACGATTTTTCCACCAATTTCAAACTTTCGAAATAAGCTTTAAATATAAAAGTCTGGGCAAGGGGTTTTAGTTTTGGATTGATTAGAGTGATCTTTGGCAAAATATTGCTTCACTTTCGGAAGTCGAAAAATCCGACGAAAAACTAAAGGGGTTAACCCATGGTTTTTGACGATTTTTCCACCAATTTCAAACTTTCGAAATAAGCTTTAAATATGAAAGTTTGGGCAAGGGGTTTTAGTTTTGGATTGATTAGAGTGATCTTTGGCAAAATATTTCTTCACTTTCGAAAGTCGAAAAATCTGACGAAAAACTAAAGGGGTTAACCCATGGTTTTTGACGATTTTTTAGCCAATTTTCAACTTTCGAAATAAGCCGTAAATATGAAAGTTTGGATCAGGGTATTTCGTTTTGGCTTGATTAGAGTGATCTTAGGTCAAATATTCTTTCACTTTCGGAGTTCGAAAAATTCGACGAAAAAGTAAAGAGGTTAACCCATGGTTTTTGACGATTTTTTAGCCAATTTTCAACTTTCGAAATAAGGGTTAAATATGAAAGTTTAGACCAGACCATTTAGTTTTGGATTGATTAGAGTCATCTTAGGCCAAATATTTTTTCACTTTCAGAAGTCGAAAAATTCGACGAAAAAGTAAAGGGGTTAACCCATGGTTTTTGACGATTTTTCCACCAATTCCAAACTTTCGAAATAAGCTTTAAATATGAAAGTTTGGGCAAGGGGTTTTAGTTTTGGATTGATTAGAGTGATCTTTGGCAAAATATTTTTTCACTTTCGAAAGTCGAAAAATCCGACGAAAAACTAAAGGGGTTAACCCATGGTTTTTGACGATTTTTTAGCCAATTTTCAACTTTCGAAATAAGCCGTAAATATGAAAGTTTGGATCAGGGTATTTCGTTTTGGCTTGATTAGAGTGATCTTAGGTCAAATATTCTTTCACTTTCGGAGTTCGAAAAATTCGACGAAAAAGTAAAGAGGTTAACCCATGGTTTTTGACGATTTTTTAGCCAATTTTCAACTTTCGAAATAAGCGTTAAATATGAAAGTTTAGACCAGACCATTTAGTTTTGGATTGATTAGAGTCATCTTATGCCAAATATTTTTTCACTTTCAGAAGTCGAAAAATTCGACGAAAAAGTAAAGGGGTTAACCCATGGTTTTTGACGATTTTTCCACCAATTCCAAACTTTCGAAATAAGCTTTAAATATGAAAGTTTGGGCAAGGGGTTTTAGTTTTGGATTGATTAGAGTGATCTTTGGCAAAATATTGCTTCACTTTCGAAAGTCGAAAAATCCGACGAAAAACTAAAGGGGTTAACCTATGGTTTTTGACGATTTTTTAGCCAATTTTCAACTTTCGAAATAAGCCGTAAATATGAAAGTTTGGATCAGGGTATTTCGTTTTGGCTTGATTAGAGTGATCTTAGGTCAAATATTCTTTCACTTTCGCAGTTCGAAAAACTCTACGAAAAAGTAAAGAGGTTAACCCATGGTTTTTGACGATTTTTCCACCAATTTCAAACTTTCGAAATAAGCCTTAAATATGAAAGTTTAGACCAGACCATTTAGTTTTGGATTGATTAGAGTCATCTTAGGCCAAATATTTTTTCACTTTCAGAAGTCGAAAAATTCGACGAAAAAGTAAAGGGGTTAACCCATGGTTTTTGACGATTTTTTAGCCAATTTCAAACTTTCGAAATAAGCTTTAAATATAAAAGTTTGGGCAAGGGGTTTTAGTTTTGGATTGATTAGAGTGATCTTTGGCAAAATATTGCTTCACTTTCGGAAGTCGAAAAATCCGACGAAAAACTAAAGGGGTTAACCCATGGTTTTTGACGATTTTTCCACCAATTTCAAATTTTCTAAATAAGCTTTAAATATGAAAGTTTGGGCAAGGGGTTTTAGTTTTGGATTGATTAGAGTGATCTTTTGCAAAATATTGCTTCACTTTCGGAAGTCGAAAAATCCGACGAAAAACTAAAGGGGTTAACCCATGGTTTTTGACGATTTTTTAGCCAATTTTCAACTTTCGAAATAAGCCGTAAATATGAAAGTTTGGATCAGGGTATTTCGTTTTGGCTTGATTAGAGTGATCTTAGGTCAAATATTCTTTCACTTTCGGAGTTCGAAAAATTCGACGAAAAAGTAAAGAGGTTAACCCATGGTTTTTGACGATTTTTCCACCAATTTCAAACTTTCGAAATAAGCCTTAAATATGAAAGTTTAGACCAGACCATTTAGTTTTGGATTGATTAGAGTCATCTTAGGCCAAATATTTTTTCACTTTCAGAAGTCGAAAAATTCGACGAAAAAGTAAAGGGGTTAACCCATGGTTTTTGACGATTTTTTAGCTAATTTTCAGCTTTCGAAATAAGCCGTAAATATGAAAGTTTGGGACAGGGTATTTCGTTTTGGCTTGATTGGAGTGATCTTAGGTCAAATATTCTTTCACTTTCGGAGTTCGAAAAATTCGACGAAAAAGTAAAGAGGTTAACCCATGGTTTTTCACGATTTTTCCACCAATTTCAAACTTTCGAAATAAGCTTTAAATATGAAAGTTTGGGCAAAGGGTTTTAGTTTTGGATTGATTAGAGTGATCTTTGGCAAAATATTGCTTCACTTTCGGAAGTCGAAAAATCCGACGAAAAACTAAAGGGGTTAACCCATGGTTTTTGACGATTTTTTAGCCAATTTTCAACTTTCGAAATAAGCCGTAAATATGAAAGTTTGGATCAGGGTATTTCGTTTTGGCTTGATTAGAGTGATTTTAGGTCAAATATTCTTTCACTTTCGGAGTTCGATAAACTCGACGATAAAGTAAAGAGGTTAACCCATGGTTTTTGACGATTTTTCCACCAATTTCAAACTTTCGAAATAAGCCTTAAATATGAAAGTTTAGACCAGACCATTTAGTTTTGGATTGATTAGAGTCATCTTAGGCCAAATATTTTTTCACTTTCAGAAGTCGAAAAATCCGACGAAAAACTAAAGGGGTTAACCCATGGTTTTTGACGATTTTTTAGCCAATTTTCAACTTTCGAAATAAGCCGTAAATATGAAAGTTTGGATCAGGGTATTTCGTTTTGGCTTGATTAGAGTGATCTTAGGTCAAATATTCTTTCACTTTCGGAGTTCGAAAAATTCGACGAAAAAGTAAAGAGGTTAACCCATGGTTTTTGACGATTTTTTAGCCAATTTTCAACTTTCGAAATAAGCGTTAAATATGAAAGTTTAGACCAGACCATTTAGTTTTGGATTGATTAGAGTCATCTTATGCCAAATATTTTTTCACTTTCAGAAGTCGAAAAATTCGACGAAAAAGTAAAGGGGTTAACCCATGGTTTTTGACGATTTTTCCACCAATTCCAAACTTTCGAAATAAGCTTTAAATATGAAAGTTTGGGCAAGGGGTTTTAGTTTTGGATTGATTAGAGTGATCTTTGGCAAAATATTGCTTCACTTTCGAAAGTCGAAAAATCCGACGAAAAACTAAAGGGGTTAACCTATGGTTTTTGACGATTTTTTAGCCAATTTTCAACTTTCGAAATAAGCCGTAAATATGAAAGTTTGGATCAGGGTATTTCGTTTTGGCTTGATTAGAGTGATCTTAGGTCAAATATTCTTTCACTTTCGCAGTTCGAAAAACTCGACGAAAAAGTAAAGAGGTTAACCCATGGTTTTTGACGATTTTTCCACCAATTTCAAACTTTCGAAATAAGCCTTAAATATGAAAGTTTAGACCAGACCATTTAGTTTTGGATTGATTAGAGTCATCTTAGGCCAAATATTTTTTCACTTTCAGAAGTCGAAAAATTCGACGAAAAAGTAAAGGGGTTAACCCATGGTTTTTGACGATTTTTTAGCCAATTTCAAACTTTCGAAATAAGCTTTAAATATAAAAGTTTGGGCAAGGGGTTTTAGTTTTGGATTGATTAGAGTGATCTTTGGCAAAATATTGCTTCACTTTCGGAAGTCGAAAAATCCGACGAAAAACTAAAGGGGTTAACCCATGGTTTTTGACGATTTTTCCACCAATTTCAAATTTTCTAAATAAGCTTTAAATATGAAAGTTTGGGCAAGGGGTTTTAGTTTTGGATTTATTAGAGTGATCTTTTGCAAAATATTGCTTCACTTTCGGAAGTCGAAAAATCCGACGAAAAACTAAAGGGGTTAACCCATGGTTTTTGACGATTTTTTAGCCAATTTTCAACTTTCGAAATAAGCCGTAAATATGAAAGTTTGGATCAGGGTATTTCGTTTTGGCTTGATTAGAGTGATCTTAGGTCAAATATTCTTTCACTTTCGGAGTTCGAAAAACTCTACGAAAAAGTAAAGGGGTTAACCCATAGTTTTTGACGATTTTTTAGCCAATTTCAAACTTTCGAAATAAGCCTTAAATATGAAAGTTTAGACCAGACCATTTAGTTTTGGATTGATTAGAGTCATCTTAGGCCAAATATTTTTTCACTTTCAGAAGTCGAAAAATTCGACGAAAAAGTAAAGGGGTTAACCCATGGTTTTTGACGATTTTTTGACCAATTTCAAACTTTCGAAATAAGCTTTAAATATGAAAGTTTGGGCCAGGAATTTTAGTTTTGGATTGATTAGAGTGATCTTTGGCAAAATATTGCTTCACTTTCGGAAGTCGAAAAATTCGACGAAAAACTAAAGGGGTTAACCCATGGTTTTTGACGATTTTTTAGCCAATTTTCAACTTTCGAAATAAGCGTTAAATATGAAAGTTTAGACCAGACCATTTAGTTTTGGATTGATTAGAGTCATCTTATGCCAAATATTTTTTCACTTTCAGAAGTCGAAAAATTCGATGAAAAAGTAAAGGGGTTAACCCATGGTTTTTGACGATTTTTCCACCAATTCCAAACTTTCGAAATAAGCTTTAAATATGAAAGTTTGGGAGAGGGGTTTTAGTTTTGGATTGATTAGAGTGATCTTTGGCAAAATATTGCTTCACTTTCGAAAGTCGAAAAATCCGACGAAAAACTAAAGGGGTTAACCTATGGTTTTTGACGATTTTTTAGCCAATTTTCAACTTTCGAAATAAGCCGTAAATATGAAAGTTTGGATCAGGGTATTTCGTTTTGGCTTGATTAGAGTGATCTTAGGTCAAATATTCTTTCACTTTCGCAGTTCGAAAAACTCGACGAAAAAGTAAAGAGGTTAACCCATGGTTTTTGACGATTTTTCCACCAATTTCAAACTTTCGAAATAAGCCTTAAATATGAAAGTTTAGACCAGACCATTTAGTTTTGGATTGATTAGAGTCATCTTAGGCCAAATATTTTTTCACTTTCAGAAGTCGAAAAATTCGACGAAAAACTAAAGGGGTTAACCCATGGTTTTTCACGATTTTTTAGCTAATTTTCAGCTTTCGAAATAAGCCGTAAATATGAAAGTTTGGGACAGGGTATTTCGTTTTGGCTTGATTGGAGTGATCTTAGGTCAAATATTCTTTCACTTTCGGAGTTCGAAAAATTCGACGAAAAAGTAAAGAGGTTAACCCATGGTTTTTCACGATTTTTCCACCAATTTCAAACTTTCGAAATAAGCTTTAAATATGAAAGTTTGGGCAAAGGGTTTTAGTTTTGGATTGATTAGAGTGATCTTTGGCAAAATATTGCTTCACTTTCGGAAGTCGAAAAATCCGACGAAAAACTAAAGGGGTTAACCCATGGTTTTTGACGATTTTTTAGCCAATTTTCAACTTTCGAAATAAGCCGTAAATATGAAAGTTTGGATCAGGGTATTTCGTTTTGGCTTGATTAGAGTGATTTTAGGTCAAATATTCTTTCACTTTCGGAGTTCGATAAACTCGACGATAAAGTAAAGAGGTTAACCCATGGTTTTTGACGATTTTTCCACCAATTTCAAACTTTCGAAATAAGCCTTAAATATGAAAGTTTAGACCAGACCATTTAGTTTTGGATTGATTAGAGTCATCTTAGGCCAAATATTTTTTCACTTTCAGAAGTCGAAAAATTCGACGAAAAAGTAAAGGGGTTAACCCATGGTTTTTGACGATTTTTTAGCCAAATTTCAACTTTCGAAATAAGCCGTAAATATGAAAGTTTGGATCAGGGTATTTCGTTTTGGCTTGATTAGAGTGATCTTAGGTCAAATATTCTTTAACTTTCGGAGTTCGAAAAACTCGACGAAAAAGTAAAGAGGTTAACCCATGGTTTTTGACGATTTTTCCACCAATTTCAAACTTTCGAAATAAGCTTTAAATATGAAAGTTTGGGCAAGGGGTTTTAGTTTTGGATTGATTAGAGTGATCTTTGGCAAAATATTGCTTCACTTTCGAAAGTCGAAAAATCTGACGAAAAACTAAAGGGGTTAACCCATGGTTTTTGACGATTTTTTAGCCAATTTTCAACTTTCGAAATAAGCCGTAAATATGAAAGTTTGGATCAGGGTATTTCGTTTTGGCTTGATTAGAGTGATCTTAGGTCAAATATTCTTTCACTTTCGGAGTTCGAAAAATTCGACGAAAAAGTAAAGAGGTTAACCTATGGTTTTTGACGATTTTTTAGCCAATTTTCAACTTTCGAAATAAGCGTTAAATATGAAAGTTTAGACCAGACCATTTAGTTTTGGATTGATTAGAGTCATCTTAGGCCAAATATTTTTTCACTTTCAGAAGTCGAAAAATTCGACGAAAAAGTAAAAGGGTTAACCCATGGTTTTTGACGATTTTTCCACCAATTCCAAACTTTCGAAATAAGCTTTAAATATGAAAGTTTGGGCAAGGGGTTTTAGTTTTGGATTGATTAGAGTGATCTTTGGCAAAATATTGCTTCACTTTCGAAAGTCGAAAAATCCGACGAAAAACTAAAGGGGTTAACCTATGGTTTTTGACGATTTTTTAGCCAATTTTCAACTTTCGAAATAAGCCGTAAATATGAAAGTTTGGATCAGGGTATTTCGTTTTGGCTTGATTAGAGTGATCTTAGGTCAAATATTCTTTCACTTTCGCAGTTCGAAAAACTCTACGAAAAAGTAAAGGGGTTAACCCATGGTTTTTCACGATTTTTCCACCAATTTCAAACTTTCGAAATAAGCCTTAAATATGAAAGTTTAGACCAGACCATTTAGTTTTGGATTGATTAGAGTCATCTTAGGCCAAATATTTTTTCACTTTCAGAAGTCGAAAAATCCGACGAAAAACTAAAGGGGTTAACCCATGGTTTTTCACGATTTTTTAGCTAATTTTGAGCTTTCGAAATAAGCCGTAAATATGAAAGTTTGGGACAGGGTATTTCGTTTTGACTTCATTGGAGTGATCTTAGGTCAAATATTCTTTCACTTTCGGAGTTCGAAAAACTCGACGAGAAAGTAAAGAGGATAACCCATGGTTTTTGACGATTTTTCCACCAATTTCAAACTTTCGAAATAAGCTTTAAATATAAAAGTTTGGGCAAGGGGTTTTAGTTTTGGATTGATTAGAGTGATCTTTGGCAAAATATTGCTTCACTTTCGGAAGTCGAAAAATCCGACGAAAAACTAAAGGGGTTAACCCATGGTTTTTCACGATTTTTTAGCCAATTTTCAACTTTCGAAATAAGCCGTAAATATGAAAGTTTGGATCAGGGTATTTCGTTTTGGCTTGATTAGAGTGATCTTAGGTCAAATATTCTTTCACTTTCGGAGTTCGATAAACTCGACGATAAAGTAAAGAGGTTAACCCATGGTTTTTGACGATTTTTCCACCAATTTCAAACTTTCGAAATGAGCCTTAAATATGAAAGTTTAGACCAGACCATTTAGTTTTGGATTGATTATAGTCATCTTAGGCCAAATATTTTTTCACTTTCGGAAGTCGAAAAATTCGACGAAAAAGTAAAGGGGTTAACCCATGGTTTTTGACGATTTTTTAGCCAATTTTCAACTTTCGAAATAAGCCGTAAATATGAAAGTTTGGATCAGGGTATTTCGTTTTGGCTTGATTAGAGTGATCTTAGGTCAAATATTCTTTCACTTTCAGAGTTCGAAAAACTCGACGAAAAAGTAAAGAGGTTAACCCATGGTTTTTGACGATTTTTCCACCAATTTCAAACTTTCGAAATAAGCTTTAAATATAAAAGTTTGGGCAAGGGGTTTTAGTTTTGGATTGATTAGAGTGATCTTTGGCAAAATATTTCTTCACTTTCGGAAGTCGAAAAATCCGACGAAAAACTAAAGGGGTTAACCCATGGTTTTTGACGATTATTCCTCCAATTTCAAACTTTCGAAATAAGCTTTAAATATGAAAGTTTGGGCAAGGGGTTTTAGTTTTGGATTGATTAGAGTGATCTTTGGCAAAATATTGCTTCACTTTCGAAAGTCGAAAAATCTGACGAAAAACTAAAGGGGTTAACCCATGGTTTTTGACGATTTTTTAGCCAATTTTCAACTTTCGAAATAAGCCGTAAATATGAAAGTTTGGATCAGGGTATTTCGTTTTGGCTTGATTAGAGTGATCTTAGGTCAAATATTCTTTCACTTTCGCAGTTCGAAAAACTCGACGAAAAAGTAAAGAGGTTAACCCATGGTTTTTGACGATTTTTTAGCCAATTTTCAACTTTCGAAATAAGCGTTAAATATGAAAGTTTAGACCAGACCATTTAGTTTTGGATTGATTAGAGTCATCTTATGCCAAATATTTTTTCACTTTCAGAAGTCGAAAAATTCGACGAAAAAGTAAAGGGGTTAACCCATGGTTTTTGACGATTTTTCCACCAATTCCAAACTTTCGAAATAAGCTTTAAATATGAAAGTTTGGGCAAGGGGTTTTAGTTTTGGATTGATTAGAGTGATCTTTGGCAAAATATTGCTTCACTTTCGAAAGTCGAAAAATCCGACGAAAAACTAAAGGGGTTAACCTATGCTTTTTGACGATTTTTTAGCGAATTTTCAACTTTCGAAATAAGCCGTAAATATGAAAGTTTGGATCAGGGTATTTCGTTTTGGCTTAATTAGAGTGATCTTAGGTCAAATATTCTTTCACTTTCGCAGTTCGAAAAACTCTACGAAAAAGTAAAGGGGTTAACCCATGGTTTTTGACGATTTTTTAGCCAATTTCAAACTTTCGAAATAAGCCTTAAATATGAAAGTTTAGACCAGACCATTTAGTTTTGGATTGATTAGAGTCATCTTAGGCCAAATATTTTTTCACTTTCAGAAGTCGTAAAATTCGACGAAAAAGTAAAGGAGTTAACCCATGGTTTTTGACGATTTTTTGACCAATTTAAACCTTTCGAAATAAGCTTTAAATATGAAAGTTTGGGCCAGGAGTTTTAGTTTTGGATGGATTAGAGTGATCTTTAGCAAAATATTTCTTCACTTTCGGAAGTCGAAAAATCCGACGAAAAACTAAAGGGGTTAACCCATGGTTTTTGACGATTTTTCCACCAATTTCAAACTTTCGAAATAAGCTTTAAATATGAAAGTTTGGGCAAGGGGTTTTAGTTTTGGATTGATTAGAGTGATCTTTGGCAAAATATTGCTTCACCTTCGGAAGTCGAAAAATCCGACGAAAAACTAAAGGGGTTAACCCATGGTTTTTGACGATTTTTTAGCGAATTTTCAACTTTCGAAATAAGCCGTAAATATGAAAGTTTGGATCAGGGTATTTCGTTTTGGCTTGATTAGAGTGATCTTAGATCAAATATTCTTTCACTTTCGGAGTTCGAAAAACTCTACGAAAAATTAAAGGGGTTAACCCATAGTTTTTGACGAGTTTTTAGCCAATTTCAAACTTTCGAAATAAGCCTTAAATATGAAAGTTTAGACCAGACCATTTAGTTTTGGATTGATTGGAGTCATCTTAGGCCAAATATTTTTTCACTTTCAGAAGTCGAAAAATTCGACGAAAAACTAAAGGGGTTAACCCATGGTTTTTGACGATTTTTCCACCAATTTCAAACTTTCGAAATAAGCTTAAAATATGAAAGTTTGGGCCAGGAGTTTTAGTTTTGGATTGATTAGAGTGATCTTTGGCAAAATATTGCTTCACTTTCGGAAGTCAAAAAATTCGACGAAAAACTAAAGGGGTTAACCCATGGTTTTTGACGATTTTTTAGCCAATTTTCAACTTTCGAAATAAGCCGTAAATATGAAAGTTTGGATCAGGGTATTTCGTTTTGGCTTGATTAGAGTGATCTTAGGTCAAATATTCTTTCACTTTCGGAGTTCGATAAACTCGACGATAAAGTAAAGAGGTTAACCCATGGTTTTTGACGATTTTTCCACCAATTTCAAACTTTCGAAATGAGCCTTAAATATGAAAGTTTAGACCAGACCATTTAGTTTTGGATTGATTATAGTCATCTTAGGCCAAATATTTTTTCACTTTCGGAAGTCGAAAAATTCGACGAAAAAGTAAAGGGGTTAACCCATGGTTTTTGACGATTTTTTAGCCAATTTTCAACTTTCGAAATAAGCCGTAAATATGAAAGTTTGGATCAGGGTATTTCGTTTTGGCTTGATTAGAGTGATCTTAGGTCAAATATTCTTTCACTTTCAGAGTTCGAAAAACTCGACGAAAAAGTAAAGAGGTTAACCCATGGTTTTTGACGATTTTTCCACCAATTTCAAACTTTCGAAATAAGCTTTAAATATAAAAGTTTGGGCAAGGGGTTTTAGTTTTGGATTGATTAGAGTGATCTTTGGCAAAATATTGCTTCACTTTCGGAAGTCGAAAAATCCGACGAAAAACTAAAGGGGTTAACCCATGGTTTTTGACGATTATTCCTCCAATTTCAAACTTTCGAAATAAGCTTTAAATATGAAAGTTTGGGCAAGGGGTTTTAGTTTTGGATTGATTAGAGTGATCTTTGGCAAAATATTGCTTCACTTTCGAAAGTCGAAAAATCTGACGAAAAACTAAAGGGGTTAACCCATGGTTTTTGACGATTTTTTAGCCAATTTTCAACTTTCGAAATAAGCCGTAAATATGAAAGTTTGGATCAGGGTATTTCGTTTTGGCTTGATTAGAGTGATCTTAGGTCAAATATTCTTTCACTTTCGCAGTTCGAAAAACTCGACGAAAAAGTAAAGAGGTTAACCCATGGTTTTTGACGATTTTTTAGCCAATTTTCAACTTTCGAAATAAGCGTTAAATATGAAAGTTTAGACCAGACCATTTAGTTTTGGATTGATTAGAGTCATCTTATGCCAAATATTTTTTCACTTTCAGAAGTCGAAAAATTCGACGAAAAAGTAAAGGGGTTAACCCATGGTTTTTGACGATTTTTCCACCAATTCCAAACTTTCGAAATAAGCTTTAAATATGAAAGTTTGGGCAAGGGGTTTTAGTTTTGGATTGATTACAGTGATCTTTGGCAAAATATTGCTTCACTTTCGAAAGTCGAAAAATCCGACGAAAAACTAAAGGGGTTAACCTATGCTTTTTGACGATTTTTTAGCGAATTTTCAACTTTCGAAATAAGCCGTAAATATGAAAGTTTGGATCAGGGTATTTCGTTTTGGCTTAATTAGAGTGATCTTAGGTCAAATATTCTTTCACTTTCGCAGTTCGAAAAACTCTACGAAAAAGTAAAGGGGTTAACCCATGGTTTTTGACGATTTTTTAGCCAATTTCAAACTTTCGAAATAAGCCTTAAATATGAAAGTTTAGACCAGACCATTTAGTTTTGGATTGATTAGAGTCATCTTAGGCCAAATATTTTTTCACTTTCAGAAGTCGTAAAATTCGACGAAAAAGTAAAGGAGTTAACCCATGGTTTTTGACGATTTTTTGACCAATTTAAACCTTTCGAAATAAGCTTTAAATATGAAAGTTTGGGCCAGGAGTTTTAGTTTTGGATGGATTAGAGTGATCTTTAGCAAAATATTTCTTCACTTTCGGAAGTCGAAAAATCCGACGAAAAAGTAAAGGGGTTAACCCATGGTTTTTGACGATTTTTCCACCAATTTCAAACTTTCGAAATAAGCTTTAAATATGAAAGTTTGGGCAAGGGGTTTTAGTTTTGGATTGATTAGAGTGATCTTTGGCAAAATATTGCTTCACCTTCGGAAGTCGAAAAATCCGACGAAAAACTAAAGGGGTTAACCCATGGTTTTTGACGATTTTTTAGCGAATTTTCAACTTTCGAAATAAGCCGTAAATATGAAAGTTTGGATCAGGGTATTTCGTTTTGGCTTGATTAGAGTGATCTTAGATCAAATATTCTTTCACTTTCGGAGTTCGAAAAACTCTACGAAAAATTAAAGGGGTTAACCCATAGTTTTTGACGAGTTTTTAGCCAATTTCAAACTTTCGAAATAAGCCTTAAATATGAAAGTTTAGACCAGACCATTTAGTTTTGGATTGATTGGAGTCATCTTAGGCCAAATATTTTTTCACTTTCAGAAGTCGAAAAATTCGACGAAAAAGTAAAGGGGTTAACCCATGGTTTTTGACGATTTTTTAGCCAATTTCAAACTTTCGAAATAAGCTTTAAATATAAAAGTTTGGGCAAGGGGTTTTAGTTTTGGATTGATTAGAGTGATCTTTGGCAAAATATTGCTTCACTTTCGGAAGTCGAAAAATCCGACGAAAAACTAAAGGGGTTAACCCATGGTTTTTGACGATTTTTCCACCAATTTCAAATTTTCTAAATAAGCTTTAAATATGAAAGTTTGGGCAAGGGGTTTTAGTTTTGGATTTATTAGAGTGATCTTTTGCAAAATATTGCTTCACTTTCGGAAGTCGAAAAATCCGACGAAAAACTAAAGGGGTTAACCCATGGTTTTTGACGATTTTTTAGCCAATTTTCAACTTTCGAAATAAGCCGTAAATATGAAAGTTTGGATCAGGGTATTTCGTTTTGGCTTGATTAGAGTGATCTTAGGTCAAATATTCTTTCACTTTCGGAGTTCGAAAAACTCTACGAAAAAGTAAAGGGGTTAACCCATAGTTTTTGACGATTTTTTAGCCAATTTCAAACTTTCGAAATAAGCCTTAAATATGAAAGTTTAGACCAGACCATTTAGTTTTGGATTGATTAGAGTCATCTTAGGCCAAATATTTTTTCACTTTCAGAAGTCGAAAAATTCGACGAAAAAGTAAAGGGGTTAACCCATGGTTTTTGACGATTTTTTGACCAATTTCAAACTTTCGAAATAAGCTTTAAATATGAAAGTTTGGGCCAGGAATTTTAGTTTTGGATTGATTAGAGTGATCTTTGGCAAAATATTGCTTCACTTTCGGAAGTCGAAAAATTCGACGAAAAACTAAAGGGGTTAACCCATGGTTTTTGACGATTTTTTAGCCAATTTTCAACTTTCGAAATAAGCGTTAAATATGAAAGTTTAGACCAGACCATTTAGTTTTGGATTGATTAGAGTCATCTTATGCCAAATATTTTTTCACTTTCAGAAGTCGAAAAATTCGATGAAAAAGTAAAGGGGTTAACCCATGGTTTTTGACGATTTTTCCACCAATTCCAAACTTTCGAAATAAGCTTTAAATATGAAAGTTTGGGAGAGGGGTTTTAGTTTTGGATTGATTAGAGTGATCTTTGGCAAAATATTGCTTCACTTTCGAAAGTCGAAAAATCCGACGAAAAACTAAAGGGGTTAACCTATGGTTTTTGACGATTTTTTAGCCAATTTTCAACTTTCGAAATAAGCCGTAAATATGAAAGTTTGGATCAGGGTATTTCGTTTTGGCTTGATTAGAGTGATCTTAGGTCAAATATTCTTTCACTTTCGCAGTTCGAAAAACTCGACGAAAAAGTAAAGAGGTTAACCCATGGTTTTTGACGATTTTTCCACCAATTTCAAACTTTCGAAATAAGCCTTAAATATGAAAGTTTAGACCAGACCATTTAGTTTTGGATTGATTAGAGTCATCTTAGGCCAAATATTTTTTCACTTTCAGAAGTCGAAAAATTCGACGAAAAACTAAAGGGGTTAACCCATGGTTTTTCACGATTTTTTAGCTAATTTTCAGCTTTCGAAATAAGCCGTAAATATGAAAGTTTGGGACAGGGTATTTCGTTTTGGCTTGATTGGAGTGATCTTAGGTCAAATATTCTTTCACTTTCGGAGTTCGAAAAATTCGACGAAAAAGTAAAGAGGTTAACCCATGGTTTTTCACGATTTTTCCACCAATTTCAAACTTTCGAAATAAGCTTTAAATATGAAAGTTTGGGCAAAGGGTTTTAGTTTTGGATTGATTAGAGTGATCTTTGGCAAAATATTGCTTCACTTTCGGAAGTCGAAAAATCCGACGAAAAACTAAAGGGGTTAACCCATGGTTTTTGACGATTTTTTAGCCAATTTTCAACTTTCGAAATAAGCCGTAAATATGAAAGTTTGGATCAGGGTATTTCGTTTTGGCTTGATTAGAGTGATTTTAGGTCAAATATTCTTTCACTTTCGGAGTTCGATAAACTCGACGATAAAGTAAAGAGGTTAACCCATGGTTTTTGACGATTTTTCCACCAATTTCAAACTTTCGAAATAAGCCTTAAATATGAAAGTTTAGACCAGACCATTTAGTTTTGGATTGATTAGAGTCATCTTAGGCCAAATATTTTTTCACTTTCAGAAGTCGAAAAATTCGACGAAAAAGTAAAGGGGTTAACCCATGGTTTTTGACGATTTTTTAGCCAAATTTCAACTTTCGAAATAAGCCGTAAATATGAAAGTTTGGATCAGGGTATTTCGTTTTGGCTTGATTAGAGTGATCTTAGGTCAAATATTCTTTAACTTTCGGAGTTCGAAAAACTCGACGAAAAAGTAAAGAGGTTAACCCATGGTTTTTGACGATTTTTCCACCAATTTCAAACTTTCGAAATAAGCTTTAAATATGAAAGTTTGGGCAAGGGGTTTTAGTTTTGGATTGATTAGAGTGATCTTTGGCAAAATATTGCTTCACTTTCGAAAGTCGAAAAATCTGACGAAAAACTAAAGGGGTTAACCCATGGTTTTTGACGATTTTTTAGCCAATTTTCAACTTTCGAAATAAGCCGTAAATATGAAAGTTTGGATCAGGGTATTTCGTTTTGGCTTGATTAGAGTGATCTTAGGTCAAATATTCTTTCACTTTCGGAGTTCGAAAAATTCGACGAAAAAGTAAAGAGGTTAACCTATGGTTTTTGACGATTTTTTAGCCAATTTTCAACTTTCGAAATAAGCGTTAAATATGAAAGTTTAGACCAGACCATTTAGTTTTGGATTGATTAGAGTCATCTTAGGCCAAATATTTTTTCACTTTCAGAAGTCGAAAAATTCGACGAAAAAGTAAAAGGGTTAACCCATGGTTTTTGACGATTTTTCCACCAATTCCAAACTTTCGAAATAAGCTTTAAATATGAAAGTTTGGGCAAGGGGTTTTAGTTTTGGATTGATTAGAGTGATCTTTGGCAAAATATTGCTTCACTTTCGAAAGTCGAAAAATCCGACGAAAAACTAAAGGGGTTAACCTATGGTTTTTGACGATTTTTTAGCCAATTTTCAACTTTCGAAATAAGCCGTAAATATGAAAGTTTGGATCAGGGTATTTCGTTTTGGCTTGATTAGAGTGATCTTAGGTCAAATATTCTTTCACTTTCGCAGTTCGAAAAACTCTACGAAAAAGTAAAGGGGTTAACCCATGGTTTTTCACGATTTTTCCACCAATTTCAAACTTTCGAAATAAGCCTTAAATATGAAAGTTTAGACCAGACCATTTAGTTTTGGATTGATTAGAGTCATCTTAGGCCAAATATTTTTTCACTTTCAGAAGTCGAAAAATCCGACGAAAAACTAAAGGGGTTAACCCATGGTTTTTCACGATTTTTTAGCTAATTTTGAGCTTTCGAAATAAGCCGTAAATATGAAAGTTTGGGACAGGGTATTTCGTTTTGACTTCATTGGAGTGATCTTAGGTCAAATATTCTTTCACTTTCGGAGTTCGAAAAACTCGACGAGAAAGTAAAGAGGATAACCCATGGTTTTTGACGATTTTTCCACCAATTTCAAACTTTCGAAATAAGCTTTAAATATAAAAGTTTGGGCAAGGGGTTTTAGTTTTGGATTGATTAGAGTGATCTTTGGCAAAATATTGCTTCACTTTCGGAAGTCGAAAAATCCGACGAAAAACTAAAGGGGTTAACCCATGGTTTTTCACGATTTTTTAGCCAATTTTCAACTTTCGAAATAAGCCGTAAATATGAAAGTTTGGATCAGGGTATTTCGTTTTGGCTTGATTAGAGTGATCTTAGGTCAAATATTCTTTCACTTTCGGAGTTCGATAAACTCGACGATAAAGTAAAGAGGTTAACCCATGGTTTTTGACGATTTTTCCACCAATTTCAAACTTTCGAAATGAGCCTTAAATATGAAAGTTTAGACCAGACCATTTAGTTTTGGATTGATTATAGTCATCTTAGGCCAAATATTTTTTCACTTTCGGAAGTCGAAAAATTCGACGAAAAAGTAAAGGGGTTAACCCATGGTTTTTGACGATTTTTTAGCCAATTTTCAACTTTCGAAATAAGCCGTAAATATGAAAGTTTGGATCAGGGTATTTCGTTTTGGCTTGATTAGAGTGATCTTAGGTCAAATATTCTTTCACTTTCAGAGTTCGAAAAACTCGACGAAAAAGTAAAGAGGTTAACCCATGGTTTTTGACGATTTTTCCACCAATTTCAAACTTTCGAAATAAGCTTTAAATATAAAAGTTTGGGCAAGGGGTTTTAGTTTTGGATTGATTAGAGTGATCTTTGGCAAAATATTTCTTCACTTTCGGAAGTCGAAAAATCCGACGAAAAACTAAAGGGGTTAACCCATGGTTTTTGACGATTATTCCTCCAATTTCAAACTTTCGAAATAAGCTTTAAATATGAAAGTTTGGGCAAGGGGTTTTAGTTTTGGATTGATTAGAGTGATCTTTGGCAAAATATTGCTTCACTTTCGAAAGTCGAAAAATCTGACGAAAAACTAAAGGGGTTAACCCATGGTTTTTGACGATTTTTTAGCCAATTTTCAACTTTCGAAATAAGCCGTAAATATGAAAGTTTGGATCAGGGTATTTCGTTTTGGCTTGATTAGAGTGATCTTAGGTCAAATATTCTTTCACTTTCGCAGTTCGAAAAACTCGACGAAAAAGTAAAGAGGTTAACCCATGGTTTTTGACGATTTTTTAGCCAATTTTCAACTTTCGAAATAAGCGTTAAATATGAAAGTTTAGACCAGACCATTTAGTTTTGGATTGATTAGAGTCATCTTATGCCAAATATTTTTTCACTTTCAGAAGTCGAAAAATTCGACGAAAAAGTAAAGGGGTTAACCCATGGTTTTTGACGATTTTTCCACCAATTCCAAACTTTCGAAATAAGCTTTAAATATGAAAGTTTGGGCAAGGGGTTTTAGTTTTGGATTGATTAGAGTGATCTTTGGCAAAATATTGCTTCACTTTCGAAAGTCGAAAAATCCGACGAAAAACTAAAGGGGTTAACCTATGCTTTTTGACGATTTTTTAGCGAATTTTCAACTTTCGAAATAAGCCGTAAATATGAAAGTTTGGATCAGGGTATTTCGTTTTGGCTTAATTAGAGTGATCTTAGGTCAAATATTCTTTCACTTTCGCAGTTCGAAAAACTCTACGAAAAAGTAAAGGGGTTAACCCATGGTTTTTGACGATTTTTTAGCCAATTTCAAACTTTCGAAATAAGCCTTAAATATGAAAGTTTAGACCAGACCATTTAGTTTTGGATTGATTAGAGTCATCTTAGGCCAAATATTTTTTCACTTTCAGAAGTCGTAAAATTCGACGAAAAAGTAAAGGAGTTAACCCATGGTTTTTGACGATTTTTTGACCAATTTAAACCTTTCGAAATAAGCTTTAAATATGAAAGTTTGGGCCAGGAGTTTTAGTTTTGGATGGATTAGAGTGATCTTTAGCAAAATATTTCTTCACTTTCGGAAGTCGAAAAATCCGACGAAAAAGTAAAGGGGTTAACCCATGGTTTTTGACGATTTTTCCACCAATTTCAAACTTTCGAAATAAGCTTTAAATATGAAAGTTTGGGCAAGGGGTTTTAGTTTTGGATTGATTAGAGTGATCTTTGGCAAAATATTGCTTCACCTTCGGAAGTCGAAAAATCCGACGAAAAACTAAAGGGGTTAACCCATGGTTTTTGACGATTTTTTAGCGAATTTTCAACTTTCGAAATAAGCCGTAAATATGAAAGTTTGGATCAGGGTATTTCGTTTTGGCTTGATTAGAGTGATCTTAGATCAAATATTCTTTCACTTTCGGAGTTCGAAAAACTCTACGAAAAATTAAAGGGGTTAACCCATAGTTTTTGACGAGTTTTTAGCCAATTTCAAACTTTCGAAATAAGCCTTAAATATGAAAGTTTAGACCAGACCATTTAGTTTTGGATTGATTGGAGTCATCTTAGGCCAAATATTTTTTCACTTTCAGAAGTCGAAAAATTCGACGAAAAACTAAAGGGGTTAACCCATGGTTTTTGACGATTTTTCCACCAATTTCAAACTTTCGAAATAAGCTTAAAATATGAAAGTTTGGGCCAGGAGTTTTAGTTTTGGATTGATTAGAGTGATCTTTGGCAAAATATTGCTTCACTTTCGGAAGTCAAAAAATTCGACGAAAAACTAAAGGGGTTAACCCATGGTTTTTGACGATTTTTTAGCCAATTTTCAACTTTCGAAATAAGCCGTAAATATGAAAGTTTGGATCAGGGTATTTCGTTTTGGCTTGATTAGAGTGATCTTAGGTCAAATATTCTTTCACTTTCGGAGTTCGATAAACTCGACGATAAAGTAAAGAGGTTAACCCATGGTTTTTGACGATTTTTCCACCAATTTCAAACTTTCGAAATGAGCCTTAAATATGAAAGTTTAGACCAGACCATTTAGTTTTGGATTGATTATAGTCATCTTAGGCCAAATATTTTTTCACTTTCGGAAGTCGAAAAATTCGACGAAAAAGTAAAGGGGTTAACCCATGGTTTTTGACGATTTTTTAGCCAATTTTCAACTTTCGAAATAAGCCGTAAATATGAAAGTTTGGATCAGGGTATTTCGTTTTGGCTTGATTAGAGTGATCTTAGGTCAAATATTCTTTCACTTTCAGAGTTCGAAAAACTCGACGAAAAAGTAAAGAGGTTAACCCATGGTTTTTGACGATTTTTCCACCAATTTCAAACTTTCGAAATAAGCTTTAAATATAAAAGTTTGGGCAAGGGGTTTTAGTTTTGGATTGATTAGAGTGATCTTTGGCAAAATATTGCTTCACTTTCGGAAGTCGAAAAATCCGACGAAAAACTAAAGGGGTTAACCCATGGTTTTTGACGATTATTCCTCCAATTTCAAACTTTCGAAATAAGCTTTAAATATGAAAGTTTGGGCAAGGGGTTTTAGTTTTGGATTGATTAGAGTGATCTTTGGCAAAATATTGCTTCACTTTCGAAAGTCGAAAAATCTGACGAAAAACTAAAGGGGTTAACCCATGGTTTTTGACGATTTTTTAGCCAATTTTCAACTTTCGAAATAAGCCGTAAATATGAAAGTTTGGATCAGGGTATTTCGTTTTGGCTTGATTAGAGTGATCTTAGGTCAAATATTCTTTCACTTTCGCAGTTCGAAAAACTCGACGAAAAAGTAAAGAGGTTAACCCATGGTTTTTGACGATTTTTTAGCCAATTTTCAACTTTCGAAATAAGCGTTAAATATGAAAGTTTAGACCAGACCATTTAGTTTTGGATTGATTAGAGTCATCTTATGCCAAATATTTTTTCACTTTCAGAAGTCGAAAAATTCGACGAAAAAGTAAAGGGGTTAACCCATGGTTTTTGACGATTTTTCCACCAATTCCAAACTTTCGAAATAAGCTTTAAATATGAAAGTTTGGGCAAGGGGTTTTAGTTTTGGATTGATTACAGTGATCTTTGGCAAAATATTGCTTCACTTTCGAAAGTCGAAAAATCCGACGAAAAACTAAAGGGGTTAACCTATGCTTTTTGACGATTTTTTAGCGAATTTTCAACTTTCGAAATAAGCCGTAAATATGAAAGTTTGGATCAGGGTATTTCGTTTTGGCTTAATTAGAGTGATCTTAGGTCAAATATTCTTTCACTTTCGCAGTTCGAAAAACTCTACGAAAAAGTAAAGGGGTTAACCCATGGTTTTTGACGATTTTTTAGCCAATTTCAAACTTTCGAAATAAGCCTTAAATATGAAAGTTTAGACCAGACCATTTAGTTTTGGATTGATTAGAGTCATCTTAGGCCAAATATTTTTTCACTTTCAGAAGTCGTAAAATTCGACGAAAAAGTAAAGGAGTTAACCCATGGTTTTTGACGATTTTTTGACCAATTTAAACCTTTCGAAATAAGCTTTAAATATGAAAGTTTGGGCCAGGAGTTTTAGTTTTGGATGGATTAGAGTGATCTTTAGCAAAATATTTCTTCACTTTCGGAAGTCGAAAAATCCGACGAAAAAGTAAAGGGGTTAACCCATGGTTTTTGACGATTTTTCCACCAATTTCAAACTTTCGAAATAAGCTTTAAATATGAAAGTTTGGGCAAGGGGTTTTAGTTTTGGATTGATTAGAGTGATCTTTGGCAAAATATTGCTTCACCTTCGGAAGTCGAAAAATCCGACGAAAAACTAAAGGGGTTAACCCATGGTTTTTGACGATTTTTTAGCGAATTTTCAACTTTCGAAATAAGCCGTAAATATGAAAGTTTGGATCAGGGTATTTCGTTTTGGCTTGATTAGAGTGATCTTAGATCAAATATTCTTTCACTTTCGGAGTTCGAAAAACTCTACGAAAAATTAAAGGGGTTAACCCATAGTTTTTGACGAGTTTTTAGCCAATTTCAAACTTTCGAAATAAGCCTTAAATATGAAAGTTTAGACCAGACCATTTAGTTTTGGATTGATTGGAGTCATCTTAGGCCAAATATTTTTTCACTTTCAGAAGTCGAAAAATTCGACGAAAAACTAAAGGGGTTAACCCATGGTTTTTGACGATTTTTCCACCAATTTCAAACTTTCGAAATAAGCTTAAAATATGAAAGTTTGGGCCAGGAGTTTTAGTTTTGGATTGATTAGAGTGATCTTTGGCAAAATATTGCTTCACTTTCGGAAGTCAAAAAATTCGACGAAAAACTAAAGGGGTTAACCCATGGTTTTTGACGATTTTTTAGCCAATTTTCAACTTTCGAAATAAGCCGTAAATATGAAAGTTTGGATCAGGGTATTTCGTTTTGGCTTGATTAGAGTGATCTTAGGTCAAATATTCTTTCACTTTCGGAGTTCGATAAACTCGACGATAAAGTAAAGAGGTTAACCCATGGTTTTTGACGATTTTTCCACCAATTTCAAACTTTCGAAATGAGCCTTAAATATGAAAGTTTAGACCAGACCATTTAGTTTTGGATTGATTATAGTCATCTTAGGCCAAATATTTTTTCACTTTCGGAAGTCGAAAAATTCGACGAAAAAGTAAAGGGGTTAACCCATGGTTTTTGACGATTTTTTAGCCAATTTTCAACTTTCGAAATAAGCCGTAAATATGAAAGTTTGGATCAGGGTATTTCGTTTTGGCTTGATTAGAGTGATCTTAGGTCAAATATTCTTTCACTTTCAGAGTTCGAAAAACTCGACGAAAAAGTAAAGAGGTTAACCCATGGTTTTTGACGATTTTTCCACCAATTTCAAACTTTCGAAATAAGCTTTAAATATAAAAGTTTGGGCAAGGGGTTTTAGTTTTGGATTGATTAGAGTGATCTTTGGCAAAATATTGCTTCACTTTCGGAAGTCGAAAAATCCGACGAAAAACTAAAGGGGTTAACCCATGGTTTTTGACGATTATTCCTCCAATTTCAAACTTTCGAAATAAGCTTTAAATATGAAAGTTTGGGCAAGGGGTTTTAGTTTTGGATTGATTAGAGTGATCTTTGGCAAAATATTGCTTCACTTTCGAAAGTCGAAAAATCTGACGAAAAACTAAAGGGGTTAACCCATGGTTTTTGACGATTTTTTAGCCAATTTTCAACTTTCGAAATAAGCCGTAAATATGAAAGTTTGGATCAGGGTATTTCGTTTTGGCTTGATTAGAGTGATCTTAGGTCAAATATTCTTTCACTTTCGCAGTTCGAAAAACTCGACGAAAAAGTAAAGAGGTTAACCCATGGTTTTTGACGATTTTTTAGCCAATTTTCAACTTTCGAAATAAGCGTTAAATATGAAATTTTAGACCAGACCATTTAGTTTTGGATTGATTAGAGTCATCTTATGCCAAATATTTTTTCACTTTCAGAAGTCGAAAAATTCGACGAAAAAGTAAAGGGGTTAACCCATGGTTTTTGACGATTTTTCCACCAATTCCAAACTTTCGAAATAAGCTTTAAATATGAAAGTTTGGACAAGGGGTTTTAGTTTTGGATTGATTACAGTGATCTTTGGCAAAATATTGCTTCACTTTCGAAAGTCGAAAAATCCGACGAAAAACTAAAGGGGTTAACCTATGCTTTTTGACGATTTTTTAGCGAATTTTCAACTTTCGAAATAAGCCGTAAATATGAAAGTTTGGATCAGGGTATTTCGTTTTGGCTTAATTAGAGTGATCTTAGGTCAAATATTCTTTCACTTTCGCAGTTCGAAAAACTCTACGAAAAAGTAAAGGGGTTAACCCATGGTTTTTGACGATTTTTTAGCCAATTTCAAACTTTCGAAATAAGCCTTAAATATGAAAGTTTAGACCAGACCATTTAGTTTTGGATTGATTAGAGTCATCTTAGGCCAAATATTTTTTCACTTTCAGAAGTCGTAAAATTCGACGAAAAAGTAAAGGAGTTAACCCATGGTTTTTGACGATTTTTTGACCAATTTAAACCTTTCGAAATAAGCTTTAAATATGAAAGTTTGGGCCAGGAGTTTTAGTTTTGGATGGATTAGAGTGATCTTTAGCAAAATATTTCTTCACTTTCGGAAGTCGAAAAATCCGACGAAAAAGTAAAGGGGTTAACCCATGGTTTTTGACGATTTTTCCACCAATTTCAAACTTTCGAAATAAGCTTTAAATATGAAAGTTTGGGCAAGGGGTTTTAGTTTTGGATTGATTAGAGTGATCTTTGGCAAAATATTGCTTCACCTTCGGAAGTCGAAAAATCCGACGAAAAACTAAAGGGGTTAACCCATGGTTTTTGACGATTTTTTAGCGAATTTTCAACTTTCGAAATAAGCCGTAAATATGAAAGTTTGGATCAGGGTATTTCGTTTTGGCTTGATTAGAGTGATCTTAGATCAAATATTCTTTCACTTTCGGAGTTCGAAAAACTCTACGAAAAATTAAAGGGGTTAACCCATAGTTTTTGACGAGTTTTTAGCCAATTTCAAACTTTCGAAATAAGCCTTAAATATGAAAGTTTAGACCAGACCATTTAGTTTTGGATTGATTGGAGTCATCTTAGGCCAAATATTTTTTCACTTTCAGAAGTCGAAAAATTCGACGAAAAACTAAAGGGGTTAACCCATGGTTTTTGACGATTTTTCCACCAATTTCAAACTTTCGAAATAAGCTTAAAATATGAAAGTTTGGGCCAGGAGTTTTAGTTTTGGATTGATTAGAGTGATCTTTGGCAAAATATTGCTTCACTTTCGGAAGTCAAAAAATTCGACGAAAAACTAAAGGGGTTAACCCATGGTTTTTGACGATTTTTTAGCCAATTTTCAACTTTCGAAATAAGCCGTAAATATGAAAGTTTGGATCAGGGTATTTCGTTTTGGCTTGATTAGAGTGATCTTAGGTCAAATATTCTTTCACTTTCGGAGTTCGAAAAACTCTACGAAAAAGTAAAGGGGTTAACCCATGGTTTTTGACGATTTTTTAGCCAATTTCAAACTTTCGAAATAAGCCTTAAATATGAAAGTTTAGACCAGACCATTTAGTTTTGGATTGATTAGAGTCATCTTAGGCCAAATATTTTTTCACTTTCAGAAGTCGAAAAATTCGACGAAAAACTAAAGGGGTTAACCCATGGTTTTTGACGATTTTTCCACCAATTTCAAACTTTCGAAATAAGCTTTAAATATGAAAGTTTTGGAGAGGGTTTTAGTTTTGGATTGATTAGAGTGATCTTTGGCAAAATATTGCTTCACTTTCGGAAGTCGAAAAATCCGACGAAAAAGTAAAGGGGTTAACCCATGGTTTTTGACGATTTTTCCACCAATTTCAAACTTTCGAAATAAGCTTTAAATATGAAAGTTTTGGCCAGGGGTTTTAGTTTTGGATTGATTAGAGTGATCTTTGGCAAAATATTGCTTCACTTTCGGAAGTCGAAAAATCCTACGAAAAACTAAAGGGGTTAACCCATGGTTTTTGACGATTTTTCCACCAATTTCAAACTTTCGAAATAAGCTTTAAATATGAAAGTTTAGACCAGACCATTTAGTTTTGGATTGATTAGAGTCATCTTAGGCCAAATATTTTTTCACTTTCAGAAGTCGAAAAATTCGACGAAAAAGTAAAGGGGTTAACCCATGGTTTTTGACGATTTTTCCACCAATTCCAAACTTTCGAAATAAGCTTTAAATATGAAAGTTTGGGCCAGGGGTTTTAGTTTTGGATTGATTAGAGTGATCTTTGGCAAAATATTGCTTCACTTTCGGAAGTCGAAAAATCCGACGAAAAACTAAAGGGGTTAACCCAAGATTTTTGACGATTTTTTAGCCAATTTTCAACTTTCGAAATAAGCCGTAAATATGAAAGTTTGGATCAGGGTATTTCGTTTTGGCTTGATTAGAGTCATTTTAGGTCAAATATTCTTTCACTTTCGGAGTTCGAAAAACTCGACGAGAAAGTAAAGAGGTTAACCCATGGTTTTTGACGATTTTTCCACCAATTTCAAACTTTCGAAATAAGCCTTAAATATGAAAGTTTAGACCAGACCATTTAGTTTTGGATTGATTAGAGTCTTATTAGGCCAAATATTTTTTCACTTTCAGAAGTCGAAAAATTCGACGAAAAACTAAAGGGGTTAACCCATGGTTTTTGACGATTTTTTGACCAATTTCAAACTTTCGAAATAAGCTTTAAATATGAAAGTTTGGGAGAGGGGTTTTAGTTTTGGATTGATTAGAGTGATCTTTGGCAAAATATTGCTTCACTTTCGGAAGTCGAAAAATCCGACGAAAAAGTAAAGGGGTTAACCCATGGTTTTTTACGATTTTTCCACCAATTTCAAACTTTCGAAATAAGCTTTAAATATGAAAGTTTGGGCCAGGGGTTTTAGTTTTGGATTGATTAGAGTGATATTTGGCAAAATATTGCTTCACCTTCGAAAGTCGAAAAATCCGACGAAAAACTAAAGGGGTTAACCCATGGTTTTTGACGATTTTTTAGCCAATTTTCAACTTTCGAAATAAGCCGTAAATATGAAAGTTTGGATCAGGGTATTTCGTTTTGGCTTGATTAGAGTGATCTTAGATCAAATATTCTTTCACTTTCGGAGTTCGAAAAACTCTACGAAAAATTAAAGGGGTTAACCCATAGTTTTAGACGATTTTTTAGCCAATTTCAAACTTTAGAAATAAGCCTTAAATATGAAAGTTTAGACCAGACCATTTAGTTTTGGATTGATTAGAGTCATCTTAGGCCAAATATTTTTTCACTTTCAGAAGTCGAAAAATTCGACGAAAAAGTAAAGGGGTTAACCCATGGTTTTTGACGATTTTTTGACCAATTTCAAACTTTCGAAATAAGCTTTAAATATGAAAGTTTGGGCCAGGAGTTTTAGTTTTGGATTTATTAGAGTGATCTTTGGCAAAATATTGCTTCACTTTCGGAAGTCGAAAAATTCGACGAAAAACTAAAGGGGTTAACCCATGGTTTTTGACGATTTTTTAGCCAATTTTCAACTTTCGAAATAAGCCGTAAATATGAAAGTTTGGATCAGGGTATTTCGTTTTGGCTTGATTAGAGTGATCTTAGGTCAAATATTCTTTCACTTTCGCAGTTCGAAAAACTCTACGAAAAAGTAAAGGGGTTAACCCATGGTTTTTGACGATTTTTTGACCAATTTCAAACTTTCGAAATAAGCCTTAAATATGAAAGTTTAGACCAGACCATTTAGTTTTGGATTGATTAGAGTCCTATTAGGCCAAATATTTTTTCACTTTCAGAAGTCGAAAAATTCGACGAAAAAGTAAAGGGGTTAACCCATGGTTTTTGACGATTTTTTAACCAATTCCAAACTTTCGAAATAAGCTTTAAATATGAAAGTTTGGGCAAGGGGTTTTAGTTTTGGATTGATTAGAGTGATCTTTGGCAAAATATTGCTTCACTTTCGGAAGTCGAAAAATCCGACGAAAAAGTAAAGGGGTTAACCCATGGTTTTTGACGATTTTTCCACCAATTTCAAACTTTCGAAATAAGCTTTAAATATGAAAGTTTGGGCAAGGGGTTTTAGTTTTGGATTGATTAGAGTGATCTTTGGCAAAATATTGCTTCACTTTCGGAAGTCGAAAAATCCGACGAAAAACTAAAGGGGTTAACCCATGGTTTTTGACGATTTTTTAGCCAATTTTCAACGTTCGAAATAAGCCGTAAATATGAAAGTTTGGATCAGGGTATTTCGTTTTGGCTTGATTAGAGTGATTTTAGGTCAAATATTCTTTCACCTTCGGTGTTCGAAAAACTCGACGAGAAAGTAAAGAGGTTAACCCATGGTTTTTGACGATTTTTCCACCTATTTCAAACTTTCGAAATAAGCTTTAAATATGAAAGTTTAGACCAGACCATTTAGTTTTGGATTGATTAGAGTCATATTAAGCCAAATATATTTTCACTTTCAGAAGTCGAAAAATTCGACGAAAAACTAAAGGGGTTAACCCATGGTTTTTGACGATTTTTCCACCAATTTCAAACTTTCGAAATAAGCTTTAAATATGAAAGTTTGGGCCAGGAGTTTTAGTTTTGGATTGATTAGAGTGATCTTTGGCAAAATATTGCTTCACTTTCGGAAGTCGAAAAATTCGACGAAAAACTAAAGGGGTTAACCCATGGTTTTTGACGATTTTTTAGCCAATTTTCAACTTTCGAAATAAGCCGTAAATATGAAAGTTTGGATCAGGGTATTTCGTTTTGGCTTGATTAGAGTGATCTTAGGTCAAATATTCTTTCACTTTCGCAGTTCGAAAAACTCTACGAAAAAGTAAAGGGGTTAACCCATGGTTTTTGACGATTTTTTGACCAATTTCAAACTTTCGAAATAAGCCTTAAATATGAAAGTTTAGACCAGACCATTTAGTTTTGGATTGATTAGAGTCCTATTAGGCCAAATATTTTTTCACTTTCAGAAGTCGAAAAATTCGACGAAAAAGTAAAGGGGTTAACCCATGGTTTTTGACGATTTTTTAACCAATTCCAAACTTTCGAAATAAGCTTTAAATATGAAAGTTTGGGCAAGGGGTTTTAGTTTTGGATTGATTAGAGTGATCTTTGGCAAAATATTGCTTCACTTTCGAAAGTCGAAAAATCCGACGAAAAAGTAAAGGGGTTAACCCATGGTTTTTGACGATTTTTCCACCAATTTCAAACTTTCGAAATAAGCTTTAAATATGAAAGTTTGGGCAAGGGGTTTTAGTTTTGGATTGATTAGAGTGATCTTTGGCAAAATATTGCTTCACTTTCGGAAGTCGAAAAATCCGACGAAAAACTAAAGGGGTTAACCCATGGTTTTTCACGATTTTTTAGCCAATTTTCAACATTCGAAATAAGCTGTAAATATGAAAGTTTGGGACAGGGTATTTCGTTTTTGCTTGATTGGAGTGATTTTAGGTCAAATATTCTTTCACTTTCGGAGTTTGAAAAACTCGACGAGAAAGTAAAGAGGTTAACCCATGGTTTTTCACGATTTTTCGACCAATTTCAAACTTTCGAAATAAGCTTTAAATATGAAAGTTTGGGCAAGGGGTTTTAGTTTTGGATTGATTAGAGTCATCTTATGCCAAATATTTTTTCACTTTAAGAAGTCGAAAAATTCGACGAAAAAGTAAAGGGGTTAACCCATGGGTTTTAACGATTTTTCCACCAATTTCAAACTTTCGAAATAAGCTTTAAATATGAAAGTTTGGGAGAGGGGTTTTAGTTTTGGATTGATTAGAGTGATCTTTGGCAAAATATTGCTTCACTTTCGAAAGTCGAAAAATCCGACGAAAAACTAAAGGGGTTAACCCATGGTTTTTCACGATTTTTTAGCCAATTTTCAACTTTCGAAATAAGCCGTAAATATGAAAGTTTGGATCAGGGTATTTCGTTTTGGCTTGATTAGAGTGATTTTAGGTCAAATATTCTTTCACTTTCGGAGTTCGAAAAACTCGACGAGAAAGTAAAGAGGTTAACCCATGGTTTTTGACGATTTTTCCACCAATTTCAAACTTTCGAAATAAGCCTTAAATATGAAAGTTTAGACCAGATCATTTAGTTTTGGATTGATTAGAGTCATATTAGGCCAAATATTTTTTCACTTTCATAAGTCGAAAAATTCGACGAAAAAGTAAAGGGGTTAACCCATGGTTTTTGACGATTTTTTGACCAATTTTCAACTTTCGAAATAAGCTTTAAATAAGAAAGTTTGGGAGAGGGGTTTTAGTTTTGGATTGATTAGAGTGATCTTTGGCAAAATATTGCTTCACTTTCGGAAGTCGAAAAATCCGACGAAAAAGTAAAGGGGTTAACCCATGGTTTTTGACCATTTTTCCACCAATTTCAAACTTTCGAAATAAGCTTTAAATATGAAAGTTTGGGCAAGGGGTTTTAGTTTTGGATTGATTAGAGTGATCTTTGGCAAAATATTGCTTCACTTTCGGAAGTCGAAAAATCCGACGAAAAACTAAAGGGGTTAACCCATGGTTTTTGACGATTTTTTAGCCAATTTTCAACGTTCGAAATAAGCCGTAAATATGAAAGTTTGGATCAGGGTATTTCGTTTTGGCTTGATTAGAGTGATTTTAGGTCAAATATTCTTTCACCTTCGGTGTTCGAAAAACTCGACGAGAAAGTAAAGAGGTTAACCCATGGTTTTTGACGATTTTTCCACCTATTTCAAACTTTCGAAATAAGCTTTAAATATGAAAGTTTAGACCAGACCATTTAGTTTTGGATTGATTAGAGTCATATTAAGCCAAATATTTTTTCACTTTCAGAAGTCGAAAAATTCGACGAAAAACTAAAGGGGTTAACCCATGGTTTTTGACGATTTTTTGACCAATTTCAAACTTTCGAAATAAGCTTTAAATAAGAAAGTTTGGGAGAGGGGTTTTAGTTTTGGATTGATTAGAGTGATCTTTGGCAAAATATTGCTTCACTTTCGGAAGTCGAAAAATCCGACGAAAAAGTAAAGGGGTTAACCCATGGTTTTTGACGATTTTTCCACCAATTCCAAACTTTCGAAATAAGCTTTAAATATGAAAGTTTGGGCCAGGGGTTTTAGTTTTGGATTGATTAGAGTGATCTTTGGCAAAATATTGCTTCACTTTCGGAAGTCGAAAAATCCGACGAAAAACTAAAGGGGTTAACCCATGGTTTTTGACGATTTTTTAGCCAATTTTCAACTTTCGAAATAAGCCGTAAATATGAAAGTTTGGATCAGGGTATTTCGTTTTGGCTTGATTAGAGTGATCTTAGGTCAAATATTCTTTCACTTTCGGAGTTCGAAAAACTCTACGAAAAAGTAAAGGGGTTAACCCATAGTTTTTGACGATTTTTTAGCCAATTTTCAACTTTCGAAATAAGCCTTAAATATGAAAGTTTAAACCAGACCATTTAGTTTTGGATTGATTAGAGTCATCTTAGGCCAAATATTTTTTCACTTTCAGAAGTCGAAAAATTCGACGAAAAAGTAAAGGGGTTAACCCATGGTTTTTAACGATTTTCTGACCAATTTCAAACTTTCGAAATAAGCTTTAAATATGAAAGTTTGGGCCAGGAGTTTTAGTTTTTGATTGATTAGAGTGATCTTTGGCAAAATATTGCTTCACTTTCGGAAGTCGAAAAATCCGACGAAAAACTAAAGGGGTTAACCCATGGTTTTTGACGATTTTTCCACCAATTCCAAACTTTCGAAATAAGCTTTAAATATGAAAGTTTGGGCAAGGGGTTTTAGTTTTGGATTGATTAGAGTGATCTTTGGCAAAATATTGCTTCACTTTCGAAAGTCGAAAAATCCGACGAAAAACTAAAGGGGTTAACCTATGGTTTTTGACGATTTTTTAGCGAATTTTCAACTTTCGAAATAAGCCTTAAATATGAAAGTTTAAACCAGACCATTTAGTTTTGGATTGATTAGAGTCATCTTAGGCCAAATATTTTTTCACTTTCAGAAGTCGAAAAATTCGACGAAAAAGTAAAGGGGTTAACCCATGGTTTTTAACGATTTTCTGACCAATTTCAAACTTTCGAAATAAGCTTTAAATATGAAAGTTTGGGCCCGGAGTTTTAGTTTTGGATTGATTAGAGTGATCTTTGGCAAAATATTGCTTCACTTTCGGAAGTCGAAAAATCCGACGAAAAACTAAAGGGGTTAACCCATGGTTTTTGACGATTTTTCCACCAATTCCAAACTTTCGAAATAAGCTTTAAATATGAAAGTTTGGGCAAGGGGTTTTAGTTTTGGATTGATTAGTGTGATCTTTGGCAAAATATTGCTTCACTTTCGAAAGTCGAAAAATCCGACGAAAAACTAAAGGGGTTAACCTATGGTTTTTGACGATTTTTTAGCGAATTTTCAACTTTCGAAATAAGCCGTAAATATGAAAGTTTGGGACAGGGTATTTCGTTTTGGCTTGATTGGAGTGATCTTAGGTCAAATATTCTTTCACTTTCGGAGTTCGAAAAACTCGACGAAAAAGTAAAGAGGTTAACCCATGGTTTTTGACGATTTTTCCACCAATTCCAAACTTTCTAAATAAGCTTTAAATATGAAAGTTTGGGCAAGGGGTTTTAGTTTTGGATTTATTAGAGTGATCTTTGGCAAAATATTGCTTCACTTTCGAAAGTCGAAAAATCCGACGAAAAACTAAAGGGGTTAACCCATGGTTTTTGACGATTTTTTAGCAAATTTTCAACTTTCGAAATAAGCCGTAAATATGAAAGTTTGGATCAGGGTATTTCGTTTTGGCTTGATTAGAGTGATTTTAGGTCAAATATTCTTTCACTTTCGGAGTTCGAAAAACTCGACGAGAAAGTAAAGAGGTTAACCCATGGTTTTTGACGATTTTTCCACCAATTTCAAACTTTCGAAATAAGCCTTAAATATGAAAGTTTACACCAGAACATTTAGTTTTGGATTTATTAGAGTCATATTAGGCCAAATATTTTTTCACTTTCAGAAGTCGAAAAATTCGACGAAAAAGTAAAGGGGTTAACCCATGGTTTTTGACGATTTTTTGACCAATTTCAAACTTTTGAAATAAGCTTTAAATAAGAAAGTTTGGGAGAGGGGTTTTAGTTTTGGATTGATTAGAGTGATCTTTGGAAAAATATTGCTTCACTTTCGGAAGTCGAAAAATCCGACGAAAAACTAAAGGGGTTAACCCATGGTTTTTGACGATTTTTCCACCAATTTCAAACTTTCGAAATAAGCTTTAAATATGAAAGTTTGGGCCAGGGGTTTTAGTTTTGGATTGATTAGAGTGATCTTTGGCAAAATATTGCTTCACCTTCGGAAGTCGAAAAATCCGACGAAAAACTAAAGGGGTTAACCCATGGTTTTTCACGATTTTTTAGCTAATTTTCAACTTTCGAAATAAGCCGTAAATATGAAAGTTTGGATCAGGGTATTTCGTTTTGGCTTGATTAGAGTGATCTTAGGTCAAATATTCTTTCACTTTCGGAGTTCGAAAAACTCTACGAAAAAGTAAAGGGGTTAACCCATAGTTTTTGACGATTTTTTAGCCAATTTTCAACTTTCGAAATAAGCCTTAAATATGAAAGTTTAAACCAGACCATTTAGTTTTGGATTGATTAGAGTCATCTTAGGCCAAATATTTTTTCACTTTCAGAAGTCGAAAAATTCGACGAAAAAGTAAAGGGGTTAACCCATGGTTTTTAACGATTTTCTGACCAATTTCAAACTTTCGAAATAAGCTTTAAATATGAAAGTTTGGGCCAGGAGTTTTAGTTTTTGATTGATTAGAGTGATCTTTGGCAAAATATTGCTTCACTTTCGGAAGTCGAAAAATCCGACGAAAAACTAAAGGGGTTAACCCATGGTTTTTGACGATTTTTCCACCAATTCCAAACTTTCGAAATAAGCTTTAAATATGAAAGTTTGGGCAAGGGGTTTTAGTTTTGGATTGATTAGAGTGATCTTTGGCAAAATATTGCTTCACTTTCGAAAGTCGAAAAATCCGACGAAAAACTAAAGGGGTTAACCTATGGTTTTTGACGATTTTTTAGCGAATTTTCAACTTTCGAAATAAGCCTTAAATATGAAAGTTTAAACCAGACCATTTAGTTTTGGATTGATTAGAGTCATCTTAGGCCAAATATTTTTTCACTTTCAGAAGTCGAAAAATTCGACGAAAAAGTAAAGGGGTTAACCCATGGTTTTTAACGATTTTCTGACCAATTTCAAACTTTCGAAATAAGCTTTAAATATGAAAGTTTGGGCCCGGAGTTTTAGTTTTGGATTGATTAGAGTGATCTTTGGCAAAATATTGCTTCACTTTCGGAAGTCGAAAAATCCGACGAAAAACTAAAGGGGTTAACCCATGGTTTTTGACGATTTTTCCACCAATTCCAAACTTTCGAAATAAGCTTTAAATATGAAAGTTTGGGCAAGGGGTTTTAGTTTTGGATTGATTAGTGTGATCTTTGGCAAAATATTGCTTCACTTTCGAAAGTCGAAAAATCCGACGAAAAACTAAAGGGGTTAACCTATGGTTTTTGACGATTTTTTAGCGAATTTTCAACTTTCGAAATAAGCCGTAAATATGAAAGTTTGGGACAGGGTATTTCGTTTTGGCTTGATTAGAGTGATCTTAGGTCAAATATTCTTTCACTTTCGGAGTTCGAAAAACTCGACGAAAAAGTAAAGAGGTTAACCCATGGTTTTTGACGATTTTTCCACCAATTCCAAACTTTCTAAATAAGCTTTAAATATGAAAGTTTGGGCAAGGGGTTTTAGTTTTGGATTGATTAGAGTGATCTTTGGCAAAATATTGCTTCACTTTCGAAAGTCGAAAAATCCGACGAAAAACTAAAGGGGTTAACCCATGGTTTTTGACGATTTTTTAGCCAATTTTCAACTTTCGAAATAAGCCGTAAATATGAAAGTTTGGATCAGGGTATTTCGTTTTGGCTTGATTAGAGTGATTTTAGGTCAAATATTCTTTCACTTTCGGAGTTCGAAAAACTCGACGAGAAAGTAAAGAGGTTAACCCATGGTTTTTGACGATTTTTCCACCAATTTCAAACTTTCGAAATAAGCCTTAAATATGAAAGTTTACACCAGAACATTTAGTTTTGGATTTATTAGAGTCATATTAGGCCAAATATTTTTTCACTTTCAGAAGTCGAAAAATTCGACGAAAAACTAAAGGGGTTAACCCATGGTTTTTGACGATTTTTTGACCAATTTCAAACTTTCGAAATAAGCTTTAAATAAGAAAGTTTGGGAGAGGGGTTTTAGTTTTGGATTGATTAGAGTGATCTTTGGAAAAATATTGCTTCACTTTCGGAAGTCGAAAAATCCGACGAAAAACTAAAGGGGTTAACCCATGGTTTTTGACGATTTTTCCACCAATTTCAAACTTTCGAAATAAGCTTTAAATATGAAAGTTTGGGCCAGGGGTTTTAGTTTTGGATTGATTAGAGTGATCTTTGGCAAAATATTGCTTCACCTTCGGAAGTCGAAAAATCCGACGAAAAACTAAAGGGGTTAACCCATGGTTTTTCACGATTTTTTAGCTAATTTTCAACTTTCGAAATAAGCCGTAAATATGAAAGTTTGGATCAGGGTATTTCGTTTTGGCTTGATTAGAGTGATCTTAGGTCAAATATTCTTTCACTTTCGGAGTTCGAAAAACTCGACGAGAAAGTAAAGAGGTTAACCCATGGTTTTTGACGATTTTTCCACCAATTTCAAACTTTCGAAATAAGCTTTAAATATGAAAGTTTGGGCAAGGGGTTTTAGTTTTGGATTGATTAGAGTGATCTTTGGCAAAATATTGCTTCACTTTCGGAAGTCGAAAAATCCGACGAAAAACTAAAGGGGTTAACCCATGGTTTTTCACGATTTTTTAGCCAATTTTCAACTTTCGAAATAAGCCGTAAATATGAAAGTTTGGATCAGGGTATTTCGTTTTGGCTTGATTAGAGTGATCTTAGGTCAAATATTCTTTCACTTTCGGAGTTCGAAAAACTCTACGAAAAAGTAAAGGGGTTAACCCATAGTTTTTGACGATTTTTTAGCCAATTTTCAACTTTCGAAATAAGCCTTAAATATGAAAGTTTAAACCAGACCATTTAGTTTTGGATTGATTAGAGTCATCTTAGGCCAAATATTTTTTCACTTTCAGAAGTCGAAAAATTCGACGAAAAAGTAAAGGGGTTAACCCATGGTTTTTAACGATTTTCTGACCAATTTCAAACTTTCGAAATAAGCTTTAAATATGAAAGTTTGGGCCAGGTGTTTTAGTTTTGGATTGATTAGAGTGATCTTTGGCAAAATATTGCTTCACTTTCGGAAGTCGAAAAATCCGACGAAAAACTAAAGGGGTTAACCCATGGTTTTTGACGATTTTTCCACCAATTCCAAACTTTCGAAATAAGCTTTAAATATGAAAGTTTGGGCAAGGGGTTTTAGTTTTGGATTGATTAGAGTGATCTTTGGCAAAATATTGCTTCACTTTCGAAAGTCGAAAAATCCGACGAAAAACTAAAGGGGTTAACCTATGGTTTTTGACGATTTTTTAGCGAATTTTCAACTTTCGAAATAAGCCTTAAATATGAAAGTTTAAACCAGACCATTTAGTTTTGGATTGATTAGAGTCATCTTAGGCCAAATATTTTTTCACTTTCAGAAGTCGAAAAATTCGACGAAAAAGTAAAGGGGTTAACCCATGGTTTTTAACGATTTTCTGACCAATTTCAAACTTTCGAAATAAGCTTTAAATATGAAAGTTTGGGCAAGGGGTTTTAGTTTTGGATTGATTAGAGTGATCTTTGGCAAAATATTGCTTCACTTTCGGAAGTCGAAAAATCCGACGAAAAACTAAAGGGGTTAACCCATGGTTTTTGACGATTTTTCCACCAATTCCAAACTTTCGAAATAAGCTTTAAATATGAAAGTTTGGGCAAGGGGTTTTAGTTTTGGATTGATTAGTGTGATCTTTGGCAAAATATTGCTTCACTTTCGAAAGTCGAAAAATCCGACGAAAAACTAAAGGGGTTAACCTATGGTTTTTGACGATTTTTTAGCGAATTTTCAACTTTCGAAATAAGCCGTAAATATGAAAGTTTGGGACAGGGTATTTCGTTTTGGCTTGATTGGAGTGATCTTAGGTCAAATATTCTTTCACTTTCGGAGTTCGAAAAACTCGACGAAAAAGTAAAGAGGTTAACCCATGGTTTTTGACGATTTTTCCACCAATTCCAAACTTTCTAAATAAGCTTTAAATATGAAAGTTTGGGCAAGGGGTTTTAGTTTTGGATTGATTAGAGTGATCTTTGGCAAAATATTGCTTCACTTTCGAAAGTCGAAAAATCCGACGAAAAACTAAAGGGGTTAACCCATGGTTTTTGACGATTTTTTAGCCAATTTTCAACTTTCGAAATAAGCCGTAAATATGAAAGTTTGGATCAGGGTATTTCGTTTTGGCTTGATTAGAGTGATTTTAGGTCAAATATTCTTTCACTTTCGGAGTTCGAAAAACTCGACGAGAAAGTAAAGAGGTTAACCCATGGTTTTTGACGATTTTTCCACCAATTTCAAACTTTCGAAATAAGCCTTAAATATGAAAGTTTACACCAGAACATTTAGTTTTGGATTTATTAGAGTCATATTAGGCCAAATATTTTTTCACTTTCAGAAGTCGAAAAATTCGACGAAAAAGTAAAGGGGTAAACCCATGGTTTTTGACGATTTTTTGACCAATTTCAAACTTTCGAAATAAGCTTTAAATAAGAAAGTTTGGGAGAGGGGTTTTAGTTTTGGATTGATTAGAGTGATCTTTGGCAAAATATTGCTTCACTTTCGGAAGTCGAAAAATCCGACGAAAAAGTAAAGGGGTTAACCCATGGTTTTTTACGATTTTTCCACCAATTTCAAACTTTCGAAATAAGCTTTAAATATGAAAGTTTGGGCCAGGGGTTTTAGTTTTGGATTGATTAGAGTGATCTTTGGCAAAATATTGCTTCACCTTCGGAAGTCGAAAAATCCGACGAAAAACTAAAGGGGTTAACCCATGGTTTTTCACGATTTTTTAGCTAATTTTCAACTTTCGAAATAAGCCGTAAATATGAAAGTTTGGATCAGGGTATTTCGTTTTGGCTTGATTAGAGTGATCTTAGGTCAAATATTCTTTCACTTTCGGAGTTCGAAAAACTCGACGAGAAAGTAAAGAGGTTAACCCATGGTTTTTCACGATTTTTCCACCAATTTCAAACTTTCGAAATAAGCTTTAAATATGAAAGTTTGGGCAAGGGGTTTTAGTTTTGGATTGATTAGAGTCATCTTATGCCAAATATTTTTTCACTTTCAGAAGTCGAAAAATTCGACGAAAAAGTAAAGGGGTTAACCCATGGTTTTTGACGATTTTTCCACCAATTTCAAACGTTCGAAATAAGCTTTAAATATGAAAGTTTGGGCAAGGGGTTTTAGTTTTGGATTGATTAGAGTGATCTTTGGCAAAATATTGCTTCACTTTCGAAAGTCGAAAAATCCGACGAAAAACTAAAGGGGTTAACCTATGGTTTTTGAAGATTTTTTAGCGAATTTTCAACTTTCGAAATAAGCCGTAAATATGAAAGTTTAGACCAGACCATTTAGTTTTGGATTGATTAGAGTCATCTTATGCCAAATATTTTTTCACTTTCAGAAGTCGAAAAATTCGACGAAAAACTAAAGGGGTTAACCCATGGTTTTTGACGATTTTTCCACCAATTCCAAACTTTCGAAATAAGCTTTAAATATGAAAGTTTGGGCAAGGGGTTTTAGTTTTGGATTGATTAGAGTGATCTTTGGCAAAATATTGCTTCACTTTCGGAAGTCGAAAAATCCGACGAAAAACTAAAGGGGTTAACCCATGGTTTTTGACGATTTTTTAGCCAATTTTCAACTTTCGAAATAAGCCGTAAATATGAAAGTTTGGATCAGGGTATTTCGTTTTGGCTTGATTAGAGTGATTTTAGGTCAAATATTCTTTCACTTTCGGAGTTCGAAAAACTCGACGAGAAAGTAAAGAGGTTAACCCATGGTTTTTGACGATTTTTCCACCAATTTCACACTTTCGAAATAAGCCTTAAATATGAAAGTTTAGATCAGACCATTTAGTTTTGGATTGATTAGAGTCATATTAGGCCAAATATTTTTTCACTTTCAGAAGTCGAAAAATTCGACGAAAAACTAAAGGGGTTAACCCATGGTTTTTGACGATTTTTCCACCAATTTCAAACTTTCGAAATAAGCTTTAAATATGAAAGTTTGGGCCAGGGGTTTTAGTTTTGGATTGATTAGAGTGATCTTGGGCAAAATATTGCTTCACTTTCGGAAGTCGAAAAATCCGACGAAAAACTAAAGGGGTTAACCCATGGTTTTTGACGATTTTTCCACCAATTTCAAACTTTCGAAATAAGCTTTAAATATGAAAGTTTGGGCAAGGGGCTTTAGTTTTAGATTGATTAGAGTGATCTTTGGCAAAATATTGCTTCACTTTCGGAAGTCGAAAAATCCGACGAAAAACTAAAGGGGTTAACCCATGGTTTTTCACGATTTTTTAGCCAATTTTCAACTTTCGAAATAAGCCGTAAATATGAAAGTTTGGATCAGGGTATTTCGTTTTGGCTTGATTAGAGTGATCTTAGGTCAAATATTCTTTCACTTTCGGAGTTCGAAAAACTCGACGAGAAAGTAAAGAGGTTAACCCATGGTTTTTGACGATTTTTCCACCAATTTCAAACTTTCGAAATAAGCCTTAAATATGAAAGTTTAGACCAGACCATTTAGTTTTGGATTGATTAGAGTCATCTTAGGCCAAATATTTTTTCACTTTCAGAAGTCGAAAAATTCGACGAAAAAGTAAAGGGGTTAACCCATGGTTTTTGACGATTTTTTAGCCAATTTTCAACTTTCGAAATAAGCCGTAAATATGAAAGTTTGGATCAGGGTATTTCGTTTTGGCTTGATTAGTGTGATCTTAGGTCAAATATTCTTTCACTTTCGGAGTTCGAAAAACTCGACGAGAAAGTAAAGAGGTTAACCCATGGTTTTTCACGATTTTTCCACCAATTTCAAACTTTCGAAATAAGCTTTAAATATGAAAGTTTGGGCAAGGGGTTTTAGTTTTGGATTGATTACAGTGATCTTTGGCAAAATATTGCTTCACTTTCGAAAGTCGAAAAATCCGACGAAAAACTAAAGGGGTTAACCTATGGTTTTTGACGATTTTTTAGCAAATTTTCAACTTTCGAAATAAGCCGTAAATATGAAAGTTTGGATCAGGGTATTTCGTTTTGGCTTGATTAGAGTGATTTTAGGTCAAATATTCTTTCACTTTCGCAGTTCGAAAAACTCTACGAAAAAGTAAAGGGGTTAACCCATGGTTTTTGACGATTTTTTAGCCAATTTCAAACTTTCGAAATAAGCCTTAAATATGAAAGTTTAGACCAGACCATTTAGTTTTGGATTGATTAGAGTCATCTTAGGCCAAATATTTTTTCACTTTCAGAAGTCGAAAAATTCGACGAAAAAGTAAAGGGGTTAACCCATGGTTTTTGACGATTTTTCCACCAATTCCAAACTTTCGAAATAAGCTTTAAATATGAAAGTTTGGGCAAGGGGTTTTAGTTTTGGATTGATTAGAGTGATCTTTGGCAAAATATTGCTTCACTTTCGGAAGTCGAAAAATCCGACGAAAAACTAAAGGGGTTAACCCATGGTTTTTCACGATTTTTCCACCAATTTCAAATTTTCGAAATAAGCTTTAAATATGAAAGTTTGGGCAAGGGGTTTTAGTTTTGGATTTATTAGAGTGATCTTTGGCAAAATATTGCTTCACTTTCGGAAGTCGAAAAATCCGACGAAAAACTAAAGGGGTTAACCCATGGTTTTTCACGATTTTTTAGCCAATTTTCAACTTTCGAAATAAGCCGTAAATATGAAAGTTTGGATCAGGGTATTTCGTTTTGGCTTGATTAGAGTGATTTTAGGTCAAATATTCTTTCACTTTCGGAGTTCGAAAAACTCGACGAGAAAGTAAAGAGGTTAACCCATGGTTTTTGACGATTTTTCCACCAATTTCAAACTTTCGAAATAAGCCTTAAATATGAAAGTTTACACCAGAACATTTAGTTTTGGATTTATTAGAGTCATATTAGGCCAAATATTTTTTCACTTTCAGAAGTCGAAAAATTCGACGAAAAAGTAAAGGGGTTAACCCATGGTTTTTGACGATTTTTTGACCAATTTCAAACTTTCGAAATAAGCTTTAAATAAGAAAGTTTGGGAGAGGGGTTTTAGTTTTGGATTGATTAGAGTGATCTTTGGCAAAATATTGCTTCACTTTCGGAAGTCGAAAAATCCGACGAAAAAGTAAAGGGGTTAACCCATGGTTTTTCACGATTTTTCCACCAATTTCAAACTTTCGAAATTAGTTTTAAATATGAAAGTTTGGGCCAGGGGTTTTAGTTTTGGATTGATTAGAGTGATCTTTGGCAAAATATTGCTTCACCTTCGGAAGTCGAAAAATCCGACGAAAAACTAAAGGGGTTAACCCTTGGTTTTTGACGATTTTTTAGCCAATTTCAAACTTTCGAAATAAGTCTTAAATATGAAAGTTTAGACCAGACCATTTAGTTTTGGATTGATTAGAGTCATCTTAGGCCAAATATTTTTTCACTTTCAGAAGTCGAAAAATTCGACGAAAAAATAAGGGGTTAACCCATGGTTTTTGACGATTTTTCCACCAATTTCAAACTTTCGAAATAAGCTTTAAATATGAAAGTTTGGGCAAGGGGTTTTAGTTTTGGATTGATTAGAGTGATCTTTGGCAAAATATTGCTTCACTTTCGGAAGTCGAAAAATCCGACGAAAAACTAAAGGGGTTAACCCATGGTTTTTGACGATTTTTTGACCAATTTCAAACTTTCGAAATAAGCTTTAAATATGAAAGTTTGGGCCAGGGGTTTTAGTTTTGGATTGATTAGAGTGATGTTTGGCAAAATATTGCTTCACTTTCGGAAGTCGAAAAATCCGACGAAAAACTAAAGGGGTTAACCCATGGTTTTTGACGATTTTTCCACCAATTTCAAACTTTCGAAATAAGCTTTAAATATGAAAGTTTGGGCCAAGAGTTTTAGTTTTGGATTGATTAGAGTGATCTTTGGCAAAATATTGCTTCACTTTCGGAAGTCGAAAAATCCGACGAAAAAGTAAAGGGGTTAACCCATGGTTTTTGACGATTTTTCCACCAATTTCAAACTTTCGAAATAAGCTTTAAATATGAAAGTTTGGGCAAGGGGCTTTAGTTTTAGATTGATTAGAGTGATCTTTGGCAAAATATTGCTTCACTTTCGGAAGTCGAAAAATCCGACGAAAAACTAAAGGGGTTAACCCATAGTTTTTCACGATTTTTTAGCCAATTTTCAACTTTCGAAATAAGCCGTAAATATGAAAGTTTGGATCAGGGTATTTCGTTTTGGCTTGATTAGAATGATCTTAGGTCAAATATTCTTTCACTTTCGGAGTTCGAAAAACTCGACGAGAAAGTAAAGAGGTTAACCCATGGTTTTTGACGATTTTTCCACCAATTTCAAACTTTCGAAATAAGCCTTAAATATGAAAGTTTAGACCAGACCATTTAGTTTTGGATTGATTAGAGTCATCTTAGGCCAAATATTTTTTCACTTTCAGAAGTCGAAAAATTCGACGAAAAAGTAAAGGAGTTAACCCATGGTTTTTGACGATTTTTCCACCAATTTCAAACTTTCGAAATAAGCTTTAAATATGAAAGTTTGGGCAAGGGGTTTTAGTTTTGGATTGATTACAGTGATCTTTGGCAAAATATTGCTTCACTTTCGGAAGTCGAAAAATCCGACGAAAAACTAAAGGGGTTAACCCATGGTTTTTCACGATTTTTCCACCAATTTCAAATTTTCGAAATAAGCTTTAAATATGAAAGTTTGGGCAAGGGGTTTTAGTTTTGGATTTATTAGAGTGATCTTTGGCAAAATATTGCTTCACTTTCGGAAGTCGAAAAATCCGACGAAAAACTAAAGGGGTTAACCCATGGTTTTTCACGATTTTTTAGCCAATTTTCAACTTTCGAAATAAGCCGTAAATATGAAAGTTTGGATCAGGGTATTTCGTTTTGGCTTGATTAGAGTGATCTTAGGTCAAATATTCTTTCACTTTCGGAGTTCGAAAAACTCGACGAGAAAGTAAAGAGGTTAACCCATAGTTTTTGACGATTTTTCCACCAATTTCAAACTTCCGAAATAAGCCTTAAATATGAAAGTTTAGACCAGACCATTTAGTTTTGGATTGATTAGAGTCATATTAGGCCAAATATTTTTTCACTTTCAGAAGTCGAAAAATTCGACGAAAAACTAAAGGGGTTAACCCATGGTTTTTCACGATTTTTTGACCAATTCCAAACTTTCGAAATAAGCTTTAAATATGAAAGTTTGGGAGAGGGGTTTTAGTTTTGGATTGATTAGAGTGATCTTTGGCAAAATATTGCTTCACTTTCGGAAGTCGAAAAATCCGACGAAAAACTAAAGGGGTTAACCCATGGTTTTTGACGATTTTTCCACCAATTTCAAACTTTCGAAATAAGCTTTAAATATGAAAGTTTGGGCAAGGGGTTTTAGTTTTGGATTGATTAGAGTGATCTTTGGCAAAATATTGCTTCACTTTCGGAAGTCGAAAAATCCGACGAAAAACTAAAGGGGTTAACCCATGGTTTTTCACGATTTTTTAGCCAATTTTCAACTTTCGAAATAAGCCGTAAATATGAAAGTTTGGATCAGGGTATTTCGTTTTGGCTTGATTAGAGTGATCTTAGGTCAAATATTCTTTCACTTTCGGAGTTCGAAAAACTCTACGAAAAAGTAAAGGGGTTAACCCATGGTTTTTGACGATTTTTCCACCAATTTCAAACTTTCGAAATAAGCCTTAAATATGAAAGTTTAGACCAGACCATTTAGTTTTGGATTGATTAGAGTCATCTTAGGCCAAATATTTTTTCACTTTCAGAAGTCGAAAAATTCGACGAAAAACTAAAGGGGTTAACCCATGGTTTTTGACGATTTTTCCACCAATTTCAAACTTTCGAAATAAGCTTTAAATATGAAAGTTTGGGAGAGGGGTTTTAGTTTTGGATTGATTAGAGTGATCTTTGGCAAAATATTGCTTCACTTTCGGAAGTCGAAAAATCCGACGAAAAAGTAAAGGGGTTAACCCATGGTTTTTGACGATTTTTCCACCAATTTCAAACTTTCGAAATAAGCTTTAAATATGAAAGTTTGGGCAAGGGGCTTTAGTTTTAGATTGATTAGAGTGATCTTTGGCAAAATATTGCTTCACTTTCGGAAGTCGAAAAATCCGACGAAAAACTAAAGGGGTTAACCCATAGTTTTTCACGATTTTTTAGCCAATTTTCAACTTTCGAAATAAGCCGTAAATATGAAAGTTTGGATCAGGGTATTTCGTTTTGGCTTGATTAGAGTGATCTTAGGTCAAATATTCTTTCACTTTCGGAGTTCGAAAAACTCGACGAGAAAGTAAAGAGGTTAACCCATAGTTTTTGACGATTTTTCCACCAATTTCAAACTTCCGAAATAAGCCTTAAATATGAAAGTTTAGACCAGACCATTTAGTTTTGGATTGATTAGAGTCATATTAGGCCAAATATTTTTTCACTTTCAGAAGTCGAAAAATTCGACGAAAAACTAAAGGGGTTAACCCATGGTTTTTCACGATTTTTTGACCAATTCCAAACTTTCGAAATAAGCTTTAAATATGAAAGTTTGGGAGAGGGGTTTTAGTTTTGGATTGATTAGAGTGATCTTTGGCAAAATATTGCTTCACTTTCGGAAGTCGAAAAATCCGACGAAAAACTAAAGGGGTTAACCCATGGTTTTTGACGATTTTTCCACCAATTTCAAACTTTCGAAATAAGCTTTAAATATGAAAGTTTGGGCAAGGGGTTTTAGTTTTGGATTGATTAGAGTGATCTTTGGCAAAATATTGCTTCACTTTCGGAAGTCGAAAAATCCGACGAAAAACTAAAGGGGTTAACCCATGGTTTTTCACGATTTTTTAGCCAATTTTCAACTTTCGAAATAAGCCGTAAATATGAAAGTTTGGATCAGGGTATTTCGTTTTGGCTTGATTAGAGTGATCTTAGGTCAAATATTCTTTCACTTTCGGAGTTCGAAAAACTCTACGAAAAAGTAAAGGGGTTAACCCATGGTTTTTGACGATTTTTCCACCAATTTCAAACTTTCGAAATAAGCCTTAAATATGAAAGTTTAGACCAGACCATTTAGTTTTGGATTGATTAGAGTCATCTTAGGCCAAATATTTTTTCACTTTCAGAAGTCGAAAAATTCGACGAAAAACTAAAGGGGTTAACCCATGGTTTTTGACGATTTTTCCACCAATTTCAAACTTTCGAAATAAGCTTTAAATATGAAAGTTTGGGAGAGGGGTTTTAGTTTTGGATTGATTAGAGTGATCTTTGGCAAAATATTGCTTCACTTTCGGAAGTCGAAAAATCCGACGAAAAAGTAAAGGGGTTAACCCATGGTTTTTGACGATTTTTCCACCAATTTCAAACTTTCGAAATAAGCTTTAAATATGAAAGTTTGGGCAAGGGGCTTTAGTTTTAGATTGATTAGAGTGATCTTTGGCAAAATATTGCTTCACTTTCGGAAGTCGAAAAATCCGACGAAAAACTAAAGGGGTTAACCCATAGTTTTTCACGATTTTTTAGCCAATTTTCAACTTTCGAAATAAGCCGTAAATATGAAAGTTTGGATCAGGGTATTTCGTTTTGGCTTGATTAGAATGATCTTAGGTCAAATATTCTTTCACTTTCGGAGTTCGAAAAACTCGACGAGAAAGTAAAGAGGTTAACCCATGGTTTTTGACGATTTTTCCACCAATTTCAAACTTTCGAAATAAGCCTTAAATATGAAAGTTTAGACCAGACCATTTAGTTTTGGATTGATTAGAGTCATCTTAGGCCAAATATTTTTTCACTTTCAGAAGTCGAAAAATTCGACGAAAAAGTAAAGGAGTTAACCCATGGTTTTTGACGATTTTTCCACCAATTTCAAACTTTCGAAATAAGCTTTAAATATGAAAGTTTGGGCAAGGGGTTTTAGTTTTGGATTGATTACAGTGATCTTTGGCAAAATATTGCTTCACTTTCGGAAGTCGAAAAATCCGACGAAAAACTAAAGGGGTTAACCCATGGTTTTTCACGATTTTTCCACCAATTTCAAATTTTCGAAATAAGCTTTAAATATGAAAGTTTGGGCAAGGGGTTTTAGTTTTGGATTTATTAGAGTGATCTTTGGCAAAATATTGCTTCACTTTCGGAAGTCGAAAAATCCGACGAAAAACTAAAGGGGTTAACCCATGGTTTTTCACGATTTTTTAGCCAATTTTCAACTTTCGAAATAAGCCGTAAATATGAAAGTTTGGATCAGGGTATTTCGTTTTGGCTTGATTAGAGTGATCTTAGGTCAAATATTCTTTCACTTTCGGAGTTCGAAAAACTCGACGAGAAAGTAAAGAGGTTAACCCATAGTTTTTGACGATTTTTCCACCAATTTCAAACTTCCGAAATAAGCCTTAAATATGAAAGTTTAGACCAGACCATTTAGTTTTGGATTGATTAGAGTCATATTAGGCCAAATATTTTTTCACTTTCAGAAGTCGAAAAATTCGACGAAAAACTAAAGGGGTTAACCCATGGTTTTTGACGATTTTTTGACCAATTCCAAACTTTCGAAATAAGCTTTAAATATGAAAGTTTGGGAGAGGGGTTTTAGTTTTGGATTGATTAGAGTGATCTTTGGCAAAATATTGCTTCACTTTCGGAAGTCGAAAAATCCGACGAAAAACTAAAGGGGTTAACCCATGGTTTTTGACGATTTTTCCACCAATTTCAAACTTTCGAAATAAGCTTTAAATATGAAAGTTTGGGCAAGGGGTTTTAGTTTTGGATTGATTAGAGTGATGTTTGGCAAAATATTGCTTCACTTTCGGAAGTCGAAAAATCCGACGAAAAACTAAAGGGGTTAACCCATGGTTTTTCACGATTTTTTAGCCAATTTTCAACTTTCGAAATAAGCCGTAAATATGAAAGTTTGGATCAGGGTATTTCGTTTTGGCTTGATTAGAGTGATCTTAGGTCAAATATTCTTTCACTTTCGGAGTTCGAAAAACTCTACGAAAAAGTAAAGGGGTTAACCCATGGTTTTTGACGATTTTTCCACCAATTTCAAACTTTCGAAATAAGCCTTAAATATGAAAGTTTAGACCAGACCATTTAGTTTTGGATTGATTAGAGTCATCTTAGGCCAAATATTTTTTCACTTTCAGAAGTCGAAAAATTCGACGAAAAACTAAAGGGGTTAACCCATGGTTTTTGACGATTTTTCCACCAATTTCAAACTTTCGAAATAAGCTTTAAATATGAAAGTTTGGGAGAGGGGTTTTAGTTTTGGATTGATTAGAGTGATCTTTGGCAAAATATTGCTTCACTTTCGGAAGTCGAAAAATCCGACGAAAAACTAAAGGGGTTAACCCATGGTTTTTCACGATTTTTCCACCAATTTCAAACTTTCGAAATAAGCTTTAAATATGAAAGTTTGGGCAAGGGGTTTTAGTTTTGGATTGATTAGAGTCATCTTATGCCAAATATTTTTTCACTTTCAGAAGTCGAAAAATTCGACGAAAAAGTAAAGGGGTTAACCCATGGTTTTTGACGATTTTTCCACCAATTTCAAACTTTCGAAATAAGCTTTAAATATGAAAGTTTGGGCAAGGGGTTTTAGTTTTGGATTGATTAGAGTGATCTTTGGCAAAATATTGCTTCACTTTCGAAAGTCGAAAAATCCGACGAAAAACTAAAGGGGTTAACCTATGGTTTTTGACGATTTTTTAGCGAATTTTCAACTTTCGAAATAAGCCGTAAATATGAAAGTTTAGACCAGACCATTTAGTTTTGGATTGATTAGAGTCATCTTATGCCAAATATTTTTTCACTTTCAGAAGTCGAAAAATTCGACGAAAAAGTAAAGGGGTTAACCCATGGTTTTTGACGATTTTTCCACCAATTCCAAACTTTCGAAATAAGCTTTAAATATGAAAGTTTGGGCAAGGGGTTTTAGTTTTGGATTGATTAGAGTGATCTTTGGCAAAATATTGCTCCACCTTCGGAAGTCGAAAAATCCGACGAAAAACTAAAGGGGTTAACCCATGGTTTTTCACGATTTTTTAGCCAATTTTCAACTTTCGAAATAAGCCGTAAATATGAAAGTTTGGATCAGGGTATTTCGTTTTGGCTTGATTAGAGTGATTTTAGGTCAAATATTCTTTCACTTTCGGAGTTCGAAAAACTCGACGAGAAAGTAAAGAGGTTAACCCATGGTTTTTGACGATTTTTTAGCCAATTTCAAACTTTCGAAATAAGCCTTAAATATGAAAGTTTAGACCAGACCATTTAGTTTTGGATTGATTAGAGTCATCTTAGGCCAAATATTTTTTCACTTTCAGAAGTCGAAAAATTCGACGAAAAAGTAAAGGAGTTAACCCATGGTTTTTGACGATTTTTCCACCAATTCCAAACTTTCGAAATAAGCTTTAAATATGAAAGTTTGGGCAAGGGGTTTTAGTTTTGGATTGATTACAGTGATCTTTGGCAAAATATTGCTTCACTTTCGGAAGTCGAAAAATCCGACGAAAAACTAAAGGGGTTAACCCATGGTTTTTCACGATTTTTCCACCAATTTCAAACTTTCGAAATAAGCTTTAAATATGAAAGTTTGGGCAAGGGGCTTTAGTTTTAGATTGATTAGAGTGATCTTTGGCAAAATATTGCTTCACTTTCGGAAGTCGAAAAATCCGACGAAAAACTAAAGGGGTTAACCCATGGTTTTTCACGATTTTTTAGCCAATTTTCAACTTTCGAAATAAGCCGTAAATATGAAAGTTTGGATCAGGGTATTTCGTTTTGGCTTGATTAGAGTGATCTTAGGTCAAATATTCTTTCACTTTCGGAGTTCGAAAAACTCGACGAGAAAGTAAAGAGGTTAACCCATGGTTTTTCACGATTTTTCCACCAATTTCAAACTTTCGAAATAAGCTTTAAATATGAAAGTTTGGGCAAGGGGTTTTAGTTTTGGATTGATTAGAGTGATCTTTGGCAAAATATTGCTTCACTTTCGAAAGTCGAAAAATCCGACGAAAAACTAAAGGGGTTAACCTATGGTTTTTGACGATTTTTTAGCAAATTTTCAACTTTCGAAATAAGCCGTAAATATGAAAGTTTGGATCAGGGTATTTCGTTTTGGCTTGATTAGAGTGATTTTAGGTCAAATATTCTTTCACTTTCGCAGTTCGAAAAACTCTACGAAAAAGTAAAGGGGTTAACCCATGGTTTTTGACGATTTTTTAGCCAATTTCAAACTTTCGAAATAAGCCTTAAATATGAAAGTTTAGACCAGACCATTTAGTTTTGGATTGATTAGAGTCATCTTAGGCCAAATATTTTTTCACTTTCAGAAGTCGAAAAATTCGACGAAAAAGTAAAGGAGTTAACCCATGGTTTTTGACGATTTTTCCACCAATTCCAAACTTTCGAAATAAGCTTTAAATATGAAAGTTTGGGCAAGGGGTTTTAGTTTTGGATTGATTACAGTGATCTTTGGCAAAATATTGCTTCACTTTCGGAAGTCGAAAAATCCGACGAAAAACTAAAGGGGTTAACCCATGGTTTTTCACGATTTTTCCACCAATTTCAAATTTTCGAAATAAGCTTTAAATATGAAAGTTTGGGCAAGGGGTTTTAGTTTTGGATTTATTAGAGTGATCTTTGGCAAAATATTGCTTCACTTTCGGAAGTCGAAAAATCCGACGAAAAACTAAAGGGGTTAACCCATGGTTTTTCACGATTTTTTAGCCAATTTTCAACTTTCGAAATAAGCCGTAAATATGAAAGTTTGGATCAGGGTATTTCGTTTTGGCTTGATTAGAGTGATTTTAGGTCAAATATTCTTTCACTTTCGGAGTTCGAAAAACTCGACGAGAAAGTAAAGAGGTTAACCCATGGTTTTTGACGATTTTTCCACCAATTTCAAACTTTCGAAATAAGCCTTAAATATGAAAGTTTACACCAGAACATTTAGTTTTGGATTTATTAGAGTCATATTAGGCCAAATATTTTTTCACTTTCAGAAGTCGAAAAATTCGACGAAAAAGTAAAGGGGTTAACCCATGGTTTTTGACGATTTTTTGACCAATTTCAAACTTTCGAAATAAGCTTTAAATAAGAAAGTTTGGGAGAGGGGTTTTAGTTTTGGATTGATTAGAGTGATCTTTGGCAAAATATTGCTTCACTTTCGGAAGTCGAAAAATCCGACGAAAAAGTAAAGGGGTTAACCCATGGTTTTTGACGATTTTTCCACCAATTTCAAACTTTCGAAATTAGTTTTAAATATGAAAGTTTGGGCCAGGGGTTTTAGTTTTGGATTGATTAGAGTGATCTTTGGCAAAATATTGCTCCACCTTCGGAAGTCGAAAAATCCGACGAAAAACTAAAGGGGTTAACCCATGGTTTTTGACGATTTTTTAGCCAATTTCAAACTTTCGAAATAAGCCTTAAATATGAAAGTTTAGACCAGACCATTTAGTTTTGGATTGATTAGAGTCATCTTAGGCCAAATATTTTTTCACTTTCAGAAGTCGAAAAATTCGACGAAAAAATAAGGGGTTAACCCATGGTTTTTGACGATTTTTCCACCAATTTCAAACTTTCGAAATAAGCTTTAAATATGAAAGTTTGGGCAAGGGGTTTTAGTTTTGGATTGATTAGAGTGATCTTTGGCAAAATATTGCTTCACTTTCGGAAGTCGAAAAATCCGACGAAAAACTAAAGGGGTTAACCCATGGTTTTTAACGATTTTTTGACCAATTTCAAACTTTCGAAATAAGCTTTAAATATGAAAGTTTGGGCCAGGGGTTTTAGTTTTGGATTGATTGGAGTGATGTTTGGCAAAATATTGCTTCACTTTCGGAAGTCGAAAAATCCGACGAAAAACTAAAGGGGTTAACCCATGGTTTTTGACGATTTTTCCACCAATTTCAAACTTTCGAAATAAGCTTTAAATATGAAAGTTTGGGCCAGGAGTTTTAGTTTTGGATTGATTAGAGTGATCTTTGGCAAAATATTGCTTCACTTTCGGAAGTCGAAAAATCCGACGAAAAAGTAAAGGGGTTAACCCATGGTTTTTGACGATTTTTCCACCAATTTCAAACTTTCGAAATAAGCTTTAAATATGAAAGTTTGGGCAAGGGGCTTTAGTTTTAGATTGATTAGAGTGATCTTTGGCAAATTATTGCTTCACTTTCGGAAGTCGAAAAATCCGACGAAAAACTAAAGGGGTTAACCCATAGTTTTTCACGATTTTTTAGCCAATTTTCAACTTTCGAAATAAGCCGTAAATATGAAAGTTTGGATCAGGGTATTTCGTTTTGGCTTGATTAGAGTGATCTTAGGTCAAATATTCTTTCACTTTCGGAGTTCGAAAAACTCGACGAGAAAGTAAAGAGGTTAACCCATGGTTTTTGACGATTTTTTCACCAATTTCAAACTTTCGAAATAAGCCTTAAATATGAAAGTTTAGACCAGACCATTTAGTTTTGGATTGATTAGAGTCATCTTAGGCCAAATATTTTTTCACTTTCAGAAGTCGAAAAATTCGACGAAAAAGTAAAGGGGTTAACCCATGGTTTTTGACGATTTTTTAGCCAATTTTCAACTTTCGAAATAAGCCGTAAATATGAAAGTTTGGATCAGGGTATTTCGTTTTGGCTTGATTAGAGTGATCTTAGGTCAAATATTCTTTCACTTTCGGAGTTCGAAAAACTCGACGAGAAAGTAAAGAGGTTAACCCATGGTTTTTCACGATTTTTCCACCAATTTCAAACTTTCGAAATAAGCTTTAAATATGAAAGTTTGGGTAAGGGGTTTTAGTTTTGGATTGATTACAGTGATCTTTGGCAAAATATTGCTTCACTTTCGAAAGTCGAAAAATCCGACGAAAAACTAAAGGGGTTAACCTATGGTTTTTGACGATTTTTTAGCAAATTTTCAACTTTCGAAATAAGCCGTAAATATGAAAGTTTGGATCAGGGTATTTCGTTTTGGCTTGATTAGAGTGATTTTAGGTCAAATATTCTTTCACTTTCGCAGTTCGAAAAACTCTACGAAAAAGTAAAGGGGTTAACCCATGGTTTTTGACGATTTTTTAGCCAATTTCAAACTTTCGAAATAAGCCTTAAATATGAAAGTTTAGACCAGACCATTTAGTTTTGGATTGATTAGAGTCATCTTAGGCCAAATATTTTTTCACTTTCAGAAGTCGAAAAATTCGACGAAAAAGTAAAGGAGTTAACCCATGGTTTTTGACGATTTTTCCACCAATTCCAAACTTTCGAAATAAGCTTTAAATATGAAAGTTTGGGCAAGGGGTTTTAGTTTTGGATTGATTACAGTGATCTTTGGCAAAATATTGCTTCACTTTCGGAAGTCGAAAAATCCGACGAAAAACTAAAGGGGTTAACCCATGGTTTTTGACGATTTTTCCACCAATTTCAAACTTTCGAAATAAGCTTTAAATATGAAAGTTTGGGCAAGGGGCTTTAGTTTTAGATTGATTAGAGTGATCTTTGGCAAAATATTGCTTCACTTTCGGAAGTCGAAAAATCCGACGAAAAACTAAAGGGGTTAACCCATGGTTTTTCACGATTTTTTAGCCAATTTTCAACTTTCGAAATAAGCCGTAAATATGAAAGTTTGGATCAGGGTATTTCGTTTTGGCTTGATTAGAGTGATCTTAGGTCAAATATTCTTTCACTTTCGGAGTTCGAAAAACTCGACGAGAAAGTAAAGAGGTTAACCCATGGTTTTTCACGATTTTTCCACCAATTTCAAACTTTCGAAATAAGCTTTAAATATGAAAGTTTGGGCAAGGGGTTTTAGTTTTGGATTGATTACAGTGATCTTTGGCAAAATATTGCTTCACTTTCGAAAGTCGAAAAATCCGACGAAAAACTAAAGGGGTTAACCTATGGTTTTTGACGATTTTTTAGCAAATTTTCAACTTTCGAAATAAGCCGTAAATATGAAAGTTTGGATCAGGGTATTTCGTTTTGGCTTGATTAGAGTGATTTTAGGTCAAATATTCTTTCACTTTCGCAGTTCGAAAAACTCTACGAAAAAGTAAAGGGGTTAACCCATGGTTTTTGACGATTTTTTAGCCAATTTCAAACTTTCGAAATAAGCCTTAAATATGAAAGTTTAGACCAGACCATTTAGTTTTGGATTGATTAGAGTCATCTTAGGCCAAATATTTTTTCACTTTCAGAAGTCGAAAAATTCGACGAAAAAGTAAAGGAGTTAACCCATGGTTTTTGACGATTTTTCCACCAATTCCAAACTTTCGAAATAAGTTTAAATATGAAAGTTTGGGCAAGGGGTTTTAGTTTTGGATTGATTACAGTGATCTTTGGCAAAATATTGCTTCACTTTCGGAAGTCGAAAAATCCGACGAAAAACTAAAGGGGTTAACCCATGGTTTTTCACGATTTTTTAGCTAATTTTCAGCTTTCGAAATAAGCCGTAAATATGAAAGTTTGGGACAGGGTATTTCGTTTTGGCTTGATTAGAGTGATTTTAGGTCAAATATTCTTTCACTTTCGGAGTTCGAAAAACTCGACGAGAAAGTAAAGAGGTTAACCCATGGTTTTTGACAATTTTTCCACCAATTTCAAACTTTCGAAATAAGCCTTAAATATGAAAGTTTAGACCAGACCATTTAGTTTTGGATTGATTAGAGTCATATTAGGCCAAATATTTTTTCACTTTCAGAAGTAAAAAATTCGACGAAAAAGTAAAGGGGTTAACCCATGGTTTTTGACGATTTTTTGACTAATTTCAAACTTTCGAAATAAGCTTTAAATAAGAAAGTTTGGGAGAGGGGTTTTAGTTTTGGATTGATTAGAGTGATCTTTGGCAAAATATTGCTTCACTTTCGGAAGTCGAAAAATCCGACGAAAAACTAAAGGGGTTAACCCATGGTTTTTGACGATTTTTTAGCCAATTTTCAACTTTCGAAATAAGCCGTAAATATGAAAGTTTGGATCAGGGTATTTCGTTTTGACTTGATTAGAGTGATCTTAGGTCAAATATTCTTTCACTTTCGGAGTTCGAAAAACTCGACGAGAAAGTAAAGAGGTTAACCCATGGTTTTTCACGATTTTTCCACCAATTTCAAACTTTCGAAATAAGCTTTAAATATGAAAGTTTGGGCAAGGGGTTTTAGTTTTGGATTGATTAGAGTCATCTTATGCCAAATATTTTTTCACTTTCAGAAGTCGAAAAATTCGACGAAAAAGTAAAGGGGTTAACCCATGGTTTTTGACGATTTTTCCACCAATTTCAAACTTTCGAAATAAGCTTTAAATATGAAAGTTTGGGCAAGGGGTTTTAGTTTTGGATTGATTAGAGTGATCTTTGGCAAAATATTGCTTCACTTTCGAAAGTCGAAAAATCCGACGAAAAACTAAAGGGGTTAACCTATGGTTTTTGACGATTTTTTAGCGAATTTTCAACTTTCGAAATAAGCCGTAAATATGAAAGTTTGGATCAGGGTATTTCGTTTTGGCTTGATTAGAGTGATCTTAGGTCAAATATTCTTTCACTTTCGGTGTTCGAAAAACTCGACGAAAAAGTAAAGGGGTTAACCCATGGTTTTTGACTATTTTTTAGCCAATTTTCAACTTTCGAAATAAGCCTTAAATATGAAAGTTTAGACCAGACCATTTAGTTTTGGATTGATTAGAGTCATCTTAGGCCAAATATTTTTTCACTTTCAGAAGTCGAAAAATTCGACGAAAAAGTAAGGGGTTAACCCATGGTTTTTGACGATTTTTCCACCAATTTCAAACTTTCGAAATAAGCTTTAAATATGAAAGTTTGGGAGAGGGTTTTAGTTTTGGATTGATTAGAGTGATCTTTGGCAAAATATTGCTTCACTTTCGGAAGTCGAAAAATCCGACGAAAAAGTAAAGGGGTTAACCCATGGTTTTTGACGATTTTTCCACCAATTTCAAACTTTCGAAATAAGCTTTAAATATGAAAGTTTGGGCCAGGGGTTTTAGTTTTGGATTGATTAGAGTGATCTTGGGCAAAATATTGCTTCACTTTCGGAAGTCGAAAAATCCGACGAAAAACTAAAGGGGTTAACCCATGGTTTTTGACGATTTTTCCACCAATTTCAAACTTTCGAAATAAGCTTTAAATATGAAAGTTTGGGCAAGGGGCTTTAGTTTTAGATTGATTAGAGTGATCTTTGGCAAAATATTGCTTCACTTTCGGAAGTCGAAAAATCCGACGAAAAACTAAAGGGGTTAACCCATGGTTTTTCACGATTTTTTAGCCAATTTTCAACTTTCGAAATAAGCCGTAAATATGAAAGTTTGGATCAGGGTATTTCGTTTTGGCTTGATTAGAGTGATCTTAGGTCAAATATTCTTTCACTTTCGGAGTTCGAAAAACTCGACGAGAAAGTAAAGAGGTTAACCCATGGTTTTTGACGATTTTTCCACCAATTTCAAACTTTCGAAATAAGCCTTAAATATGAAAGTTTAGACCAGACCATTTAGTTTTGGATTGATTAGAGTCATCTTAGGCCAAATATTTTTTCACTTTCAGAAGTCGAAAAATTCGACGAAAAAGTAAGGGGTTAACCCATGGTTTTTGACGATTTTTCCACCAATTTCAAACTTTCGAAATAAGCTTTAAATATGAAAGTTTGGGAGAGGGTTTTAGTTTTGGATTGATTAGAGTGATCTTTGGCAAAATATTGCTTCACTTTCGGAAGTCGAAAAATCCGACGAAAAAGTAAAGGGGTTAACCCATGGTTTTTGACGATTTTTCCACCAATTTCAAACTTTCGAAATAAGCTTTAAATATGAAAGTTTGGGCCAGGGGTTTTAGTTTTGGATTGATTAGAGTCATCTTTGGCAAAATATTGCTTCACTTTCGGAAGTCGAAAAATCCGACGAAAAACTAAAGGGGTTAACCCATGGTTTTTCACGATTTTTCCACCAATTTCAAACTTTCGAAATAAGCTTTAAATATGAAAGTTTGGGCAAGGGGCTTTAGTTTTAGATTGATTAGAGTGATCTTTGGCAAAATATTGCTTCACTTTCGGAAGTCGAAAAATCCGACGAAAAACTAAAGGGGTTAACCTATGGTTTTTGACGATTTTTTAGCAAATTTTCAACTTTCGAAATAAGCCGTAAATATGAAAGTTTGGATCAGGGTATTTCGTTTTGGCTTGATTAGAGTGATTTTAGGTCAAATATTCTTTCACTTTCGCAGTTCGAAAAACTCTACGAAAAAGTAAAGGGGTTAACCCATGGTTTTTGACGATTTTTTAGCCAATTTCAAACTTTCGAAATAAGCCTTAAATATGAAAGTTTAGACCAGACCATTTAGTTTTGGATTGATTAGAGTCATCTTAGGCCAAATATTTTTTCACTTTCAGAAGTCGAAAAATTCGACGAAAAAGTAAAGGAGTTAACCCATGGTTTTTGACGATTTTTCCACCAATTCCAAACTTTCGAAATAAGCTTTAAATATGAAAGTTTGGGCAAGGGGTTTTAGTTTTGGATTGATTACAGTGATCTTTGGCAAAATATTGCTTCACTTTCGGAAGTCGAAAAATCCGACGAAAAACTAAAGGGGTTAACCCATGGTTTTTGACGATTTTTCCACCAATTTCAAACTTTCGAAATAAGCTTTAAATATGAAAGTTTGGGCAAGGGGCTTTAGTTTTAGATTGATTAGAGTGATCTTTGGCAAAATATTGCTTCACTTTCGGAAGTCGAAAAATCCGACGAAAAACTAAAGGGGTTAACCCATGGTTTTTCACGATTTTTTAGCCAATTTTCAACTTTCGAAATAAGCCGTAAATATGAAAGTTTGGATCAGGGTATTTCGTTTTGGCTTGATTAGAGTGATCTTAGGTCAAATATTCTTTCACTTTCGGAGTTCGAAAAACTCGACGAGAAAGTAAAGAGGTTAACCCATGGTTTTTCACGATTTTTCCACCAATTTCAAACTTTCGAAATAAGCTTTAAATATGAAAGTTTGGGCAAGGGGTTTTAGTTTTGGATTGATTACAGTGATCTTTGGCAAAATATTGCTTCACTTTCGAAAGTCGAAAAATCCGACGAAAAACTAAAGGGGTTAACCTATGGTTTTTGACGATTTTTTAGCAAATTTTCAACTTTCGAAATAAGCCGTAAATATGAAAGTTTGGATCAGGGTATTTCGTTTTGGCTTGATTAGAGTGATTTTAGGTCAAATATTCTTTCACTTTCGCAGTTCGAAAAACTCTACGAAAAAGTAAAGGGGTTAACCCATGGTTTTTGACGATTTTTTAGCCAATTTCAAACTTTCGAAATAAGCCTTAAATATGAAAGTTTAGACCAGACCATTTAGTTTTGGATTGATTAGAGTCATCTTAGGCCAAATATTTTTTCACTTTCAGAAGTCGAAAAATTCGACGAAAAAGTAAAGGAGTTAACCCATGGTTTTTGACGATTTTTCCACCAATTCCAAACTTTCGAAATAAGCTTTAAATATGAAAGTTTGGGCAAGGGGTTTTAGTTTTGGATTGATTACAGTGATCTTTGGCAAAATATTGCTTCACTTTCGGAAGTCGAAAAATCCGACGAAAAACTAAAGGGGTTAACCCATGGTTTTTCACGATTTTTCCACCAATTTCAAACTTTCGAAATAAGCTTTAAATATGAAAGTTTGGGCAAGGGGTTTTAGTTTTGGATTTATTAGAGTGATCTTTGGCAAAATATTGCTTGACTTTCGGAAGTCGAAAAATCCGACGAAAAACTAAAGGGGTTAACCCATGGTTTTTCACGATTTTTTAGCCAATTTTCAACTTTCGAAATAAGCCGTAAATATGAAAGTTTGGATCAGGGTATTTCGTTTTGGCTTGATTAGAGTGATTTTAGGTCAAATATTCTTTCACTTTCGGAGTTCGAAAAACTCGACGAGAAAGTAAAGAGGTTAACCCATGGTTTTTGACGATTTTTCCACCAATTTCAAACTTTCGAAATAAGCCTTAAATATGAAAGTTTACACCAGAACATTTAGTTTTGGATTTATTAGAGTCATATTAGGCCAAATATTTTTTCACTTTCAGAAGTCGAAAAATTCGACGAAAAAGTAAAGGGGTTAACCCATGGTTTTTGACGATTTTTTGACCAATTTCAAACTTTCGAAATAAGCTTTAAATAAGAAAGTTTGGGAGAGGGGTTTTAGTTTTGGATTGATTAGAGTGATCTTTGGCAAAATATTGCTTCACTTTCGGAAGTCGAAAAATCCGACGAAAAAGTAAAGGGGTTAACCCATGGTTTTTGACGATTTTTCCACCAATTTCAAACTTTCGAAATTAGTTTTAAATATGAAAGTTTGGGCCAGGGGTTTTAGTTTTGGATTGATTAGAGTGATCTTTGGCAAAATATTGCTTCACCTTCGGAAGTCGAAAAATCCGACGAAAAACTAAAGGGGTTAACCCATGGTTTTTGACGATTTTTTAGCCAATTTCAAACTTTCGAAATAAGCCTTAAATATGAAAGTTTAGACCAGACCATTTAGTTTTGGATTGATTAGAGTCATCTTAGGCCAAATATTTTTTCACTTTCAGAAGTCGAAAAATTCGACGAAAAAGTAAAGGGGTTAACCCATGGTTTTTGACGATTTTTCCACCAATTTCAAACTTTCGAAATAAGCTTTAAATATGAAAGTTTGGGCAAGGGGTTTTAGTTTTGGATTGATTAGAGTGATCTTTGGCAAAATATTGCTTCACTTTCGGAAGTCGAAAAATCCGACGAAAAACTAAAGGGGTTAACCCATGGTTTTTGACGATTTTTCCACCAATTTCAAACTTTCGAAATAAGCTTTAAATATGAAAGTTTGGGCCAGGGGTTTTAGTTTTGGATTGATTAGAGTGATGTTTGGCAAAATATTGCTTCACTTTCGGAAGTCGAAAAATCCGACGAAAAACTAAAGGGGTTAACCCATGGTTTTTGACGATTTTTCCACCAATTTCAAACTTTCGAAATAAGCTTTAAATATGAAAGTTTGGGCCAGGAGTTTTAGTTTTGGATTGATTAGAGTGATCTTTGGCAAAATATTGCTTCACTTTCGGAAGTCGAAAAATCCGACGAAAAAGTAAAGGGGTTAACCCATGGTTTTTGACGATTTTTCCACCAATTTCAAACTTTCGAAATAAGCTTTAAATATGAAAGTTTGGGCAAGGGGCTTTAGTTTTAGATTGATTAGAGTGATCTTTGGCAAATTATTGCTTCACTTTCGGAAGTCGAAAAATCCGACGAAAAACTAAAGGGGTTAACCCATAGTTTTTCACGATTTTTTAGCCAATTTTCAACTTTCGAAATAAGCCGTAAATATGAAAGTTTGGATCAGGGTATTTCGTTTTGGCTTGATTAGAGTGATCTTAGGTCAAATATTCTTTCACTTTCGGAGTTCGAAAAACTCGACGAGAAAGTAAAGAGGTTAACCCATGGTTTTTGACGATTTTTTCACCAATTTCAAACTTTCGAAATAAGCCTTAAATATGAAAGTTTAGACCAGACCATTTAGTTTTGGATTGATTAGAGTCATCTTAGGCCAAATATTTTTTCACTTTCAGAAGTCGAAAAATTCGACGAAAAAGTAAAGGGGTTAACCCATGGTTTTTGACGATTTTTTAGCCAATTTTCAACTTTCGAAATAAGCCGTAAATATGAAAGTTTGGATCAGGGTATTTCGTTTTGGCTTGATTAGAGTGATCTTAGGCCAAATATTCTTTCACTTTCGGAGTTCGAAAAACTCGACGAGAAAGTAAAGAGGTTAACCCATGGTTTTTCACGATTTTTCCACCAATTTCAAACTTTCGAAATAAGCTTTAAATATGAAAGTTTGGGCAAGGGGTTTTAGTTTTGGATTGATTACAGTGATCTTTGGCAAAATATTGCTTCACTTTCGAAAGTCGAAAAATCCGACGAAAAACTAAAGGGGTTAACCTATGGTTTTTGACGATTTTTTAGCAAATTTTCAACTTTCGAAATAAGCCGTAAATATGAAAGTTTGGATCAGGGTATTTCGTTTTGGCTTGATTAGAGTGATTTTAGGTCAAATATTCTTTCACTTTCGCAGTTCGAAAAACTCTACGAAAAAGTAAAGGGGTTAACCCATGGTTTTTGACGATTTTTTAGCCAATTTCAAACTTTCGAAATAAGCCTTAAATATGAAAGTTTAGACCAGACCATTTAGTTTTGGATTGATTAGAGTCATCTTAGGCCAAATATTTTTTCACTTTCAGAAGTCGAAAAATTCGACGAAAAAGTAAAGGAGTTAACCCATGGTTTTTGACGATTTTTCCACCAATTCCAAACTTTCGAAATAAGCTTTAAATATGAAAGTTTGGGCAAGGGGTTTTAGTTTTGGATTGATTACAGTGATCTTTGGCAAAATATTGCTTCACTTTCGGAAGTCGAAAAATCCGACGAAAAACTAAAGGGGTTAACCCATGGTTTTTCACGATTTTTCCACCAATTTCAAACTTTCGAAATAAGCTTTAAATATGAAAGTTTGGGCAAGGGGTTTTAGTTTTGGATTTATTAGAGTGATCTTTGGCAAAATATTGCTTCACTTTCGGAAGTCGAAAAATCCGACGAAAAACTAAAGGGGTTAACCCATGGTTTTTCACGATTTTTTAGCCAATTTTCAACTTTCGAAATAAGCCGTAAATATGAAAGTTTGGATCAGGGTATTTCGTTTTGGCTTGATTAGAGTGATTTTAGGTCAAATATTCTTTCACTTTCGGAGTTCGAAAAACTCGACGAGAAAGTAAAGAGGTTAACCCATGGTTTTTGACGATTTTTCCACCAATTTCAAACTTTCGAAATAAGCCTTAAATATGAAAGTTTACACCAGAACATTTAGTTTTGGATTTATTAGAGTCATATTAGGCCAAATATTTTTTCACTTTCAGAAGTCGAAAAATTCGACGAAAAAGTAAAGGGGTTAACCCATGGTTTTTGACGATTTTTTGACCAATTTCAAACTTTCGAAATAAGCTTTAAATAAGAAAGTTTGGGAGAGGGGTTTTAGTTTTGGATTGATTAGAGTGATCTTTGGCAAAATATTGCTTCACTTTCGGAAGTCGAAAAATCCGACGAAAAAGTAAAGGGGTTAACCCATGGTTTTTGACGATTTTTCCACCAATTTCAAACTTTCGAAATTAGTTTTAAATATGAAAGTTTGGGCCAGGGGTTTTAGTTTTGGATTGATTAGAGTGATCTTTGGCAAAATATTGCTTCACCTTCGGAAGTCGAAAAATCCGACGAAAAACTAAAGGGGTTAACCCATGGTTTTTGACGATTTTTTAGCCAATTTCAAACTTTCGAAATAAGCCTTAAATATGAAAGTTTAGACCAGACCATTTAGTTTTGGATTGATTAGAGTCATCTTAGGCCAAATATTTTTTCACTTTCAGAAGTCGAAAAATTCGACGAAAAAATAAGGGGTTAACCCATGGTTTTTGACGATTTTTCCACCAATTTCAAACTTTCGAAATAAGCTTTAAATATGAAAGTTTGGGCAAGGGGTTTTAGTTTTGGATTGATTAGAGTGATCTTTGGCAAAATATTGCTTCACTTTCGGAAGTCGAAAAATCCGACGAAAAACTAAAGGGGTTAACCCATGGTTTTTGACGATTTTTCCACCAATTTCAAACTTTCGAAATAAGCTTTAAATATGAAAGTTTGGGCCAGGGGTTTTAGTTTTGGATTGATTAGAGTGATGTTTGGCAAAATATTGCTTCACTTTCGGAAGTCGAAAAATCCGACGAAAAACTAAAGGGGTTAACCCATGGTTTTTGACGATTTTTCCACCAATTTCAAACTTTCGAAATAAGCTTTAAATATGAAAGTTTGGGCCAGGAGTTTTAGTTTTGGATTGATTAGAGTGATCTTTGGCAAAATATTGCTTCACTTTCGGAAGTCGAAAAATCCGACGAAAAAGTAAAGGGGTTAACCCATGGTTTTTGACGATTTTTCCACCAATTTCAAACTTTCGAAATAAGCTTTAAATATGAAAGTTTGGGCAAGGGGCTTTAGTTTTAGATTGATTAGAGTGATCTTTGGCAAATTATTGCTTCACTTTCGGAAGTCGAAAAATCCGACGAAAAACTAAAGGGGTTAACCCATAGTTTTTCACGATTTTTTAGCCAATTTTCAACTTTCGAAATAAGCCGTAAATATGAAAGTTTGGATCAGGGTATTTCGTTTTGGCTTGATTAGAGTGATCTTAGGTCAAATATTCTTTCACTTTCGGAGTTCGAAAAACTCGACGAGAAAGTAAAGAGGTTAACCCATGGTTTTTGACGATTTTTTCACCAATTTCAAACTTTCGAAATAAGCCTTAAATATGAAAGTTTAGACCAGACCATTTAGTTTTGGATTGATTAGAGTCATCTTAGGCCAAATATTTTTTCACTTTCAGAAGTCGAAAAATTCGACGAAAAAGTAAAGGGGTTAACCCATGGTTTTTGACGATTTTTTAGCCAATTTTCAACTTTCGAAATAAGCCGTAAATATGAAAGTTTGGATCAGGGTATTTCGTTTTGGCTTGATTAGAGTGATCTTAGGTCAAATATTCTTTCACTTTCGGAGTTCGAAAAACTCGACGAGAAAGTAAAGAGGTTAACCCATGGTTTTTCACGATTTTTCCACCAATTTCAAACTTTCGAAATAAGCTTTAAATATGAAAGTTTGGGCAAGGGGTTTTAGTTTTGGATTTAGTAGAGTGATCTTTGGCAAAATATTGCTTCACTTTCGGAAGTCGAAAAATCCGACGAAAAACTAAAGGGGTTAACCCATGGTTTTTGACGATTTTTTAGCCAATTTTCAACTTTCGAAATAAGCCGTAAATATGAAAGTTTGGATCAGGGTATTTCGTTTTGGCTTGATTAGAGTGATCTTAGGTCAAATATTCTTTCACTTTCGGAGTTCGAAAAACTCTACGAAAAAGTAAAGGGGTTAACCCATAGTTTTTGACGATTTTTTAGCCAATTTTCAACTTTCGAAATAAGCCTTAAATATGAAAGTTTAAACCAGACCATTTAGTTTTGGATTGATTAGAGTCATCTTAGGCCAAATATTTTTTCACTTTCAGAAGTCGAAAAATTCGACGAAAAAGTAAAGGGGTTAACCCATGGTTTTTAACGATTTTTTGACCAATTTCAAACTTTCGAAATAAGCTTTAAATATGAAAGTTTCGGCCAGGAGTTTTAGTTTTTGATTGATTAGAGTGATCTTTGGCAAAATATTGCTTCACTTTCGGAAGTCGAAAAATCCGACGAAAAACTAAAGGGGTTAACCCATGGTTTTTCACGATTTTTTAGCTAATTTTCAGCTTTCGAAATAAGCCGTAAATATGAAAGTTTGGGACAGGGTATTTCGTTTTGGCTTGATTGGAGTGATCTTAGGTCAAATATTCTTTCACTTTCGGAGTTCGAAAAACTCGACGAGAAAGTAAAGAGGTTAACCCATGGTTTTTGACGATTTTTCCACAAATTTCAAACTTTCGAAATAAGCTTTAAATATGAAAGTTTGGGCAAGGGGTTTTAGTTTTGGATTGATTAGAGTCATCTTATGCCAAATATTTTTTCACTTTCAGAAGTCGAAAAATTCGACGAAAAAGTAAAGGGGTTAACCCATGGTTTTTGACGATTTTTCCACCAATTTCAAACTTTCGAAATAAGCTTTAAATAAGAAAGTTTGGGAGAGGGGTTTTAGTTTTGGATTGATTAGAGTGATCTTTGGCAAAATATTGCTTCACTTTCGGAAGTCGAAAAATCCGACGAAAAAGTAAAGGGGTTAACCCATGGTTTTTGACGATTTTTCCACCAATTCCAAACTTTCGAAATAAGCCTTAAATATGAAAGTTTGGGCCAGGGGTTTTAGTTTTGGATTGATTAGAGTGATCTTTGGCAAAATATTGCTTCACTTTCGGAAGTCGAAAAATCCGACGAAAAAGTAAAGGGGTTAACCCATGGTTTTTGACGATTTTTCCACCAATTTCAAATTTTCTAAATAAGCTTTAAATATGAAAGTTTGGGCAAGGGGTTTTAGTTTTGGATTTATTAGAGTGATCTTTGGCAAAAAATATTGCTTCACTTTCGGAAGTCGAAAAATCCGACGAAAAACTAAAGGGGTTAACCCATGGTTTTTGACGATTTTTTAGCCAATTTTCAACTTTCGAAATAAGCCGTAAATATGAAAGTTTGGATCAGGGTATTTCGTTTTGGCTTGATTAGAGTGATTTTAGGTCAAATATTCTTTCACTTTCGGTGTTCGAAAAACTCGACGAGAAAGTAAAGAGGTTAACCCATGGTTTTTGACGATTTTTCCACCAATTTCAAACTTTCGAAATAAGCTTTAAATAAGAAAGTTTGGGAGAGGGGTTTTAGTTTTGGATTGATTAAAGTGATCTTTGGCGAAATATTGCTTTACTTTCGGAAGTCGAAAAATCCGACGAAAAAGTAAAGGGGTTAACCCATGGTTTTTGACGATTTTTCCACCAATTTCAAATTTTCTAAATAAGCTTTAAATATGAAAGTTTGGGCAAGGGGTTTTAGTTTTGGATTTAGTAGAGTGATCTTTGGCAAAATATTGCTTCACTTTCGGAAGTCGAAAAATCCGACGAAAAAGTAAAGGGGTTAACCCATGGTTTTTGACGATTTTTCCACCAATTTCAAACTTTTTAAATAAGCTTTAAATATGAAAGTTTGGGCCAGGGGTTTTAGTTTTGGATTGATTAGAGTGATCTTTGGCAAAATATTGCTTCACTTTCGGAAGTCGAAAAATCCGACGAAAAACTAAAGGGGTTAACCCATGGTTTTTGACGATTTTTTAGCCAATTTTCAACTTTCGAAATAAGCCGTAAATATGAAAGTTTGGATCAGGGTATTTCGTTTTGGCTTGATTAGAGTGATCTTAGGTCAAATATTCTTTCACTTTCGGAGTTCGAAAAACTCTACGAAAAAGTAAAGGGGTTAACCCATAGTTTTTGACGATTTTTTAGCCAATTTTCAACTTTCGAAATAAGCCTTAAATATGAAAGTTTAAACCAGACCATTTAGTTTTGGATTGATTAGAGTCATCTTAGGCCAAATATTTTTTCACTTTCAGAAGTCGAAAAATTCGACGAAAAAGTAAAGGGGTTAACCCATGGTTTTTAACGATTTTTTGACCAATTTCAAACTTTCGAAATAAGCTTTAAATATGAAAGTTTGGGCCAGGAGTTTTAGTTTTGGATTGATTAGAGTGATCTTTGGCAAAATATTGCTTCACTTTCGGAAGTCGAAAAATCCGACGAAAAACTAAAGGGGTTAACCCATGGTTTTTCACGATTTTTTAGCTAATTTTCAGCTTTCGAAATAAGCCGTAAATATGAAAGTTTGGGACAGGGTATTTCGTTTTGGCTTGATTGGAGTGATCTTAGGTCAAATATTCTTTCACTTTCGGAGTTTGAAAAACTCGACGAGAAAGTAAAGAGGTTAACCCATGGTTTTTGACGATTTTTCCACAAATTTCAAACTTTCGAAATAAGCTTTAAATATGAAAGTTTGGGCAAGGGGTTTTAGTTTTGGATTGATTAGAGTCATCTTATGCCACATATTTTTTCACTTTCAGAAGTCGAAAAATTCGACGAAAAAGTAAAGGGGTTAACCCATGGTTTTTGACGATTTTTCCACCAATTTCAAACTTTCGAAATAAGCTTTAAATATGAAAGTTTGGGCAAGGGGTTTTAGTTTTGGATTGATTAGAGTGATCTTTGGCAAAATATTGCTTCACTTTCGGAAGTCGAAAAATCCGACGAAAAACTAAAGGGGTTAACCCATGGTTTTTGACGATTTTTTGACCAATTTCAAACTTTCGAAATAAGCTTTAAATAAGAAAGTTTGGGAGAGGGGTTTTAGTTTTGGATTGATTAGAGTGATCTTTGGCAAAATATTGCTTCACTTTCGGAAGTCGAAAAATCCGACGAAAAACTAAAGGGGTTAACCCATGGTTTTTCACGATTTTTTAGCCAATTTTCAACTTTCGAAATAAGCCGTAAATATGAAAGTTTGGATCAGGGTATTTCGTTTTGGCTTGATTAGTGTGATTTTAGGTCAAATATTCTTTCACTTTCGGTGTTCGAAAAACTCGACGAGAAAGTAAAGAGGTTAACCCATGGTTTTTGACGATTTTTCCACCAATTTCAAACTTTCGAAATAAGCCTTAAATATGAAAGTTTAGACCAGACCATTTAGTTTTGGATTGATTAGAGTCATATTAGGCCAAATATTTTTTCACTTTCAGAAGTCGAAAAATTCGACGAAAAACTAAAGGGGTTAACCCATGGTTTTTGACGATTTTTTGACCAATTTCAAACTTTCGAAATAAGCTTTAAATAAGAAAGTTTGGGAGAGGGGTTTTTGTTTTGGATTGATTAGAGTGATCTTTGGCAAAATATTGCTTCACTTTCGGAAGTCGAAAAATCCGACGAAAAAGTAAAGGGGTTAACCCATGGTTTTTGACGATTTTTCCACCAATTTCAAACTTTCGAAATAAGCTTTAAATATGAAACTTTGGGCCAGGGGTTTTAGTTTTGGATTGATTAGAGTGATCTTTGGCAAAATATTGCTTCACTTTCGGAAGTCGAAAAATCCGACGAAAAACTAAAGGGGTTAACCCATGGTTTTTGACGATTTTTTAGCCAATTTTCAACTTTCGAAATAAGACGTAAATATGAAAGTTTGGATCAGGGTATTTCGTTTTGGCTTGATTAGAGTGATCTTAGGTCAAATATTCTTTCACTTTCGGAGTTCGAAAAACTCTACGAAAAAGTAAAGGGGTTAACCCATAGTTTTTGACGATTTTTTAGCCAATTTTCAACTTTCGAAATAAGCCTTAAATATGAAAGTTTAAACCAGACCATTTAGTTTTGGATTGATTAGAGTCATCTTAGGCCAAATATTTTTTCACTTTCAGAAGTCGAAAAATTCGACGAAAAAGTAAAGGGGTTAACCCATGGTTTTTAACGATTTTTTGACCAATTTCAAACTTTCGAAATAAGCTTTAAATATGAAAGTTTGGGCCAGGAGTTTTAGTTTTGGATTGATTAGAGTGATCTTTGGCAAAATATTGCTTCACTTTCGGAAGTCGAAAAATCCGACGAAAAACTAAAGGGGTTAACCCATGGTTTTTCGCGATTTTTTAGCTAATTTTCAGCTTTCGAAATAAGCCGTAAATATGAAAGTTTGGGACAGGGTATTTCCTTTTGGCTTGATTGGAGTGATCTTAGGTCAAATATTCTTTCACTTTCGGAGTTTGAAAAACTCGACGAGAAAGTAAAGAGGTTAACCCATGGTTTTTGACGATTTTTCCACAAATTTCAAACTTTCGAAATAAGCTTTAAATATGAAAGTTTGGGCAAGGGGTTTTAGTTTTGGATTGATTAGAGTGATCTTTGGCAAAATATTGCTTCACTTTCGAAAGTCGAAAAATCCGACGAAAAACTAAAGGGGTTATTCTATGGTTTTTGACGATTTTTTAGCGAATTTTCAACTTTCGAAATAAGCCGTAAATATGAAAGTTTGGATCGGGGTATTTCGTTTTGGCTTGATTAGAGTGATCTTAGGTCAAATATTCTTTCACTTTCGGAGTTCGAAAAACTCGACGAAAAAGTAAAGGGGTTAACCCATGGTTTTTGACGATTTTTTAGCCAATTTCAAACTTTCGAAATAAGCCTTAAATATGAAAGTTTAGACCAGACCATTTAGTTTTGGATTGATTAGAGTCATCTTAGGCCAAATATTTTTTTACTTTCAGAAGTCGAAAAATTCGACGAAAAAGTAAGGGGTTAACCCATGGTTTTTGACGATTTTTCCACAAATTTCAAACTTTCGTAATAAGCTTTAAATATGAAAGTTTGGGAGAGGGTTTTAGTTTTGGATTCATTAGAGTGATCTTTGGCAAAATATTGCTTCACTTTCGGAAGTCGAAAAATCCGACGAAAAACAAAAGGGGTTAACCCATGGTTTTTGACGATTTTTCCACCAATTTCAAACTTTCGAAATAAGCTTTAAATATGAAAGTTTGGGCAAGGGGTTTTAGTTTTGGATTGATTAGAGTGATCTTTGGCAAAATATTGCTTCACTTTCGGAAGTCGAAAAATCCGACGAAAAAGTAAAGGGGTTAACCCATGGTTTTTGACGATTTTTCCACCAATTTCAAACTTTCGAAATAAGCTTTAAATATGAAAGTTTGGGCAAGGGGTTTTAGTTTTGGATTGATTAGAGTGATCTTTGTCAAAATATTGCTTCACTTTCGGAAGTCGAAAAATCCGACGAAAAAGTAAAGGGGTTAACCCATGGTTTTTGACGATTTTTCCACCAATTTCAAACTTTCGAAATAAGCTTTAAATATGAAAGTTTGGGCAAGGGGCTTTAGTTTTAGATTGATTAGAGTGATTTTTGGCAAAATATTGCTTCACTTTCGGAAGTCGAAAAATCCGACGAAAAACTAAAGGGGTTAACCCATGGTTTTTCACGATTTTTTAGCTAATTTTCAACTTACGAAATAAGCCGTAAATATGAAAGTTTGGATCAGGGTATTTCGTTTTGGCTTGATTAGAGTGATCTTAGGTCAAATATTCTTTCACTTTCGGAGTTCGAAAAACTCGACGATAAAGTAAAGAGGCTAACCCATGGTTTTTGACGATTTTTCCACCAATTTCAAACTTTCGAAATAAGCCGTAAATATGAAAGTTTGGATCAGGGTATTTCGTTTTGGCTTGATTAGAGTGATTTTAGGTCAAATATTCTTTCACTTTCGCAGTTCGAAAAACTCGACGAGAAAGTAAAGAGGCTAACCCATGGTTTTTGACGATTTTTCCACCAATTTCAAACTTTCGAAATAAGCCTTAAATATGAAAGTTTAGACCAGACCATTTAGTTTTGGATTGATTAGAGTCATCTTAGGCCAAATATTTTTTCACTTTCAAAAGTCGAAAAATTCGACGAAAAAGTAAAGGGGTTAACCCATGGTTTTTCACGATTTTTTAGCCAATTTTCAACTTTCGAAATAAGCCGTAAATATGAAAGTTTGGATCAGGGTATTTCGTTTTGGCTTGATTAGAGTGATCTTAGGTCAAATATTCTTTCACTTTCGGAGTTCGAAAAACTCGACGAGAAAGTAAAGAGGTTAACCCATGGTTTTTCACGATTTTTCCACCAATTTCAAACTTTCGAAATAAGCCGTAAATATGAAAGTTTAGACCAGACCATTTAGTTTTGGATTGATTAGAGTCATCTTATGCCAAATATTTTTTCACTTTCAGAAGTCGAAAAATTCGACGAAAAAGTAAAGGGGTTAACCCATGGTTTTTGACGATTTTTCCACCAATTCCAAACTTTCGAAATAAGCTTTAAATATGAAAGTTTGGGCAAGGGGTTTTAGTTTTGGATTGATTAGAGTGATCTTTGGCAAAATATTGCTTCACTTTCGAAAGTCGAAAAATCCGACGAAAAACTAAAGGGGTTAACCTATGGTTTTTGACGATTTTTTAGCGAATTTTCAACTTTCGAAATAAGCCGTAAATATGAAAGTTTGGATCAGGGTATTTCGTTTTGGCTTGATTAGAGTGATCTTAGGTCAAATATTCTTTCACTTTCGCAGTTCGAAAAACTCTACGAAAAAGTAAAGGGGTTAACCCATGGTTTTTGACGATTTTTCCACCAATTTCAAACTTTCGAAATAAGCCTTAAATATGAAAGTTTAGACCAGACCATTTAGTTTTTGATTGATTAGAGTCATCTTAGGCCAAATATTTTTTCACTTTCAGAAGTCGAAAAATTCGACGAAAAAGTAAAGGGGTTAACCCATGGTTTTTCACGATTTTTCCACCAATTCCAAACTTTCGAAATAAGCTTTAAATATGAAAGTTTGGGAGAGGGTTTTAGTTTTGGATTGATTAGAGTGATCTTTGGCAAAATATTGCTTCACTTTCGGAAGTCGAAAAATCCGACGAAAAACTTAAGGGGTTAACCCAAGGTTTTTCACGATTTTTTAGCTAATTTTCAGCTTTCGAAATAAGCCGTAAATATGAAAGTTTGGGACAGGGTATTTCGTTTTGGCTTGATTGGAGTGATCTTAGGTCAAATATTCTTTCACTTTCGGAGTTCGAAAAACTCGACGAGAAAGTAAAGAGGTTAACCCATGGTTTTTGACGATTTTTCCACAAATTTCAAACTTTCGAAATAAGCTTTAAATATGAAAGTTTGGGCAAGGGGTTTTAGTTTTGGATTGATTAGAGTCATCTTATGCCAAATATTTTTTCACTTTCAGAAGTCGAAAAATTCGACGAAAAAGTAAAGGGGTTAACCCATGGTTTTTGACGATTTTTCCACCAATTTCAAACTTTCCAAATAAGCTTTAAATATGAAAGTTTGGGCAAGGGGTTTTAGTTTTGGATTGATTAGAGTGATCTTTGGCAAAATATTGCTTCACTTTCGAAAGTCGAAAAATCCGACGAAAAACTAAAGGGGTTAACCCATGGTTTTTGACGATTTTTTAGGGAATTTTCAACTTTCGAAATAAACCGTAAATATGAAAGTTTGGATCAGGGTATTTCGTTTTGGCTTGATTAGAGTGATCTTAGGTCAAATATTCTTTCACTTTCGGAGTTCGAAAAACTCGACGAGAAAGTAAAGAGGTTAAACCATGATTTTTGACGATTTTTCCACCAATTTCAAACTTTCGAAATAAGCCTTAAATATGAAAGTTTAGACGAGACCATTTAGTTTTGGATTGATTAGAGTCATATTAGGCCAAATATTTTTTCACTTTCAGAAGTCGAAAAATTCGACGAAAAACTAAAGGGGTTAACCCATGGTTTTTGACGATTTTTTGACCAATTTCAAACTTTCGAAATAAGCTTTAAATAAGAAAGTTTGGGAGAGGGGTTTTAGTTTTGGATTGATTAGAGTGATCTTTGGCAAAATATTGCTTCACTTTCGGAAGTCGAAAAATCCGACGAAAAAGTAAAGGGGTTAACCCATGGTTTTTGACGATTTTTCCACCAATTCCAAACTTTCGAAATAAGCTTTAAATATGAAAGTTTGGGCCAGGGGTTTTAGTTTTGGATTGATTAGAGTGATCTTTGGCAAAATATTGCTTCACTTTCGGAAGTCGAAAAATCCGACGAAAAACTAAAGGGGTTAACCCATGGTTTTTGACGAATTTTTGACCAATTTCAAACTTTCGAAATAAGCCGTAAATATGAAAGTTTGGATCAGGGTATTTCGTTTTGGCTTGATTAGAGTGATCTTAGGTCAAATATTCTTTCACTTTCGGAGTTCGAAAAACTCGACGAAAAATTAAAGAGGTTAACCCATGGTTTTTGACGATTTTTTAGCCAATTTCAAACTTTCGAAATAAGCCTTAAATACGAAAGTTTAGACCAGACCATTTAGTTTTGGATTGATTAGAGTCATCTTAGGCCAAATATTTTTTCACTTTCAGAAGTCGAAAAATTCGACGAAAAAGTAAGGGGTTAACCCATGGTTTTTGACGATTTTTCCACCAATTTCAAACTTTCGAAATAAGCTTTAAATATGAAAGTTTGGGAGAGGGTTTTAGTTTTGGATTGATTAGAGTGATCTTTGGCAAAATATTGCTTCACTTTCGGAAGTCGAAAAATCCGACGAAAAAGTAAAGGGGTTAACCCATGGTTTTTGACGATTTTTCCACCAATTTCAAACTTTCGAAATAAGCTTTAAATATGAAAGTTTGGGCCAGGGGTTTTAGTTTTTGATTGATTAGAGTGATCTTTGGCAAAATATTGCTTCACTTTCGGAAGTCGAAAAATCCGACGAAAAAGTAAAGGGGTTAACCCATGGTTTTTGACGATTTTTCCACCAATTTCAAACTTTCGAAATAAGCTTTAAATATGAAAGTTTGGGCAAGGGGTTTTAGTTTTGGATTGATTAGAGTCATCTTTGGCAAAATATTGCTTCACTTTCGGAAGTCGAAAAATCCGACGAAAAACTAAAGGGGTTAACCCATGGTTTTTGACGATTTTTTAGCCAATTTTCAACTTTCGAAATAAGACGTAAATATGAAAGTTTGGATCAGGGTATTTCGTTTTGGCTTGATTAGAGTGATCTTAGGTCAAATATTCTTTCACTTTCGGAGTTCGAAAAACTCTACGAAAAAGTAAAGGGGTTAACCCATAGTTTTTGACGATTTTTTAGCCAATTTTCAACTTTCGAAATAAGCCTTAAATATGAAAGTTTAAACCAGACCATTTAGTTTTGGATTGATTAGAGTCATCTTAGGCCAAATATTTTTTCACTTTCAGAAGTCGAAAAATTCGACGAAAAAGTAAAGGGGTTAACCCATGGTTTTTAACGATTTTTTGACCAATTTCAAACTTTCGAAATAAGCTTTAAATATGAAAGTTTGGGCCAGGAGTTTTAGTTTTGGATTGATTAGAGTGATCTTTGGCAAAATATTGCTTCACTTTCGGAAGTCGAAAAATCCGACGAAAAACTAAAGGGGTTAACCCATGGTTTTTCGCGATTTTTTAGCTAATTTTCAGCTTTCGAAATAAGCCGTAAATATGAAAGTTTGGGACAGGGTATTTCCTTTTGGCTTGATTGGAGTGATCTTAGGTCAAATATTCTTTCACTTTCGGAGTTTGAAAAACTCGACGAGAAAGTAAAGAGGTTAACCCATGGTTTTTGACGATTTTTCCACAAATTTCAAACTTTCGAAATAAGCTTTAAATATGAAAGTTTGGGCAAGGGGTTTTAGTTTTGGATTGATTAGAGTGATCTTTGGCAAAATATTGCTTCACTTTCGAAAGTCGAAAAATCCGACGAAAAACTAAAGGGGTTATTCTATGGTTTTTGACGATTTTTTAGCGAATTTTCAACTTTCGAAATAAGCCGTAAATATGAAAGTTTGGATCGGGGTATTTCGTTTTGGCTTGATTAGAGTGATCTTAGGTCAAATATTCTTTCACTTTCGGAGTTCGAAAAACTCGACGAAAAAGTAAAGGGGTTAACCCATGGTTTTTGACGATTTTTTAGCCAATTTCAAACTTTCGAAATAAGCCTTAAATATGAAAGTTTAGACCAGACCATTTAGTTTTGGATTGATTAGAGTCATCTTAGGCCAAATATTTTTTCACTTTCAGAAGTCGAAAAATTCGACGAAAAACTAAAGGGGTTAACCCATGGTTTTTGACGATTTTTCCACCAATTTCAAACTTTCGAAATAAGCTTTAAATAAGAAAGTTTGGGAGAGGGGTTTTAGTTTTGGATTGATTAGAGTGATCTTTGGCAAAATATTGCTTCACTTTCGGAAGTCGAAAAATCCGACGAAAAAGTAAAGGGGTTAACCCATGGTTTTTGACGATTTTTCCACCAATTCCAAACTTTCGAAATAAGCTTTAAATATGAAAGTTTGGGCCAGGGGTTTTAGTTTTGGATTGATTAGAGTGATCTTTGGCAAAATATTGCTTCACTTTCGGAAGTCGAAAAATCCGACGAAAAACTAAAGGGGTTAACCCATGGTTTTTGACGAATTTTTGACCAATTTCAAACTTTCGAAATAAGCCGTAAATATGAAAGTTTGGATCAGGGTATTTCGTTTTGGCTTGATTAGAGTGATCTTAGGTCAAATATTCTTTCACTTTCGGAGTTCGAAAAACTCGACGAAAAATTAAAGAGGTTAACCCATGGTTTTTGACGATTTTTTAGCCAATTTCAAACTTTCGAAATAAGCCTTAAATACGAAAGTTTAGACCAGACCATTTAGTTTTGGATTGATTAGAGTCATCTTAGGCCAAATATTTTTTCACTTTCAGAAGTCGAAAAATTCGACGAAAAAGTAAGGGGTTAACCCATGGTTTTTGACGATTTTTCCACCAATTTCAAACTTTCGAAATAAGCTTTAAATATGAAAGTTTGGGAGAGGGTTTTAGTTTTGGATTGATTAGAGTGATCTTTGGCAAAATATTGCTTCACTTTCGGAAGTCGAAAAATCCGACGAAAAAGTAAAGGGGTTAACCCATGGTTTTTGACGATTTTTCCACCAATTTCAAACTTTCGAAATAAGCTTTAAATATGAAAGTTTGGGCCAGGGGTTTTAGTTTTTGATTGATTAGAGTGATCTTTGGCAAAATATTGCTTCACTTTCGGAAGTCGAAAAATCCGACGAAAAAGTAAAGGGGTTAACCCATGGTTTTTGACGATTTTTCCACCAATTTCAAACTTTCGAAATAAGCTTTAAATATGAAAGTTTGGGCAAGGGGTTTTAGTTTTGGATTGATTAGAGTCATCTTTGGCAAAATATTGCTTCACTTTCGGAAGTCGAAAAATCCGACGAAAAACTAAAGGGGTTAACCCATGGTTTTTGACGATTTTTTAGCCAATTTTCAACTTTCGAAATAAGACGTAAATATGAAAGTTTGGATCAGGGTATTTCGTTTTGGCTTGATTAGAGTGATCTTAGGTCAAATATTCTTTCACTTTCGGAGTTCGAAAAACTCTACGAAAAAGTAAAGGGGTTAACCCATAGTTTTTGACGATTTTTTAGCCAATTTTCAACTTTCGAAATAAGCCTTAAATATGAAAGTTTAAACCAGACCATTTAGTTTTGGATTGATTAGAGTCATCTTAGGCCAAATATTTTTTCACTTTCAGAAGTCGAAAAATTCGACGAAAAAGTAAAGGGGTTAACCCATGGTTTTTAACGATTTTTTGACCAATTTCAAACTTTCGAAATAAGCTTTAAATATGAAAGTTTGGGCCAGGAGTTTTAGTTTTGGATTGATTAGAGTGATCTTTGGCAAAATATTGCTTCACTTTCGGAAGTCGAAAAATCCGACGAAAAACTAAAGGGGTTAACCCATGGTTTTTCGCGATTTTTTAGCTAATTTTCAGCTTTCGAAATAAGCCGTAAATATGAAAGTTTGGGACAGGGTATTTCCTTTTGGCTTGATTGGAGTGATCTTAGGTCAAATATTCTTTCACTTTCGGAGTTTGAAAAACTCGACGAGAAAGTAAAAAGGTTAACCCATGGTTTTTGACGATTTTTCCACAAATTTCAAACTTTCGAAATAAGCTTTAAATATGAAAGTTTGGGCAAGGGGTTTTAGTTTTGGATTGATTAGAGTGATCTTTGGCAAAATATTGCTTCACTTTCGAAAGTCGAAAAATCCGACGAAAAACTAAAGGGGTTATTCTATGGTTTTTGACGATTTTTTAGCGAATTTTCAACTTTCGAAATAAGCCGTAAATATGAAAGTTTGGATCGGGGTATTTCGTTTTGGCTTGATTAGAGTGATCTTAGGTCAAATATTCTTTCACTTTCGGAGTTCGAAAAACTCGACGAAAAAGTAAAGGGGTTAACCCATGGTTTTTGACGATTTTTTAGCCAATTTCAAACTTTCGAAATAAGCCTTAAATATGAAAGTTTAGACCAGACCATTTAGTTTTGGATTGATTAGAGTCATCTTAGGCCAAATATTTTTTCACTTTCAGAAGTCGAAAAATTCGACGAAAAAGTAAGGGGTTAACCCATGGTTTTTGACGATTTTTCCACCAATTTCAAACTTTCGAAATAAGCTTTAAATATGAAAGTTTGGGAGAGGGTTTTAGTTTTGGATTCATTAGAGTGATCTTTGGCAAAATATTGCTTCACTTTCGGAAGTCGAAAAATCCGACGAAAAACAAAAGGGGTTAACCCATGGTTTTTGACGATTTTTCCACCAATTTCAAACTTTCGAAATAAGCTTTAAATATGAAAGTTTGGGCAAGGGGTTTTAGTTTTGGATTGATTAGAGTGATCTTTGGCAAAATATTGCTTCACTTTCGGAAGTCGAAAAATCCGACGAAAAACTAAAGGGGTTAACCCATGGTTTTTGACGAATTTTTGACCAATTTCAAACTTTCGAAATAAGCCGTAAATATGAAAGTTTGGATCAGGGTATTTCGTTTTGGCTTGATTAGAGTGATCTTAGGTCAAATATTCTTTCACTTTCGGAGTTCGAAAAACTCGACGAAAAATTAAAGAGGTTAACCCATGGTTTTTGACGATTTTTTAGCCAATTTCAAACTTTCGAAATAAGCCTTAAATACGAAAGTTTAGACCAGACCATTTAGTTTTGGATTGATTAGAGTCATCTTAGGCCAAATATTTTTTCACTTTCAGAAGTCGAAAAATTCGACGAAAAAGTAAGGGGTTAACCCATGGTTTTTGACGATTTTTCCACCAATTTCAAACTTTCGAAATAAGCTTTAAATATGAAAGTTTGGGAGAGGGTTTTAGTTTTGGATTGATTAGAGTGATCTTTGGCAAAATATTGCTTCACTTTCGGAAGTCGAAAAATCCGACGAAAAAGTAAAGGGGTTAACCCATGGTTTTTGACGATTTTTCCACCAATTTCAAACTTTCGAAATAAGCTTTAAATATGAAAGTTTGGGCCAGGGGTTTTAGTTTTTGATTGATTAGAGTGATCTTTGGCAAAATATTGCTTCACTTTCGGAAGTCGAAAAATCCGACGAAAAAGTAAAGGGGTTAACCCATGGTTTTTGACGATTTTTCCACCAATTTCAAACTTTCGAAATAAGCTTTAAATATGAAAGTTTGGGCAAGGGGTTTTAGTTTTGGATTGATTAGAGTCATCTTTGGCAAAATATTGCTTCACTTTCGGAAGTCGAAAAATCCGACGAAAAAGTAAAGGGGTTAACCCATGGTTTTTCACGATTTTTCCACCAATTTCAAACTTTCGAAATAAGCTTTAAATATGAAAGTTTGGGCAAGGGGCTTTAGTTTTAGATTGATTAGAGTGATCTTTGGCAAAATATTGCTTCACTTTCGGAAGTCGAAAAATCCGACGAAAAACTAAAGGGGTTAACCCATGGTTTTTCACGATTTTTTAGCCAATTTTAAACTTTCGAAATAAGCCGTAAATATGAAAGTTTGGATCAGGGTATTTCGTTTTGGCTTGATTAGAGGTATCTTAGGTCAAATATTCTTTCACTTTCGGAGTTCGAAAAACTCGACGAGAAAGTAAAGAGGTTAACTCATGGTTTTTGACGATTTTTCCACCAATTTCAAACTTTCGAAATAAGCCTTAAATATGAAAGTTTAGACCAGACCATTTAGTTTTGGATTGATTAGAGTCATCTTAGGCCAAATATTTTTTCACTTTCAGAAGTCGAAAAATTCGACGAAAAAGTAAAGGGGTTAACCCATGGTTTTTGACGATTTTTTAGCCAATTTTCAACTTTCGAAATAAGCCGTAAATATGAAATTATTGATCAGGGTATTTCGTTTTGGCTTGATTAGAGTGATCTTAGGTCAAATATTCTTTCACTTTCGGAGTTCGAAAAACTCGACGAGAAAGTAAAGAGGTTAACCCATGGTTTTTCACGATTTTTCCACCAATTTCAAACTTTCGAAATAAGCTTTAAATATGAAAGTTTGGGTAAGGGGTTTTAGTTTTGGATTGATTAGAGTCATCTTATGCCAAATATTTTTTCACTTTCAGAAGTCGAAAAATTCGACGAAAAAGTAAAGGGGTTAACCCATGGTTTTTGACGATTTTTCCACCAATTTCAAACTTTCGAAATAAGCTTTAAATATGAAAGTTTGGGAGAGGGTTTTAGTTTTGGATTGATTAGAGTGATCTTTGGCAAAATATTGCTTCACTTTCGGAAGTCGAAAAATCCGACGAAAAAGTAAAGGGGTTAACCCATGGTTTTTGACGATTTTTCCACCAATTCCAAACTTTCGAAATAAGCTTTAAATATGAAAGTTTGGGCCAGGGGTTTTAGTTTTGGATTGATTAGAGTGATCTTTGGCAAAATATTGCTTCACTTTCGGAAGTCGAAAAATCCGACGAAAAACTAAAGGGGTTAACCCATGGTTTTTGACGAATTTTTGACCAATTTCAAACTTTCGAAATAAGCCGTAAATATGAAAGTTTGGATCAGGGTATTTCGTTTTGGCTTGATTAGAGTGATCTTAGGTCAAATATTCTTTCACTTTCGGAGTTCGAAAAACTCGACGAAAAATTAAAGAGGTTAACCCATGGTTTTTGACGATTTTTTAGCCAATTTCAAACTTTCGAAATAAGCCTTAAATACGAAAGTTTAGACCAGACCATTTAGTTTTGGATTGATTAGAGTCATCTTAGGCCAAATATTTTTTCACTTTCAGAAGTCGAAAAATTCGACGAAAAAGTAAGGGGTTAACCCATGGTTTTTGACGATTTTTCCACCAATTTCAAACTTTCGAAATAAGCTTTAAATATGAAAGTTTGGGAGAGGGTTTTAGTTTTGGATTGATTAGAGTGATCTTTGGCAAAATATTGCTTCACTTTCGGAAGTCGAAAAATCCGACGAAAAAGTAAAGGGGTTAACCCATGGTTTTTGACGATTTTTCCACCAATTTCAAACTTTCGAAATAAGCTTTAAATATGAAAGTTTGGGCCAGGGGTTTTAGTTTTTGATTGATTAGAGTGATCTTTGGCAAAATATTGCTTCACTTTCGGAAGTCGAAAAATCCGACGAAAAAGTAAAGGGGTTAACCCATGGTTTTTGACGATTTTTCCACCAATTTCAAACTTTCGAAATAAGCTTTAAATATGAAAGTTTGGGCAAGGGGTTTTAGTTTTGGATTGATTAGAGTCATCTTTGGCAAAATATTGCTTCACTTTCGGAAGTCGAAAAATCCGACGAAAAAGTAAAGGGGTTAACCCATGGTTTTTCACGATTTTTCCACCAATTTCAAACTTTCGAAATAAGCTTTAAATATGAAAGTTTGGGCAAGGGGCTTTAGTTTTAGATTGATTAGAGTGATCTTTGGCAAAATATTGCTTCACTTTCGGAAGTCGAAAAATCCGACGAAAAACTAAAGGGGTTAACCCATGGTTTTTCACGATTTTTTAGCCAATTTTAAACTTTCGAAATAAGCCGTAAATATGAAAGTTTGGATCAGGGTATTTCGTTTTGGCTTGATTAGAGGTATCTTAGGTCAAATATTCTTTCACTTTCGGAGTTCGAAAAACTCGACGAGAAAGTAAAGAGGTTAACTCATGGTTTTTGACGATTTTTCCACCAATTTCAAACTTTCGAAATAAGCCTTAAATATGAAAGTTTAGACCAGACCATTTAGTTTTGGATTGATTAGAGTCATCTTAGGCCAAATATTTTTTCACTTTCAGAAGTCGAAAAATTCGACGAAAAAGTAAAGGGGTTAACCCATGGTTTTTGACGATTTTTTAGCCAATTTTCAACTTTCGAAATAAGCCGTAAATATGAAATTATTGATCAGGGTATTTCGTTTTGGCTTGATTAGAGTGATCTTAGGTCAAATATTCTTTCACTTTCGGAGTTCGAAAAACTCGACGAGAAAGTAAAGAGGTTAACCCATGGTTTTTCACGATGTTTCCACCAATTTCAAACTTTCGAAATAAGCTTTAAATATGAAAGTTTGGGTAAGGGGTTTTAGTTTTGGATTGATTAGAGTCATCTTATGCCAAATATTTTTTCACTTTCAGAAGTCGAAAAATTCGACGAAAAAGTAAAGGGGTTAACCCATGGTTTTTGACGATTTTTCCACCAATTTCAAACTTTCGAAATAAGCTTTAAATATGAAAGTTTGGGCAAGGGGTTTTAGTTTTGGATTGATTAGAGTGATCTTTGGCAAAATATTGCTTCACTTTCGAAAGTCGAAAAATCCGACGAAAAACTAAAGGGGTTAACCCATGGTTTTTGACGAATTTTTGACCAATTTCAAACTTTCGAAATAAGCCGTAAATATGAAAGTTTGGATCAGGGTATTTCGTTTTGGCTTGATTAGAGTGATCTTAGGTCAAATATTCTTTCACTTTCGGAGTTCGAAAAACTCGACGAAAAATTAAAGAGGTTAACCCATGGTTTTTGACGATTTTTTAGCCAATTTCAAACTTTCGAAATAAGCCTTAAATACGAAAGTTTAGACCAGACCATTTAGTTTTGGATTGATTAGAGTCATCTTAGGCCAAATATTTTTTCACTTTCAGAAGTCGAAAAATTCGACGAAAAAGTAAGGGGTTAACCCATGGTTTTTGACGATTTTTCCACCAATTTCAAACTTTCGAAATAAGCTTTAAATATGAAAGTTTGGGAGAGGGTTTTAGTTTTGGATTGATTAGAGTGATCTTTGGCAAAATATTGCTTCACTTTCGGAAGTCGAAAAATCCGACGAAAAAGTAAAGGGGTTAACCCATGGTTTTTGACGATTTTTCCACCAATTTCAAACTTTCGAAATAAGCTTTAAATATGAAAGTTTGGGCCAGGGGTTTTAGTTTTTGATTGATTAGAGTGATCTTTGGCAAAATATTGCTTCACTTTCGGAAGTCGAAAAATCCGACGAAAAAGTAAAGGGGTTAACCCATGGTTTTTGACGATTTTTCCACCAATTTCAAACTTTCGAAATAAGCTTTAAATATGAAAGTTTGGGCAAGGGGTTTTAGTTTTGGATTGATTAGAGTCATCTTTGGCAAAATATTGCTTCACTTTCGGAAGTCGAAAAATCCGACGAAAAAGTAAAGGGGTTAACCCATGGTTTTTCACGATTTTTCCACCAATTTCAAACTTTCGAAATAAGCTTTAAATATGAAAGTTTGGGCAAGGGGCTTTAGTTTTAGATTGATTAGAGTGATCTTTGGCAAAATATTGCTTCACTTTCGGAAGTCGAAAAATCCGACGAAAAACTAAAGGGGTTAACCCATGGTTTTTCACGATTTTTTAGCCAATTTTAAACTTTCGAAATAAGCCGTAAATATGAAAGTTTGGATCAGGGTATTTCGTTTTGGCTTGATTAGAGGTATCTTAGGTCAAATATTCTTTCACTTTCGGAGTTCGAAAAACTCGACGAGAAAGTAAAGAGGTTAACTCATGGTTTTTGACGATTTTTCCACCAATTTCAAACTTTCGAAATAAGCCTTAAATATGAAAGTTTAGACCAGACCATTTAGTTTTGGATTGATTAGAGTCATCTTAGGCCAAATATTTTTTCACTTTCAGAAGTCGAAAAATTCGACGAAAAAGTAAAGGGGTTAACCCATGGTTTTTGACGATTTTTTAGCCAATTTTCAACTTTCGAAATAAGCCGTAAATATGAAATTATTGATCAGGGTATTTCGTTTTGGCTTGATTAGAGTGATCTTAGGTCAAATATTCTTTCACTTTCGGAGTTCGAAAAACTCGACGAGAAAGTAAAGGGGTTAACCCATAGTTTTTGACGATTTTTTAGCCAATTTCAAACTTTCGAAATAAGCCTTAAATATGAAAGTTTAAACCAGACCATTTAGTTTTGGATTGATTAGAGTCATCTTATGCCAAATATTTTTTCACTTTCAGAAGTCGAAAAATTCGACGAAAAAGTAAAGGGGTTAACCCATGGTTTTTGACGATATTTCCACCAATTTCAAACTTTCGAAATAAGCTTTAAATATGAAAGTTTGGGCAAGGGGTTTTAGTTTTGGATTGATTAGAGTGATCTTTGGCAAAATATTGCTTCACTTTCGAAAGTCGAAAAATCCGACGAAAAACTAAAGGGGTTAACCTATGGTTTTTGACGATTTTTTAGCGAATTTTCAACTTTCGAAATAAGCCGTAAATATGAAAGTTTGGATCAGGGTATTTCGTTTTGGCTTGATTAGAGTGATCTTAGGTCAAATATTCTTTCACTTTCGGAGTTCGAAAAACTCGACGAAAAATTAAAGGGGTTAACCCATGGTTTTTGACGATTTTTTGACCAATTTCAAACTTTCGAAATAAGCCTTAAATATGAAAGTTTAGACAAGACCATTTAGTTTTGGATTGATTAGAGTCATCTTAGGCCAAATATTTTTTCACTTTCAGAAGTCGAAAAATTCGACGAAAAAGTAAGGGGTTAACCCATGGTTTTTGACGATTTTTCCACCAATTTCAAACTTTCGAAATAAGCTTTAAATATGAAAGTTTGGGAGAGGGTTTTAGTTTTGGATTGATTAGAGTGATCTTTGGCAAAATATTGCTTCACTTTCGGAAGTCGAAAAATCCGACGAAAAACTAAAGGGGTTAACCCATGGTTTTTCACGATTTTTTAGCCAATTTTCAACTTTCGAAATAAGCCGTAAATATGAAAGTTTGGATCAGGGTATTTCGTTTTGGCTTGATTAGAGTGATTTTAGGTCAAATATTCTTTCACTTTCGGTGTTCGAAAAACTCGACGAGAAAGTAAAGAGGTTAACCCATGGTTTTTGACGATTTTTCCACCAATTTCAAACTTTCGAAATAAGCCTTAAATATGAAAGTTTAGACCAGACCATTTAGTTTTGGATTGATTAGAGTCATATTAGGCCAAATATTTTTTCACTTTCAGAAGTCGAAAAATTCGACGAAAAACTAAAGGGGTTAACCCATGGTTTTTGACGATTTTTTGACCAATTTCAAACTTTCGAAATAAGATTTAAATAAGAAAGTTTGGGAGAGGAGTTTTAGTTTTGGATTGATTAGAGTGATCTTTGGCAAAATATTGCTTCACTTTCGGAAGTCGAAAAATCCGACGAAAAAGTAAAGGGGTTAACCCATGGTTTTTGACGATTTTTCCACCAATTTCAAACTTTCGAAATAAGCTTTAAATATGAAAGTTTGGGCAAGGGGTTTTAGTTTTGGATTGATTAGAGTGATCTTTGGCAAAATATTGCTTCACTTTCGGAAGTCGAAAAATCCGACGAAAAACTAAAGGGGTTAACCCATGGTTTTTGACGATTTTTTAGCCAATTTTCAACTTTCGAAATAAGCCGTAAATATGAAAGTTTGGATAAGGGTATTTCGTTTTGGCTTGATTAGAGTGATCTTAGGTCAAATATTCTTTCACTTTCGGAGTTCGAAAAACTCTACGAAAAAGTAAAGGGGTTAACCCATAGTTTTTGACGATTTTTTAGCCAATTTTCAACTTTCGAAATAAGCCTTAAATATGAAAGTTTAAACCAGACCATTTAGTTTTGGATTGATTAGAGTCATCTTAGGCCAAATATTTTTTCACTTTCAGAAGTCGAAAAATTCGACGAAAAAGTAAAGGGGTTAACCCATGGTTTTTAACGATTTTTTGACCAATTTCAAACTTTCGAAATAAGCTTTAAATATGAAAGTTTGGGCCAGGAGTTTTAGTTTTGGATTGATTAGAGTGATCTTTGGCAAAATATTGCTTCACTTTCGGAAGTCGAAAAATCCGACGAAAAAGTAAAGGGGTTAACCCATGGTTTTTGACGATTTTTCCACAAATTTCAAACTTTCGAAATAAGCTTTAAATATGAAAGTTTGGGCAAGGGGTTTTAGTTTTGGATTGATTAGAGTCATCTTATGCCAAATATTTTTTCACTTTCAGAAGTCGAAAAATTCAACGAAAAAGTAAAGGGGTTAAGCCATGGTTTTTGACGATTTTTCCACCAATTTCAAACTTTCGAAATAAGCTTTAAATATGAAAGTTTGGGCAAGGGGTTTTAGTTTTGGATTGATTAGAGTGATCTTTGGCAAAATATTGCTTCACTTTCGGAAGTCGAAAAATCCGACGAAAAACTAAAGGGGTTAACCCATGGTTTTTCACGATTTTTTAGCCAATTTTCAACTTTCGAAATAAGCCGTAAATATGAAAGTTTGGATCAGGGTATTTCGTTTTGGCTTGATTAGAGTGATTTTAGGTCAAATATTCTTTCACTTTCGGTGTTCGAAAAACTCGACGAGAAAGTAAAGAGGTTAACCCATGGTTTTTGACGATTTTTCCACCAATTTCAAACTTTCGAAATAAGCCTTAAATATGAAAGTTTAGACCAGACCATTTAGTTTTGGATTGATTAGAGTCATATTAGGCCAAATATTTTTTCACTTTCAGAAGTCGAAAAATTCGACGAAAAACTAAAGGGGTTAACCCATGGTTTTTGACGATTTTTTGACCAATTTCAAACTTTCGAAATAAGATTTAAATAAGAAAGTTTGGGAGAGGGGTTTTAGTTTTGGATTGATTAGAGTGATCTTTGGCAAAATATTGCTTCACTTTCGGAAGTCGAAAAATCCGACGAAAAAGTAAAGGGGTTAACCCATGGTTTTTTACGATTTTTCCACCAATTTCAAACTTTCGAAATAAGCTTTAAATATGAAAGTTTGGGCAAGGGGTTTTAGTTTTGGATTGATTAGAGTGATCTTTGGCAAAATATTGCTTCACTTTCGGAAGTCGAAAAATCCGACGAAAAACTAAAGGGGTTAACCCATGGTTTTTGACAATTTTTTAGCCAATTTTCAACTTTCGAAATAAGCCGTAAATATGAAAGTTTGGATCAGGGTATTTCGTTTTGGCTTGATTAGAGTGATCTTAGGTCAAATATTCTTTCACTTTCGGAGTTCGAAAAACTCTACGAAAAAGTAAAGGGGTTAACCCATAGTTTTTGACGATTTTTTAGCCAATTTTCAACTTTCGAAATAAGCCTTAAATATGAAAGTTTAAACCAGACCATTTAGTTTTGGATTGATTAGAGTCATCTTAGGCCAAATATTTTTTCACTTTCAGAAGTCGAAAAATTCGACGAAAAAGTAAAGGGGTTAACCCATGGTTTTTAACGATTTTTGACCAATTTCAAACTTTCGAAATAAGCTTTAAATATGAAAGTTTGGGCCAGGAGTTTTAGTTTTGGATTGATTAGAGTGATCTTTGGCAAAATATTGCTTCACTTTCGGAAGTCGAAAAATCCGACGAAAAACTAAAGGGGTTAACCCATGGTTTTTGACGATTTTTCCACAAATTTCAAACTTTCGAAATAAGCTTTAAATATGAAAGTTTGGGCAAGGGGTTTTAGTTTTGGATTGATTAGAGTCATCTTATGCCAAATATTTTTTCACTTTCAGAAGTCGAAAAATTCGACGAAAAAGTAAAGGGGTTAAGCCATGGTTTTTGACGATTTTTCCACCAATTTCAAACTTTCGAAATAAGCTTTAAATATGAAAGTTTGGGCAAGGGGTTTTAGTTTTGGATTGATTAGAGTGATCTTTGGCAAAATATTGCTTCACTTTCGGAAGTCGAAAAATCCGACGAAAAACTAAAGGGGTTAACCCATGGTTTTTCACGATTTTTTAGCCAATTTTCAACTTTCGAAATAAGCCGTAAATATGAAAGTTTGGATCAGGGTATTTCGTTTTGGCTTGATTAGAGTGATTTTAGGTCAAATATTCTTTCACTTTCGGAGTTCGAAAAACTCGACGAGAAAGTAAAGAGGTTAACCCATGGTTTTTGACGATTTTTCCACCAATTTCAAACTTTCGAAATAAGCCTTAAATATGAAAGTTTAGACCAGACCATTTAGTTTTGGATTGATTAGAGTCATATTAGGCCAAATATTTTTTCACTTTCAGAAGTCGAAAAATTCGACGAAAAACTAAAGGGGTTAACCCATGGTTTTTGACGATTTTTTGACCAATTTCAAACTTTCGAAATAAGCTTTAAATAAGAAAGTTTGGGAGAGGGGTTTTAGTTTTGGATTGATTAGAGTGATCTTTGGCAAAATATTGCTTCACTTTCGGAAGTCGAAAAATCCGACGAAAAAGTAAAGGGGTTAACCCATGGTTTTTGACGATTTTTCCACCAATTTCAAACTTTCGAAATAAGCTTTAAATATGAAAGTTTGGGCAAGGGGTTTTAGTTTTGGATTGATTAGAGTGATCTTTGGCAAAATATTGCTTCACCTTCGGAAGTCGAAAAATCCGACGAAAAACTAAAGGGGTTAACCCATGGTTTTTCACGATTTTTTAGCCAATTTTCAACTTTCGAAATAAGCCGTAAATATGAAAGTTTGGATCAGGGTATTTCGTTTTGGCTTGATTAGAGTGATCTTAGGTCAAATATTCTTTCACTTTCGGAGTTCGAAAAACTCGACGAGAAAGTAAAGAGGTTAACCCATGGTTTTTGACGATTTTTCCACCAATTTCAAACTTTCGAAATAAGCTTTAAATATGAAAGTTTGGGCAAGGGGTTTTAGTTTTGGATTGATTAGAGTCATCTTATGCCAAATATTTTTTCACTTTCAGAAGTCGAAAAATTCGACGAAAAAGTAAAGGGGTTAACCCATGGTTTTTGACGATTTTTCCACCAATTTCAAACTTTCGAAATAAGCTTTAAATATGAAAGTTTGGGCAAGGGGTTTTAGTTTTGGATTGATTAGAGTGATCTTTGGCAAAATATTGCTTCACTTTCGAAAGTCGAAAAATCCGACGAAAAACTAAAGGGGTTAACCTATGGTTTTTGACGATTTTTTAGCGAATTTTTAACTTTCGAAATAAGCCGTAAATATGAAAGTTTGGATCAGGGTATTTCGTTTTGGCTTGATTAGAGTGATCTTAGGTCAAATATTCTTTCACTTTCGGAGTTCGAAAAACTCGACGAAAAATTAAAGGGGTTAACCCATGGTTTTTGACGATTTTTCCACCAATTTCAAACTTTCGAAATAAGCTTTAAATATGAAAGTTTGGGCCAGGGGTTTTAGTTTTGGATTGATTAGAGTGATCTTTGGCAAAATATTGCTTCACTTTCGGAAGTCGAAAAATCCGACGAAAAAGTAAAGGGGTTAACCCATGGTTTTTGACGATTTTTCCACCAATTTCAAACTTTCGAAATAAGCTTTAAATATGAAAGTTTGGGCAAGGGGCTTTAGTTTTAGATTGATTAGAGTGATCTTTGGCAAAATATTGCTTCACTTTCGGAAGTCGAAAAATCCGACGAAAAACTAAAGGGGTTAACCCATGGTTTTTCACGATTTTTTAGCCAATTTTCAACTTTCGAAATAAGCCGTAAATATGAAAGTTTGGATCAGGGTATTTCGTTTTGGCTTGATTAGAGTGATCTTAGGTCAAATATTCTTTCACTTTCGGAGTTCGAAAAACTCGACGAGAAAGTAAAGAGGTTAACCCATGGTTTTTGACGATTTTTCCACCAATTTCAAACTTTCGAAATAAGCCTTAAATATGAAAGTTTAGACCAGACCATTTAGTTTTGGATTGATTAGAGTCATCTTAGGCCAAATATTTTTTCACTTTCAGAAGTCGAAAAATTCGACGAAAAAGTAAAGGGGTTAACCCATGGTTTTTCACGATTTTTTAGCCAATTTTCAACTTTCGAAATAAGCCGTAAATATGAAAGTTTGGATCAGGGTATTTCGTTTTGGCTTGATTAGAGTGATCTTAGGTCAAATATTTTTTCACTTTCGGAGTTCGAAAAACTCGACGAAAAAGTAAAGAGGTTAACCCATGGTTTTTGACGATTTTTCCACCAATTTCAAACTTTCGAAATAAGCCTTAAATATGAAAGTTTAGACCAGACCATTTAGTTTTGGATTGATTAGAGTCATCTTAGGCCAAATATTTTTTCACTTTCAGAAGTCGAAAAATTCGACGAAAAACTAAAGGGGTTAACCCATGGTTTTTGACGATTTTTCCACCAATTCCAAACTTTCGAAATAAGCTTTAAATATGAAAGTTTGGGCAAGGGGTTTTAGTTTTGGATTGATTAGAGTGATCTTTGGCAAAATATTGCTTCACTTTCGGAAGTCGAAAAATCCGACGAAAAACTAAAGGGGTTAACCCATGGTTTTTCACGATTTTTTAGCCAATTTTCAACTTTCGAAATAAGCCGTAAATATGAAAGTTTGGATCAGGGTATTTCGTTTTGGATTGATTAGAGTCATCTTAGGCCAAATATTTTTTCACTTTCGGAGTTCGAAAAACTCGACGAAACAGTAAAGAGGTTAACCCATGGTTTTTGACGATTTTTCCACCAATTTCAAACTTTCGAAATAAGCCTTAAATATGAAAGTTTAGACCAGACCATTTAGTTTTGGATTGATTAGAGTCATCTTAGGCCAAATATTTTTTCACTTTCAGAAGTCGAAAAATTCGACGAAAAAGTAAAGGGGTTAACCCATGGTTTTTCACGATTTTTTAGCCAATTTTCAACTTTCGAAATAAGCCGTAAATATGAAAGTTTGGATCAGGGTATTTCGTTTTGGCTTGATTAGAGTGATCTTAGGTCAAATATTCTTTCACTTTCGGAGTTCGAAAAACTCGACGAAAAAGTAAAGAGGTTAACCCATGGTTTTTGACGATTTTTCCACCAATTTCAAACTTTCGAAATAAGCCTTAAATATGAAAGTTTAGACCAGACCATTTAGTTTTGGATTGATTAGAGTCATCTTAGGCCAAATATTTTTTCACTTTCAGAAGTCGAAAAATTCGACGAAAAACTAAAGGGGTTAACCCATGGTTTTTGACGATTTTTCCAGCCAATTTTCAAACTTTCGAAATAAGCTTTAAATATGAAAGTTTGGGCAGAGGGGTTTTAGTTTTGGATTGATTAGAGTGATCTTTGGCAAAATATTTTTTCACTTTCGGAGTTCGAAAAACTCGACGAAAAAGTAAAGGGGTTAACCCATGGTTTTTGACGATTTTTCCACCAATTTCAAACTTTCGAAATAAGCTTTAAATATGAAAGTTTGGGCAAGGGGTTTTAGTTTTGGATTGATTAGAGTCATCTTAGGCCAAATATTTTTTCACTTTCAGAAGTCGAAAAATCCGACGAAAAACTAAAGGGGTTAACCCATGGTTTTTGACGATTTTTTAGCCAATTTTCAACTTTCGAAATAAGCCGTAAATATGAAAGTTTGGATCAGGGTATTTCGTTTTGGCTTGATTAGAGTGATCTTAGGTCAAATATTCTTTCACTTTCGGAGTTCGAAAAACTCGACGAAAAAGTAAAGAGGTTAACCCATGGTTTTTGACGATTTTTCCACCAATTTCAAACTTTCGAAATAAGCCTTAAATATGAAAGTTTAGACCAGACCATTTAGTTTTGGATTGATTAGAGTCATCTTAGGCCAAATATTTTTTCACTTTCAGAAGTCGAAAAATTCGACGAAAAACTAAAGGGGTTAACCCATGGTTTTTCACGATTTTTTAGCCAATTTTCAACTTTCGAAATAAGCTTTAAATATGAAAGTTTGGGTCAGGGTATTTCGTTTTGGCTTGATTGGAGTGATCTTAGGTCAAATATTTTTTCACTTTCGGAGTTCGAAAAACTCGACGAAACAGTAAAGAGGTTAACCCATGGTTTTTGACGATTTTTTGACCAATTTCAAACTTTCGAAATAAGCCTTAAATATGAAAGTTTGGGCCAGGGGTTTTAGTTTTGGATTGATTAGAGTCATCTTAGGCCAAATATTTTTTCACTTTCGGAGTTCGAAAAATTCGATGAAAAAGTAAAGGGGTTAACCCATGGTTTTTGACGATTTTTCCACCAATTTCAAACTTTCGAAATAAGCCTTAAATATGAAAGTTTAGACCAGACCATTTAGTTTTGGATTGATTAGAGTCATCTTAGGCCAAATATTTTTTCACTTTCAGAAGTCGAAAAATTCGACGAAAAACTAAAGGGGTTAACCCATGGTTTTTCACGATTTTTCCACCAATTTCAAACTTTCGAAATAAGCTTTAAATATGAAAGTTTGGGTCAGGGTATTTCGTTTTGGATTGATTAGAGTGATCTTAGGTCAAATATTTTTTCACTTTCGGAGTTCGAAAAACTCGACGAAAAAGTAAAGGGGTTAACCCATGGTTTTTGACGATTTTTCCACCAATTTCAAACTTTCGAAATAAGCCTTAAATATGAAAGTTTGGGCCAGGGGTTTTAGTTTTGGATTGATTAGAGTCATCTTAGGCCAAATATTTTTTCACTTTCAGAAGTCGAAAAATTCGATGAAAAAGTAAAGGGGTTAACCCATGGTTTTTGACGATTTTTTAGCCAATTTTCAACTTTCGAAATAAGCCGTAAATATGAAAGTTTGGATCAGGGTATTTCGTTTTGGCTTGATTAGAGTGATCTTAGGTCAAATATTCTTTCACTTTCGGAGTTCGAAAAACTCGACGAAAAAGTAAAGAGGTTAACCCATGGTTTTTGACGATTTTTCCACCAATTTCAAACTTTCGAAATAAGCCTTAAATATGAAAGTTTAGACCAGACCATTTAGTTTTGGATTGATTAGAGTCATCTTAGGCCAAATATTTTTTCACTTTCAGAAGTCGAAAAATTCGACGAAAAACTAAAGGGGTTAACCCATGGTTTTTCACGATTTTTTAGCCAATTTTCAACTTTCGAAATAAGCTTTAAATATGAAAGTTTGGGTCAGGGTATTTCGTTTTGGCTTGATTGGAGTGATCTTAGGTCAAATATTTTTTCACTTTCGGAGTTCGAAAAACTCGACGAAACAGTAAAGAGGTTAACCCATGGTTTTTGACGATTTTTTGACCAATTTCAAACTTTCGAAATAAGCCTTAAATATGAAAGTTTGGGCCAGGGGTTTTAGTTTTGGATTGATTAGAGTCATCTTAGGCCAAATATTTTTTCACTTTCAGAAGTCGAAAAATTCGATGAAAAAGTAAAGGGGTTAACCCATGGTTTTTGACGATTTTTTAGCCAATTTTCAACTTTCGAAATAAGCTTTAAATATGAAAGTTTGGGTCAGGGTATTTCGTTTTGGCTTGATTGGAGTGATCTTAGGTCAAATATTTTTTCACTTTCGGAGTTCGAAAAACTCGACGAAACAGTAAAGAGGTTAACCCATGGTTTTTGACGATTTTTTAGCCAATTTTCAACTTTCGAAATAAGCCGTAAATATGAAAGTTTGGGTCAGGGTATTTCGTTTTGGATTGATTAGAGTCATCTTAGGCCAAATATTTTTTCACTTTCGGAGTTCGAAAAACTCGACGAAAAAGTAAAGAGGTTAACCCATGGTTTTTGACGATTTTTCCACCAATTTCAAACTTTCGAAATAAGCCTTAAATATGAAAGTTTAGACCAGACCATTTAGTTTTGGATTGATTAGAGTCATCTTAGGCCAAATATTTTTTCACTTTCAGAAGTCGAAAAATTCGACGAAAAACTAAAGGGGTTAACCCATGGTTTTTCACGATTTTTCCACCAATTTCAAACTTTCGAAATAAGCTTTAAATATGAAAGTTTGGGTCAGGGTATTTCGTTTTGGATTGATTAGAGTGATCTTTGGCAAAATATTTTTTCACTTTCGGAGTTCGAAAAACTCGACGAAAAAGTAAAGGGGTTAACCCATGGTTTTTGACGATTTTTCCACCAATTTCAAACTTTCGAAATAAGCCTTAAATATGAAAGTTTGGGCCAGGGGTTTTAGTTTTGGATTGATTAGAGTCATCTTAGGCCAAATATTTTTTCACTTTCAGAAGTCGAAAAATTCGATGAAAAAGTAAAGGGGTTAACCCATGGTTTTTGACGATTTTTTAGCCAATTTTCAACTTTCGAAATAAGCCGTAAATATGAAAGTTTGGATCAGGGTATTTCGTTTTGGCTTGATTAGAGTGATCTTAGGTCAAATATTCTTTCACTTTCGGAGTTCGAAAAACTCGACGAAAAAGTAAAGAGGTTAACCCATGGTTTTTGACGATTTTTCCACCAATTTCAAACTTTCGAAATAAGCCTTAAATATGAAAGTTTAGACCAGACCATTTAGTTTTGGATTGATTAGAGTCATCTTAGGCCAAATATTTTTTCACTTTCAGAAGTCGAAAAATTCGACGAAAAACTAAAGGGGTTAACCCATGGTTTTTCACGATTTTTTAGCCAATTTTCAACTTTCGAAATAAGCTTTAAATATGAAAGTTTGGGTCAGGGTATTTCGTTTTGGCTTGATTGGAGTGATCTTAGGTCAAATATTTTTTCACTTTCGGAGTTCGAAAAACTCGACGAAAAAGTAAAGAGGTTAACCCATGGTTTTTGACGATTTTTCCACCAATTTCAAACTTTCGAAATAAGCCTTAAATATGAAAGTTTAGACCAGACCATTTAGTTTTGGATTGATTAGAGTCATCTTAGGCCAAATATTTTTTCACTTTCAGAAGTCGAAAAATTCGACGAAAAACTAAAGGGGTTAACCCATGGTTTTTGACGATTTTTTAGCCAATTTTCAACTTTCGAAATAAGCTTTAAATATGAAAGTTTGGGTCAGGGTATTTCGTTTTGGCTTGATTGGAGTGATCTTAGGTCAAATATTTTTTCACTTTCGGAGTTCGAAAAACTCGACGAAACAGTAAAGAGGTTAACCCATGGTTTTTGACGATTTTTTAGCCAATTTTCAACTTTCGAAATAAGCTTTAAATATGAAAGTTTGGGTCAGGGTATTTCGTTTTGGATTGATTAGAGTCATCTTAGGTCAAATATTTTTTCACTTTCGGAGTTCGAAAAACTCGACGAAAAAGTAAAGAGGTTAACCCATGGTTTTTGACGATTTTTCCACCAATTTCAAACTTTCGAAATAAGCCTTAAATATGAAAGTTTAGACCAGACCATTTAGTTTTGGATTGATTAGAGTCATCTTAGGCCAAATATTTTTTCACTTTCAGAAGTCGAAAAATTCGACGAAAAACTAAAGGGGTTAACCCATGGTTTTTCACGATTTTTTAGCCAATTTTCAACTTTCGAAATAAGCTTTAAATATGAAAGTTTGGGTCAGGGTATTTCGTTTTGGCTTGATTGGAGTGATCTTAGGTCAAATATTTTTTCACTTTCGGAGTTCGAAAAACTCGACGAAACAGTAAAGAGGTTAACCCATGGTTTTTGACGATTTTTTGACCAATTTCAAACTTTCGAAATAAGCCTTAAATATTAAAGTTTGGGCCAGGGGTTTTAGTTTTGGATTGATTAGAGTCATCTTAGGCCAAATATTTTTTCACTTTCTGAAGTCGAAAAATTCGATGAAAAAGTAAAGGGGTTAACCCATGGTTTTTGACGATTTTTTAGCCAATTTTCAACTTTCGAAATAAGCCGTAAATATGAAAGTTTGGATCAGGGTATTTCGTTTTGGCTTGATTAGAGTGATCTTAGGTCAAATATTTTTTCACTTTCGGAGTTCGAAAAACTCGACGAAAAAGTAAAGAGGTTAACCCATGGTTTTTGACGATTTTTCCACCAATTTCAAACTTTCGAAATAAGCCTTAAATATGAAAGTTTAGACCAGACCATTTAGTTTTGGATTGATTAGAGTCATCTTAGGCCAAATATTTTTTCACTTTCAGAAGTCGAAAAATTCGACGAAAAACTAAAGGGGTTAACCCATGGTTTTTGACGATTTTTTAGCCAATTTTCAACTTTCGAAATAAGCTTTAAATATGAAAGTTTGGGTCAGGGTATTTCGTTTTGGCTTGATTGGAGTGATCTTAGGTCAAATATTTTTTCACTTTCGGAGTTCGAAAAACTCGACGAAACAGTAAAGAGGTTAACCCATGGTTTTTGACGATTTTTTAGCCAATTTTCAACTTTCGAAATAAGCCGTAAATATGAAAGTTTGGGCCAGGGGTTTTAGTTTTGGATTGATTAGAGTCATCTTAGGCCAAATATTTTTTCACTTTCGGAGTTCGAAAAACTCGACGAAAAAGTAAAGGGGTTAACCCATGGTTTTTGACGATTTTTCCACCAATTTCAAACTTTCGAAATAAGCCTTAAATATGAAAGTTTAGACCAGACCATTTAGTTTTGGATTGATTAGAGTCATCTTAGGCCAAATATTTTTTCACTTTCAGAAGTCGAAAAATTCGACGAAAAACTAAAGGGGTTAACCCATGGTTTTTCACGATTTTTTAGCCAATTTTCAACTTTCGAAATAAGCTTTAAATATGAAAGTTTGGGTCAGGGTATTTCGTTTTGGCTTGATTGGAGTGATCTTAGGTCAAATATTTTTTCACTTTCGGAGTTCGAAAAACTCGACGAAACAGTAAAGAGGTTAACCCATGGTTTTTGACGATTTTTTGACCAATTTCAAACTTTCGAAATAAGCCTTAAATATTAAAGTTTGGGCCAGGGGTTTTAGTTTTGGATTGATTAGAGTCATCTTAGGCCAAATATTTTTTCACTTTCTGAAGTCGAAAAATTCGATGAAAAAGTAAAGGGGTTAACCCATGGTTTTTGACGATTTTTTAGCCAATTTTCAACTTTCGAAATAAGCCGTAAATATGAAAGTTTGGATCAGGGTATTTCGTTTTGGCTTGATTAGAGTGATCTTAGGTCAAATATTCTTTCACTTTCGGAGTTCGAAAAACTCGACGAAAAAGTAAAGAGGTTAACCCATGGTTTTTGACGATTTTTCCACCAATTTCAAACTTTCGAAATAAGCCTTAAATATGAAAGTTTAGACCAGACCATTTAGTTTTGGATTGATTAGAGTCATCTTAGGCCAAATATTTTTTCACTTTCAGAAGTCGAAAAATTCGACGAAAAACTAAAGGGGTTAACCCATGGTTTTTCACGATTTTTTAGCCAATTTTCAACTTTCGAAATAAGCTTTAAATATGAAAGTTTGGGTCAGGGTATTTCGTTTTGGCTTGATTGGAGTGATCTTAGGTCAAATATTTTTTCACTTTCGGAGTTCGAAAAACTCGACGAAACAGTAAAGAGGTTAACCCATGGTTTTTGACGATTTTTTAGCCAATTTCAAACTTTCGAAATAAGCCGTAAATATGAAAGTTTGGGCCAGGGGTTTTAGTTTTGGATTGATTAGAGTCATCTTAGGCCAAATATTTTTTCACTTTCGGAGTTCGAAAAATTCGATGAAAAAGTAAAGGGGTTAACCCATGGTTTTTGACGATTTTTCCACCAATTTCAAACTTTCGAAATAAGCCTTAAATATGAAAGTTTAGACCAGACCATTTAGTTTTGGATTGATTAGAGTCATCTTAGGCCAAATATTTTTTCACTTTCAGAAGTCGAAAAATTCGACGAAAAACTAAAGGGGTTAACCCATGGTTTTTCACGATTTTTTAGCCAATTTCAAACTTTCGAAATAAGCTTTAAATATGAAAGTTTGGGTCAGGGTATTTCGTTTTGGATTGATTAGAGTCATCTTAGGCCAAATATTTTTTCACTTTCGGAGTTCGAAAAACTCGACGAAAAAGTAAAGGGGTTAACCCATGGTTTTTGACGATTTTTCCACCAATTTCAAACTTTCGAAATAAGCCTTAAATATGAAAGTTTAGACCAGACCATTTAGTTTTGGATTGATTAGAGTCATCTTAGGCCAAATATTTTTTCACTTTCAGAAGTCGAAAAATTCGACGAAAAACTAAAGGGGTTAACCCATGGTTTTTGACGATTTTTTAGCCAATTTTCAACTTTCGAAATAAGCCGTAAATATGAAAGTTTGGGTCAGGGTATTTCGTTTTGGCTTGATTGGAGTGATCTTAGGTCAAATATTTTTTCACTTTCGGAGTTCGAAAAACTCGACGAAAAAGTAAAGAGGTTAACCCATGGTTTTTGACGATTTTTCCACCAATTTCAAACTTTCGAAATAAGCCTTAAATATGAAAGTTTAGACCAGACCATTTAGTTTTGGATTGATTAGAGTCATCTTAGGCCAAATATTTTTTCACTTTCAGAAGTCGAAAAATTCGACGAAAAACTAAAGGGGTTAACCCATGGTTTTTGACGATTTTTTAGCCAATTTTCAACTTTCGAAATAAGCCGTAAATATGAAAGTTTGGGTCAGGGTATTTCGTTTTGGCTTGATTGGAGTGATCTTAGGTCAAATATTTTTTCACTTTCGGAGTTCGAAAAACTCGACGAAAAAGTAAAGAGGTTAACCCATGGTTTTTGACGATTTTTCCACCAATTTCAAACTTTCGAAATAAGCCTTAAATATGAAAGTTTAGACCAGACCATTTAGTTTTGGATTGATTAGAGTCATCTTAGGCCAAATATTTTTTCACTTTCAGAAGTCGAAAAATTCGACGAAAAACTAAAGGGGTTAACCCATGGTTTTTGACGATTTTTTAGCCAATTTTCAACTTTCGAAATAAGCTTTAAATATGAAAGTTTGGGTCAGGGTATTTCGTTTTGGCTTGATTGGAGTGATCTTAGGTCAAATATTTTTTCACTTTCGGAGTTCGAAAAACTCGACGAAACAGTAAAGAGGTTAACCCATGGTTTTTGACGATTTTTTAGCCAATTTTCAACTTTCGAAATAAGCCTTAAATATGAAAGTTTGGGTCAGGGGTATTTCGTTTTGGATTGATTAGAGTCATCTTAGGTCAAATATTTTTTCACTTTCGGAGTTCGAAAAACTCGACGAAAAAGTAAAGAGGTTAACCCATGGTTTTTGACGATTTTTCCACCAATTTCAAACTTTCGAAATAAGCCTTAAATATGAAAGTTTAGACCAGACCATTTAGTTTTGGATTGATTAGAGTCATCTTAGGCCAAATATTTTTTCACTTTCAGAAGTCGAAAAATTCGACGAAAAACTAAAGGGGTTAACCCATGGTTTTTCACGATTTTTTAGCCAATTTTCAACTTTCGAAATAAGCTTTAAATATGAAAGTTTGGGTCAGGGTATTTCGTTTTGGCTTGATTGGAGTGATCTTAGGTCAAATATTTTTTCACTTTCGGAGTTCGAAAAACTCGACGAAACAGTAAAGGGGTTAACCCATGGTTTTTGACGATTTTTTGACCAATTTCAAACTTTCGAAATAAGCCTTAAATATGAAAGTTTGGGCCAGGGGTTTTAGTTTTGGATTGATTAGAGTCATCTTAGGCCAAATATTTTTTCACTTTCTGAAGTCGAAAAATTCGATGAAAAAGTAAAGGGGTTAACCCATGGTTTTTGACGATTTTTTAGCCAATTTTCAACTTTCGAAATAAGCCGTAAATATGAAAGTTTGGGTCAGGGTATTTCGTTTTGGCTTGATTAGAGTGATCTTAGGTCAAATATTCTTTCACTTTCGGAGTTCGAAAAACTCGACGAAAAAGTAAAGAGGTTAACCCATGGTTTTTGACGATTTTTCCACCAATTTCAAACTTTCGAAATAAGCCTTAAATATGAAAGTTTAGACCAGACCATTTAGTTTTGGATTGATTAGAGTCATCTTAGGCCAAATATTTTTTCACTTTCAGAAGTCGAAAAATTCGACGAAAAACTAAAGGGGTTAACCCATGGTTTTTCACGATTTTTTAGCCAATTTTCAACTTTCGAAATAAGCTTTAAATATGAAAGTTTGGGTCAGGGTATTTCGTTTTGGCTTGATTGGAGTGATCTTAGGTCAAATATTTTTTCACTTTCGGAGTTCGAAAAACTCGACGAAACAGTAAAGAGGTTAACCCATGGTTTTTGACGATTTTTCCACCAATTTCAAACTTTCGAAATAAGCCTTAAATATGAAAGTTTAGACCAGACCATTTAGTTTTGGATTGATTAGAGTCATCTTAGGCCAAATATTTTTTCACTTTCAGAAGTCGAAAAATTCGACGAAAAACTAAAGGGGTTAACCCATGGTTTTTGACGATTTTTTAGCCAATTTCAAACTTTCGAAATAAGCTTTAAATATGAAAGTTTGGGTCAGGGTATTTAGTTTTGGATTGATTAGAGTGATCTTAGGCCAAATATTTTTTCACTTTCGGAAGTCGAAAAACTCGACGAAAAACTAAAGGGGTTAACCCATGGTTTTTCACGATTTTTTAGCCAATTTTCAACTTTCGAAATAAGCCGTAAATATGAAAGTTTGGATCAGGGTATTTCGTTTTGGCTTGATTAGAGTGATCTTAGGTCAAATATTTTTTCACTTTCGGAGTTCGAAAAACTCGACGAAAAAGTAAAGAGGTTAACCCATGGTTTTTGACGATTTTTCCACCAATTTCAAACTTTCGAAATAAGCCTTAAATATGAAAGTTTAGACCAGACCATTTAGTTTTGGATTGATTAGAGTCATCTTAGGCCAAATATTTTTTCACTTTCAGAAGTCGAAAAATTCGACGAAAAACTAAAGGGGTTAACCCATGGTTTTTCACGATTTTTTAGCCAATTTTCAACTTTCGAAATAAGCTTTAAATATGAAAGTTTGGGTCAGGGTATTTCGTTTTGGCTTGATTGGAGTGATCTTAGGTCAAATATTTTTTCACTTTCGGAGTTCGAAAAACTCGACGAAACAGTAAAGAGGTTAACCCATGGTTTTTGACGATTTTTTGACCAATTTCAAACTTTCGAAATAAGCCTTAAATATGAAAGTTTGGGCCAGGGGTTTTAGTTTTGGATTGATTAGAGTCATCTTAGGCCAAATATTTTTTCACTTTCTGAAGTCGAAAAATTCGATGAAAAAGTAAAGGGGTTAACCCATGGTTTTTGACGATTTTTTAGCCAATTTTCAACTTTCGAAATAAGCCGTAAATATGAAAGTTTGGATCAGGGTATTTCGTTTTGGCTTGATTAGAGTGATCTTAGGTCAAATATTCTTTCACTTTCGGAGTTCGAAAAACTCGACGAAAAAGTAAAGAGGTTAACCCATGGTTTTTGACGATTTTTCCACCAATTTCAAACTTTCGAAATAAGCCTTAAATATGAAAGTTTAGACCAGACCATTTAGTTTTGGATTGATTAGAGTCATCTTAGGCCAAATATTTTTTCACTTTCAGAAGTCGAAAAATTCGACGAAAAACTAAAGGGGTTAACCCATGGTTTTTGACGATTTTTCCACCAATTTCAAACTTTCGAAATAAGCTTTAAATATGAAAGTTTGGGCCAGGGGTTTTAGTTTTGGATTGATTAGAGTCATCTTAGGCCAAATATTTTTTCACTTTCTGAAGTCGAAAAATTCGATGAAAAAGTAAAGGGGTTAACCCATGGTTTTTGACGATTTTTTAGCCAATTTTCAACTTTCGAAATAAGCCGTAAATATGAAAGTTTGGATCAGGGTATTTCGTTTTGGCTTGATTAGAGTGATCTTAGGTCAAATATTTTTTCACTTTCGGAGTTCGAAAAACTCGACGAAAAAGTAAAGAGGTTAACCCATGGTTTTTGACGATTTTTCCACCAATTTCAAACTTTCGAAATAAGCCTTAAATATGAAAGTTTAGACCAGACCATTTAGTTTTGGATTGATTAGAGTCATCTTAGGCCAAATATTTTTTCACTTTCAGAAGTCGAAAAATTCGACGAAAAACTAAAGGGGTTAACCCATGGTTTTTCACGATTTTTTAGCCAATTTTCAACTTTCGAAATAAGCTTTAAATATGAAAGTTTGGGTCAGGGTATTTCGTTTTGGCTTGATTGGAGTGATCTTAGGTCAAATATTTTTTCACTTTCGGAGTTCGAAAAACTCGACGAAACAGTAAAGAGGTTAACCCATGGTTTTTGACGATTTTTTGACCAATTTCAAACTTTCGAAATAAGCCTTAAATATTAAAGTTTGGGCCAGGGGTTTTAGTTTTGGATTGATTAGAGTCATCTTAGGCCAAATATTTTTTCACTTTCTGAAGTCGAAAAATTCGATGAAAAAGTAAAGGGGTTAACCCATGGTTTTTGACGATTTTTTAGCCAATTTTCAACTTTCGAAATAAGCCGTAAATATGAAAGTTTAGACCAGACCCTTTAGTTTTGGATTGATTAGAGTCATCTTAGGCCAAATATTTTTTCACTTTCAGAAGTCGAAAAACTCGACGAAAAAGTAAAGAGGTTAACCCATGGTTTTTGACGATTTTTCCACCAATTTCAAACTTTCGAAATAAGCCTTAAATATGAAAGTTTGGGCCAGGGGTTTTAGTTTTGGATTGATTAGAGTCATCTTAGGCCAAATATTTTTTCACTTTCAGAAGTCGAAAAATTCGATGAAAAAGTAAAGGGGTTAACCCATGGTTTTTGACGATTTTTTAGCCAATTTTCAACTTTCGAAATAAGCCGTAAATATGAAAGTTTGGGTCAGGGTATTTCGTTTTGGCTTGATTAGAGTGATCTTAGGTCAAATATTTTTTCACTTTCGGAGTTCGAAAAACTCGACGAAAAAGTAAAGAGGTTAACCCATGGTTTTTGACGATTTTTTAGCCAATTTCAAACTTTCGAAATAAGCCTTAAATATGAAAGTTTAGACCAGACCATTTAGTTTTGGATTGATTAGAGTCATCTTAGGCCAAATATTTTTTCACTTTCAGAAGTCGAAAAATTCGACGAAAAACTAAAGGGGTTAACCCATGGTTTTTGACGATTTTTCCACCAATTTCAAACTTTCGAAATAAGCCTTAAATATGAAAGTTTAGACCAGACCATTTAGTTTTGGATTGATTAGAGTCATCTTAGGCCAAATATTTTTTCACTTTCAGAAGTCGAAAAATTCGACGAAAAACTAAAGGGGTTAACCCATGGTTTTTCACGATTTTTTAGCCAATTTTCAACTTTCGAAATAAGCTTTAAATATGAAAGTTTGGGTCAGGGTATTTCGTTTTGGCTTGATTGGAGTGATCTTAGGTCAAATATTTTTTCACTTTCGGAGTTCGAAAAACTCGACGAAACAGTAAAGAGGTTAACCCATGGTTTTTGACGATTTTTTGACCAATTTCAAACTTTCGAAATAAGCCTTAAATATTAAAGTTTGGGCCAGGGGTTTTAGTTTTGGATTGATTAGAGTCATCTTAGGCCAAATATTTTTTCACTTTCTGAAGTCGAAAAATTCGATGAAAAAGTAAAGGGGTTAACCCATGGTTTTTGACGATTTTTTAGCCAATTTCAAACTTTCGAAATAAGCCTTAAATATGAAAGTTTAGACCAGACCCTTTAGTTTTGGATTGATTAGAGTCATCTTAGGCCAAATATTTTTTCACTTTCAGAAGTCGAAAAATTCGACGAAAAACTAAAGGGGTTAACCCATGGTTTTTCACGATTTTTCCACCAATTTCAAACTTTCGAAATAAGCCTTAAATATGAAAGTTTGGATCAGGGTATTTCGTTTTGGCTTGATTGGAGTGATCTTAGGTCAAATATTTTTTCACTTTCGGAGTTCGAAAAACTCGACGAGAAAGTAAAGGGGTTAACCCATGGTTTTTCACGATTTTTTAGCCAATTTCAAACTTTCGAAATAAGCTTTAAATATGAAAGTTTGGGTCAGGGTATTTCGTTTTGGCTTGATTGGAGTGATCTTAGGTCAAATATTTTTTCACTTTCAGAAGTCGAAAAATTCGACGAAAAAGTAAAGGGGTTAACCCATGGTTTTTGACGATTTTTCCACCAATTTCAAACTTTCGAAATAAGCCTTAAATATGAAAGTTTAGACCAGACCCTTTAGTTTTGGATTGATTAGAGTCATCTTAGGCCAAATATTTTTTCACTTTCAGAAGTCGAAAAATTAGACGAAAAAGTAAAGGGGTTAACCCATGGTTTTTGACGATTTTTCCACCAATTTCAAACTTTCGAAATAAGCTTTAAATATGAAAGTTTAGACCAGACCATTTAGTTTTGGATTGATTAGAGTCATCTTAGGCCAAATATTTTTTCACTTTCAGAAGTCGAAAAATTCGACGAAAAAGTAAAGGGGTTAACCCATGGTTTTTCACGATTTTTCCACCAATTTCAAACTTTCGAAATAAGCTTTAAATATGAAAGTTTGGGTCAGGGTATTTCGTTTTAGATTGATTAGAGTGATCTTTGGCAAAATATTTTTTCACTTTCGGAGTTCGAAAAATCCGACGAAAAACTAAAGGGGTTAACCCATGGTTTTTGACGATTTTTTAGCCAATTTTCAACTTTCGAAATAAGCCGTAAATATGAAAGTTTGGATCAGGGTATTTCGTTTTGGATTGATTAGAGTCATCTTAGGTCAAATATTTTTTCACTTTCGGAGTTCGAAAAACTCGACGAGAAAGTAAAGAGGTTAACCCATGGTTTTTGACGATTTTTCCACCAATTTCAAACTTTCGAAATAAGCCTTAAATATGAAAGTTTAGACCAGACCATTTAGTTTTGGATTGATTAGAGTCATCTTAGGCCAAATATTTTTTCACTTTCAGAAGTCGAAAAATTCGACGAAAAAGTAAAGGGGTTAACCCATGGTTTTTGACGATTTTTTAGCCAATTTTCAACTTTCGAAATAAGCCGTAAATATGAAATTATTGATCAGGGTATTTCGTTTTGGCTTGATTAGAGTGATCTTAGGTCAAATATTTTTTCACTTTCGGAGTTCGAAAAACTCGACGAGAAAGTAAAGAGGTTAACCCATGGTTTTTCACGATTTTTCCACCAATTTCAAACTTTCGAAATAAGCTTTAAATATGAAAGTTTGGGTAAGGGGTTTTAGTTTTGGATTGATTAGAGTCATCTTAGGCCAAATATTTTTTCACTTTCAGAAGTCGAAAAATTCGACGAAAAAGTAAAGGGGTTAACCCATGGTTTTTGACGATTTTTCCACCAATTTCAAACTTTCGAAATAAGCTTTAAATATGAAAGTTTGGGCCAGGGGTTTTAGTTTTGGATTGATTAGAGTGATCTTTGGCAAAATATTGCTTCACTTTCGGAAGTCGAAAAATCCGACGAAAAAGTAAAGGGGTTAACCCATGGTTTTTGACGATTTTTCCACCAATTTCAAACTTTCGAAATAAGCTTTAAATATGAAAGTTTGGGCAAGGGGCTTTAGTTTTGGATTGATTAGAGTCATCTTAGGCCAAATATTGCTTCACTTTCGGAAGTCGAAAAATCCGACGAAAAACTAAAGGGGTTAACCCATGGTTTTTCACGATTTTTTAGCCAATTTTCAACTTTCGAAATAAGCCGTAAATATGAAAGTTTGGATCAGGGTATTTCGTTTTGGCTTGATTAGAGTGATCTTAGGTCAAATATTCTTTCACTTTCGGAGTTCGAAAAACTCGACGAAAAAGTAAAGAGGTTAACCCATGGTTTTTGACGATTTTTCCACCAATTTCAAACTTTCGAAATAAGCCTTAAATATGAAAGTTTAGACCAGACCATTTAGTTTTGGATTGATTAGAGTCATCTTAGGCCAAATATTTTTTCACTTTCAGAAGTCGAAAAATTCGACGAAAAACTAAAGGGGTTAACCCATGGTTTTTCACGATTTTTTAGCCAATTTTCAACTTTCGAAATAAGCTTTAAATATGAAAGTTTGGGTCAGGGTATTTCGTTTTGGCTTGATTAGAGTGATCTTAGGTCAAATATTTTTTCACTTTCGGAGTTCGAAAAACTCGACGAAACAGTAAAGAGGTTAACCCATGGTTTTTGACGATTTTTTGACCAATTTCAAACTTTCGAAATAAGCCTTAAATATTAAAGTTTGGGCCAGGGGTTTTAGTTTTGGATTGATTAGAGTCATCTTAGGCCAAATATTTTTTCACTTTCAGAAGTCGAAAAATTCGATGAAAAAGTAAAGGGGTTAACCCATGGTTTTTGACGATTTTTTAGCCAATTTTCAACTTTCGAAATAAGCCGTAAATATGAAAGTTTGGATCAGGGTATTTCGTTTTGGCTTGATTAGAGTGATCTTAGGTCAAATATTCTTTCACTTTCGGAGTTCGAAAAACTCGACGAAAAAGTAAAGAGGTTAACCCATGGTTTTTGACGATTTTTCCACCAATTTCAAACTTTCGAAATAAGCCTTAAATATGAAAGTTTAGACCAGACCATTTAGTTTTGGATTGATTAGAGTCATCTTAGGCCAAATATTTTTTCACTTTCAGAAGTCGAAAAATTCGACGAAAAACTAAAGGGGTTAACCCATGGTTTTTCACGATTTTTCCACCAATTCCAAACTTTCGAAATAAGCTTTAAATATGAAAGTTTGGGAGAGGGGTTTTAGTTTTGGATTGATTAGAGTGATCTTTGGCAAAATATTGCTTCACTTTCGGAAGTCGAAAAATCCGACGAAAAACTAAAGGGGTTAACCCATGGTTTTTCACGATTTTTTAGCCAATTTTCAGCTTTCGAAATAAGCCGTAAATATGAAAGTTTGGGTCAGGGTATTTCGTTTTGGCTTGATTGGAGTGATCTTAGGTCAAATATTTTTTCACTTTCGGAGTTCGAAAAACTCGACGAGAAAGTAAAGAGGTTAACCCATGGTTTTTGACGATTTTTCCACCAATTTCAAACTTTCGAAATAAGCCTTAAATATGAAAGTTTGGGCAAGGGGTTTTAGTTTTGGATTGATTAGAATCATCTTATGCCAAATATTTTTTCACTTTCAGAAGTCGAAAAATTCGACGAAAAAGTAAAGGGGTTAACCCATGGTTTTTGACGATTTTTTGACCAATTTCAAACTTTCGAAATAAGCCTTAAATATGAAAGTTTAGACCAGACCCTTTAGTTTTGGATTGATTAGAGTCATCTTTGGCAAAATATTGCTTCACTTTCGGAAGTCGAAAAATCCGACGAAAAACTAAAGGGGTTAACCCATGGTTTTTCACGATTTTTCCACCAATTTCAAACTTTCGAAATAAGCTATAAATATGAAAGTTTGGATCAGGGTATTTCGTTTTGGCTTGATTGGAGTGATCTTAGGTCAAATATTCTTTCACTTTCGGAGTTCGAAAAACTCGACGAGAAAGTAAAGGGGTTAACCCATGGTTTTTGACGATTTTTCCACCAATTTCAAACTTTCGAAATAAGCCTTAAATATGAATGTTTTGGCCAGGAGTTTTATTTTTGGCTTGATTGGAGTGATCTTAAGTCAAATATTTTTTCACTTTCAGAAGTCGAAAAATTCGACGAAAAAGTAAAGGGGTTAACCCATGGTTTTTGACGATTTTTCCACCAATTTCAAACTTTCGAAATAAGCCTTAAATATGAAAGTTTAGACCAGACCCTTTAGTTTTGGATTGATTAGAGTCATCTTAGGCCAAATATTTTTTCACTTTCAGAAGTCGAAAAATTCGACGAAAAAGTAAAGGGGTTAACCCATGGTTTTTGACGATTTTTCCACCAATTTCAAACTTTCGAAATAAGCTTTAAATATGAAAGTTTGGGCAAGGGGTTTTAGTTTTGGATTGATTAGAGTGATCTATGGCAAAATATTGCTTCACTTTCGGTAGTCGAAAAATCCGACGAAAAACTAAAGGGGTTAACCCATGGTTTTTCACGATTTTTCCACCAATTTCAAACTTTCGAAATAAGCTATAAATATGAAAGTTTGGATGAGGGTATTTCGTTTTGGCTTGATTGGAGTGATCTTAGATCAAATATTCTTTCACTTTCGGAGTTCGAAAAACTCGACGAGAAAGTAAAGGGGTTAACCCATGGTTTTTCACGATTTTTTAGCCAATTTTCAACTTTCGAAATAAGTCGTAAATATGAAAGTATGGATGAGGGTATTTCGTTTTCGCTTGATTGGAGTGATCTTAGGTCAAATATTCTTTCACTTTCGGAGTTCGAAAAACTCGACGAAAAAGTAAAGGGGTTAACCCATGGTTTTTGACGATTTTTCCACTAATTTAAACTTTCGAAATAAGCTTTAAATATGAAAGTTTGGGCCAGGAGTTTTAGTTTTGGATTGATTAGAGTTATCTTAGGCCAAATATTTTTTCACTTTCAGAAGTCGAAAAATTCGACGAAAAAGTAAAGGGGTTAACCCATGGTTTTTGACGATTTTTCCACCAATTTCAAACTTTCGAAATAAGCTTTAGATATGAAAGTTTGGGCAAGGGGTTTTAGTTTTGGATTGATTAGAGTGATCTTTGGCAAAATATTGCTTCACTTTCGGAAGTCGAAAAATTCGACGAAAAACTAAAGGGGTTAACCCATGGTTTTTCACGATTTTTTAGCCAATTTTCAACTTTCGAAATAAGCTTTAAATATGAAAGTTTGGGTCAGGGTATTTCGTTTTGGCTTGATTGGAGTGATCTTAGGTCAAATATTTTTTCACTTTCGGAGTTCGAAAAACTCGACGAAACAGTAAAGAGGTTAACCCATGGTTTTTGACGATTTTTCCACCAATTTCAAACTTTCGAAATAAGCCTTAAATATGAAAGTTTGGGCCAGGGGTTTTAGTTTTGGATTGATTAGAGTTATCTTAGGCCAAATATTTTTTCACTTTCAGAAGTCGAAAAATTCGACGAAAAACTAAAGGGGTTAACCCATGGTTTTTGACGATTTTTCCACCAATTTCAAACTTTCGAAATAATCTGTAAATATGAAAGTTTGGGCAAGGGGTTTTAGTTTTGGATTGATTAGAGTGATCTTTGGCAAAATATTGCTTCACTTTCGGAAGTCGAAAAATCCGACGAAAAACTAAAGGGGTTAACCCATGGTTTTTGACGATTTTTCCACCAATTTCAAACTTTCGAAATAAGCTTTAAATATGAAAGTTTGGATGAGGGTATTTCGTTTTGGCTTGATTGGAGTGATCTTAGATCAAATATTCTTTCACTTTCGGAGTTCGAAAAACTCGACGAAAAACTAAAGGGGTTAACCCATGGTTTTTCACGATTTTTTAGCCAATTTTCAACTTTCGAAATAAGCCTTAAATATGAAAGTATGGATGAGGGTATTTCGTTTTGGCTTGATTGGAGTGATCTTAGGTCAAATATTCTTTCACTTTCGGAGTTCGAAAAACTCGACGAGAAAGTAAAGGGGTTAACCCATGGTTTTTGACGATTTTTTAGCCAATTTTCAACTTTCGAAATAAGCCTTAAATATGAAAGTATGGATGAGGGTATTTCGTTTTCGCTTGATTGGAGTGATCTTAGGTCAAATATTCTTTCACTTTCGGAGTTCGAAAAACTCGACGAAAAAGTAAAGGGGTTAACCCATGGTTTTTGACGATTTTTCCACTAATTTCAAACTTTCGAAATAAGCCTTAAATATGAAAGTTTGGGCCAGGGGTTTTAGTTTTGGATTGATTAGAGTGATCTTAGGCCAAATATTTTTTCACTTTCAGAAGTCGAAAAATTCGACGAAAAAGTAAAGGGGTTAACCCATGGTTTTTGACGATTTTTCCACCAATTTCAAACTTTCGAAATAAGCTTTAAATATGAAAGTTTAGACCAGACCCTTTAATTTTGGATTGATTAGTGTGATCTTTGGCAAAATATTTTTTCACTTTCGAAAGTCGAAAAATTCGACGAAAAAGTAAAGGGGTTAACCCATGGTTTTTGACGATTTTTCCACCAATTTCAAACTTTCGAAATAAGCTTTAAATATGAAAGTTTGGGCAAGGGGTTTTAGTTTTGGATTGATTAGAGTGATCTTTGGCAAAATATTGCTTCACTTTCGAAAGTCGAAAAATCCGACGAAAAACTAAAGGGGTTAACCCATGGTTTTTGACGATTTTTTAGCGAATTTTCAACTTTCGAAATAAGCCGTAAATATGAAAGTTTGGATCAGGGTATTTCGTTTTGGCTTGATTAGAGTGATCTTAGGTCAAATATTCTTTCACTTTCGGAGTTCGAAAAACTCGACGAAAAATTAAAGGGGTTAACCCATGGTTTTTGACGATTTTTTAGCCAATTTCAAACTTTCGAAATAAGCCTTAAATATGAAAGTTTAGACCAGACCATTTAGTTTTGGATTGATTAGAGTCATCTTAGGCCAAATATTTTTTCACTTTCAGAAGTCGAAAAATTCGACGAAAAAGTAAAGGGGTTAACCCATGGTTTTTGACGATTTTTCCACCAATTTCAAACTTTCGAAATAAGCTTTAAATATGAAAGTTTGGGCCAGGGGTTTTAGTTTTGGATTGATTAGAGTGATCTTTGGCAAAATATTGCTTCACTTTCGGAAGTCGAAAAATCCGACGAAAAAGTAAAGGGGTTAACCCATGGTTTTTGACGATTTTTCCACCAATTTCAAACTTTCGAAATAAGCTTTAAATATGAAAGTTTGGGCAAGGGGCTTTAGTTTTAGATTGATTAGAGTGATCTTTGGCAAAATATTGCTTCACTTTCGGAAGTCGAAAAACTCGACGAAAAAGTAAAGGGGTTAACCCATGGTTTTTCACGATTTTTCCACCAATTCCAAACTTTCGAAATAAGCCTTAAATATGTAAGTTTAGACCAGACCCTTTAGTTTTGGCTTGATTGGAGTGATCTTAGGCCGAATAGTCCTTCACTTTCGGAGGTCGAAGAATTCGACGAAAATGTAAAGGGGTTAACCCATGGTTTTTGGCGATTTTTCCACCAATTTCAAACTTTCGAAATAATCTGTAAATATGAATGTTTTGGCCTGGAGCTATATTTTTGGCTTGATTGGAGTGATCTTGGGCCAAATATTCCTTCACTTTGGGAGGTCGAAAAATTCGACGAAAAAGTAAAGGGGTTAACCCATGGTTTTTGACGATTTTTCGACCAATTTCAAACTTTCGAAATTAGCTCGAAATATGAATGTCTAGGCCACGGGCTTTATCTTTTGCTTGATTAGAGTGATCTTAGGCCAAATATTCCTTCACTTTCGGTCGTCGAAAAATTAGACGAAAAAGTAAAGGGGTTAACCAATGCGTTTTGACGATTTTTCGACATTTACGTACATACATCGGTTTTATTTAAACACGCTAGCCTCTCACAACTTTTTTTAAAAACTAAGCTGATTTACAGGAGGGGCGAGATACCTTACAAATACAAATTAGCGAATACTTAACTACCACTACTACTACATATTTATATAGAAGCAAATCCAAATAGTTAAAAACAGGTAGATAAGTAAAAAAAAAATTAAAAAACTACATAAATTACAAAGAACTAAATTAGAAACTGTATATCCACTATATTCAAGTCGATATGGTTCATGAGAAAGATAGGTGCGCAATGCTACGTTTAAATTGATGAAGCGAAGTCGCTTTTTTAGCGCCGAGTGGAAGATTAGTCCATAACATTGAGCCACTATATCTAAAGCTTTTCTTAAGAAATATAGTTTTCGGCTTTGGAAGTGCTAGATCAGTTTCAAGATTACGTAATTCATACCCTCTATTCAGATCTCTAAGTCTAACAAGGCTTTCTCTTAAACACTGTACCGAATTTTGGTTGAGAACCTTATACAGCAGGGCACTCTTCAATTTAGCACGACTTACGTGAAGAGAGTCCCACTGTAGGCTTTCCAGAAGATCATTCGATCTAATCTCATATCTTGCTCCTGTAATGACTCTGGCAGCACGATTTTGAAGCGCTTGCAATTTGTCTTTTAATGTCTTATTACATGTATCCCACAAGGGAGAACAATAATTGAAATATGGCTGAATTAAAGATTTGTACAGTTTGATAAGAAAGCATAAGGGAACAAATGGTTTAATTCTCCTCAAAGCACCTATGGTAGAACAAATCTTTAATCATAGTTTTTCAATATAAATATCAAAAGCCAACGTCTCGTGAAGATCGACTCCCAAACATTTTTGAGAGGTAACAGACGATATTGAATTGTTATTCATGGTTATTCTGGAATGTAAATCGGCAACTTTGGATGTCAAATTAGGTTTAGATCCTATGACCATGAACTTGGTTTTTGAGGAATGGGATTGGAGTTTATTTAAGGTTAACCAATCCAATATATTCTCTAAATCTGAGTTTAAGTTATAGGCTAATTCAACAGGGTCACACGAGGAAGCAAATATTTGTGTATCGTCAGCATATAAACAGGGTATTGTTGAATTAAGACAATTGGGTAAATCGTTAATATAAACTAAGAACAACAAAGGGCCAAGTATTGACCCTTGCGGAATACCACATATTATTTTACCTTTTCTAGAAAGAAAGCCATTTATGAGGCATTGTTGATATCGATTTGTTAAGTATGAATGGAACCACTTAAGTTCCGTGTGGGAAACTCCATAAAATGCCAATTTCTCAAGTAGAATATCATGGTCAACGGAATCAAACGCTTTACGAATTTCAAGGAAAACAACCCCTGTTAGTTTGCCGTTGTCCATATTTTCAAACCAAGCATCGCACATTTGAATTAAAGCAGTAAGTGTGGAATGTCCAGGCCGAAAACCGGATTGGAATTTAGATATAAGGCAAGTATCATTTAAATGTTTGTAAAGTTGTTGGAAAATTTCTTTTTCAAATACCTTACTTATAATTGGTAAAATTGATATAGGTCTATAGTTACCCATAGTTCGTCTGTTGCCTTCCTTGTATATCGAGGTTACTCTCACATTTTTCCAATCATCCAAGAACACTCCAGTTGAAAGTGATAAATTAAATATGAAAGTCAGGGAAGGTGCTATAATATCTGAAGCGATTCGCAGCATCTTTGCTGGAATTTTGTCAAGACCTGTGCTTTTGGAAATTTTCAAATGTCTTAAGGTTTTCAAAACATTTTCAACCGCAATATACATAAAACGGAATGATGGGATATTAGAATCAACATGACTTTTTAAATAAGTGTCAACCTTATTAGTTGACTGTTTTGTCAATTCAGAAGCTAGTTTAGGTCCAATATTAATGAAGAAATCATTAAAAGATTCCGAAATATTTTCATCATCAGAAATAATTTTATCACCAATTTCAATTTCATTTACACGGCCGTTTGGTTTACTCGCCCGACCAGTAAGGAAATTAATCAATTTCCAAGTAGTTTTCGGGTCGATTTTATTACATTCTTCAATTTTTTGACGATAATGGCGCAATTTGCTTTTCTGCACTTCAATATTGACTCTGTTCCTTTCGGCTTGATAAAGTCTCCAATGATGTTTGGAGCCGTGCCTAACAGATTGTTTTTTATAATCACAATTTCGCATTATCTGTTTAATGTTCGGTGTAATCCATGGAATAGAAGATTGTCTTATACGCTTATGTCTTATAGGAGCGTGTCTATCTAGTGTAACATTAAAATTGGATTCCCAAACTTTCCAAGCTAAGTTAGGATCATTGATAGCTTCTATTTCTTGCCAAGGCGTGTTAAGTATGTCCTAAATAAAGTTTTCCTTCACAAAGTGTTTTAAGTTTCGTACTTCTTTTGTAATCGGTCTACGCTTAGGTGGAATACACTTACAAACAACATAAATTAAACTATGGTCTGACATACCATTATGAATCACTCCTGGTGTCGCTATATTTTTTGCTTCATTTGAAAATATCAAGTCTATTAAAGTAGCTGACGTATTTGTCACACGTGTCGGTTCCGAAATCAGTTGTTATAATTGGTATGTAGACGATAAAAATTGCAATTTTCGAGTATGGGGCTCAGGTGGATTTTTGGAATAGTCACAGTTCATATCCCCTAAAACAATTAACTGATTATTTGTACAGTCGCATTTTTCAACAAATCTAGTAGTCATCAAATAAATCGATACCACGCACTTCGAAATAAGCCGTAAATATATTTCGGCCAGGGGCTTTAGTTTCGGCTTGATTGGGGTGATCATGGGCGAAATATTCCTTCACTTTCGGACATTCAAAAATTAGACGAAAAAGTAAAGGGGTTAACCCATGGTTTTTGAGGATTTTTCGACCAATTTCAAACTTTCGAAATAGGCCGTAAATATGAAAGTTTAGGCCAGGGGCTTTAGTTTTGGATGGACTGGAGTAATCATAGGCCAAATACTCCTTCACTTTCGGAGGTTGAAAAATTCGACGAAAAAGTAATGGGGTTAACCCATGGTTTATGACGATTTTACGACCAATTTCAAACTTTCATACAAATGTTAGAAAATGAAAGTTGAGGCCAAGGAAAGAACTTTTACGCTAATTTCAGTAATTTTAGTCTAAAAATTAATTCAGGTTTCCAGGTCAAAATATTTTTCCAATAACTAAAAAGATTAATCCGAGGATTTTGACAATGTTTTCACGAATTTGAAACTTTGATAAAAAGGTGAGAAAATGAAATTTTAACCCAAGGAATTAATTTTAAGATACTTCAGTTATTTTAGGCTAAAAATGAGTTGCATTTTGGAGGTCCAAAATTTTCATCGAAAAGTAGAAAGGTTAGTTCATGGTTGTTTTACGATTTTTCTACCAATTCAAACCTTTCAAATTAGTGCAAAATATGAAAGTTCACGCCATTAATTTTAGTTTTGCACTAATTTCAGTCAGTTTAAGATTTCATTGAATTTTCGAGGTCGAAAAATTTCACCAAAAAGTAAAGCGGTTAACCTATGGTATTCAACTATTTTCGATCTATCTTTAACCTGTCAAAGTAGGGCAAAATTTGAAAGTTCAGGCCATCAAATTTAATTTTGCAGTAATTTCAGTCACCTAACGCCGACATTTCATTGAATTTTCGAGGTCGAAAAATTTTACCAAAAATTAAAGGAGTTAACCCATTTTTTTTTTATGATTTTTCCACCCATCTCAAACCTTTAAAGTATGAAAGTTTAGGCCATAAAATTTAGTTTTGCAGTCAATGAGCACACCGAACTGCAGAAATAAAGCAAAATCAGTGGGCACATCCCACTGCATAAGTAATGAGTCAACCTAACAAGCGCGCGTGCTATTTCTCACATAACGTGATAGAGATCATATATTAACTAGAAAGGGGATGGTACCTAAATGTCAGTCAACTAAGGCGACAGATTCATGGCTGCCGTATTGGATAAATTCACGCAAACCAAACAAAGCCCGAATGAAAAGTTTTAAGCCGTTGTCAAAGGCTACTTAACGGTTGAATATTGTTTTGTCTTTTTGTAGGTACCTTTAACGAAAACAAACACAAAACAATGCCCTAAACATCCGTTGTCCGACCTCAAGGTTTGCGAACAGACGGAAAAGGGCCTGAAAAAAAAATTAGTTGGCCCCTTAATCTGCTCAAAGTGGCAGCGTTCAATGTAATTCCAATTTTCTACCCCGATTCTCCTCTGTAAATTTATATGATCTTTACGCGCCAGGCCACGTTTCAGTATTGCTCCCTTAAAATGGAATACCGGCTTAAGTCTTCGACACCTTTGCCTGTTTAAAAAAGCAAACTCGGAGTGCTACGCTGCAGAGAACAAAATATTGATGGAAGAAATAAACCACAGGTCCTCCAGTCAAACGTAAAGTGCGAAAGAGAAGAGATGGTCAATGGTAAATTGAAGAGGACAAGGTGGTTGGTTTAGGGGTCACTCAACCTCGTACCCAGGGCATTTTTGTCTCCACGGCCGACCTTCCGTCGTGGAGGCAAAAATTCTCTGGGTACGTGGTTGGGGGCAGTGAACTCTATAAAAAGACTGGAACGATAACTCGAGGTGGAATTTTGAAGTCAAAAATGGCGGATACGGAGGCCGCCATGTACGTCAAACCCAGTCCTTTTACTAGAAAATGTACGACGATTAAATCTTCAATTTACTTGAGTAAAAACTTTGCCAGGTAAATAATTAAGAATTCAGTACATACCTCAATAATACAGCTTTTGTCGAAGCTGTTTCTGGCGACCTACAATAGCGAAAAGGATGAATTTGGCAAAAAAGAGCAAAATTTGAGTTCGAAATCGCGCGGAAATTTCAGGTTATTCTTATTTTTCAACGCTGTCCCGAGGGATTACGGATTTTGAGTCGAAGATTCATCTAGTTCAACCTTATACCTCGTCTCGAACTTACTTTTCAGGCACGTCAATTCTAAATCTAAAGAATAAACCAACAATTTAATTGGTAAAAGTACAAGTCACTGCTCTTCAGTGTTTCTCCATGTCTCCTTAGTTCCCTTTTAAGAAAAACGCTCGATATCATCGATCAAAACCAGATTACCAACATTCGTAATTTTGACTTTTTTTTTTTTATTTGTTTTAGGGATAGACGTAGGTAAAGTTTCAAATTAGACTAGATTAATGATTAGGGTAAGGCTTATGATTTGGTTTGGATTATTTTCAGATTTATCGATGGTTAATTTTTGGCTGACCTGGTTTAGGTCGATGTGATTTAGTGCGACCCTTTTTGTTTACCAGGGCAAGGACATGACAAAAGTAACAAACCTGAGGAAAAAAAACACCTTTAAACGAGAGAAAGACGAACGTATCGAGTCCTTAAAGGTTTGCAACCAACTACCGTCCAGTGTTAAAGTACGTGAACTCATACACGACCAATGAAGGCTAGAAATACAGTGAAATATAAGGTTCAAAATTAAAGTAAACAATACATTACCAACAACTGCCCGTGTTTCATGTTTAAAAAGTCAGCAGAGTATTTACTAGAACAATGAAAGTAAGGTTTGTCCATTGATTTGACATTGTAAGGTTTGACACAAAAAACATGCAAAAATACACTTCATGGAGAATTATTGCAAGTTCGAAGTTGTTGTTCACATCGAAAAATGTTAGGATAGGGTTTACAAGAATGAAACAGAATAAAGCTACGATATTATAGTAATGCCCGTAATTTTTGATAAGAAAATCTTTGAAAACCAAAGTATGAAAGCAAAAAACGAACAAAGAAAAACAAGAAAAACCTGCACTTTCGCCACGAGTTTCCGGTCAAATTTTGCTATAGTTTGGCAAATAATTCGTCTTTCAATCCATTTTCGTCGATAGAATTTCCTCTTACAAAAGACTTACTGATCTAGCACATACTGGTATATCATTACGTGTTCTAAAACAACTATGCTTCCAGAAATCGGTAATTTTCTTGTCGGTACTGTACTGTCATTTTTCACGCTTCAGGCGTACATGGCTCCCTTGAGTGGCCGGAACTTTGGCTTCATCCAATCATATGGCCGGGCATAAGGAGTTATCGTTCACTGGTTGGGGATCACTAGCACTAGGCCAAATTTAGTGTCCGGGTTAAGGGGACACATACAGACCCCAAGCTAGACATGAGTCAAGGACCACAGACAGCTTTTGTGCTCCACTAATTCTTAAGTTGGAGAATCCCTGCTTAAATTTACAAATACCTGCAGTGTTGTGTCCCTTACCTTGGTCATCAAGTCTTCACTCCGGGCAGCCTTCAACTGCGTACCCATACGTCAGGGCATTCGTAGGTCCGGGACACCGAACGAACGCACCGAACGCACGACCTCCTATGGGGTCCCGATGAAATGCTTTCCGGAAATTTTAAAATAGGAATTATGGGATTAATTACTCCAGGAGAAACCGCTGGATCTGACTGTTGCTGTCACTGAACTGAGTCGGATTTATCAATGCTATACTTTTCACTAAAAACAATTTTAAGTTTCGGCAACTTTTGGCTTTTCGTTTCCTTTATTTTGTATCAATTGTTTTCTCGGTTTTATTTCTTTATAAAAAGAAAAATTTGCTGGACAATGGGCTGGGTACGCCACTGGCCATAACACAGGGAGAAAAAAGCAGTTTGCTGATTTAAAATAAATCATGTATCTTAACATATGAATCGGCATTAAAATCCACAATAGAATTTCATTGTTTCACGACGTTGGTATGAACAAAAATAATGAAGTAAACTCTAAATTATCGGAAAGCAGTGTTCTCGTCCGAAGATTAAATGTCGTGCAGTGAGAATTCCCAACAGTATTTGGCAACTTAATTATTGGAAAATGGATTGGCTCTTTGGAATTCCGTAATTCATGACGGGGCCACCTAGACGGAAGAAGGACACCATCGTTACGACGAAAGCATTTTATACTTTGTCGATATGTAAACACACAATTTCTGATCTTTTATTATTTTCTGATTTTAATATCAGATGACCTGTATTCATTAATCTAGATTTTGCATTTCGCTCTGATGAAGGGCTTTCCCCAACCTCGTACCCAGAGTCTTTTCTTCGCTCCTCCACCTCCACTGTGATGCGGAGGAGCGAAGAAAAGACCCTGGGTATAAGGTTAGCCTTTCCCTTGAAACGGCAGTACCTTGTTCGCTCGATTTGCTCGAACTCTTAGCCATAAAAGTTAACTCTTATTGTATATCGTATCAATACAGCCGCCTTTTCATTGTAATATAAAAAATAGTGCGACGCGTAAGAAGAGAAAGTAGAACGTAGTGTTCTACAAAAAAAAACAACAAACTAGTGGACGAGATACTGATGTTTAAATCCTTTTCAACTCCGATGAAAAACTTTTGCTCGAAACGTCACGTCCTCGCTTACTAGATTTTTGACAGAATACCACCATTTAACTCTCTACTTCGCCCTTTCATCATCTTTTTAAACTCAAATTGGTCAATTTCGACCATCAATTATCTGCACGCCGTGTTATACTCGAAAGCATTAACAACCGTTGCCACTATGTAGATTTTTGTCTTCCTTATCAATTTATTGTGAGACAACTCCAACTAAACCTTGAAAAGTTTCCACAGTTAGTATTAATCGCTCTAATATTTACCGCCAACAGTGTAGATCATTGAAATTGCCTGCTGTCGTGCTGTGAACTCAAGACCCCGTCAGGGAATTTTTACAATTGCTTGATACTACCATAGCTGGTTTGCAAAGTTGTAAATCCAAAAAAACTCTCAAAAAACTAGCATTAGCCAATAAAGCACTATAAATGGCGTAGTATGATGTTAATTATTGAAACATACCACTTCCAAGTTGCCTGATTTTCCTTTGGCAATCAACAGATGTTCCCTAAAAGCAGAAGACAGGCTAGGTGAAGACTTAAAAATGCCCAAAAAGTTTAACACTTACACTGCGGGAGCAGTCGCCTAGATAAACCAAATTGTCTTATCTCGGCGGGAAAGATTTGAGATGGTTTTAAACGGTAGTCCTTAATCTACCAATTGTTCGTTACGGGTAACTGCCAGTTTATGTTGAACCAAAACCATGTTATGGAAATAATAAAAAGTTGATTTTGTTTCTACTGTCAAGTATAACCCTCATTAAATAAAGTATTCCAAGACTCTTTGACCACGAACTTGTGAAGAATTTGGTCAGTTGGAATTATTACGGGGCTCCCTTTAATGATGACATGATGCTTAGTGCTCCCTTTCATGATGGGATCTTATCACAGGGTACAGTATAAGTAACATTTTTCTACAACCAGTTTTTTTGTTGAACTCACACCTTGGTTGTTACAGCATCAGACTAGTGAATCAAATATTACATGTGGCAAGGTCACGCCTTGTCCGCATCATAAACCTTTGAAAGTTTTAAAGTAAATGGTTTGAACCTGGGAGAATCGTAACATGTTTGAGGAAGTTGATCGTCCAGGTTAGTGTAGTCTTGAGAAAGACTGTTGGTTGAAGTGACTGACGTTTCGACATCCTTAGCAGCGGTCATCTTCAGAGTCAAAAGATGACTCTGAAGTCAAAAGATGACCCTTTTGACTCTGAAGATGACCGCTGCTAAGGCTGTCGAAACGTCAGTCACTTTAACCAACAGTCTTTCTCAAGACTACACTAACCTGGACGATCAACTTCCTCAAACATGCTTTGAAAGTTTGCGTGCTAAGAGCAACTGGAAGTTGATAACTTCGGTAATACCATATCGATTACATACTGTTGAGCTTTCAAACTGTTTACTCAGACATTGCTCAGAGCAATTGACGTAAGTCAGCAGACGAAAAGCACGGAAATTAATAAGTTACTTGCTTTTCCACCAGCTATGTTGAACAAGTATTCACCGAAATGGAGCGGAATAGTCGCGGATATTTACCGAGCCGTGAAGCTTTTTGGGAATTGTCTGGCACGGTGGCTTCGTTCAGTAAAAAACGTTCTTACGTAACTGAAAACGCGACGCCATCTTGTTTTACTCAAAGGTGAATAATGCAGGATATTCCGAGATAGAGGAACCAATCAGATTGCGCAAAAAACACGATTCACCTGCGAGGTATATGCTAATATCGCTTATCCTATAATTTTGCTCGGCAGCTTCTATGACAACTCGAACGGCAAACCTCAAAGTGACATGAACTTCTTACAATACTAACCCTTTCGCGAAAGTAATTGTTCCTTTCTGTGCTTTAGGCAATGAATGAGTGATACTAAAAATTAAACAACACAAGTCGTGAGATAAGTTTCATACATTTTGACCTATCACCAATGCAACAAAAACTTAATTATGTTAGCATTTCTATGCCTAGATTGGTTGTAGTCCTTTAGGAAAACGTAAATCGGTTCAGCCCGAGCATTTGGCGCGTTCCCTTCTTTCTGAAAAGTGGGAAACAGTTTGGGTCGAGGCTGCATCCTCCGAAACAGTACTTGGACAAAAACATCTTTTTGAGACAAAACAGGGGTAGCAATGATGGTAGTACAGTACACAATTACAATCACAACACAAACGTAAAGAACGGGAAGAACGACACAATAACGATACCAATAACAAAAGCATTAACCATAACAACAAAAATACTAAAAGTAACAGCGACGCCACCACCAGCAACAACAACTACAATAATAGCAATAACAATAATAATAACAATAATAATAATAACGATAACAACAACAATAACAGTAAAAACATTAACAATAACAACAAAAATAATAGTGACAACAGCAACACCACCATCACCAACTATAATAATAACAATAATAATAACGATAAAAACAACAATAACAGTAAAAACATTAACAATAACAACAAAAGTAATAAAAGTGACAACAGCAACACCACCACCAACAACAACAACAATAGCAACAACAACGACAATAGCAACAACAACGACAATAGCAACAACAACGACAATAGCAACAACAACGACAATAGCAACAACAACGACAATAGCAACAACAACGACAATAGCAACAACAACGACAATAGCAACAACAACGACAATAGCAACAACAACGACAATAGCAACAACAACGACAATAGCAACAACAACGACAATAGCAACAACAACGACAATAGCAACAACAACGACAATAGCAACAACAACGACAATAGCAACAACAACGACAATAGCAACAACAACGACAATAGCAACAACAACGACAATAGCAACAACAACGACAATAGCAACAACAACGACAATAGCAACAACAACGACAATAGCAACAACAACGACAATAGCAACAACAACGACAATAGCAACAACAACGACAATAGCAACAACAACGACAATAGCAACAACAACGACAATAGCAACAACAACGACAATAGCAACAACAACGACAATAGCAACAACAACGACAATAGCAACAACAACGACAATAGCAACAACAACGACAATAGCAACAACAACGACAATAGCAACAACAACGACAATAGCAACAACAACGACAATAGCAACAACAACGACAATAGCAACAACAACGACAATAGCAACAACAACGACAATAGCAACAACAACGACAATAGCAACAACAACGACAATAGCAACAACAACGACAATAGCAACAACAACGACAATAGCAACAACAACGACAATAGCAACAACAACGACAATAGCAACAACAACGACAATAGCAACAACAACGACAATAGCAACAACAACGACAATAGCAACAACAACGACAATAGCAACAACAACGACAATAGCAACAACAACGACAATAGCAACAACAACGACAATAGCAACAACAACGACAATAGCAACAACAACGACAATAGCAACAACAACGACAATAGCAACAACAACGACAATAGCAACAACAACGACAATAGCAACAACAACGACAATAGCAACAACAACGACAATAGCAACAACAACGACAATAGCAACAACAACGACAATAGCAACAACAACGACAATAGCAACAACAACGACAATAGCAACAACAACGACAATAGCAACAACAACGACAATAGCAACAACAACGACAATAGCAACAACAACGACAATAGCAACAACAACGACAATAGCAACAACAACGACAATAGCAACAACAACGACAATAGCAACAACAACAACGACAATAGCAACAACAACAACGACAATAGCAACAACAACAACAATAGCAACAACAACAACAACAATAGCAACAACAACAACAACAATAGCAACAACAACAACAACAATAGCAACAACAACAACAGCAACAACTGCTACTGCTACTGCTCCTGCTGCTCCTCCTCCTCCTCGTCCCGCTCCTCCTCATGCTCCCACTCCTCCCACTCCTCCCAATCCTCCTCCTGCTCCTCCTGCTTCTCCTGCTCCTCCTCCTCCTCCTCCTCCTCCTCCTCCTACTGCTCCTCCTGCTCCTACTATTCCTACTGCTCCTGCTACTAATAATAATAATGATATGATGATGATAATAATAATAGAATATAACACCATCTTACCTCGACTGCTCAATATGAACTTTGTCTCGCGTATTAGTTATCATAAATATTTTTGTTACCGTCTCAATAATGTGAGAACTAGTAAGTATCCAGTCACCCTAAAGTAGCAAAGAATTCTTAAACATATCTGCAATCAGCAGTACAATGTCGCTCTTAACTATTCTGTACTCCCTCCTTTTTCCTTCCTGCACTGCCAAGCCACACCATTTCCTCACCCTGCATGTCTTCCCTTACTTCCTTCCCCATTTACCAGTCCTCTTCCTCTATTCTCTATTCCCCTTCCTAATCTCTTGTTTGTTTCTTTTTCCCTTTCCGTTTCTTCATTCTCATTACTCTCAACCTTTCTTTTCCTCTCTCCTTTCCTCTGATGGCCCAGTTTTCTTTACTCTCTACATGCAAAACCAATTACCTTTTCTTTCTGCTCACAGTTCGTATGAAGAATAAAGACATTATCACTTATGGAGCTCACTGATATGCCTAAAAACAAAGTAAACGATGTTAAGGTCCAATTTTGTACGCTGCAATTGTCATCCTGCTGTATGCAATAAACCCATGAGTCTGTGCAGCAGGATATCCGCTTTTGACTCGCTCCAGCTCGTCCTCAACGCTCCACGCGTTTAACACATACGCTACGATGTCAACAGCGAAGCTCCATTTCGCAAGTGTAAACAGGCCTTAAATATAACTCAACCTCCTAATAAACAAAGCGAACATCGTTACCTTTCAACTCGGAGTGAAGGACTTTCTCTTTTACTTTGAAATTGGTTGCCTCAAGCAAATATATAGCCTAAAACATCGATCACGACACGTTATTGCTGCAAATCTTCTGCAAAGCAATCTGCGAGGGATTTCATAGGGCATGAGCACATCAGTAGACACAATAAAGGAAGGGATAAAAAGCAGAAAGAAAGGCCCACGGAATGAAAAAAAAGTAGAAGGCAACTCCAAGAAGAGCAAGATTGACAACTTCGTCGAGAGTAAACGAGTACGTCGAACAAGTTATAACAAAAACAACGAAGGAAAAAAACAATACCAGTAGCATAGCGGTAGAGTATAGGGGGGCTAAGGGACTTCAGCCTCCTCACAAATAGCCCCCTCACAAGTAGCTTTAGGGGGGCTGAGCCCCTCCGGGATTTTACATTAATTTATAAGTGATTCAGGAATTGCAGGGTTACTGACATGCTGGCTGGGGTAGTATAACCGTCAAAGCCTCATTCATGTCAACAGTACACATGATGCACCTTAGAAAATGAACTAAATCCAACACCAAAATTTGAAATCTTAGCGACAAATCATTCACCAATCCTGGTGTCAGGCGTTTCCGCTTTCGGTTTCAGCCCCCCTGGGAGTATAATTAAGAAGAAGTCTACGTCTATGACCAGTAGCACCAGTAACACCATCGTCATTATCAAAACGAAAATCCACAATCCACCATACCAAAGAACGTTAAAACCAACGTCCACGAGAACCTAATACCAGCAACATAGAAAGTAATAAGTTAACAGTACTTGTCAGGATAACTATAGCACTAACACCGCCATCCAACGCCACATCCACAGCAAAAACAAAAACCAACAAGAAAACCAAAAACAACAATCTTTCCAATATAAGCGAAGGATAAAGATAAGAGCCTAGCTCAAAATTGTTAAATGAGTAGCCATGAAGACGATTTGAAATAGGTTTGAATAAATTTTGATTGGTTGGGGGCTAATTAATTATTCATCCTCGCATATAAACTCTCTCTCTCTTCTAACCTTGTTCTGATTGGCTGGGCGCTAATAAATTATTCATCCTCGCATGTAAATAGATTTATAAATAGACATTGACAACTTTGTAATATTATACTCTGAAGATGTTGCACGTTGCAACGAAACGTTAGTAAATTTATTTAAATATATTTCAAACCATCTTGATGGCCTTTCGTTTAACAATTTTGAGCTGGGCTTTTTATCTTTATCCTTCGTTTACGTTTTCCGCCCGGAAAATCTTTCGTGACGATTATCCTTCAAATATAAATAACAACACTATCAACATGAAAGTCTCTAGAAACAAAAATGAAAACGGCAATTCGAAGATAAACATTTCTACCTGATTGGTGACAATAAAAACACGCTGTCTTGGTTTATAACCATGGCGATCATATTTCACAACACTGGTACAGTACTAGAAACAAGATGAAGACGAAAAATTTACACCTTACTTAGCTCATCCGTTAAGCCGCTGTTACAGTGAGAAGCTCTCAATTTCGTTGCGAGACAAGTTGCAACAGAAATGGTATCATTTAACGTAGTCTGCAATCACCAAGTCTCGCATCATCTCTGTTGCTGCAATCATTGCACGTAGTTGAACCAAGTTCTACTTTTCGCAACGATTGTGGCAATGCTGCAACGAATTTTTGAGGCGTTGCATACTGTAACATCCTTCGTGCAACTTGTCTCGGAACGGTAATCCTGATCAGCCAATAAAAATGAATGACTGGTTCGTTCTTAGTCCTTTTCGGTCGCCGTTCCACGACAAGTTGCCCAGAATGTTGCCTGGTGTAACATCCCTTTATCGTGCAACCCCAATAAAACTGATTCACCCTTAACGAGACAACCTGCAAGACAAGTTGCATAGTGTAACAGCGTGTTCAGGCGAATACATCGGATCTGCTTTGTCTTCAAGTTACCTTTGTTTCTTCCCCAGCATGACCAGGATCAAAAATACTATTTTTCAAGGATTCTTCTTTTGAATCTACAGTAATTAAAATCCAAGGAGAATAACTGAAGTTAGGTGTTTGAAATCAATAAAAGGTGGAAAGTATTAGGAAGTTTAGGTGCTGAAGGCAGGTTGTCAAGGTTAGGGTGGTCTTGAGAAAGACTGATGGGGACTGACGTTTCGACGGCCTCAGCAGCGGTAATCTTCAGAGTCGAAGGAAGAGCGAAGAAGAGCGAAGATGACCACCGCTGAGATCGTTGAAACGTCAGAGTCCTCACCAGTCGTTCTCAAGACTACCCTTACCTGGACGATCTACCTTCATCATGTACTGACTCTCCCGGGTTCAAACCATTTGTTTTATTGAGAAGTTTGTTTCCTCTCACATTACGTATCGTTGGTTACGTTGCGTGATTCACATTGGGGAACCATAGGTCTAAGGCGTCAACTTCTATGACGACGCCTCTTAAAAGAATTCTTCACCCAATATAAGTTATAAAGAGAATGAATTATTTTTATTCTCCAGAGCATGCTCAACATCGTCCTCGTTTTGCATACGTCACCCAGACCATTTTCACGTCTTAAGGACGTGAAAATTGGATGAGAATGCACAAGGATAAATTCTTACCCACACTGATACAAGCACATAAAGTGAATAAGGATTGACCCTAATACATCACTGCGTTCCACTTCTCACTCCACATTCGAATTCCCCTTGCCTGCGTTCCTTGTTACAAAGTTTATCCTAAATCAAACCTATTCAATCATTAACTAGATAAACATACCAAGTCTGCTTAACACGAACGGTTCGGCCACACTTTCTGCATAGCAAGTTTTTTCGCCTTTGAAAACTTCACTGGCTTGAAGTTTCATAGTAAGCTAATAAAGATCACAAAAAAGTTAACTAAATGGCTATCACGAAACCGAGCTTGTTCAACGATGGGCGTTTGTGTTACCTGTTCCTTTCTATCAGGTGAAAGACTCCTAATGTATTTCCTAACCAACAAGCGGGTATGAAGGACTCTAAGCAAGTCAGATGTCTGTGGTATGAGAAGAGATAAGTGGTTTTATTAAAACAGTACATTAAAACTAAAGAGGAGAGTTCAAATGATTGCAAAGACAAAACGTACCTGCTTGACGGCTTCTGGGGGAGCCAGCCAAGATTTATCCAAGACATTTTGTGGCAGATTTTTTGCCAATTGACGGATATACCATTTTCTGGTGCAAAATAAATACTAAATGAACGTAATAAGATTTTTCTACATGTTAAGGTATGGTAGGTGGCATAATTTGGTATATAATCATCAGGTATGTTATCATACAGTATAATTCGGCAAGGCATAGCATAGTGACATGGTATGTTGCCATGTGACATGATATACGTAAGTACACTATGAGTAACGTGGTTTTCATGACGTACTACGGCGTGGCATGAACAAAATGGGCAGGTCGTGATATAGCATGTTACCTCTACTTTTAAAAGTAAGCTAAAACGTCGTTATCTTGAGACGTATTAAACCAAATTGATACGACAGTGGCGGGCCCACTGGAGCCGCGCCCCCCAAAATTGTATTTAGGGGGGGCGCAATATCGTTCGGCCCCCCTTAAAAACAGATATGGTAACAGTATACAGTGTTTTTTAGTTTTTTCCACCGCATGCACTTGCATTTTAAAATTAAAATAAAAAGTATTTGAAAATCTAATCTGCTGCACATAATATTAACAATGATTGATACTTTATTATAATTTAAAGCTGCTCGCAAATGTCGGTTAAGACTCAGATAAACGTATGGTCACTTTTAGTACCGTTCAAATTAAAGGTTAAAAAAACCACAACATTTTATAATTGTTTTTAGTCTTTTAATGAATAAATTAGCAATCCAGTGTAATATTCCTTACCATGGATGTAACTGGCCGTAAGTAGTCTCGGTATTGTCAACAATAAAGTCGACGTAAACATTTACCGAAAAATATCCATCCTGAACATAAATTTGCTCCCGGCCCCCCCTACTTCAACTAGCTTCCCACGCCCCTGTGATACGATCGTATTTATTTTTCCATTGTATTTATGTTTGGATTGCTTCATTCTGATACACTGATATTTCTTGCATTTGGAGTTGAAAATTATTATAATCTTCTTTGACATATGTCCGCCAAATTGGTAAGTCGTCAATATGTATTTTCATATTGGGTACCTGACTTCGATTAACCTTTACAGTTATTTCAGGTACCCAGTACCGTATTTTTATAATAAATTGTAATATATTTACTACGAGTACAAATAAAGTCGATTGATTGATTGATTGATTGATTGATTAACTGATTGATTCCTAACAGAGTCAAAAGGTATGGTGTTTTAACTAGGTCACACACCATGGTAAAGCACGGCATGTTACCAAGTAATATGTCGGGAGGAGGGTGACATGTGGTATTGCATGCCATGGAATGGAATCACAAGGGTTGGAATTACGTTGTATAGAATGAACTAGTGTGAGCTGGGTATGGCGTTTCAAGGGTAGCAAGATACGGCATGGTCAGTGTAGTTCAGTAAGGCATAAAGTTTATACGGTGTAGCATGGTAAGACATGGCATGTTTAGGTGCGGTATGATATGCTAAGGTATGGTATGGTATGGTATGGTATTGTATCGTATCGTGTGCATATGGTAAGGTATGGTGTGATATGGTGTGGTATGGTAAGGTGTGGTATGGTAAGGTGTGGCATGGCAAGGTGTGGCATGGCAAAGTGTGGCGTGGCAAAGTGTGGCGTGGCAAAGTGTGGCGTGGCATGGTAAAGTGTGGCGTGGCATGGTAAAGTGTGGCGTGGCATGGCAAGGGTATAGGGTATGACATGGTATGGTGTGGTATGCCAAGGGCACAAGGCATGGTATGATACGGTGTGAACTTGTACAGTATTACAGAAGGTGGCATGGCATAGCTTAGATTATGTGTTATGGAAACGGAACGGCATGATGCCACATGGTAATTAGTATGGCATACGACGTTCTGCCATTAAGTATCTATGGATGTGGTTGACTGAAGAAGCAACCGCTGCACTAACCCAAGCATTATCGTCGTTCGTAGGCTCATTCCGTGTTATAAAACCTTTAATAAACCTAACCAAAAGCAATCGCAGAGACGAGATTTTAGTAAACCTAATCCAAAGTAATCGTAAAGATGAAGTAAAAAGAAAAATGGCGACGAGATATTGAAGAACAGTTAGAAACTCAAGAGATAGGGAAGAAGAGTGATGCACCTACTTTCGAATTGCATGGGCAGCTCGCTTACGTCTCTCCTTCAACCTTTGAGCGCTCACCCTGCGCCAGTGACTTGCTAAAACAGTTACGGCCATCTGTAGAGTCTGGTAGCGCTTCTTGGCACTGTATCCTCGAAATCGACTTTGAATCACCGTTGCTGTATATCAGACGGAAAAAAAAAGGATAGCAAAAATACGCGTTTTGCAGCCAGTATAGTCGGCCTTCGTTCTTCAGTCTTCAATAATCATAATCTCCTCCTTTTCAACAGATTTGAGACACCCCAGCATCATGCAAACGTTATTCAGAACTTTCTCTCCATCATATCCTTATCCGACATTTCTTGCTGAATATCTCATTCTTTCTAGTTTTTCGGGTTTAAATAATAACGCAAATTTTAAGCAACCAGATTCCACAAAGGATTATTTTTGCGATAGCGAAAAACTCCACCATATCGAAATATAATCGCGGTAAAAATTTGCCAATTTTCAATACGGACTGCTTTTACTGATCTAGAGGCCGGTGAATGGTGCACCATTGACCAACCCACCAGCCAAAGGGATTTTGAAGGAGTTATATGAAAACGAAGAGGGATGATCCATTAGGAGAACGAAAAGAAATTCTTGTATAAAATAACTTTTTACGTAATAGTATGGAAACATTCCTTATTTCACTAGATATCAATTTTGATATTTTTAAATCTTAAAATTTTTTTTCACTTTACTTAACTTACGGAATTCGTGATAATAAATTTGGTTATCACGGATTTTTTCTCTTATATAACAGAAAAAAATGGAAGGTTACCAAAAACTCATCTTTTTCATCTCATGTACTGAATGAACTATATAAAATTTTATAAAATAAGCGGCGTCCTACGCACACTCTGATTGGACGAGCCTCATTTTCTCTCAGAGTACAGAGACACGACTAACGTTATTCTCATTTTTGTATTTAGAATACAGAGACATGGATGACGTCACGAAAATTTGAAAAAACCTTGGTTATTTTATAAAATAAAATAGAAAATAGCTTTCGTGTCTCTGTACTGTGATGGAAACATAAATGACGCCGTTTCAACCGGAAAAATACCAGAAAACGTTCAGCCACGCCTCGTGTTTTCACCAGGCATTTTTCCGGTTGAAATGACGTCATTCATGCTTCTGTCATAGCACAGAGACACGAAAGCAATATTCTGTTTTTTTAACTAGAATAATCCCTCACAGATATTCAATATAAAAATAAACATCGAATTCCTAATCACCTAAGTAATGCTTCTTTTCCTGAAATTTGTCTTCTGTCGCAAATAACGTCTTTGGATTTCGAATAAAAACCTTAGTCCTAAAAATTTCAAAGAAAAGACTACATTATCAGGTGTATACCGTTAATTAACAAACTTAGCAATTCCTAAATTTCAAAAACACTTGGGACTTTACGCAAGCTGCGAAGATGACAGCGATGAACAAAGTAACAAATGTTTAAAATTTGAAAGGAAGTCACACTTCATTGACATATTCAACTCTACATATTCGTTTTTCCTCCACCTAAATGTTTCGAGTAGTTTGCAGTTAGTAGGTTAACAAATTTCGACAAAAATTACCAAACCATTTCCATGCCGTAAGTGCTGACGTCGTCAGGAAGACGTGGAAATGTTCTCACTTACGTCGTGTGTACAACTGGGAGCAGAAATACTCTTAGCACAAAAATTGTGCATTCTCTTTGTCATGCATGAAAAATTCGTTTGTAAGGATTCGTCCTCCTTGACGTTTGTCGTCGTGGGTGCGTAAACTCCCTACTAACCAGAATTTTACCGCTTTTCATATTTCCAGCATAATTGCTACTTATTGCCAGTTTTTATGACCCATATCGAAGAATATTTTCCAGTGGAAAATACTGGACCGTTGATGGAGATCTCGAGTAAATATTTTTGTATATAGACCCAGTGAATAACAAGTATAGCCTATTCGGTTTGCGATCATAAAACTTGTTTTTCATGGTACGGCTGAGCCTTGATCATGAAAAACCATTCAAAACAAAAGTAAATCAGACTTAGATAAAACAGTACAAAACCTTTGGACAGCGGACACCACCTGCAACTGACAGCAAGGTTTGGTATCAAACGTGTCCGTCATGCAGAGGTTCTGCTGTGATAAATTTGCGACAGATAATTTGAAGCACGAACTACCGCTCTTTTAGGCCCATCCACACGATAAAGACTGTCGCGTACGATTCTTCATTTTGGCGTATGCGATTATGTCATAAAAGCACAATTCCTGCTTGCTATTCGCTCGCGAATGTTGCAATTGTTTCTGAAGACTGTCATGGCTGAATCGGATACATCAAAATGAACAACCCTACACGACAGTCGTACCGTGTAAATGGGCCCATATACAACAATACATTTTTAGTCCATTGAAAACTAACATCTTGTGAAATCCACTAGTCGGATTAATAAAACAAGATGATAAAGTGTGATGACAATATTTCGTCTTTACTTCAAAATATCGCAGGTTTTACAACATGTTAGTTTGCGGTTTCTGTCCGCTCATTTTGTATTTTTATTTTTCGAGTTATCGACTGCTAATTGTGTTTAGACCGTTGAATCACTTACTTTCCCATCTTATAATCGTCTGGTTTGTATCCGAGATGTTGGCATAGCCTTAGAACGCCGTCGCTCGCACTTCCTGTCCAATAAAATGAAAGAAAGATATTTACGTGATTCGAATAAACTTGCCATGCAAGGCGATTTGCTAAGCTGTTTCCTCTCGTGTGCGGCGGGCTTTATGGTCAGATGAATTTATGGAAGACAGGTAGGGTATCAAGTTACAGAAATTTCGCTACATATCTAGTCACCGTGGTCAAACGCAATGGAATAAGTTGTAAAAGTTCCATTAGGTTTCAAGTAAGAGTAAGTTCACTTAGAGTGATCCTAAACATTGGAGCAAGTCATGACATCTGTTGGGGCGACCCAAGTAGAAACACCTTTTAACTTAGTTTGGCAAACTCCTAAGTTTGGCAAACAATAGCGGTGCTGGTAAATACGTTTCACCGTTTTCAAGTCATCGAAAGTTAACTGACCACCTTACTGTCAGATCACCTTACTGTCAGATCATTCAAGGCGAACGGTGGAACAAGTCAAGTAAGGTCCACCAATTCTCAAGTCCTCAAAAGGTGGTTTTTGGTGATTTGATTTTCAAAACAGTGAACCTAATCACGAAAGACCCACTAAGTTCCACAACGTGAATATAGTCAAAGAGTCGAAGAAGTTCCGATGCCATTTCCTTGTAATCGTCAATTAACTTGTAATGGCATGTAATGACTTTGAAAATGTTTTGAACATTAAAGTTTGAACGGCGACCAAGTGGACGACCCGGAGTAAGTCAAAGACAAATAAGCTGCATGAAGCCCTGACGGAAGATGACGGAGAAAAAAAGGCAGTTGAGAATATATTATGATTTTGTAATTCCTTTCAAGATGGCTTTAATATCCTCCTGCCCAAACACCTGAACTTGAGCATGGCACAGCTTTATCCAAATTATTTTAGATCTTCCAGAGTTCGTCGAAATCCACCCATTACACACTTACCATGCCAAATCGGCCAAGTTTCAGGACAAAGGGCTTTATACCTGGAAGATCACAAGAATACCAGGATGGTTACTTTGTTGCGATCAACACAAAATGCCAAGTTTATTTTCTCACTTCATACAATTGTATCTCCTCACCTTACATGCTTTTTTCCACAAGTGGTACATCATTTAATGTTCTTTTATATGTATATCAATAAGCCCCACAAACCTCGTCTGACAACAGAAAATCTTCTGAATTTCTTACGTAACTATTAAGCTTAAGCGGCTAACTGATATGGCCATATAAGAGTCGTAAAGGTTGAGAACCCTGGTCTCACCTAATGCGACTCGTGCTCAGAAGACAAGTAAATCCTAGAATGCTGTAGTTCGCGTAGTAAACGCACAGAATGTTTCACCTGTCTAAAAAGACTTTGTGATTTCGTCTGTAAGCGAAGCCAGCTCTACGAACTCTTAAATTTTCCATCAATCCAAGATATTTCACCTGATGAAGGATTAACTTTTTGTCAAAGTCAGCTATATAAATAATGAAATACTTGAATTAAAATTACCTTCAACATCGTAACAGTTTTCATTGGCGTTATATTATCATAATTACTATCACACTGTAATCACATAATTACCATCACACTGTAATCACATTACCATAATTACTATCACACTGCAATCACATTATAATTACAATCGCACCACAGTGAGCACAATCAGTGGTGCGACAGGGTGGAAAGCGTGGGTAGACCCTATCATCCTCGAACAATAGTCACCCATCTCTATACGACCACTACTCTTTATGACCATTACCACTACCGCCATCACTTGTCATCCAATTGCCACATTAAGCCTCACACTACAATAACAATAATTATCGTGTTATGTAATAGTTCTCACCATCACGATAGTCAAGGCCTCGCTACCACCAACACAGCTTCCACATGCACCAATGCCACCATAACAGTTACCACCAAACCACCATCGCCACTCCTGTGACTGTGTGTCATCACATCACATTCGCGATTACACCACCACCACAGTTACGTTGCCACGCCAGAATTACTTACCACTGTTTGCCATTGTAATGACACAATATAATCATCTCCACGTAGTCATCTTTGTTAAATTAGGTATCCGAAGCTAGTCTAGAATGTCACTAAACAAATCTCAAAAAACTTACCAGGCCTTTTAAAATCGTTCGGCTTGATACAGCGCACATATGAAGGTTGTTTGCTGAGAAGAATACCCATCAGGTTGTTTAGACTTGTTTTAAACTGAGTTGCAGCCTGAGAAATCAACAAAAGTAAATATTTAATAAAATTGGTGAACTGCTAACCACTTTGGAGATGGTAACTCATTCAATGAGGTAGGATTATGGTAACTGAAAACTAACACGACCGTTAATAACAGAGTAGTTCACTGTGGCTGAACAGAGTTTTGTATGAAGTTGGGATGATAGAAAAAGTACAGGTGGAGTGGAATAAGGTGAAGTGATATAAGGTAAAGAAAAATAAGGCCAAACACACATTTGGCGGGAAGGAATGAAGTGAAGCCAAGTAAGCTAAGGGATTTAAGTGAAGGGGAGTGAAATGAGGTGAACTGAGCTGTAGTTGAGTTAGGTAGGGTATCGTACAGTTCCCAAAGTGACGACCCCCCGAAAGTAGCGACACCCCGAGAGTGACAATAAAATTCAGTGTTTGTTAGTGCTTGTTAATAAATCCCGAAAGTATCGATTCCCCACATTGGAAAGGAAAGGAAAAGAAAAGAAAGGAAAAGAAAAGAAAGGAAAAGAAAAGAAAGGAAAAGAAAAGAAAGGAAAGGAAAAGAAAGGAAAGGAAAAGAAAAGAAAGGAAAGGAAAGGAAAAGAAAAGAAAGGAAAGGAAAAGAAAAGAAAGGAAAGGAAAAGGAAGGGAAAGGAAAGGAAAGGAAAGGGAAAGGAAAGAATAGGATATGGAGAGAAAGGAAACTAAAGGAATGGAAAGGAAGCATGAAAGAATAGAAAAGGAAACGAAACGAATAGGCGAAGCAACTTGAATAATTTGTTTTGTTTTTCCCGTGTCATCCGACACTCCAAACTCTTACGCCAAACTTATTTCAACCACGTACGGTCTCTGGTCGCTTCTTGCTGGTTATCTCACTGACAGGGAATGAACTTGAGGTGATGGAATTCTTACTGAGAGACATCGCCTAAAAAAAGAAGTCGCAAAACAGATAACCAAACATGTGCAAAAATGACAATTCCCAGTGAATCCACAAACCCTACCCAGTCCAAAGTCACTGGCCGCGATAACCCACGGATAACTCCATAATAGAATCCAAACTGACCACGGCTTCAGAATGAGGTAAAGTTGTCTCAAGAACGAGGTAGTTTTAGCATTGGACATGCTCAATGTCAGACTGATCCAATTTCGTTTCAGTGCACTGTACCGTTAGTAAAAGCTTACGTGATAGCTTTACAAGAAGTGTTCAGACCAACAGAGGTTCATTGAGTACTGCACCGTTTGTAAAAGCTTACGTGATAGCATTACAAGATAGTGTTCAGACCAACAGAGGTTCATCCGGTAGCTAAGCCTAAAGATTGCCTTCAGACTTGAACAAACTGTACAACCGATTTAGAATTGTGAACACAGAGCCCGTTGCACCCGTCTAAGTTTTAAAAAAGAGTACGATATGGAAGAACTAAATGAGAACTTGATACAATGTTGAAAGTATTCACGGTACCCCTTGCTACTGATTCACACCACTCTCATTTGAGCAAACCCTAAAACAGACCCTTGCATGTTGAAGTCTCGTGACTTCTATGTGCATTCCTGTTGTCATGGATGTTATGGAATTGTAATCCTAGAGAAAACGTACATAGGGTGGGTTATTAAGTAAATATGTGGAATCTTGGTTTTCAAAATTAGCATTGGCCTCGAGAAACAGGTGGTATTGTTTCTTGTGAAAGAATTTTTTTGTACACGCAAAAATCTGTTTCAAAAGCTAATTGTACACTCAACTACATCATTCAGGTAGACAAGTTTCAATCTTAATCAAATAATAATAACAATAATAACAATGGCAATAACAATAACAATGGTAAAACAACAACGACAGCAACAACAACAACGACAGCAACAACAACAACGACAGCAACAACAACAACGACAGCAACAACAACAACGACAGCAACAACAACAACGACAGCAACAACAACAACGACAGCAACAACAACAACGACAGCAACAACAACAACGACAGCAACAACAACAACGACAGCAACAACAACAACGACAGCAACAACAACAACGACAGCAACAACAACAACGACAGCAACAACAACAACGACAGCAACAACAACAACGACAGCAACAACAACAACGACAGCAACAACAACAACGACGACAGCAACAACAACAACGACGACAGCAACAACAACAACGACGACAGCAACAACAACAACGACGACAGCAACAACAACAACGACGACAGCAACAACAACAACAACGACAGCAACAACAACAACAACGACAGCAACAACAACAACAACGACAGCAACAACAACAACAACGACAGCAACAACAACAACAACGACAGCAACAACAACAACAACGACAACAACAACAACAACAACAACAACAACGACGACAGCAACAACAACAACAACGACGACAGCAACAACAACAACAACGACGACAGCAACAACAACAACAACGACGACAGCAACAACAACAACGACGACAGCAACAACAACAACAACGACGACAGCAACAACAACAACAACGACAGCAACAACAACAACAACGACAGCAACAACAACAACAACGACAGCAACAACAACAACAACGACAGCAACAACAACAACGGCAACAGCAACAACAACAACCACACCGACAACAACAACAACGACACCGACAACGACAACAACGACACCGACAACGACAACGGCAACAACAACAACGGCAACAACAACGACGACAACGACAACGGCAACAACGACAACGGCAACGACGACAACGACAACGACGACAACGACAACGGCGACAACGACAACTGCAACAACGACAACTGCAACAACGACAACTGCAACAACGACAACTGCAACAACGACAACTGCAACAACGACAACTGCAACAACGACAACTGCAACAACGACAACTGCAACAACGACAACTGCAACAACGACAACTGCAACAACGACAACTGCAACAACGACAACTGCAACAACGACAACCGCAACAACGACAACCGCAACAACGACAACCGCAACAACGACAACCGCAACAACGACAACTGCAACAACGACAACGACAACTGCAACAACGACAACGACAACTGCAACAACGACAACGACAACTGCAACAACGACAACGACAACTGCAACAACGACAACGACAACTGCAACAACGACAACGACAACTGCAACAACGACAACGACAACTGCAACAACGACAACGACAACTGCAACAACGACAACGACAACTGCAACAACGACAACGACAACTGCAACAACGACAACTGCAACAACGACAACTGCAACAACGACAACTGCAACAACGACAACAGCAACAACGACAACTGCAACAGCAACAACGACAACTGCAACAGCAACAACGACAACGAAAACTGCAACAGCAACAACAACTGCAACAGCAACAACAACTGCAACAGCAACAACGACAACGGCAACAACGACAACGACAACGGCGACAACGACAACGGCGACAACGGCAACAGCGACAACGGCAACAGCGACAACGGCAACAGCGACAACGGCAACAGCGACAACGGCAACAACGACAACGGCAACAACGACAACGGCAACAACGACAACGGCAACAACGACAACGGCAACAACGACAACGGCAACAACGACAACGGCAACAACGACAACGGCAACAACGACAACGGCAACAACGACAACGGCAACAACGACAACGGCAACAACGACAACGGCAACAACGACAACGGCAACAACGACAACGGCAACAACGACAACGGCAACAACGACAACGGCAACAACGACAACGGCAACAACGGCAACGGCAACAACAACAACGGCAACAGCAACAACAACAACGGCAACAACGACAACGGCAACAGCAACAACAACAACGGCGACAACGACAACGACAACAGCAACAGCAACAACGGCGACAACGACAACGACAACAGCAACAACGACAACGGCAACGACGACAACGGCAACGACGACAACGGCAACGACGACAACGGCAACGACGACAACGGCAACGACGACAACGGCAACGACGACAACGGCAACAACGACAACGGCAACGGCAACTACGACAACGGCAACGGCAACGGCAACTACAACGGCAACGGCAACTACGACAACGGCAACGGCAACTACGGCAACGGCAACTACGACAACGGCAACAACGGCAACGGCAACAACGGCAACGGCAACAACGACAACGGCAACAACGACAACGGCAACAACGACAACGGCAACAACGACAACGGCAACAACGACAACGGCAACAACGGCAACGGCAACGGCAACGGCAACTACAACGGCAACGGCAACTACGACAACGGCAACGGCAACTACGGCAACGGCAACTACGACAACGGCAACAACGGCAACGGCAACAACGGCAACGGCAACAACGACAACGGCAACAACGACAACGGCAACAACGACAACGGCAACAACGACAACGGCAACAACGACAACGGCAACAACGACAACGGCAACTACGACAACGGCAACAACGACAACGGCAACAACGACAACGGCAACAACGACAACGGCAACAACGACAACGGCAACAACGACAACGGCAACAACGACAACGGCAACAACGACAACGGCAACAACGACAACGGCAACAACGACAACGGCAACGGCAACAACGACAACGGCAACAACGACAACGGCAACAACGACAACGGCAACAACGACAACGGCAACAGCAACAACGGCAACAGCAACAACGGCAACAGCAACAACGGCAACAGCAACAACGGCAACAGCAACAACGGCAACAGCAACAACGGCAACAGCAACAACGGCAACAGCAACAACGGCAACAACAACAGCAACAACGGCAACAGCAACAACGGCAACAGCAACAACGACAACGACAACGGCAACAACGACGACAACGGCAACAGCAACAACGGCAACGGCAACAACGACAACCATAACGATAACGATAACAATAATAACGATAACGACAACAACCATAACCATAACTATAACAATATCTGTAACGGTAACAATAACAACAATAATAACAACAACAACAACAACAATAACAATAGCAATAACAATACCAATGGCAATAGCAATACCAATGGCAATAGCAATACCAATGGCAATAGCAATACCAATGGCAATAGCAATACCAATGGCAATAGCAATACCAATGGCAATAGCAATACCAATGGCAATAGCAATACCAATGGCAATAGCAATACCAATGGCAATAGCAATACCAATGGCAATAGCAATACCAATGGCAATAGCAATACCAATGGCAATAGCAATACCAATGGCAATAGCAATACCAATGGCAATAGCAATACCAATGGCAATAGCAATACCAATGGCAATAGTAATACCAATGGCAATGGCAATAACAATGGCAATAACAGCAGCAATAACAACGACGACAACAACGACAACCACTACAACAATAAAACAAATAATAATAATAATAGTAATAATAATAGTAATAATAATCATAATAATATAACGTTTCGTCTGTACTTACTTCTTTTAAGTCTCTGTAAAGGGGGTCATTGTTCTTGTCGATGAATCCTTAAGAAAAGTAATTAAGTTACTACAGTTAACCTAAACTAATTCGAGATTTCGTGGATTTAACGAACACTCAAAACGCACCTGTAACACTGTAAGTCACGTCTCCAGCGTAATGTTTTAAGCGGAAGTCCTGAACCATAAGGAAAGAAGATAAAGTTAGAACTTCATGGCTCCTGTGATCGTAAAGTAGTTTTAGGATAAAAATGAATGCCCAGCACAAAACGCGGAATAAAGCCATGACAAGGATAAAAATGAAGTTTTATTAAGTGCACTAACTTTTCGTCGCATTACGCAACATCATCAAAGTGGAGATATAATTACAGTTTACAGTGAATAAATAGATAGCTAGAGGAACTATATTACAGGAAGTTATAAGTCGGAAATACGAAATAACAGTGTAAGAATACTAAAGTAACGAAAGAGGAACAGAGCTAAGATTGCCATTTAAAGATGGTTTAAGTTTTGAGATTAAGAGGCTTTCTCTTATCAAAACTTCAGGGGGTGAATTGCAAGAAGAAAGAATTTCGAAATCGTCTAGAGATGCAAAGTGGCCAGTTTCGGTAAGATGTGACAGAACTTTACTTGCTACAGCAAAGAAAAGTATGAGTATGGCCTAAATGATGTAACATAGCTCTTGAAAACTGACCTCAACTAAACTTCGCAAGGAGGAGAAAAGTTGATGACTTTGTAGAAATCAACTACGAAACATTGGTAGAAAAAGAAAATCTCTGGAGAATCAATGACCTAGGCGTCCATGGGTGGGGACGAAGGCACATTCACCCCCCCAAAGTTTTCAAGAGGAGGGGACAATGTGTCAGTTGCCACTCCCTCACATTTTGGTTGGCCGTCAAATTAAAAATTATATTCCGCAAATAGCAAGGTTTGTCTTATCCAAGCTTTGAAGTTGCGCCACAAAGCACTGGCCTTGTGCTTGATCATGACATCGTGCACTTGCATGTTCAAAGCGGCGGATCCACAACTGAACCCCATCTGGATTTTTCAGTTGTTGAGTAATAGCAAAGATTCTGAACTTTTTGTTATTTATTTTAAGAGAACACAGGCTGTTGTGAAATCGTAACAATACACTTCCACGTATGGATCGACGCCCATGACTGAGAAAGTTCCGTATTACCTCACGTCCAATTTCTTTTCTTCCCTCGTAGTCTGACATCTCATGACTAAATAACAAAAGTATTGACGAGCTATGCAGGTGCTTAAGAAGTATTTTATAAATGGGTAGGCCCAGGAGGGCCAAGAAACGGCGCAACTCGGATACTTTCTTTCCGAATTCTCGCTTTGAATAGCGGAACGAGTATGGCTGGTGAGGTTTTTCTAGTAATACAATCGATATCTTGGAGCATTATGCCGTGACTGAATAACTGATGCTTGACATGAAAGAAAGGACCCCATATTTTCGACGAAAATATGAACCTATAGTGTGAGTTCAAGAACATTTAAAACAGCTACGTACGTCTGGTTTCGAACAGTTGCCGTTTGTGTGAACATCCACTTGGTGTTGGTAATTGCCCAAAACTTTTAAGAATAAATTAAACGCAACGGGCTTATCGACACAGGGCTCGACATACCTTTAACCGAATTTGGATAAAATTCCATAAAAGATAACGAAAATACTAAGACAAACGACAAAGCTCTTACCACACAAAATGCTCGTGTTTACCGATGGTTGATACCAACTTCGACAAAAACGTCATATCGGAAACTTCGCCAGGTCTTAGGCATTCTTCGTCCTGGAGAAAACGATGGCGATGTATATTTAGTCAACACTGCTATAACTATGCGTCATCTCAACATCTTGGTAACTGTTTGCTGGTGGGTATGTGGATATTAATATATATGACTTTCCTTTTGATTACATTCAACGTAGGTAAGAGTTTAAGAGTTTTGAAACAGACTAATATCACCATTCACCTTTTAGCCTGCTAAACGTCCTTTCGCAGTGATAAAAAAGACAGAAACAACCTTTTGAAGCTTGACTTACCAAGACAGCTATTATGCCTTTGTGCTTCTCTTCGATTAAATCACAGATTATTTTGTTGTTGAAGTATTCCACTGGCTCCCACTAAAGCAAGGAAAGAGACCTTCAGATTAAGATTGTGAATCTGTCTTGTCAATATGTCAACCGAGTTAAAGTATCCAGTGACTACGATGGACGTTTTTGATTTCACCGAACGAATTTTGGCCATTAAGGAAACCATGCTGAAGCTTCACCGTCTTCTCGTAACGGCCTCGACACTGGCTGGTCTCTAGTTTGCCCCAATCGGACACGGAGTTGACTAGGTCAACGACCGTACTTATATTTTCATCATGATGAAGTTTTCATTGCAGAAGTGAAGCTAATAATGCCGCGTACTAAATAACTTTAGAAATAACGAAATTTATTCGTTCGCCATCACGTTGACGATTCGCTTTTCACGAGGAATCCAAAAATGCTTTTGCAATTCAAATCAAACCAAGCTACAATCCAAACACCAATGAGATAACGCACGGAAAATTTAAATTTGAATGAAAATAATACCATAATTATATATTTAGCATTTTAAAAAAGTGAATTGTAAGCATTAAATCAATTCCTCCGTTGAGAATACTCTGATTAATCTCGAGAATTCAAAGGCATCCAAACGTCCTTTCTGAAACTCCTTTTTTGCCCGAATTCAAAACGAGGTCTTCTACCAAACCATTCACGTGAAAATAAGCTTTCATATAGAAGTAAAACCTGACGTTCGTGTTAAAGTTTTAACCTCGGGTCTCGTCTTGAAGGCGGGAAAAATGTGTTTCACGACAGGACATTAGTGACTGAGAGGGATTTCAAGTAATCGGTCTGTTGTCGCGTAATAACGTTAGCAAAGTCATTAATTAAACAAACGTCAAATCAGTACATCAAACAGTCGTGACAGGTGACAGTGTTTCATTCCATATCAAAATGCCGAGAAGTGTGAATGAAAAACGAGGCGAAGCCAATTTTTTTTAAGTTGTTCGAGGAGTTTTGATTATGAGTCAAACATTTTCATTTGTACTAGATATATCTTCTCAAACAAGTCAGTAGTTTAGGAAATGAGAAGTTTGACAATATTTTATCCTGAATGAGACCAAATTTCTAAATTACTATCCACATACGACGATGTGTATTGTCGACAAGTTCAACAAATTGGAGACAACACTTCACCATCTGCTTTCAAGTAAAAGTTGAAACACGAATTTACTGTTTCATGAGGTGTTCCAAATACGAGAAGATAATGGAAACCGAGGGGCAAATCCCCGAGGTTTTTGTTGTTTTTGAGTGTTTGGAGCCCCCTGATGAAACACGATAAACGAGTTTGAACTAGCTTCTCAGACGAGTATTGGCGATGATTTATTCCATGTTTGTTTCATTGATTTGAGCATGTAAATTAAGAAATGTGATCCAGACCAGCAGTGATTTTACTACAGGTTTTCATCGGGTATCAAAATGCGTCCATGTGATGTCGTACAGGTTCATGGCTTGGCTACTGTAATCATGAATTATAAATGAGTTTGAGAGTATCACATCCAGACGCCAGTTGGGAGACTTGTTCAACCCACGTACCTCAATTCCCTCCCTTTGGTATTCCTCTTGCTCAGACTTTAGTGTCAGTTCGATGAAAAGTTGCTGAAGTTTTTCATTGCAGTAGTTGATACAAAATTGCTCAAACCTAAACGAAAGTAGCAGCTTGTGTTTTGAAATCCAGCAGAGCCAATCAAGACGAGGGATTGTTAGGTAGGATCAAAGAGCAAATTAAATAGGGACCTTACGATCCACGACGTCCTTTAAAATTTCAACATTTAAAGAAGCCACGGTTTCTTGGTCACCATGCTTGATGCCTATGGCTTTTTATGACTGTAAAAACGCTCCAATCCTCCTAAAACGAATGTAGTCTCGGGATGAATTCAATCTTAAGTAACAGCTTTTTTTCACTCCGTGAACTGACGTCGTCCTTAAGACGTGAAAATGGTCCGGATGACGTTGTGTACAGAACGACAACGGTGCTGAGAATGCATTGATGAAAAATTATTCATTCTCTTTGTTTTTCATGAAGAATGCTTTTGTTTAAAGGACGCCGTTGTCGAAGTTGACGTCTTACATCTTAACTGGGCTTCTCGTGCAATAGTGTAACCAGCTTGAGTCTTACCCGTTCTCTTCAAATATTTCGAAGCCGTAAATGTCCAAAAGGCCGAGCAACGATGTCTTCCCTGAATATCTCTGTAAGAAACGATCAACCAAACGTGAACCTTAAGTAAAAATGGAGTGCTGCGTAGGCAGTGTGAAAATCGAAGTGAAATAATCAGAAAGGTTTGAGTACTGCCGAAATGTGAGAGTAGTTATCTAACGTTTCGAGCGAATACCCTTCGTCAGAGAGAAACGTTAGATAACTACTCTCACATTTCGGCAGTACGCGAACCTTTCTGATTATTTCACGTGAACCTTAAGGCCTGGTTCACAAATGAGCACAATCATAAGCATAAAGACAAAACAAAAGGCAAAACAAAGGAACGAAGTCAAGCCTGCGACATAAGGATCGTCATAAGCGTAAGATCATAGTCCAAGCATAAGCCTGAGGAGATATCATGCTTTGTTTTCGTACTGATCTTATCCTTATGCTTATGTTGCTCGTACGAACCAGGCTTAAGGAAGTATATTTCGTGGCGAAGCCTAAGTGATAACAGCCGAAAGTATAACCAGAAGTAGCACAACTGCAGTTTAGCGGACACCATCACGACAGTGACAGTAGCGCAGGCTCACTAATCCTAATCAGAACCGGATTTAGGCGGGTGCGCATCGGACGCGCGGCCCCCCTTTTTTTGATAAGTTTTCCTATGATTTTTTTTTTGCTCAGGTACAAAACACAAGCATTAAACATGTCGACTACCAAGAAATTCCGTTTGAAAAAACAGCGGAAACGACAGTAACATAAAAATTCCCTCATTAAAATACCACATAGTGGAAATGAATTCGTAAAAACAATTTGAGTCTCCCCTTTCTCAAAATTCTGGATCCGCCCCTGCTAATCCTAACCGGTCAGCAACACACCGGTGTACGCTAAACTGCAGTCTAACCCGAGAAGTTCGCCAAGGGATGGGAGACAGTGTCCCCCTCGGTAAGTCTCCCGAGACTAAAATCGATGTTGATTCATTCCATACTCGAGACAGACTTGGCCTCGTGTGATTTTAATTTTGAGATCGAAGCACCCAACAGCACTCTCTAACCAGGCGTAAGTAGAGTTGTAGTCACTCCTCATTCCTAGGCCCTTTTCTTTAAACTGGACATCGTAGGCCTTGCTAAAATGACACTGAATATCTCCCAGATTCTGAGACATTCAGATCGTATATTTATATTGTACTCCGAACTGGTGGTCCGCCAACTACTTTAAGCCAGAAATTTGACTTCCAGGACCAGAAAGGTTGTGCACCTCTCCTACAATAGTATGTTGAAGACAAACTTCTCAGTTCCAGTTCTTTGCCTCCCAACGTCCTTACAAAACAATACAGCAATGTTATTTCCTAACAAGCTCAAAAGGGTGGCGCACCAATGGATGTTTCCTGTATTTATCTGCTGAATACAACTACCAGAAGGCTTTTCGAGATCTACCGTGTAATGCTAATTATAAGCAACTGTCTTTCCATTCCCTTTGGGTATCAAATATTTGCATGAAAAAGAAAATGTCGAAAGGTATTCTGGTATTTGTATTCAGTTAACGTAATAAGAGGAACCGGCCGTTATGTTGCAGTGTTCCCCATGTTCATATTTATGATTTCCATGAGTTCACTTCTTTGTCACCAAACGACCGGGTAGGGGTCTAAAGCCTCGCTTCCGTGCAGGGTACCATTAAAGGTAAAGTAAAGGTAAAGTGTCTTTATTTATACTGGATAGCCCTATCAGCTATCCGAGCTGTTCTCCCTGGAGGTCCAGTAAGGGCCACCCCTCATGGATTCAGTGTTACTGCTGGAGGAAACCAGAGTACCCAAAGAAGAAAACCTGCGAGGTTTGGTAGAGTCAAACTGGACAACACTTTCCTCACATGTGACAAAGGTAACTTCAATCAGATAACTGCACGGAGCCGGAATCGAACCCTAGTCACAATGGTGAGAGACACGTGCACTACCACTGTGCCACCAGCACCCCGCATTAAAAAGGATCCGCACACATGGAGATGTTTTTCCACATGCATTGCTGTTGAGGGAAACACTTCCAAGCAACTGGGCTAATATCACGCGAATCACGTGGTCCATACCTTGCCTTTTAGAGCCTTGTTAAGTCGAGCTATAAGCCACGAAAAAAGCCTTTCATAAACACCCTTGGACAAGGCATCTCTGGCGTAGACTGCTTGTTCTAGAGTCAACAGTGTTTTGACCTAGCATAAAAATTCATCAAAAATGCTTTGAACTTGTGTCAATACAAATTGCTGAAAATTTCAGAGCACATTTAGCTCTCTATAAAATTTTATAAACACTGAATACTTTTTAACTAAATTAATACCATCGGCCGATTAATGCGTCTTCTCGCCTGGCCGGTCTTTCGTCCAGTTTTTAGAGTCTAACCCATCCCACTCTCCAGCTCCATTCAACTTAGCCAAAATATTCTTCCACTTTCACGAAAATTTCGTAACTGATTTCACATGCGAAAAACATATGGAATTGGAACATTTTCGCATATGAAATATCTAATTCATAAGTGAAATAACTTGTTTCAAAATTTCACGTCTTATGTCGGTATACGAAACACGTGTTTCACATGTGAAATGGAAGATTCACTTACGAAAATTAATTTCACATGTGTAATACTATTTTCATATTTGAAATGACATGTGAAATTTCCGTGACGCAGTCACCCCTTACGCATTCTCAATCAGTTTCCACTGTTTCGTTCCATTCCCTTGCACCGCATTTCACTAATTCTCATGTCAGCTATTTTTATTCAATTTCTTTCCAAATTATTTTGCATTTCATCTAATTTCATTTCAATTCATCCCATGTCATCTGATCTTATCCTGTTCCATTTCTTTTCATTAAATTTCAGTCAAATTATCAGGTCGTCCATTCGTTGAACTGCTTTACCGTATCCACTCCCCTGTCGCTCCTTTTCGCCACTCGTCAGCATACCAACTAAATACACTTACTTTTTCTCCTCTCACTTCAACAGATCGATGTTTGAATGCTTTCTCTAACGCATCTGCAGGACAACCAAGTAACTACAACAACATGAAACAGTAAATTTGGAAACACATATCGAAACTGAACGAGAACAAAAAACATCTGATCCTGTTAGTTCCGAGGGTATTCTTATAGTTCCAACGAAACTGATTCACAACATAAAAATACCGCCATAAACCACTTCCAATTTTCCTGTCAATAAGAAACCTTCGATCTGATTTCACGACTATCTGAACTCCTAAGCGACTGAAATTCATTTCAGAACCGATACGATGGACGTTGTCGCAACCAAATAAAATAAAATAAAAATGCTGCCTTCACGATTAACGATCCATACCCTATGAACTGCCAAAAACTGTAACTAAAACTTTGTAAGTGTAAGACTTTACACGTGTCCTAAGGTGTTTTGTCACAGATTGTAAGTCCCAAATACTTGTGGTTGCAAAACAGCGGCTCGCATCGTAGTGCTCGACCTTAGCGGTAGTCCACAAGTCCAGGACCAGTAAAAATTGGGTTTGGTCTACTAAAATTTGAGAACTACTAGCCACTGGGCTAGTGCCATTAGAAGAGGTTTTGAAAAGATAAGTAAAGAAATAAATGTTAAGATTCCATTGATCAATATTTGAGACATGTATATCCATTCGGTCAATAAACTGTTATCCCACCAATCATGATAGTTTCTTTATTTGGTTGATCTTTTATTTTATGTTATTTTACCGCTATCATTCGACGTACAGTTTTACTTTAAACTCCTCACTGAATATCTTCCTTTCCGTAATCGCTCATGGACAATCAGAACAGGCTAAAGACAAGCTACATATGATTGTTTAAATTTCACAAATAAATCAAACATATAAATGCAAAAAACTGTAACAGCATAGTAACGTTTTATGTTTGTTTGTGAACAAAGTTAATTTGGCAAAAAATAAAAATTGAAAAAAAAAAAATCAGTTGATATTATACTGACATAATTCAAGGCTTGGCTGCAAGGTGATGCCTTTTGGCTAGTAAATTTTAAACTTCACTAACCCAGGGACTAGTGAGTGAAAAAGATAAGGTCGAACATTGCATTACCAGTTGTTAAACCAACCTTATTGACGACTTTTACGTCCTTCGTATCAACCAACGCAACACCTCCATTCGCCGTCGTGAAGTCAATATTTCCGACATGAAGAATGGATGCCACAATGGCAAACAGATCATTTTGCTCATCCTTCGTGAAGTCGATCACTTTTAAAGCTTCTTTGACAACCTTGAAGCCCTCTTTGTCCGTCAAGTTCTTTATGTTGGAGGTATCAGCCTGTCATCATGCAAAGTGAACATCATCGTAAGAGGTACAATAATAATAGAAATAGCTAGGCAGCTATTAAAGATAAAAGTAACAGAAATTATTACCATCATCACCATCGTCATCGTCATCGTCATCGTCATCATAGTCATCATCATCGTCGTCATCATCGTCGTCATCATAGTCGTCATCATCGTCGTCATCATCGTCGTCATCATCGTTGTCGTCATCATCATAATTATCGTCGTCATCATCATAATTATCGTCGTCATCATCGTAGTTATCATCGTCATCGTCATCGTCATCGTCATCATCATCATCATCGCCATCATCATCGTCGTCATCATCGTCGTCATCATCATCGTCATCATCATCGTCGTCATCATCGTCGTCATCGCCATCATCGTCATCACTATCATCATCATCATCATAACTAACATAATATCATACTCAGAATTACTAAGGTTTCAAACGTAGGCCGTTCGTATTTCGTTCTTTAACAAGAGGCCTTCGCTCGTAAAGCTAATATTTATGTTTGCAATTTCGACAGTTGACCAACCGTTTTAGCCTTTTTTATTGAATGTAAAACACGTACTTGGTTCAGGTATCTGTAGAAAGATGGATCTCGATTCAACTCCAATCTTTGAATTTCTTCATCATCTGCTCCTCTCAGAAGCTCATAGAAAATGTGAAAGTTTTGTTCTCCTGCAAAAAATATGAGAATTGTCAGCAGAAAGTAAATTTGGACTTGAAAAACAAATTTGGGTCCCATTTTCATGTGTTAAAAAGAATGAATATAATTAGGAGAATGGTATGCATAATCACAACTAGACTAATGAAGCACGATTTTAATAGCAATGGGTGCCAGTGTAGGTAGTCGTGGATAACAAGATGCGATAACTTTGGGTGAAGCAACTACCTGACGAAGCAACTACCTGACGAAGCAACTACCTGACGAAGCAACTACCTGACGAAGCAACTACCGACGAAGGGCCTTCGCTCGAAACGTCGAAATTTCTTTTCGTATATTTCAGGTAGTTGCTTCACCCAAAGTTTTCGCACAATTTTAATAGTAAATTTTCGACTTAAACTTAGTCATCTTTGCATTCATTACATCAACTCATAAATTCTAATGGCCGATTCCCCTTATTTAGCTGCTGAATGCAACTACCAGAAGGCTTTTCCTAATCTTCTTTGTAATGCCAATGTAACCAATTGTCTTTCCATTCCCTTTGGGTATTAAACATTTGCATGAGAAAGAAAACGCCGTAAGGTATTCTGGTACTTGTATTCAGCTGATGTAATAAGAAGAACCGGCCATCAATCCATAACTGTTATGACTCAGTTAGTTCGAAGATGACCAACCAAAGTTTTGAGTAGCACTGCATGTACAGATGTAGTCAAAGTAGACGTATTTTGACATTCGTAGGTCACAGTGCTCTCTTTGACAAACCCAATTGACCTGGTGACACCATATCGTAGATCCCAAACTAGAGAAATCATCAAGCAAACTTGTGTAAGCATAAAACGTTAAAAGGTTGGTAGACTGCCGAATTTATGATAAAGAATTCTAACGTTTCGAGCTATGGCCCTTCGTCAGAACTCAGTTCACTCTGAGAAAGGGCCATAGCTCGAAACGTTAGAAATCTTCATTATAAATTCGGCAGTCTGCCAACCTTTTAACTTTTTGTGCTGTTTTATACTGCCCACGCAACATCCCATTTTTATAAACTTGTGTAAGGAAGTCTTACCTTTGTTCTGGTGTACAACTCTAGATTTCTCCAGTAAGTAGTTGATTATGTGGCCACCAATAGGAGAACCCTAATGAACAATTCAAAAGTTTAAATCAAGTAACGCATATTGGGGAGTAGTGTATCTTGAATGTTTTCACAGATCGGGTAAATCACATCAGTTCTACCGATTAGCTGATTATTGCTGATCGACGGAGATGTTCTAAACATACTTGAGGGGTTCAGATGATGCTTCCCCCCGGGTAATTTTAAGCCTCCCGCACAGGCAGGGGTGCAACTAGAGCGGGGCCTCCCAACCCCTGCACTTTTTGTTGAAAATCTTATATGAGCCCTTTAAGTGACAGATTTCTGCCCTCATTCCCCAGAGCCACTTAGATCTACTTCACTCGAAATGGCCAAAACTACCCCGACGGTGCCTTGGTACTATTATCCGACTCCTGCCCTTCGAAATTCCTAGTTAAGCCTCTGAGAAGCACTGGAGGTAACCCACAGAAGCGGGGGAAGAATCTCAAAAAGGGCACCGCTACCGCTTTACTGAGCAAACAAGCAAAATAAAAGTTTAAATTTAGTAGGGGAGCCGTCGAGCTATCTTGCTTTAGTTAGCCTGCATAACTGCAAGATGCATACAGTGAACGTCTGTCAATAAATCAATACCTAATATTTAAAAACCGAACACGAGTGCTTTATCGGGATTTAAAACACGAGGCGATAGCCCAGTGTTTTAGACACGATGAAGCACGAACTGCGAGTTTTTTAAATGTCTTATAAAATTCACCTCTTAATACTCTAATTCGCGAAAAAAGTTTGGAAATTTATCTTTCGTAAGCCGAAAAATTCGAACTTCTTCACGTATATAAGCACATGTATCTTTATCACATATATAGATCCGATACGCTCATGATTTTCTTTTGCCCTTTCCTCATGAATTTTTAATGAATTTTATAAATGTTTTTAAAGATTAACACTTTTCGCTTCGTATCTTACTTATTGTTTTCACTCTCCCTAACGCCAGACCATTTTACTCGTCAAGGGAAGACTTTTAAGACCGGAAAGAGTCAAGAGATGGAAGTTGGTACATTAGCTCAGAGGTCCAGAGCTCAATTCCAGTTTGAAGTAAGGGAAACAACTTTACAACTCCCGAAGATTTGAACTGAGATTACCTTAAAGTCAAACTGTATGTCCATGTATTTTCCAAATCTGCTGGAATTGTCATTCCTATTTGTTTTAGCATTCCCGAATGCCTGAGAAACAAAAACACAAAATGTTAACACATATTGAAGACTACGACTAATAAACTAAAACAATTGCATATGAGTAACCCATTAAATAACTCAACCAAATACATTTCACACAAAGCATTGCGGAAAAGAAAATTATAGCAACTTTTAAAGTACATTCGTTCAATTCGTTTAGCAGTTTCTAAAGTAAATTTAACCCTCGTGATATTCCAGGATGAAATAAGTTCTTCACGACCAGCAAAGAAAAAGTTATGTCAATTGTTACCTATTTGTAGACACTAAGGAGTTAGGCTGACTCATGAAGGTATGTTTACCCCCTGATCAACATGACAATACTTGAAAAAATATGTTATTTTCCAAGCAAGAAAAGAACGAACGACAAAGAAAACAGAAAAATATAGTTTTGAATGAATGATAGACGAACGTTCGTCAAGCTCCTACCTCAGAAAAACGATTTCTGAGGTCCGGACGGGGATCGAACACACAACCTTCTGACGACTGGTGAGACGCTCCAACCATTGAGCTACCAAGATGAGCTACTTAGATGAGCTACTTAGATGGTGGCCTAGGGTGCATGTTCGCCATGTGTGCGACCTAAGCGGCAGTCACGATATGTTAATAATGTTATTAATGCGATATATGTGTTGGAAATTTTGGAGCTTGGAGATATCTTTCATTCAAGATAACCCCAAGCTCCCACATTTGCAACATGTATATCGCAAAAATATACTTTATTTATATCAAAGATATTAATAAACCTATTTTAGTTATCTATATTAACCATCACTATACCAAAGTATTATGATGGTTTCCCAACTTGCAATCAATAGCTTAGTATCTTTGATATAAATAAACGATATTTTTTCATGATCATTTTACCCGCGGTAGGTCTAATTTACATAAAACATTTGCAAAATGCCAATTCGCAATTCGCTTCCAAGTACCCTCTATTTGGAATAGCATACCAGCTATGGAGGTACCATGCGGGAATCTTAATCTTAAAATAAACAGTAAAGCCCAGCAAAAAACACAAGTAATAGGCATTTCAAAAAAGTTTAATATTTCTGACGTTCCGCCGCGTCTCACGACATCATCAGAGAATGAATATTTACAAGGTGATTAATTAGCGAATAAATGGCAATGTGTAATACGATATTACAGAAAGTTGGCGTGTGAGAGAAGTTGGGGAGAAAAGTCAAAAGAGGAAGTAAAAAAGACAAAGTATATAACAATAGTAAGGCCAAGAAGTTAAAAGAGAGTAAGCGGTAAAAAGCTGGTGTTAATGTTAAAAGATGAGGTTTTTTGATCAAATGACTTTCCCTGATAAGAAGCTCAGTGGTAGAATTAGACGACGAGGTAGATAATATGGTAAAATCATTAGGGGAAACCGGGTGTCCGATCTCGCAGTGGTGTGAGAGGATGCTTGTAGGCGGAGGGTTAACTCGCTTCTTTCCAGTAAGGGCAGAGATGCCCAAGTGGTCTGAGATTCGTGTGTGAAAAAGGCGACTTGCATGGCCTAAATACAACGAAGAACCTCGTTGACACTTAAATTGATAAACCATTTTTTGACTTTTCTTCCTAACTTCTCTCACGCCAACTTCCTGTAATATCATATTACACATTGCCATTCATATGCCAATTAATAACCTTGTAAATTTTCATTCTCTGGTGATGTCGTGAGACGCGACGAAACGTTAGAAATATTAAACTTTTTTAAAATGCCTATTACTCGTGGTTTTTTGCTCGGCTTTACTGTTTATTTTCAGAACTGTATACCATTCTTCGTTCGAAATTCACCACGGGGTAAAATGAACGTAGCATTGAAAGTTTAGTTGAAAGAGACACGATGAAGGAGTTAGCAATAATTTGTTGATAGAGACCTTACGCAATCGACGTTCTTAAGTCACGAACGTCAACTGGAAGATTTGATGACTAAGTGTTTTCGACATTTGGGGCGTTGAATAGAATGTGTTATGCGAACGAAGATGATGAATAACCTCAAAATCCAAGGAGAGATAATACCATGTCTAATCAGCGGAGTCGGCGTTGAACTTAACTGACAGACGTAGACGTTGTAGGACTAAACCTCGTCTTTAGAACTTGGAAACTCTGTCAGTGACATCTGTATTGAATGAAAACGGCGTTTTACATGTTCGACGACGTCCTTAGGATTGAAAATTATTCATTTTCTTTGTTTTGCGTCAAAATTCTGTTGGAAGAAAAAGCTGTCCGTGGCTCAAGAACGCTTGCTGCTTAAGCTCTCTAATATGGGAAAAGACAAACACGAGGTTCGAAGCTTATAAATACATCACACTGGTAAAGTGTTAGGTTTATGGAAAAAAAGTTTAGTGTGAGTATGCGGTGCTGAATAAGTGATGACACAAAACTGCTTCCTTTTAGTCAAAGGGAGAGCAGCGAAAAGGTATAAAAATAAAACAAAGAAGGACATTGGTCATATCTTTTACTATCCATTTTCTCCTTCCATTCATACATATTCAATCAGGACTACTACATTCCCTGATTCATGTTAGTTTTTGCAATGTTAATTAGTCATTGATCCAAATGCTGGAGTGGCTAGGGCAGGAGGGATCTCTCCCTCAATTAAATCAATAGGTCACCTCAAGGGCCACCTCTAATGGCTTGAGTAGTGTAATCCTTAAACACTTCCAAATTAGACATTTTCATAATGTCAGGTGTACAAGATGAATGTACTCCGGTGAGCAAGAACCATCCCCCAACTGTGCACTAAATGTCAGCCCTCTATGATTTACAAAGACCCTACCAAAGCTCTGCTACTAAAAATCTATGAGTTGTGGCAATGTAACTCTTAAATGAAAATCTTGTTTCAATACCTCTAAAAGTGGATTGGATTTTAACAGTTTCTCTTTCACTCGTTCAACTTCTGTTGAATAAGGACTGATCACAGCCAGGTACTGGAGGATTTTTTTAGAAGCCTCTACAAACATATAAATAAAGTAACCATAAATAAGTTAACTTAATTGCATGAAAAAAGCAAGCACTGTAAATTGCATCTCTGATCTGTAGTAAAGTACCATTATCCCCCTTATCACACCCATAGCAAGGGAGGGATTGGGGGATATGTCAGTCTTTCCCCACTCAATTCTAAAGTCAGGGCTTATGTGGCAATTGCCCCCTCACTTTTTTGGCAATAATTTTTTTTTTCCCATTTAGCCAGTGATTTACCAAACTGGTTGACTAACATTAACAAACATTCCCCAGCTAATTTTTCTCCTGGATGTTTTGCACTCCCAAAAAAACGTTCTGTAAAATTGTTTCAAAAGTTTTAAAACATATATATGTGAAAACAATTATGCAAAGGATGTGCTAAAACATTTATTCACCTCAGTCTTTGTGAATAGTGTGTATATTTACCTCTGCTTCAGTGAATAATTGTTCTATGGATAGTGCGGCAACGTGCATACTATATATTACATAGTGTGTGTTTATCATTGGTACAGTATCTTCAGCTGCTCATTCAACAGATTTAAAAATGGATGGTTAAATTACCAGTTTTTCCTGATCCAGATTCCCCTGAAATCAATACACATTGGTCAAGTCGTTCCTCTTTCATTGAGTGATATGCTGCATCTGATATTGCATAACTGAAAAAGTCAAAATTTAATACTTGATACACAATGCCAAGACAGAATGTAAATTAACCTCAGGTATTGACATAACGTATCTCTTAAGTTATTGCAAAGGATGGTTAATGAAGTGAAAGCTTGGATGACATAATTATAAAAGTTCCCCTGCTCTTTTTAATTTTCATGTGCAAAATCAACATAATTTATAGTAAATTCTTGCATTTTTACAACCAGAAATTTTGCATTTCAATTCTCAATCAATTTGCTACTTATAGTAAGGGTAGTGCCTTGAGTTTCATGGTGGAAGATGAAATGCTGCACAGGCAGCATCACATGACAGAAAAAGCCACAAGATTAAGGAAAGTTCTGTGCAAATTGACACCAGAAAATCATGTTTCAAGTAAAAATCCTCCTTTAGAGGATGAATACAAAAGTGAAAGACACAGGATTTTACAATTTCAGTTTCTGCTGGATCCTCAACCTTTGGGCTTTTTACAGAACACCTTGAATTTTATGGGCATTCTGCCAATGAGTGCCAACTGGCATTCCAACAAGAAAATATTCAGTTAAATAAAACTGTACAGATTAACAGAAACACAATAACTGACCAAGACACAAACTATAAATACATAGTTGTGTTGAAATGGAGCTTAGAGCTCATGGCACCAAGATGTTTATTTTGGTCAATAAGTAAGCAACTTTACACATGTTTTAAACATGTACAATCACCAGTGGAAACAACTAAAACTTTAGTAATGATTACATGATACTAGACAAGGTATAAACTAATCCTGTCCTTTCAAACCTCTGAACCATTTCAGGCTTAATGGTCCTTTTATAATTTTGTTCTGGCAAACTGCAGCATTTTTACTACTCCTTTGATAGCAGAATACTAATTTATTGAATTGATATATAACGGTTGCATATAATCATGTGTTTAGAATAAATGGTCATGTCAATATAATTTTTCAATATCACAGTATCAGGAATGAAAAACATTTTTCAAGAATTCAAAACTGTCTTATCAATAAGAAAATAGATCAACCAGTAAGTTGAAGACTTTTTAGTTAGGAAAAATATCTGTAAAGTACTGCAACCTGAAACAATTATATGCAAAAAACACTGGATGCAAAATTATCTTTCTTCACACAACACATGTCACTGTCTAATAAGACAAGGTAAAAACTAGTGTTATACCTTATATGAACCAATACTGTAGGACTGCAGCATAGCTGTACATAATAGGGGGTATCAGGGGCAACTGTCCCCCAGAAATGCTAAATATGTCTTTTTTATACTGATTATCACTTTTTTACCAACATTCACAAAATTTGGAACAAATGCAAATGCTAACATCAATATTTCATGCTCAAAATCACAATTGGGTTTTAATTTATTCTTGTGTAATTTTCATATGAAGAGCAGTGAGATTGTATCTTTCTATGAAACATAACATATGTTCTCACTGTCAACTCATTTCTGGGCACATGTCCCACTGCCCTCCCCCAGTGAGAAAACAGCGTTGGCATAACTAGCCTAAACGAATTTAAACCATTAGCCAACTAATTGCTGGGTTAAACATATTTCAAGTATGGAATAAAGAAAGATAACCAATATTGTGCCGAAAAAGCAAATGTCGCTTTTGCCCTTTTTGTCAATGAACAGATGTCGCGCTATCAAATATCATGGACTGCACAATTAGAGGTCAAACAAGTCGTCAGACATATGGCACTTTAAATATGAGGGTTAACCTCAATTCACATGATTGATGCTTATACCAGATATACATAGTGATTGGTTTCACGCAAATGATATCTAACCAAGCTTCGAAGAAACTATTTTCAAAGATGAAACCCAGATAAAAACCCAACAGGTATGGTATCATTTTCGCATTCGCAATTTCGCCAGCACTTTAAACACAACGCCTTTACCTTTCTTGCTAGCGAGTCACGCCCCTAATTCTTCCTTCGCGTATACCGAACTTATTTTATAACATAAACACTGCAGTGTCTAGACTTGTACGAGGGTTTCCGTCATGTGTTATTCAACTTACATGTGTGGAGGGAGTTCATACAAATTGACGCCTCTGTATTGCTCGATGGTTTCATTTGAATAGACTTTTAAGTTCTTGTATGGGTTAACTGAGATAACGACATTCCCTATATAAGTCTGAAGTAAAAAAAAAAAAACAAAAACAAAAAACAGGACAAGAAACGCAAAATTAGCATGAAAATAATCCTGCACAACGGGGTTCCTAAAGGTTATAACACCACCCTAAACCCAAACTCATTTTATCTGCTGTCGTAATGGTGGCATTTTGATACGAATTAGTACAGATGTCAAAAACGCGATTGATACCGTTTGTGATAATTTCACGTTATTTTTGAGCATTGACAAACTAACCAACGCTTAGCGAACCAAGTTTCCCTGAAAAGCTAATTGTAACGAACTGTTCATCCAGTGATAAACTTCCAAGCATTCGCGAAGTAGACCTTTCACATGACTCTGTTCGGTAAATTTACAATTCCAACGGCTTATGACAACACTGTCCTAATTCCATGGATATGTCCTAATGCTAGAAAATATCCAGTTGAAAGAAGTACTGCTGTGGCATTTCAAAACAAATGTACATCACAGTAATACATTGACAAATTCATTATTCAGAAGATTATCAAGACGCTAAACTGTTTATAATTTGGCTCCGGTCTGTTCGCATGCGCCTTCACTTACGTATATCAAGTCGGCTTGGTATCTCTTGCGTAAATTCTCGACGAATGCCTCAGAACTCTTGAAATCTTCTAGGAGCACGAAATCTTGAACACCAACTGAATCCCTGGCATGAAGCTGGTTTTCCATGCCTTTCGATTAAAAAGTTTTTCGCCTCTGCTCACCGGCCAATCGGTTGCTTGGCTTCAACAGTTTGGGAAGGTGTTAACTTATTTACTCAATTAAATAAACTGAAATTAAAACAACCAAACTTGTTTAAAACTATAGTCTCATAATTAGACCAGTCTTTACCTTTATGTTTACCAACCGAGAAGCCAATTATACTTTGAATAAACAAAATTTGGGGAATGTGATGTTTATATTTGCTGCGCTTAGGAGTAACACGCGGGCACGTCACACTTCCTGCGTGTATCGGGTAACGTAGGCGTGGATTCAAGATGGTGGCCGAAACGTTGGTAGAGAAGGTCGACGCTGTTTGGCTCTTTCTGCGCGACTTCTGTAGCACTTTCCTCGAACATGCTGGTCGTTTGTGGAGTTTAAGTGACTGGCAAGTTCGTGTGTGTTTTATTCTTGCAGCAATGTTGTTCCTGAATGTCTTTTTAATAGGAATCGCTTGGCACCATTTCGGAGGCGTCATTTCCGAAATGTATAGTTCTAAAGCGATAAGGAAAACCTCAGTCACGCTTCTCGAATGTCAGGCGGAAATTCAAGAAGTCATTAAGAAGAAAACTGACTAAAAAATACATTGGCAGGAATCAAAATCTGTGGACAGGTGGACAAGGATGGACCGTTGGCGTAAAACGACACCTTGTGAACACAATACGATTTCTGAGCACTTTACTGGACCCGACATTCTTCAATTTCCGTTAATGTACGGCGGTATGATCTCACGATAAACAAGACAAGTGTGTTGTGTCTCATTCTTGATCGACGACTGTTTGTTGTAATCTCAGGGGATGGATTTGGACCCTGACGCAACCTAAGTGTGTCGCAATTGTCAGGTTATATCAATGGTAACATTGAAACATTCGAAAAAACTAAACGTCGTATTTCTTTCTAGTTTTACACTCGAACATCAAACTACTAAATGATTGATTTGTGTCAGATGCCTGCTTGAGTACTTCTCATGTTGAATGTGTTTCTCTGTTGTGCTACAATTGCCCAAGAAAGTTCGTTTCAGCAGCTAACTAATTGCAGTTGGGAATTGCAGATTTAAGGAATAACCAAGGTATTGCATGTGTTGAATATGTACCTGAACTCTCCCAAAATTCTTTCACTTCGTGACGTAATATGTGACGTCTTCCTATGTCATCAGAAAAGTCTGTAATTTTGACCATTAAAGAAGTTATCTTGTAACAAGATTACGTTTCCCACCTGGTTCGTCTATTGCCACCTTACTAAAGAATTTAAAACAATTTTTAGTGTATTTTTCAGAATAAAAGGCACTTCCAGAAACTTTAAACCCTTTCTCCTATTCTGGCTAATGCTGGACGATTTTACTCGTCAAGAGGGAAACCTCTGGTATAAAACGGTTAACATTCTTAACCTCCTTGAGCTGTTTTTTTGGGGGGGGGAAATGTCTAGACAGTTACAACAACTGAAAAAATATTTAAAATTATACGAAAACTACAGGGGTTTTCCTTTTCCGATGACGTCAGGTTGACGTCACAACAACTCTTCAAAATAACAGAATTTTCGTACATTTTACGAGGTAAATTTATTTCAGAATCATCCTCAGATATATTCATGAACAGAAAGTTTTCATGATAATCTGGCACTGTGGAAGTCAACTAAAAAATGTTGACTCGAGCGGGATTTGAACTCGCACCTTCGGGATACCGGTCCGCCGCTCTACCTGTTGAGCTATCGAGTCCACAGGGATTGGAGGCGAATTTTTATCCAATTTAACTGTACGAGATATTCTCGCGACAACTTAACGCTTATCCATGAGAAGATGTGCAGTGTTTCAATTCTATTTCAGAATCATCCTCAGAGATATACATGAACAGAAACTTTTCATGATAATCTGACACTGCCGAAGTCAACTGAAAAATGTTTACTCGAGCATGAAAACTTTCTCTTCATGTATATCTCTGAGGATGATTCTGAAATAGAACTGAAACACTGCACATCCTCTCGTGGATAAACGTTAAGTTGTCGCGAGAATATCTCGTGCAGTTAAGTTGGATAAACACGCCTCCAATCCCTGTGGACTCGATAGCTCAACAGGTAGAGCGGCGGACCGGTGTCCCGAAGGTGCGAGTTCAAATCCCGCTCGGGTCAACATTTTTCAGCTGACATCGGCAGTGTCAGATTATCATGTAAACTTTCTGTTTACGAGGTATAGCTCTGGTAGTTTTTCAATCTTTGAACCGTTTTGTGTATTTATTTTCATCCTAACTCTCCTCACAACGGGTGAATGTGGTTGAAACTCTGTATGTCCGAAAACGTTTGAATTGGCGTTCTTAACTCACTGATGGGTTTTTCTTTCAATAGTATTTTTAATGCAGAAGAAAGAAAACGAATAAATTGAAATCACAAGCGTACAGCCGATCATCAAAACGTCGTCATTTTGTACTCAGGCATCACTGAGGCCTTTTGACCATCTAAAAAGGACATAGACTTCTAGAGAGCTAATATCTGTCGCTTGCGTTCCGTTTGCTCACTCATCCAATTTCAGAGATATTACAGTGCGCACACCTCCTTATGGAGTAACCGTCAATGTCATTTGACAGATACAGGAAAGACGGGGAACAGTTGATACAAAACACGCCAGAATGGACAGTATCTTTCATCAACAATGTTGGGGGGGGGGAAATAGGATGAAATTTCATTGTCACGAAACACTTCTTCGGCCAAAGCCGGGAAGGTTAGACCGCCTGTTGCTGACGAAGTCACTTAATTTGTTGAAAAAACGTTTGTTTGGTGTCAATTTCCCAGCAGTTTTCCAAAGAGTTAGGCGAAAACTGGTTCATACTCATTATCTATCCATCACACCCTGCTCTGATCCGCAAAATTCGAAGATATCTTGTTTCTATATTTGCTGTTTTTCCTTTCCAATAGTGAGGTGGAGTTTCGGTCTTCATCCTGAGCTTTTCAGCTTAAGGTTAGTGTTCCTTATTTACTTCATTCGACAAATTTAAAACCTCTTCAGCACTTCAAACGGACAGTGCCGCCGGAAGCTGTTGCGGGCCCGGGGGGGAGAGGTAGTGAAATTAGTGTCACTTTCTCTTTGAAGCTTATCGCCTATTTTTTGAGCCTCAAATTTGTGATGATACATTAATATAAAAATTAGTTGAAATTAAGTGGCACGTTCCTGGTTTTTCGAAAATGATAAATGAACAATACTGACCCTGTATTTATTGCTAACAGTAACTATAACAAACGATGAAAGAAGGTAAAGAATACTTACCGTTTTTTGACTTGAAGCCTTTCGAACCATTTTTGCTTCAACTTTTTCAAATGTGAAACCACGCACGTTGATGTCACATTAGTCAAAAGGTCATGTAATATAAAAATCATTTATCCTTTCATGTTTCGAACATGAAAGTCGCCAAATTGGAATGCGGAAGTGTTCATATTGTCTTATTTTACTTGAAACTTACTGATAGCACATGAGCAATAGTTCTTGATTCCGGTTATAAAAATCTGAATTCAATATAGTTCTTTCCGGCCCCCTTGATTTCTTCGGGACCCGAGGTCACTTTGACGCCACTACACCCCCCGGCGTTACGGTAAATGGAACAAGTGGAAGCGCCACAAGCAAACGCAAGGCTTGTTCTTTTTAGATAAATATGAACCTTCATTTGAGAAAATGACGACGCTCCGGTATTTCAACACTAAAGAAAAAAGTAAAACAGTCCACAATTTAAACATTTATTGTCTTTAAATAATTATTTCTGTGATAAATACTTCTGTCATAAATACTTCTCAGTTTAAACCAATGCTTCGATAGCATAAGAAAGTTTCTACAAATAAAAAGAGCATATTTGTACAGTGTACGAGTTATCACTTTTATAAATAGCGGAAAATGTACCTTCTTGTCTCGTCTCAGCTACTACCTGTAATAAATATTGATTCCTGTGAACGGAAACCTGCCTCGGTGGGACAATTTAGCATGTATACGTCAGTGACGGAGGGTTTCAGTGCTGGTTTTTCCTAACAAGGCATCCCCTGGGTATGGAGTGTAGGAAGCTTTGTGCAACTTGAGGAGGACAGCGGTCCAACCCTAGAGACCTCTACATTCACCCAAAGTTTCCTCAGAATTGTTTCCTCCATCCACGGTTACGCTGGCTCGTATATCGTCAATTTCTGGCAGCAATAAACGGACTGCCTGTTTAGGCATGTCACATTCGCAGTGAAATTTTTCTTCTCACAAAGAGTCCAGAATTTTCTTCACAGCCGGGTTGATCTATAAGGCAGAAAGTAAAGGTAAGGTTAAAATGGAAGTTAGATAGCAAGCAGTTGTAGGGTGAGATTTTTCGATGAATTAGTGGGCGTAACAGGCAAACAGGAGGACACACACACACAGACAGAAATACAAAGAGCTTTACGTTTAAACATGTAAATGAACAATATGATATAAAAATAGAAAAACAGAGTGCTGTGTCAGCTGCGTTGAACGATGTGATAAAAAGCCAAATGGGTCAGGCTACTGTCAAAACGTATTAAATAAGAAACTGATGTGTCGAGCGAAGGCCCTTTATCGGTGAGAAGCACGACGATGAAGGGCCTTTACCCCGGGGATTTCACTCCGACCACAGGTCTTCGCTCGAAACGTCAGTTTCTGGTCTAGTACGTTTAGGCACTTCTCTGACCATTTTTGCTTCTATATAGAGATGACAATGTTTAGTAAACATAACTAAGGATAATTTTAGTGACTGTAGAACTAGATGTTGAAAATTGACACAAACTTACTTGGCAAATCCGCCCTTGACGAACGGTTCAACATTGGTTGATAAACATCGTTCAAGATTTGTTGCCAAAAACTGTTGAACCATTTTGAACTGAATCATGTTCGTTTCTATTTCATTCAGTATCGCTCAACATTTGTTGGCAAAAATGCCGTTCAACAAATGTTAAATATTTTTGACAAGCTACAGGATAAAGAATCCGACAAAAAAATATACAAAATCTATCAGTTTCTATTTCAGAATCATCCTCAGGGTAACATGAACAGAATATTTCATAAATTGGTACCCTAAGATGTGAGTTCAAATCCCGCTCTAGTCAACTCTTCTAATTGACTCTAGCAGTGTAGGTCAATTCATGAAATGTTCTATCAGTTTCTGTTCATTCATTTCTACGTAGCCGTACTGTCATATTCTTTGTTTCAATCTAGTGCAACAACCAATTTACGTTGCCCACAAATTCACCATTCGTTTCATCCTCATACTCGTTTCCGCTCATGGCATACAACTCAGCTCGGTACTGAAACTTGTAAAACGGCGTCTTTAATTGTGTCTGAACAGTACAACCGTTTTCGGTCGCCCACATACTTACACGTATTCTGTCAAGTTTCCAATTTAGTGCGAAGAAATCAGCAGACTCAATGACTTCTTTCTGACAATCCAAATTATGTAAGAATTCCATTCTACAATAACCAACAGCACCACGTCAGCAAACAGAGTTCAATTTTACGACCAATTTTCAAATAACGCGAATAGGAAGCAAGGAAGGAGCTACTTACGGAAGTTGATGTTTGCAAGAAATTCTCTCGGAAAACGCGGCAATGGCAGAAAACTCTTTAAGATCGAAGTTACTTTCTGTGTCAACATTAACCATCTAAGAAATTAAAGCAGACAACATGCGAATCAGTTGGTTGAATATATGACAAAACAGATTCCGAAAAATAACATCTTGTGAACTCAAAATTCGAGTTAGAGCATGACAAGGTAGTGATAATTCTATCAAGTAAATATAGTATAGTGTTTGTTTTCTTCTCTGCCGGTGATGTCACCGTCATACTGTATATATAGACCTAGGCTTCTTTTTGTATTCATTTTGTCAGATGATGACTTTGCAATAAAGTCTAAGTATTATAGTCTCACTTTTGTCTTGCTCTAACTCGAATTTTGGGTTCACAAGATGTTCTTAATACGCACGCTCTCAAGCTGTTCTCTCAGAAAAACTTTCTGAGTCCCTGATGGGAATGAAACCTGTAACCTTCTGATCGCCTGTGAGACGCACGAACCATTGAGCTACAAAGACTCAGATGGTGAGCAAAGGTTAAATTTATGTACTGGTTCTCACCGGCGATCAGAAGGTTACGGGTTCGATTCCCGTCAGGGACTCAGAAAGTTTTTCTGAGAGAACAGCTTGAGAGCGTGCGTGTTTAGAACATAATAACCAAGCTACCACAATTTCATCATTGATTATCACAAGATGTTATTTTTCTGAATCTGTTTTGTCTCATATTTCTTGAAGTTGGTGTAATGGATGGACAATTGAATCAAGTACGGCTTGGGAAAGAGATAAGACTACAAACAAACCTGCACAATATTTTCGACATGAGCGGAATCCAGGACGCCCACATGAACATCTTTCAAGCCTTTTTCTAACTCCTGTAGACAGGAAAATACATGCAGTTGAAGACAAGAACAGTTTTCAGGTGTCCATTCCTCGCCCAGTAATTCGAGAATAAAAAGCAAGAAGAGTATTTTTTCTATACACAAAAACCGTATAATTCCATGAAAGACAAACCGTAAAGTTAATCGTTCCATCTCGATCGCGATCCACTTTCTGAAAGACGTGTTTATACAGCGCTTTTCTTCGTTTGCTGTCAAAGAAAGCAATTTGCCAAACGATCATGTTCACATCTTTTGCAACGACATGTTGAGCAGAGAACAAACAGCGATTAACCTCAAGTGGGCAAAAGCGCCCGAAACTAGAAAGGCGCTTTTTCCTGGAGAAAACAAGAGAAATTATTTTTTATCTCACCTTATGACGCAGTAGTTTGTCAAATACTCCATTGGGGTCATGGCTAGGAATGAAAAATGTTGACAACGAGTAATTACCTGCCAATAAATGAGTTGGCAATGGCAGACCAGGCAAACATTAGATGTCTCTATGTTAGTATTTTAACGACAACGTTTGTAAATATTGATTTTTTTTATTTATTTATTTATTTTTTGGAGCAAATTCTGAGAATCAACTTTTTTTAATTTTGTCGCATAGTATTACGCCTACGTCGGTAGTAAAAGTTGAGACCACCATGCTTTAATAATTGTTCATACATACATATAAATACATAAAGAAGGAAAGAAAGAAGGAAAGAAAGAAAGAAAGAAGGAAACAAAGAAAGGAAGACAGAAAGAAAGGAAGGAAGGAAGAAACAGAAAGGAAGGAAGAAAGAAACAAAGTAAGAAATAAATAAATAAGTAAATAAGTAAATAAATAAGTAAATAAATAAGTAAATAAATAAGTGAATAATAAATAAGTAAATAAGTAAATAAATCATCAGTGGTGTTCTCAGAATTTGTCCGCAAAGTTTACAATAATGCAGGACATACTTCATCGTCAGTTGCCCAATCGGGCCCAGGTTATTTGCAGTGGTTTTCTATTCAACAAGATGAATCACCATCCAGTACTTACTCTCCAACAATTTTACATCCATCGGGATTTCAAAACGACTGTTGTGTTGAGAGAGAGCCAACCTTCCCTTTAGCCAAGGTTTCATACCTTCTTTAAGACGCTGAAGGTTAAGAAAAATGAACAGACATAAGTACTGCCAAACTTGTAAGATCTCTTACCAACACGTACAGTACTGGAGCTTTCCAAATTTCTAGGATAAGGCCAACTCTTAAGCCTTATAAAAATACAGAGCCATCTGTCACAGAAACGAAAAAAACGGTGGAAAGTTTTGTGAGAGAACATTAGAAGACAAAGGACCCTTTCTCTTTGAGGCACAGGATGTGTAGGGGAATCAACGACATCAACCCTTCCCTTCACTTTAAAGTTCAAGATTATCAAAAGTTTCTTAGGTGATTACATCTGACACCAGACCGTAGGCGTAGAATACGGGAGGGGCTAAGGGGCTTCAGCACCCTCAGAAATAGCTTTGGGGGGCTTAGCCCCTTGGGATTTTACATCAATTAATACGTGATTCACGAATGGTAGGGTTACTGACGTGCTGGTTGGGCTAATATAACCGTCAAGGCCTTATTATTTCTTCATGTCAATAGAACTCATGATGCACCTGAGAAGATGAGTTAAATCCAATCAGTGAACTCAATTTCCATATCTGGAATGCTAACTGGCCAATGAAAAGTGAAGCCAAGATGGCCGCCCATGGAGGCCAATTTTGGACCTAAGTTTCAGTCCCCTGCGCGGGCTTGTACGTCAGTTTTAGTCCCTCACGCGACTTTTTACATATTCTGGCGAGTTTTCTTTGGAAATACACACAAAACACGTCTTCAAAATATAGAAATAAGTTTAAGAATTTTAAATATATTTCGACAAAGTCAAACCGAGTTGCAGGTTATATATTCTCACGAAAATAAATTACCAAACATACGAGAAACCTAATAAAACGGTCTCGAAAAGTTACTTGAAGAAACTATGGTATACTTTTTCCATGGTTAGGAATGTTTTCGAAACCAAACCAAACAAAAACTAAAGATTAAAGTCGTGCAAAGGACTGGAACTGACGTACAAGACCGCGAAGAGGACTGAAACTGACGTCCAAAATTTCCCTCCATGGGCGGCCATCTTGGCTTCACTTTTTGCCCGAGCGAATGACTGGGAGTTAGCATTCCAGATATGGAAATTGAGTTCACTGAATTCAATACCGAAATTTGAAATCTCAGCGACAAATCATTCACCAATCGTCGAGTCAGGCATTTCCGCTTTCGATTTCAGCCCCCCACTGGGAATAGAAAAACTCTACGCCTATGCACCAAACGATTCTTCTCATCAAAGGAAGACATCCCGAACTTGTAAAGGTAAAGAGAATTAGCGATTAAATCTCCCCTTTGACTATAGAAGACTTACCTCGATTGCAGGAAAATTTGACTTTGATGTGAACAGACTACGAACAAGGAAGTCGTTTTGAACAAAATGTCGTTCGTTTGAAGTCAGTCGTTGTTCTTAATTGCTTATATGTTCATGTAATATATTGCTGTGTTTGTTTTACTGTTTGCTGTAGTAGTTCTGGTAGGTCTTGACATGGGACTAGCTCTGTCCCGTTGTCCGTTCCATCAATCTTTTTACTTAGGATTGTAAAGCTAATAAAAAACGTTGAGTTTCCCTTTACCCATGATATAACACAAAACACTAATTCATAGTTTCTTAAGAAAAAAGTTTAGTCCGTTGTTGCAAATGTGATGCAACCTTTGATTTACATGAATTTTTCGTGTTATTTTGTCGAATAAAAAATTGTGATTCTCCCCATTTTTGAAGAACAAGAATGTTTACTTGTATACGTATCATAAGTACTTTTCAATACCCGCGTCGGTGATGTATCTGTCGTACAGTTAGTCGCCTTCAGCTCATGCTCCTGTATTCGATATAACACCGCCGGTCATATAAATAGTACCTCTAAAATTCATTAAGAATTCATAAGGAAAATACAAAAGAAAATCATAACCGTGTCGGGTCTTGAAACGTGATAAAGACACATGTGACTTTATATGTGAAGGCTTAGAAAACATAAATTTCCAAACTTTCTTCGCGAATTAGCGTATTAGGAGGTTCATTTTAGAAGATATCTAAAAACTCGCAGTTCGTGCTTTATCGGATCTAAAGCACTCGGCATCGCCTCGTGTTTCAAATCCTGACAAAGCACTCCTGCTCGGTTTTTAAATAATATTTCAAACACGAGTTGGTGTTCGTCCTTCGATTTCTGAATACAGAGAAACGAGTTTAAAAAAGTAGGAAAGTCGAGCTTTTTTAGAGAGGTTGCGAGGTATTTTGAAATCGGAGGAAGAACTTTAACGAGTGTTTGAAATTGCTTCTCAAACGAACTAGTGTTTTAGGCGAAAATCCAGCCGAAAGTTGGCAAAATTAAGTTGTAATCTACCTCCGATTCTGAATACTGATTAATTATGTATTTCTTTTGTTTTTGTTTTATGAATTATTAATGAGTTTACTACATATTCTGTATAACCTACCTTTTCCTGTTCAAGTATTTCTTCCATTAACAAAGATGATGTCTCACCATCTTGTGTTAGATCACTATTTGAAACGTTTCTTTTATGAAGTTTCTCACTGGGAGGTTTTAGGTTAGCTCGTTTGCCGTAAATACTGTGCAAGGGCTACAAAGTGTGAAAAACATTTGTTTCAGTCGTTTTGATTAAAAAAAAAAGTATTAACGCGAATATGCGTAACACACGTCACCAAAACTCGCGTACCTTTGGCCTACGCATTTTATAAGCTCCGGGAGAAGAAACGAATTCAATGTCAGATAACCTAGAAAGAAAGAAAAAATTGCACGGAATAAACTGCAACAGCATGTGTTGTAGTACACCTGGACATTTAGTTATAACACAACGTGGTATTTGATGTGGTATAATGATCAGTGTGGTATGATTTGGTGTGAGTGGTGAAGCAGGATATGGTGCGGTGGGAAGTGATCTCGCATGATCTGGACTGGGGTGATGCGATGTGGAGTAAGTAATGTGAAGTCATCTGAAACTGTATGGTGTGGCACAGCATATGATATAGTGTGGTGTGATGTAATGTGGTCGGGTAATGTGATGTGCTGAGGTGTTCGGTAGTGTAATGTGTTGAGGTGCGAAGCAGTCCCATGTACGGTATGTTTAGGTGTAGGAGTAGAGTTATATGGTGTGATAGCAGAGAGAAGTAATGTAGTGAGGTGGTATTTCTAAAGGTGTGATGTGATTTGATGCAATGTGGTGTGGTGTGGTGTGGTGTGATATGCGGTGTGATGCGCTGGAATGGGATGTGAAGAGGGATAGAGTAGGAAGATGAGGTGTGATTTCGACTGTAGTGGTGTGATGTGACCGACGATGTGGCCAGGCAAGGTTCAATCTGCTGTGTTGGGACGTGGGTGTGGTGGTGCGATGTGATGTAATGCGGTTTGGTGTGGGCTAGTGTGATGTGCTGAGGCGGAGAGTATAGATATATGCTGAAGTGTGGAGTAAAGTGAAGTGGGTTGGTGTGGTTAGCTCTGGAGTAGAGTGGTATGGAATAGAGTCGTGTGGTGAAATGTGTTGACGTCTAATGACGTGATCGGGTAAGATGTGACATGGTGTGGTGGTATGTGTAGTGGGATATGAGGGTAGGGCAAGGTGAGGAGGTGCACACTGTGTACTGTCTACAATGGTGTGATGTGATGTATGATGTGGTCGGGCAGGGTTCAAAGAAGCGCGGAGTAATATGGTCGGGTGAGGTACAGTGCGATGAGATGTGACTTGTTCGAAGTCGTGTGATATTTCCAGCCAGAGGTCGTGGTTATTTTCGGGCTGTTTCGTGTATTATTAATCTGTCATCTCGACTTCACCAGAATAACGGCTGTTGGTTTAAAGATATTCTTCCAGTATGACTCCTAGACCGTCAGAAGTTCTACCGGTTCAATACGGGTGCAATACAATTTCGTGAGAAGGTGTGAAAACATTTCGACAACTTTAGTGACAAAAATTGGTTCTCACTGCAAGAAGCGTTTGAACAAATGTCATATCCTCCAGTGTCTACAGTCATATGTTCGGGTTTAATAATACAGGGGCTACGCTTTCGGGAAAAAAGATGAGTTGTTATGGACACAATTACACTTTCCGTAGTTGATAAGCAATTGAATCGTTGTTAGTGTCAGCATATTATACCACAGAAAACTAAATTGAGTGAGCGCAGAGTGCGTAAAATGCGTGATTAAACCAGAGTGATGATCAAAAGATCATCCGACGTTTCACATTACCTCGTCTCCAAACATCTACAATCTCGCCATGCAAGTAAAGCAACAGCGACTGGATTATGGTAATCAATCAAAATTAATCTATTTGTCCATTTAAATAGCCTAAAATTAAGGTTACGAGGTATCAAATTCAAAGATAGACTGTCATAACGATCAGGGTCCGGTTGTTCGAAGTAAGATTAGCGTTAATCCAGGATTACCAGTTAATCTGTGGTTCTGGTTTCGTTTATTCTGGTTGAACAATCAAGTTCAAATTTAACAGCTTAAAACCTTTTTGTATACACCCAAAACCTGCAAAAGAAAATTTTAACTTTTCTCAGCAGCAGGATCGGAAAGATGTCCACAACATTTTTGCTACTCCTGGATTAAACTAATCGCCTTTTGAACAACTGGGCCCTGAAGTTTAATTTAGCAATGTTTTCGCACACAGAGTAATTTAACCGCGTTTTCTTACATTTCGTCTTCGCTCGTTTCTTGCTCTGCATCGTCTATGATACTGATAACAAACAAATAAATAAATAAAATTAAACGGCAAGTACAACGCTCATTCGTTCCTCAGTGAAATCGAATGAGAAAGCACATAACTTGACCCTTTTGCGAATGAGTTCACGTCAATGTTACACTTTATAATATTCGTTAATAATTCATAAACAAAAAACAAAGAACGAAGGGCCTTTGCTCGAAACGTTGGAATTCTTTGAGATCAGTCAAGGCAGTTATCAACCTTTCAACTTTTTACTTATGAAACGACTACATGTAAGCACTTGTATTCCACAAAAATAGCAAAGATTCAAACAAGTTTAGTAGATTTATATATGAAGAGAGGATTTGATACGATCATAATTACATATACGAAAACTCTGACTGCCCCAGCCGGGAATCGAACCCAAGGTCTCCGAATCTACGTATCGGTGCTCTGACCTCTGAGCTACTGAGACACGGCCAGGACAGTCAGAAATTTTCATATATATTGAATTGGCCACCATTCTCAAATCCATTGTATACAGGAGGCTTTTAAGTCGTGTATCACTCCGCTACTTGAGGAAGTCGCCTGAGAGGCTCCACTCTACGTTGTGAAGATGAGATGTCTTCCGGTTAGAGAATTGAGAATGGTGGCCAATTCAATATATATGAAAATTTCTGACTGTCCTGGCCGTGTCTCAGTAGCTCAGAGGTCAGAGCACCGATACGTAGATTCGGAGACCTTGGGTTCGATTCTCGGCTGGGGCAGTCAGAGTTTTCGTATATGTAATTAAGTTTAGTAGAGAACATAGCACAAAAATTTCCAGTGAATCCGTGGTTGTATCACTTGATACAACAAGTGTGGTTGTATCACATTTACAATAACTGATTACACCGTGGATTCTCTTGTTCTTTCTTGATGAACTATTAATGACTTTTACACAAGCTATTACAAAGTGTCGTGACATCTTTGGGATGATTCAAAGTAACGAAAGACGATTTTTCAGTCCGAGGACAACTTTAATTGTGAAGCTCTTCACTTCTTTGTCTTTTTAAAGAAAAAAGGAAAACAAACATCCTAACCAAAATTTAACGTGCAAAAAATTCCGACACATGGGAAATGAGATCATGACATTTTTGCGTCACATGCGGAATTGGAGCACTTTCTTGAAACAAACTGTGTGGTTCAAAATGCGGATCAAAAGCGTGAATACGAAATAATCTTTTAGATTTTTCATTCCTCATTACAAATCATTCACTTCACACACAAAATACCTCAGAAACATGAAAAGGAGCGCCTGAAAATTCTCCAGGGGTTTGACGTAATGACAACTCACCGCAAATCAGCTTCGTTTCGGACAACGGGTGGCATTCTGCGTGCCATTTTTGAGAGAACATCAAGTTGATGTATCCTACTCTCACCACCACCATTTCCCTTGAGTATTGGTTTTGGTTGTCTGCGATTGGTAACACCGTCGTCGTCAGACGTACGCCTGTCTGTCGTCAAAGGTTCGGAAAACGCGACCTGGACTTGGTTCTCGGGTAGATTTTCGTTGTTTGCGGGATTTTCATCGCCCGTTGTACTTTCGAGATTGCTAATGTCGTACCGAAAGAATAAGTTGGACCACTTTAGTGTAAGAGAATGACATGACGAAGACTCACCAGTCGGCAAGAAGTTTGTAAACAATGGTAAAGTGTCTAACTAGTTTCGTAGTTTTGGTTCCCTTGATTGTTCCGTCAGTCTCGTGCGTGGCAGGTTTGAGTCAACGTTTTGAAGGTGATAATAAACAGGGAGGCTGAATAGCTAGACGAACATCAGGATTCGTTGACGGGTTTATATGTCGGTTCGCTCTTTGTAGTTTTTCGTCTTTCCTTTCGTTCGTTCGTTCGTTCGTTCGTTCGTTCGAATGGTCGTTTTGTTCGCAGGGAGGCCAGTTTTCTAGGGATGGATGACCACTGAGCAAGTAACCCCGGATGAGTGACCAATGGTAACCCGGGGAATTGATCTCCAATCTTTCTCGTGACCCTACTCAGGGCTGAATGTTGCTCACAATGGTACAGCGAGGGTTAGAGTTTGGATTTGGATACGTTTCTGGTTCCAACGGTGATCAGGGATTCCTGGACAGGTCATTCACAACTAGGGATAGGTGACATAGGATCACTCCTCCCTGGGGTCTGTCATCCCAGTGTCAACTGCAACCATGTTGGCGGAAAGGCAGGTTGGCAAGCTCAAGTCAAAACTGCTGCCAAACGTCATTCACATACGTCCGTTCCTGAAGCTTTCATTTGTTATTTCTCAATTGACCATTTGTGTTTCGAATGAAAATGGCACATTTCACACAGTGTGATGAAGAAGGAACTTTATCATTTTTATCCTAGTGCTTTCGTCGATGTATATCTGAATATCATTAAATCTGAAACAAATAACTTTCCATGTTAGTGATAGTAGATCGTCCGGGTTACTGTAGTCTTGAGAAAGACTGTTGGTGACTAACGTTTCGACAGCCTCAGCGGCGGTCATCTTCAGAGTCGAAGGAAGAACGAAGAAGACCGAAGATGACCACCGCTGAGGCCGTTGAAACGTCAGTCCCCAACAGTCTTTCTCAAGACTACAGTAAACTGGACGATGTACTATCACTAACATGTACCGATTCTCCCGGGTTCAAACCATTTACTTTAAACAACTTTCCAGAGTGACATCTAATGGTTTGAAAAGGCTAAACAAACTGAACAGAGGGAAAGGTCCATTGCCTTCGCCCGATAAGACTGGGGAAACCAGATGAGCACACTAGGAATCTTAAGATCTATTGGGTACCAGGCTACCTGCCAACCCGCCTGCCTCACGACCGGTCAGACAGTTGGTTTGTCAGTTCATTTGCGAGATGATAATCACCTCGTATCCTTAATTTCGTCATTGTCGTCGTCATCAGCGCTGTTCCCATTAACGCCTTGAAGGAAATCGTTAGCCACAGTTGTCAGGTCGATCTCATCCTCGGACAAATCCTAAAGGACAAAAAGTAGAGTACCTGAAAGAAAGATCTTCTTTTATCATGAACCAACGCAGATAAATGCTGTTAATGAAAGCTAGAATTGTCCCCACAAGACCAACGCTTATTGCTATCGTTGTTGTCATTCTCGATGCCGTTTTAACCCTTTCCTGTCCAAGACGTCTCCCCTTGACCAGTAAATTCGTCTGGCGTTAGCCAGAGTAAAATTAAAAAGTCGGGTACGGATCGGAAAGGGTTAACATTTGGTGTGTCAATTTTGCTGGTTCGGCCGACGAATTAGCGTGGACAAAGTAATGAACTACATAGGCGGGAAGACATATATATATACGTAATATATATATACGTTATATATCCCGAGTGATACGTAATATATCAAACATGTGAAGGAGTGATAACTTCACAATTAACCTACACTGCCGAAGTCAACTGAAAAATGTTGACTCGAGCGGGATTTGAACTTGCACCTTCGGCATACCGGTCCGCCGCTCTACCTGTCGAGCTATCGAGTCCACAGGGATTGGAGGCGAGTTTTTATCCAATTTAAGTGCACGACATATTCTCGCGACAACTTAACGCTATCCATGAGGATGGATGTGCAGTGTTTCAATTCTATTTCAGAATCACTCAAGTTGGATAAAAACTCGCCTCCAGTCCCTGTGGACTCGATAGCCCAACAGGTAGAGCGGCGGACCAGTATCTCGAAGGTGCGAGTTCAAATCCCGCTCGAGTCAACATTTTTCAGTTGACTTCGGCAGTGTAGGTTAATTGTGAAGTTATGGTTTCATAATACCTTGAGGATGATTCTGAAATGGAATGTGAAGGAGTGTTTCATCAGATATCCAAACACCGAGAAGTGAGTTGAAAAACGAGGCGATAGCCGAGTTTTTTAACCAACCTCGAGTTGTTTGGATATCTGATGAAACACGACTTTCGAGTGTATGATATTATATCTCAAACGAATCCGTATTTAAAGAGAAAATCGGGTTTAAATTTGACGAAATTCCATGCTAATTAAGATCAGATATCCAAACTACGTCTCGGTACTGATTTACTTTGTGTTTTGCGCATGAATTATTAATGAGTTTGAGATGTAATATATCGTAATTATAAGCGAGTGCGAGTGTTTGTAATACATGCAGAGGATAATAAAAGTCACGAGGCCGCAAGCCGAGTGATTTGTTGTTTTCAAATGTTTTACAAACGCGAGAGAACAGTGAAAATCACGAGGCGGTAGGCCGAGTGCTTTTTATTGTTCTCGAGTGTTTGTAAGCCCTGGTAAAATACGAGACACGAGTTTATGAAATAGCTTCTCAATCGTCTATTTTGAATTCATAATTAAGAAATATGGTAATAAACGGTTCTAAGTAAGAGCCGTTTATTAATTCATTTCTTAATTATGAATTCAGTTTACGCGACCTTTACTGGGTTTCAAAACACATGCACATGGCCAAATATTTTCGTCTGGTTGGTTAATTAGGTCATGAACTATTAATGAGTTTGAGAAATTGCTTTCACCGAAGCGAAGCTGACCTGTGTGGTTTTCATGCATTTATGTGCATCAAATGCTGTCTTAATCAAAGGGAAAACATAAAAATACCAACAATTTTAGGCGACAAATTGTACGAACTGGTTTTGAAAATGAATATACAAATACAGGCATATTTTCTTTAAAGATAAAGAATTAGCAAGAATGGGTTAATCTTCTACGAAAATATTGCCTCGTCATGCAGGGATCAAAATTCCAGCTATTTTGAATAATGACTTTGTTTTCACTCGAGACAGTAATTTTTTACAAATTTTTGTAAATCACTTCCTCTGGAACAGTGCATCTTGTCTTCATTGAGACTAAATGAGATTTCAAATATTAATAGCGATCAGGATTACAGACATCATTTGGAACCGCTGCCGTATTCTTAGCTGGCGACATCATCTACAATTCTAGATAACTTTATTTTTAAACAACGTAATGAAAACAAAACATTTTAAAATTCATTTTAATCTGTATTCATATCACTAAATCTGTCTATGCAAAGATATAATATAACAAAGGTTTAAATCAAGTCTTTTTAATTTCAATAGGGATTTTTTATGACTAAGTACAAGAGGCAATGAAACCTGAACGGGAATAGGGCATTTTCAAAGTCCACTGTCCCGCCAAAACAGTGGCAAAAATTCTAAGTCTTTACCCAAGCTTACTGTTCCGATAGGGAGTCAATAACAAATTGAGCATTTAGGAGTCATTTAAACTGATAGCCTGGTAATGCTTTGTTTTATTGATTTTACCGTTGAAACACCATCATTTGCATTTTAAACCCCCAATAACTTACCATCACTTCAGTTGTAGTGTCCTTAAAAGTTTCTTCAAAGTTTAAATCCGTTCCTTCAATTTCTTTGGAGCTTCTCTTCTCTCCTTCATTGGATTCATTGTTCTGCATGCCACCTTCGGTCTCCGCTTCGTGGTCTTTTGCAAACTCAGGACTCCCGGCATCAACAAAGCTCCCTTTTTTCAACGACAGAAAGAACAGTTACACATCAGGAATTATAGTAGTTTGCTTTCGTCCCTGAAGGTCAAAGAGCTTCTTGTTGGGGTTATGAACGACTAGCGAAAATAAGTTTTGATAAACTTATAAACCAAAGACCGTTGCTCTATAGGCTTATGCAAGGCAGGTGGAAAAGATAACTAACGATGAATTATAAATGAAAGGCATGTACAAGATTAATAACAAGTCTGCCGTCTGCGATCACCGCGTGTACTTGGGGTGATTAACCTGTCAAAGGTAGGATGAATAATGATATGTCTTCATGTAATTATATTTGCTTTTGATTTGTAAAATTTTCATTAAGTTAATTATACTTGAAATTTTGCAAATAATATATCGATATGGGGATACTAAAATGACAGTGAGAGGAATTAAAGTTTTATAAAATCTAGAAAGGATGCTAATTTAATTAAAAGGAAGTTAAACAGAAATAAGAAGTTGTTGTTCTTTCATTCAACCGTTAATCTTTCACTAATAACATTTTTTTCGCCTTCATTTATTGGTCTTATCATTTATACCGTGGTTCGCAATGTATTTGTTTCTCATTTCTTTCATTTCTTTCTTCCCTTCTTTTTCTCTTTCTTCCCTTCATTATTCCCTTCACTCTCTCCTTATTTCTTTTCTTTTCATTCTTCCTTTCCTTCTTTCTTTCTTTCTTTCTTCCCTTCATTATTCCCTTCACTCTTTCCTTATTTCTTTTCTTTTCTTTATTTCTTTCCCTCTTTCTCTCTTTCTTCCCTTCGTTCTACCCATCACTCTCTCTCATTATCACTTCTCTATTTCTTCTTAATTTTCTTAGTTCTCTTTTTTCCTTCCGTTTCTCCGTCACTCTGGTCCCCCTTTTCTGACTCATAACCTTTGTTGCTGTGAGAAGGCCACTGGTGTCTCCAGTGAGGGTCACAGGGGGCACGTACCAAGATGAACGTTGTGTCCCCCATTGTCCCAACATTTGAGGTACAAGAGTGGGAGCGTTTTCATGGCGAGATGTGCATGTATCATAGAAGCGTGACCACTACATGGCTTCCATGCAGGAAAGAAGGTTATGACGTAGTAATCCACCGGAAATTTAAAAATGCTGGGAAACGAATCGCTTTTCATGACCTCTCTTCTCTTACTAATCCCTGTTTTTAGGCAAAGGAGAACACAATGTTTACAAAGGCTGCGCTGAATGTCCTTGTTTGTGAGGAGGATTGCTAAGAAACATCACGTTACTGGCAATACTACAGCGGAATGCAGCCGCTAATCGCAAACGTAAAGCGATGTGGGTTTATTCAAGACCAAAGCCAATTTCCCTTTTCAAAATACATGACATACAAAACAAATATTCAATTCAAACTTACCATCAAGTTCCGAGTTCCATTCCTGCGACACAGACGACTTGGAAAACGGTGACCCCGGCGACAGCACCGCTCCTTGACTGTCCACATCAACATTTTCTTCCGCCCCTGATTCACCGAGTTCATCCAACTGTACGTTTCTGTTGTCAATATCATTCTCCTCCCCACTATCACCAACTTCCTCCTGGGTACCAGCAGACACAAGAAGGTCCTCACTGACCAAACTTATCCCACAGCTGTCATACCCGCTGCTCTTATCAGTTCCCGGACGGAGGTGAACGGGCATAGGAGCGACAAAGCTGACATACTTGGGAACATTTCCGCGTCGAATCTTTCCAGACAAAAAAGAAGAGTTTAGTTACAGTAGGGCGTTTATCTCGGCCAGGGCGGTTTGCGGTCCTTATTCCTTGGTCTGACGTTCATCAGCTGTTGGGTAAATACGCCTTGCTTTATCACTATCTCTTATTCACTCACCTATTTTCCAATCAAGAATCCTGCAGTATTCCTCGCAACAGTGCACGACTTTACCTGAAGTGCGGTAAAATCGTTTCTACTGCAAGTTGTGCATAGTTTTTAAGCCTGCATTCCAAACCCACAATCTCATCTGACGATGGCATTTCAGGCGAAAACCCTTTTGCTAAGAACGTCAATACCTCGTTTAACCAATTTCCGGAAGAATATTACTTCTTAACTTTCTCTTTCAAGAAATAGATCGTATGCACCTGGCGATAGCCGCCATGTTGGCGTTCCTTAACAAAAGAATTCTGATCATGTTCTTTCGTTTGGTACACCAACATGGCCGCCATGCCCTTAGTTCTTCGCGTTTCTCGGGACTGAGTGCATACGCTCTATTTAACTGGATTCGTGACAACTACGAAACGACGTTCTTGATTCTTGCCTAGTTTTTTCGCTCCGGTATCGACGGAACATAGCGTTAGCTTCAAGTGGAACGGTTTACAATCAGTTCTGTTGCATCAATCGATTATTTAGTCCGTATTTCTAGTCTGGTGTTTGTTGCTGCCACGGTGCTAGTTTTCTATTGACCTTCCTCTTTTCTGGGGTTATTTCTTCAGTTTTTACGCATCAGTCGCTCCTAGTATATCCGCCTGTACGCCATCTATCTATCTGTGTGCTCGCCCGTATGTCTATCGACCTGCGTGTTAAAACATTTGACCGTCACGAAAGGCTTTCGCGGGAAACGACAGCACCTTGTTCTCGGTTTTTTGGGTCTCGTTAGTTTTTTACTTTTTTAGTTCGTTCGTTAGTTAGTTATTTTGTTAATTAGTTTGTTAGTTAGTTAGTTTGTTAGTTAGTTCGTTAGTTCGTTAGTTAGTTAGTTCGTTAGTTAGTTAGTTCGTTAGTTAGTTAGTTCGTTAGTTAGTTAGTTAGTTCGTTAGTTAGTTTGTTAGTTAGTTAGTTAGTTTGTTCGTTAGTTTGTTCGTTAGTTTGTTCGTTAGTTTGTTCGTTAGTTTGTTCGTTTGTTTGTTCGTTTCTTTGTTCGTTTGTTTGTTCGTTAGTTATTAGTGTGTTACTTTATCTGTTTGTCTGTTAATTCGTTTGCTTGTTTGTTTGTTTACTACGTAAACATATGAACGCAGGTCACAAGCAACACCGATAAACACAAATGAAAACTTACGTGCGATGCTGCTAGCTTTGCTTTAACACGTTGCCTCTATAGAAAATCAAACCAAAAAAGCGTGCTAAAATTTGACATGACACAACACGTAAAGAATAACTGTCAAAAGAACATACAAACAAGTGAAGTAAAAAAATGAAAAAAATTGTCAAATGACGCAAGAAAAAGAAGCATCGCTGCCTTAGTTAATTCGAGCTCAGGTCAATTTAGTTCAGTATAATCAAGGCCTAAACCTAGTCACTAAACGTAGGTTAGTACCATTTCAGCTTCAACAAGAGCGAGAGGTTCGTTAACTGTGCCATATTAGAGAGATTAAGCAACAAGCCTTTTTGATTCACGAACGGCTATTTCTTTCAATAGAATTTTTCATGTAAAATAAAGAAATGAATAATTTCAAATCCTAAGGGTGCCGTCGAACATGTATCACGTTTTCATTCTACCAGACGTCACTGACAGCGTTTCGAGGTTCTAAAGACGACGTCTACTGCTAGAACGTCTACATCTGTCAGTTAAGTTCAACGCTGACTCGCTAATTAGACATGGTGTTATCTCTCCTCGGATTCTGAGGTTATTCATCATCTTTGTTCGCACAACACATTCTATTGAACGGCCCAAATATCGAAAATACCTATTCATCAAATCGTCCGGTTGACGTCCGTGACTCAAGAACGTGGGTTGCTTAATGACTAAGTGAAACGCCAAAGAAGGATCTGTGTAACAGGAACATTTTCATCACTCCAACGAAACCCCAAGACCGCCCATCAGATTTCGAAGGATGAAATAAAACTTCTATGTCGAATTATTCAAGAAAGACATGTGGATTTATCTACGGTTGTTTATATGATGTAAATATCGTATTCGAAGAACCAAAAGCAAGTTAAATTATCCTAAGAATAGTACCAAGTATTTCTAAAGGCTGATCACAGTAGTAATTCGTCGCACGGTACATAAAGAGCGGTGATTGCGGGTAAGAAAAATGGTTTGAGGTACAGGAATCTCGCCTTTTCATCTTCTGATCCCACAAATAAACCCATAGGGAGGCCAATAACATTTCAGTGACAAAGGTGCAGCATTGCATTTCTATTTGTACAGACGTCTGACAATTCATCAATTAACGACACGCAACAACAGTTTACCAACAAAACGCGAGAGTTCGGATTAAAAGTGCGACTAGAAATCACAGAGGACTTAAGTTGTACCAAGTGTGGTTATTCAAAACAGAGCGCTAAGCCACGAACGTCAAGAACACAATAGGATACGTTACCCACACTCCCAAAGACATCCCTTTTAGCTTCCAAGGGAGGTTCCTAGACACTGAAAGACTTTGTTTCCCTTTCAGCAAAACAACAAACCACAATAACGCCTGTTGCCAAACTGAAGATCAAATGATAAGCAAACGCAACGAAATTTTGAGTAAATGATTGGGCACTTAATTGAAAATCAAAGCTTAAAGTTAAACTTTTGTAAAGAGAACCGCATTACAAAATCCCTAACTAATCTGTTCTGGCGTTTTAAGGATAGAAATATATAAGGCTTTTTCTAAATTCCTTTCGCAGGTTACGCTGTGAAGTTGTGCCCGTTATAATTTTGTAGCTATCTAATTTTGAGAACGTTGCAGTGTTTCAGGTTTTTTACATTGTGTGTAAGTACGAATTGAAAATACAAGAAATAGAAGTTCAACGGAATTTCAATATAGACTGAGGCTTACAACGCAATATATAATGGTAGCACTTGAGCTTCTTAGCTTAAGCACCGCGCACCAACTAATCTCGAATGTGAGAACAATACCATCAGGGATGACCACGTCAAATCCAGCATAGGAAACCTCTGAAATCGTTTCGGGAAGGTGAGTGTTACAAAACAAGACAAAAACTGCAAGTTAACTTTGGCAGTGTAACAAAAATTGGTCATGTGGTGTTCTACAGAAGAAAACAAAGATGTAATACAAACATGACATAGCCATAATGTACGTAAACACTCGTCCATTTTTGCTTTTATATGTTAATGTGCATGTATATCGTCGAATGCTCTACTAACTGACTTTCATTACTGGTTCTATAATTCCATATAGATCCACCCTCGGCACAGCAAGTACCTTTCCGAACGCCTAAAATCGATGTCAATGCCGATTCTGCTCTCACAGACTAAAGAAAAGACTTTGTAAAGAATCTCCAGTGGAGATTTAGTTCTTTTATCAAAAACATACTTTCAAGGCGGCTTTCACTGGAACAGTAATTATTACCCATTCTGGTCATATTGAACTACTACTTACGCCAAATGGACACGCTGGGATTAGATGCCTGTCAAACAAGTCAATTTAATGATAGTCAATATTGACTGTGTCGCTGATCTTCGTCACACAGCAAAGTTGAACAGCACTAAAAACACCGTGAAAAGGTTCGTCTTAAAAAAATGAATGTCACAAAATATTTTGCCGAATGGACAGCTTGTGTCACTGTTGACGAGCACATTAACGATTTTCAAACAAGATACAAATTGCAAAGTTCAAAAAACCGAAGGATCTGTCACACCGTTTAATTTTTTTAATGCAACTTGTGTCATGAAAAAATAAATTTCGGTTGTACATAGAGTTGTGACACGCTATTATGTTCATGGTCCTATAACTTCCCAAAGACAGTTGCAGTTGCAAGTAGAACTTAATTCTGGATGTTCATTAAAGGTTCCCCGTCCGGGGCTCAGAAATCGTTTTTCTAAGGTTAACTTAAAAGATAAAAAAGTGGTGTTATTATTTATACTGGATAACCCTATCAGCAACAAAAACTGTTCTGCCTAGAGGTTCAGTAAGGCCCACCCCTCATGGGTCCAATATTACAACAGGAGGAAACCGGAGTATCCGGAGAAAACCCGTGATGCTTGGTAGATTGAAACTGGACAACACTCTTCTCACATGTGACCATAAGACAATTTTAATCAGATAACCGCACGGAGTGGGAATCGAACCCTAGTCACAGTGGTGAGAGACTCGTGCACTACCACTGTGCCACCAGCACCCCAACTTTAGCTTGACAAACGTCTAACGAACATCCATGAATATCTCCAAGCTCCTACATTCGAAATGTCAGTCGCCGAGAAGTTAGTTCTATTTCCCGTACAACTTGCAATCTTGAAAAACCTTCCTATGAGGGAAGTTATACACCGTAATTTTTTGTGCGAATCGTAGTATTTAATTTTTTTCGCGACGCGAATTGCACGATAAATTGTAACACGGGTTTAAGCCTAAAAATCAGATTATTTTCAGCAGCTAAACCAAGCTTTGAAGAATGAGGTTTGACCGAATGTGAGGTCGAAGGGCAACGAGTACCTTGCTGTACACAGCACCTTACAGTGCCCAGATTCCAAAATGTGCATTGTGTACGCCCTTCAGGCTGCGATAAGAAGTTTTAAAACGTTTTGCTGGTCAGCCCTTGCTTCATACTCACTTCAAATTAGGGACTTGCAATGAGGTATGTCATTGAGTGAACCTGACACCCAGAAATGAGCTCTGTTCCTTGAGTATCTCAACTCAACATAAATTAGCAATACGCCAGAAAATTTAATCAAAGTTTGTGTCAAAGCGTTTTAATTTTATATAACTCCAACATATTTTACTGATGTCATACTCCTAAGTTAATGCTTTCACTTTAGTTAAAAATACATAAATACTCCTTTGCTCATGACATAGCCATCATGCTATGCCCCCCCTGCACTCACAAGTCATGTTGGCTTAAAAATGTAACAGTTTACTAGATTGATATCATCCTTACTTCTTATCAGAAGAGATCTGCCATTTTGAATTAGTCATAAAAATTAACCCAGACCAACATGGGCCAATTAACAATTGTTAATGGACTTTCAGTCCTTTGTGGTCAGCAGCTTCCCCCCCACCCCTTCCCTCAGGAAAATCCTGGCTAGGCCACTGAAACAGTACATTATGTTCATTTGCTCATCTTGCTGAAGATTATGAAGCAATAAACTGTGGAGAAAGCAATTACTTCATTTGCACTCCAACACTGCCACACAATTTAAGCACAACTATAGCATTGGCAAAATAGTATCAAAAACCAATTTCAAAAGTGGTAATTATGCAATTGCATTGTCAATATTGCAACTGCTGACATTAAAGTTTGATTATTAATGCCAACATGAATACCAGGAAGACCACCATGTGCACTCCAATCAAGACATCACCATTATTAACCATCAAGGCCAGTGCAATCAACACCACTATATTACACCAACATCAACACAATGATCAACACTTTCTAAGTTGAAGAAAACTATAACCATTAGCAATTGAAGCACAGCTTAAGTATCAGCATAATAGAAATGTAGACCCAAGTACCATTATCACTACCACTAGGTACACCACTAATCCTTCCAAGGGTCACATTACAACCAAAAGAGGAAAAAAAAAACATTTGAAGGAACAATATCACCATAACTTGTGAAATAAGGACCTAAACATCAATGATTACCACCATCATGGCCAGGCTGGACAATCAAGATTACCACCTTACCAACAATGACCACCAGTCTCACAGTTGACAAGTACCATAATAAACATCATGGTAACAGAATAAGCCATAAACACACTCCCAACTCATCACAGATATTAGCATTGAGACAATTGAATTGGAAAAATCAGTTATTCATACTAACACCTCTACAACCAGCACCATCAACATTAAATCTGAAACACCTACTACAGCATTAGTTTTGTAAGAAACAATACGTCCATGAATGTGTACATACTGTAATTATTTAAGTTCTTCTACTACAAAAATGCATAAATATAAAGTCAAAAATCTCAAATAACATGACAAATGAGAATTAAAGTTTACAAACTGGGCTTACCAGATCAGGAGAAAGACTGGGTAAGTTTAAAGGTGACTTAGCAAAGAAATCCTTTGAACTTGGAAAGATATCATCATCTGTCCACTCCGTATAACCATATGGCAGACATGACTGAGGTTTGTATCTCTCAGTTACCGCTGACAAATAATCACTTTCGGCCAAGGTATCAAAATATTGTTCAATAAATTCATCTGGAAATATAACATCTGGGAACGCCTCCTTGTTAAACTCTTGACTCCTCGTCAAAAAGGCATAGGAAAAGGTGTCAAAATATGATTTGGGTCCAGAGTCATCTTGTTTTATGGTGCTTGATTGTGGAAAGAACACCCTGTTAGCCACATGCTGTCTAGCTTGGTTTGAAGCTTCGCCAGGCAGTGAGGAGCTTCTCTTTCTTTGATAACCAAATGAGCTGTTACATTCAGTTGAAGGTCTGGATGAAGGCTTGTAAACTGAGAGTCTTTGTCTTCTTTTTGCTGGGATTTTATTTGCAGGGGCAGAAGAACATCTATAAGGAGTTTTGAAAGTCAATTCGCTGGATTTACCATCGAGATCCCATTCATCGCTGGTCGATCTTTCTATGGATCTGTACGTGTGGTCAGCAGATTGCCTGTGGGGTGCAGACCTGCTTTTCCTCATGAGATCATGACCATCATGCAATAAATTTGCCATGCATTGACCGGATTTTTTCACATTGACGATGGTCCAGCTGCAGTACAAGTCTTGCTCTTCATTCGAATGTCTTGTTCTTGTCTTAATCTTGATGTTACTAGCAAGGGAAGATCACTTAGGATGGCAATACATCTAAGGCTGCATCCCAACCATTTTCCGAATCATCAACAAACCATGTAATGGTGACAAAAATGCATAGACATTTTTAAGAAGTCCTCCCGATCAGTATCTCTGCATTTATAGTCTCGATTTTTTGCAAGTCCTACAAGCAATAAAGAAGAAATCATAAGTAGCGTTTATTTGACAACAATTCATGTATCACGTCAGACATGTAAGGAAGATGAATCATCCACCGACCAATTTTAATGTGGACAAAATTACTAAACGAATGTTCTCAAACCTAGACGTTGTAGACAGACGTTTACGATAACCTACGTTAATTTAACTTGCAAATTTTGTTAATGCTCGAATAGTAAATACGGTAATACTTGCAAGATTATCAATTTGATCAAACAAAACTAATAGTGTAAGAAACGAGTTAACATTTATTATATTTAGCACAAGAACAGGTTCAATGTTCGAGTCACAAACGACTATGAAAGGACATGGCCCTCATAAAAACTCCATATACTAAAACATACCGATTGTTTTAAAAGCCAATAAACCCTTATCCAAAAATTACACGGAGGAAGAAGTCTAGTCCAACGAACGACCATGAAACGTATTGCCATGTGTGCACAACACCTGTGGTTATTGAACTTTAATTAAAGACTTACCTCCCTGCTTTGCAAATTATGCCTTCGTTGATGTTCCAGAGGGTCCCATATCATTAGGAATATCACGTCTATTGACTTTCGTTTGGGATGCAAGTTTACAAAATCGGTCCGCCATTACACGTTCAAGCACATGCGTTCCGGCTCGGTTGTTATGGCAACCTTTAGACGCTTTCGCTAGCTTTGGTTGCACCCCCTTCAAATGACTGCGTTTACAAAATGAAAGTCCGACCAACTTTCAATGCATACCAGCTGCAAGACCTCTTTTGAGATGTTTTCACCTTGGAGAGAGTTTGCAAAAATTTACGTCTTCACTGTAAAAAAACACATTATTGTCGTACAGACGGGAGACGAAAACAGCACAAAATGTTTGCGCGTTTGAATAAAAAAGTATCATAAATGGGTCCTTATTTTGTTCGCCACGCATCCCGGGATGTAAACCTTCAGGAGTTTAACACACGAACACAAAAAGAAATGACCCGTTTCTGTTTCTAGCAAGGGTCCTTCAAAGACAAGTAACTTATACACGTGTCGAAATAACTGAATGAAGAACAAGGAAAATACCAAATGAACTGAAAGCGAGAAGAATTCAGAGCGAAAGACAGACCGGCTCGCGAGTTCTTTTCAAAATATTTTCTAATGAGGTGCAAATAATGACAGTATTATCTCAGTGCTAGCATGTGAAAATTGTCATAAAAAGACCTTTTCAAAGTAACTAATGGAACAAACTTGTTCTCACTGACCTTGGCTAAATTTTCGAGGACTTCGCGAGTCATTAAACCAAATGTCCCCTCGTGACTTGTGTAGTCCAAACTCTCGTAGACCGCTTCACACTTCTCACACTCAGGCCAGAGAGATTCCACCTCAGTTAACTCCAGATCTTTCACATGGCTCAAGTGGAATGAATACCAATCAGAGCAGGCCTGAAGTCGCTCGTCTCTTGAGGCGGTCATAGTAATTCCCTAGCGAATTTGAGTCTCTCTTGTCTTTGGTTTCACTTCACAGAAAGTGACAGAGATATAAGCCCCTTCTTCTATAACTGGAGTTGAACAATCCAGCAATACTTGAAATTCTCTCCTGTAAATCAGTACGACTGATTTACCTCGGGCGGTACATATTACGCCACACTAAATATTACGCTTTACTGTGAGAAGATGCGCAGGGTTCCAGGTCTTGTATCTTCGTATTATTATCTCTTTGCGCAACGGCGACAGGTGGCAAACAAAAGCATTCGAGCGTTATCAGTTTCGTTTCACCTCTTTTCACGAACATTTAAAGAAATGGATACCCGGGAAAAATCCAGATAGCAAGCCAACATTTGACGGCTATGAAAGCACGAGTTCCTTTCTATATACCAAGGCTGGACTTTTTGGATAATTTCTATATACCAAGGCTGGAATTTCTGGGTTGGTAAATAGAAATCAAAATTTGCAAATCAAATTACAAAATTTACTATCCAAGACTCTGTAGACGGACTTAAAATTTGCTGGTTGTTATGTAAACTTTTTGGATTGAAATTCGCGCTTTTTGGATTGAAATTCGCGCTTTTCTGATCGTTCGTAAAGCAATCAATCTCAAAGCAGAAAAAATGAACTACATCATTTGCTGAGACTTATCATATCCGTTCAAACAAGTTCTACAAAAGGACCACATTCGAAAAATCCACAGAACTTTTACTAACCATGTCGGGTTACTTTAGCGGATTTTCGGTAACCAAGCAATGAAAACTGCTAACCAATGAAACGGGATATCATTGAATTCGAGCCCTATATTCAGTTCCGTAGTTTCGTTATCCATCAAATCTTTACTCACAAATGTTGTATACAGATGGGCAGCAGCCGTTGGCATGTTTTCCCCTTGAACTTTGTTAACATCTCTAACATTTTTACAATCATCATCATCGTCATTATTACAATCGTCATTGCTATCGCTATAATTATCATTACTTTTAACATCACAGTTGACATAACCGAAATTACTGTCTTCCTGCGCATGTGTCCCACACTTTCAGAATCGAGTGGTTACATGAACAAATGACAAGATTTCAAAGAATCAAGAATGATTACCCACATGGGAAAGCAACCTCGTGCCCAGGGCATTTGAAGGAGTTGGCGACAGAAATTCCCACTATACTAGGAAGATTACAGTATACTACCGGTCGTACAAATTCCTCTTCAATCATAACCCTCTACAACAATCGGGTCAAAGTAATCTGATCACAGCTTCGCTTGCGCCTGTAACAGTATTCCCAGTTTCTGAGAAAGCGTAGTGTTACCTGCCACCTTCAGTCTCCCTTTCATGAACAGCTGTTGGGGATTCGCTTTACCAGAAAAGACCATAACGAGGTCATCATCAGACGTCGTTACAGTGCAATCGGCTTTCGATCCAGGTCCGGCAATTGTGATGGCTCCACTTCCCGTTTTGAAATCAAGCAGCCACTGACCAGCGGTTTTGCCATTCTTTGTCACGTTCCAGAGGTAGGACGCTCTGATCTTCTTCGCTAAATCCGGCGTGGAGGCAAGCCGACGTCTGAGGTCTTCGAAAACGGCGTGGCTTTTAAGGTTCTCATCCGGTTTGAGACTTGTGGTGTTCCTTCCTTTGGGAGTCTTCGACATTTCCTACAAAGACAGGTTAAACCAAGAACTAGCGATAGAAGTTTGCATTAAATACCATTCTCAAACTCGTTAATAATTCATGAATATATGGTTCAATCAGGCGCGCTGAATGGCACCACACGAGGGAACTTAAAATACCATGGAAGTACTGGGCAGAGGACTTGAACTGTTCTTTCCAGTCCTTGGACTGGAAATACTAATTCATGTCCTCAGACTTAAACATAATTTCACACAACCCATTTATTCATCCATACACTCATTACTAATACACTAATTCATTGTGCCAATAATGGAATTCGTTCCAATCCTCGCCTTCGCCTCGAACTAGAACGAATCCCTCGTACTTGAAAACCGGTCTAGTCCTCAATGTCGGCCTTTAAATATTACTTAAAATAATCATTAATAATCCAGGAAGAAAACACAAAAAGTAATTGGCTCACAATTAGTCTGCTCTAAAGCGGATACAAAATACTAAGTAAAATTACGAACTTTTCACTTCGATTTTCTATGTTAAAATCTACTGAAACTTCAAAATAGCCGGCAAACATCGCCATTTAAATATATTCGCATTTTAAGAAAGTGACAATATACGCGTTCGGACTGTGTGTGATTTACTACAATTCGCCTTCGGCTCTGCCAAAACTTGCCAGATGAGAAACTCATGTTCCGACGAAGTGCCTTTGCTCGAAACGTCAAGTTTCTCATCTCGAAGGTTCCGGCAGTTCCCTCACCTTTTTGGTTTTCTACACATCGTTCAACAATGCCGACGGAGCACCCTATAGTTTTACATGATCGTATGTCTGTTCGTTCAAGCTGTGTTTGTTTTTCAATCTTTCTGTCCGCCTGTCAGCATGGCCGTCTGGCCGTTTCTTTTTTTATCCCCTTCCTCTTTCTTTTCCTCTTTATCTCTCTCACTGTCTCCTCCTAAAGGTCTGTTTACACTAGTGATTTGGGGCCTTGCGATTGACATCTTGGCTTGTGTGTTGAACTCATGAGAGCATCGAGGACGAACTGGAGCACTGACCTTTATAATATACCTGGACTGCGGGATCTGGTAAACGGTCACTTACAGCAAGTGTCCAAAAAATTAAAAAATGGCGTCAGCAGACGTCATTTTTTTCATGACGGATACACAGATCTCCGAGAAAAAGAGCAAGGCCAGGAAGACAACATTTTTGGGAGCGATTTTATCATATGAAAAATTCCCTGTCTCCCCACCCCAGGCAGTCACTCTTTTCCAATGCAGCCTGTTTTACCGCTGTTTCATTAAAACGCGAAGTCAGCCCACTCGTATATAAGGTGTGCCACAGGTGCTTCCAGTCAGCGGTAGTGAGTTAACCCTTCCAACAGAATGAAAATCCATGATTAACCCCCTTGCACTTCTCTCATTCTGCCAGTGAAAAGCTTTACCATCGTGAAGGATTTTACCTTTGTAAGTCTGCCACTCTCTTGCTTCAAGTCAATCTCTTTCAACAATGTCTGCAGCTTCTGTGCCAACATGATATTGCCCGCTATTTTCACCTTCCCTTGCAAGAACAGTTTCTGAGCGTTCGTCTGCCCCATCGCTGTCTTCACAAAGTCCTCGTCAGCAATCGTCACGGTGCAATTCGGCTTGGCGGATGGCTTCCCCTGAAACACTATTCCAGGCTCCTTCGTGAAATCGGTAGTCCACTCAGATTTCACTTTTCCATCGTACGTGATCCTCCACAGGAACGAGGCCTTTATTTTCTTTGCCAAGTTGGGGTAGGACGATACGCGATTGGCCATCAGTCGGAACAAGGTGTCACTTTGAAGCGACGATCCAACTGGTTGACCCACATCAGTAATCTGCGTAAAAAAAGCATTAACGATAAGTTTTCTTTTTAATTTTTTATTTTTTCCTTCTTTTCTTTGTTTTTTTGATTTCAATTCGAAGCAGGGATGTGATAATAAATTGCAGAAAAATAGCCGTTTTAATGGTAACGGAAGAATTCGGCTCTTTCAGATTGTCCTTCAGGTGGTTTCCAAGTGCCCTCAAATCCACCCAGATCGAGGGCAGATGGCGGTCAATTTCGAAGTCCGGACGTTCAGCAGATCCAATAATTTATGGAAATACTTTGACTTGTAAACATTTCTAAATTAAAATTTAATCGGATTGAGATTCGCTTCTCGTCGACCCAATCCTCGCACCCAAATAGTGAATTGAGTTGATATGAAGTGAGTTTGGATTCATGTATAAACTTTGAATTCATGAGAAGAGAATCGTGAAGAACCCGCAAAATTCTCAAGAGTGCCTCCGTAATTTTGTTCACTATTGAGATAATCACCTTTTTAACTAAGTAAGACCTTAAGGAAATTGATAAAATTGGCTAACATTCGTTTACGCTTCTTGCCATCCAATTTTTACGGCATATAATATCACTCAGGCAAAGTAAAAAATAAAGTAGCCCAACAAAATACATGGAATATAGGCACTGTGAAGGTTTTGTTGAATCTTACGTTTCGTTGCTTCGCGCAACATCATCAGAGAATGATAGGTTATGTTAGATAAGCGATATGTTTATATTATATCACAAAGGTGATATTTTACATGATAGGCGTGTGAAAGGATCATTAATATCACCTTTGTAATATAATATAAATATATCGCTCATGTAACATAACCTATCATTCTCTGATGATGTTACACGAAGCAACAAAACGTAAGATCCAATAAAACCTTCACAATGCCTATATTCCGTGTATTTTGCTGGGCTATCTTTTTACTTCGCCTACGATTTCCGCTTGGCTCATCGATCGCCGAAATAATATCACTCGCTTGATTGTTTTTGTCTTACTTCACCTCACGCACAATATGATGAAGGAAAAAGAGCTAAGCGAATTTTACCACGATTTGAATTGGGTCGCAATTAGCGAAAACAAACTTCAACCAATTTTGAAGATGGGAAAAACGACGATCCACATTTTCTAAAAGTTTATCAACGTTCCAGTTCAAGCTTGAACCATCTTCAGCAATATTAAAGTACGGGATACAGAAAGTATTTACAATAAAGAACAAGAATGAAATTAAAATAAATGAATACATAATCTAGTTATCTAGTTAAATCTAATTACTTTAATTTCACTCTTGTATGTTATTATAAATACTTTCTGTGTCTAATACTTTAATATTGCTGAAGATAGTTCAAGCTTGAACCGAAACGTTAATAAACTTTTAAAAAATGTGGATCGTCGTTTTTCTCATCTTCAAGTTTATTAGTCAGCTGCGATTCCCTAACAATCTGTCAACCAATTTTGTCTACTAACCGCACATTATTGACCAGTCAGAGTACAATGACTTTGTCACGGATTGCAGAGTTAAAAATTTTCCGATTTTAGGCACTAGTAACAATCGGCCAGAGACTAAATTTTTACTGGTAAGAGTTCAGCCAAAATCTCAAAAGCACATTCTCAGTCCAGAAGCTCGACAGCACGCATATTTATCTAGGCATTTCAGATTGTAACTAAAATTTCCACTCGCAGATTGCACTTGTTCGAATCCTGTTTATAGAGTTTTAGGACTTGGGCAAACGAGGAAAAATTGGGGCGGAAACATCGTTTCCCCAACTTGGCTGAACGAGGAAACGTTTTGTAAGAAAGTTATAAGTTGTGTAAATTAGTGTATACAGTGCAGTGTATTCAGCGAAGCCTTGGCCAACTAGACATCATTGTTTCTCGGCTGGGCACGCGACGAAACTATGTTCACGAAATAGAAATTGATGCTGAGAAGCAAAAAACGTATTTGAATTCTCTATGAAACATTTTTTGCTTGCCAGAAAGCAAATTTTGCTTCCGCAACGATGTTTCCACAGGTAGGCAAACGGAAACACATTTGAAGAAATATCAAAAATCTCACATGTTTCCGCAACAATGTCTCTTCGTTTGCCCGGGCCATAATGGTAAGTCTTACTTGATCTTGGGATTTGGCGTCTCCATGTAGTTCAACATAGGCACCAGTCAATAACACACTTCCAGTTTCAACCACGTTACTTTGAAATAAAACGCGGTTCTGATCTTTCCACATGTCTGTTCGAATCGTCTGCCCAGGCAGGATCGGTTTGGAAAAGCGAACTTTGGCCGCCTTGAACTTGGTCACATCGTTTCCACAGAAGTGTTTTAAGACATGGCGTACAGCGTGTCCGAAGGAACAAAGACCGTGGAGGATTGGGTGCTCAAAACCTGCAACATGGAATCGTCACAATTACAGCAAGTTTACTGAGCACAACGTTTGGCCAAAATCAGTGATGATTCATCAGCAGGCGGGCATTCGGACAGGAGGAAAGGTTTACCAACACTGCTGTAAGAACCTATTTTAATTCTACATTTCTGGCCTATAATATTGGGACAACGCTTTAAGATGAGTGTAGTGACCAACGATTTTCCAGGCGGAATGCGAAGTCGCAGTACGAAAATGAGAACCCAGCTCAAAATTTAACAAAAAGAAACATCTCTCAAGTAAATATAGTAAACATATCTAAGAATATTTTACTGACGATTCGTCGCTAGACTTGTGACATCTTCATGGCAACATATGAAAGCAGGGAGTACGTAACCAATGAAGATGTCGGAAGACTATAGCAACGAAACGTCAATAAATTATCGTTAAACATGTATACACCCGTCTTAACCTTATTATTGAGAGATTTCTCTTTAGGTTAATCGCTGGTCATTATCATTCGTACATCTAAACCTGAATAGACAATGGAAAACTGCGATCTATCAGTTGGACTTGCATGTCATCACTAGTTTTTCACTTGCCCTCACAGCATTCCCAGATGACTTCAAGTTATTTGAAAAGCAGAAAAAATGCTTTCAATTTTCGGTGTTACCATTGTTTTGGATTTCACATTAGCCAGTTTACAAACCTCCACTTCGGCAGCTCAGGTTGTTTGTTCGAGAAACAAGAGTTGCAAGGCTATGTTGAAAGAATTACCTCCCATAGCAGCAAAATTCGGATCAATATGCAATGGATTCAGATCTCCTGACAGTCGATAAAGAGCTGCCAGATTGATTGCTAGTTTCTCCACTTCTGTTGCATCAGGAGCTCTGTTTGGCATGGTTGCCAAAGGTTTGAGATGGTCCGAGTGACGTTTCCCTCCAAATCCTCCACTGCCGACAGCAAATGCAACAAACTGGTTGAAGCAAACTGGACCTGGAAAGATTAAACCATAAAATTTTACTTACTAGTTCTCATTATTTAAAGTAAAGAGTAAATGTTTAGAATTTCGACTTTGTTTGTGCATTTAGAAACTCAACGATTTTCATGAGACACCCAGTATTAACTCCTTTCATTCTGTATCTGACTAGTCCAGTTTATTCATCAAGGGGAGACTTCTTGTGGTGGAAAGGATTAAGCACAAAGTTTCCATTTGAAGTTGATTTATGCTACCCTTACTTACAGTTGTCATCAAAGCTTATGCAGTTTCAAGAATGTCAACATGTTTATCATGGATTATGCTGTTTCATTTACTGTAATTTACCCAATCAAGAGAAATTTTTCATGATAATCAAGGGCTTCATCAGAAGCTGGCTACCAGCAGTGTACTGAGCCTACAATGCCTCTCACTGCTGGTTACTAAGTATATGACATACAAAAATACTTTAAATAGAAATAGAAACAAAAACAAAACGGCAATATTAAACAAGAAAGACTGTGAACCATCCTTATATAAATGAGCATATATATTACATAATGTTACTAAGATCATTTGAAAGACCTGAAAATCTATTAAATGGATAAACTATAAAGTCTTTTACTATTCTCAATCAACTTTACCACAAACTTGTATCCATTAGTTTCAATTAACGCGTTATGATTAACCTGAAGCTCTAGTTATTGAAAATGGTGTTGCAAAGCAATATGCTTTCTAGTAATTTTTCAGACAATGCTATGTTGATCATCATTGCACAATTTGAGTCTGGGAAGGTGCTCCAACTTTTTCTTCTCCGTGCATGCACAAATGCAAACTTTTATTCATAGGTGACTAACTTTTGATTACATTATAACTTTCTTTCTATAAATTTTGGTCATACATATCACTCAATTTTATGCCCAGAATGCTGGAAATTGCACTTCCAAGTCTCTAGATTTCAAAATTTTCTTGGAGAGCATGCCCCCAGATCCCCTAGGGAGAAGGGGCCTAACAGGTCTAACTGCCCCTTCAATAACCACAGCCACCTACAATATCACTGGTGGCTGGTTACAACTAAACTTATAGAAACCCCTGGATAATCTGACACAACTGAAGAACGAAAAGTTTCTCTTCGTGTATATCTCTGAGTATTACTCAATTAAGATGTACCTTTTTCATCAGAGGTAGTGACATTGGTTATAATTAGAGCTCCTTTGTCTTTATCCAGTATGTCAACAACATTTCGTGTGCTTCTGAGGGTGGCATTTGGTGATAAAGGCCGATACAACTCCAAATATTGTTCACCATGAAGTATCACCTAAAATTACAAAGACCACAGTATAGACACAGAATCTGAGGCATGTGGAAAATGACACAGGTAACATGACATATGATCACAACTTAAGATACTAGTAACATTTTAAGTGGTCAAACTGTTTTGTTATCAGTCTTAGTAGCCATGTTGGTCACTCTGTTATATCAATTTAACCCATTAAGGGGCAATGGTGCACTGTGGTGTTTTACTCTGGCTAACACCAGATAGTTTTACTTGTCAAGGGGATGAGCCTTGCCTCTGAATGAGTTACTCAGTAACTGCATGCTCAAAGTGAACATGGTGGGCATTTGCTGGAGGATATCCCTTGCTCTGGTCTGGCAATCTCAGTTTTAAATCCTGTAAAACCAATGGTAATGGGTTAGGTCAGTGGCATAACGAGGGGGTGCAACAGGTGCAACTGCCCTGGGCAACACTTCTTTGGGGGGCAGCATTTTCAGCCATCAGTGTCTTGAAAACAGTATGGGGTGTAATAACTACCATAAATGCTTTTCAATGTTTTTCCTCTGGCAAAGAGGGGTGCAGACAATCCAGGGAGATTTGACAATCTGCGTAAGTCCCAGCCTGGGAAATTTGGCTTCATTCCAGGAGTCAGGCACTTTAAGTGTTGCCATCTTGGAAATCACCAAAGGCCTGAGAGCTAGAACTTCAAGCTTCATGGGTGATTTATGTGTAACCTTCACATAAACTAGTAACAATGGTAGCCATCAAAACAATGACAAATTTTTGCCATTTTATTAACTGTAGCCACAATGACAAAGGTAAAAATCCATTCTATTTTCTTTGTAAATGGAGCCATCATATGTTTTTTCTTCGTGGGGTGGAATTTTCTACTTCCACCCCAGGCAGCAATTTGCCTCATTACACTACTGGGTTAGGTATTCATGGCACAGTGGTAGTGCACATGTCTCTCACCACTGTGACTTGGGTTTGACTCCAGCCAGCTCCTCACAGTTCTCCAATTAAAGTTACCTTGGCCCCCATGTGAAAAGATTGTTGCCCAGTTTGACTCAGGAACCATGACATGTGATCAGTTCTAGAACCCTGGAGAGAACAGCTTTACAAGCTGATTGAGTTATCCAGTATAAAAAAGATACTTTACTTTAATAAATACCCAGAGTAAGTTTCTTAAAAAAGCAAACCACTAAATCAGCTTGGAAATTCTGAAAACTAACAGTTATAAAAACCTATATTGGCAAGCATGATTCACTGTGTATATTTATTTTATCTGCTGATAGCATGACAACATTGACATAGGAGGGGCATTATAATTGTGGTAACAAACTATTTTATTATATTTCAAGTTGACATACCTTACTGGGCTTCAGTTTAATCCCTTGCAATAGACTGCCCATCTCTCCAAAAGCACATTCCTGAAATTTCAATTTTAATAACATTTTCTTGAATAATGATGTAAGAATTTTGGTGAATTGCAGTGGTGATCAGTGATGGACCTGGGCTTCTCCAAAAGAGAGTTTTTCATGTGAAGAATGTTCATTGAACAACATTTCAATGTCATCTTAACATCATTATCTAGTTCTCCTGATGACAATTACAAGGGTATTGATTTATACAGAATTAATGATGTAAGACATGGGGCAAAATAAGGCATTAACACCCGGTGAGTGACTTGTTAATGCGTTATTTTTCTGCACGTCTTACATCATCAATTCTATATAAATCAATGCACTAATAATTTTCATTACTAGAACTTGATAATGACATTAAAACATTGTTCAATAAACTTTAATCTTCTATCACTTACATTTTTTATAAATTTTTTTCAAAAACTTCCTTTTCAAGAAAGAATACTTTTATTTGGTTTGGAAAGGATACAAAATGATGTTGTTTAGTTTAATAACTCTGTTTAGACTTACTTGAGCTGGAATAACAGCAAATGATGGCAACACGCTAAAATCCTCATGACCCTCATATAAAAATTTCAAGTGGGAATAATCTTCCTTAACATTTACCCCAACACCCAAGGCATACTGAATGACATCCTTAAATGTATAACTGAAGTCCAGAGTACGTTTTGTGTCAGAAGCTGGTGATTTTCTGTTGCTAGTGATACTGGTATCCCCAAAATTAAGGGCCTCAAAAAATTCTTGGCTATTTTTAGGGTTGCTTGCATTGCTCCATTCTGTTATTTGCGGCCAGTTATCTCTCACCATTTCTGGGGTGATTTCTTGGTCACCTGACAGTAGATTAGCCCCCTTTGACAACTGCCATCTTAATCGGGCTGCCGACCCTCCAAAAATACAGAACAACCCACCATTTTCCTTGCATGATTCATGGCACAAATAAAGCACAAACGGCGCGACATATTTAGGAGAAAACAAGTTCAAAACATCCTGTGGCATCACTGTCTTTGTGAGCCTTGAATCTGCGACTGGAACAATGGTGTTACAAAAGATGTTGTACTTTGCTCCTTCGATGGCCAAAGTGTTACTCAGTCCCAGTAGACCAAGTTTTGCTGCAGAATAATTCGCCTGGCCAAAGTTACCAAATATTCCAGCCGAAGACGAGGTCATAATTATTCTACCATAACCTTGCTTCTTCATGAGCGGCCACACTGCCCTCGTAACAAGGAACGAGCCACGAAGGTGAACCCGTTGAATTATATCCCAGTCTAGATCACTTATGCGAGCGAACGAGCGGTCCCGTAGAATTCCAGCGTTGTTCACCAATACATCAATTCGACCGAACGCTTCGAAAGCCTGTTTCACGAGCTTCTCGCCGTTTTCGACCGACTCGTAGTTCGCTACAGCCTTTCCTCCAGTCGCACGAATCTCAGCAACCACTTCGTCCGCCGAAGACCTGCTGCTCCCATCACCTTTTGCATCCCCACCAAGATCGTTCACTACTACAGCGGCACCTCGGGCGGCAAATGCCAAGGCGTATTCTCTTCCTAGCCCACCACCAGCTCCTGTGATAAGCACAACTCGTCCGTGAAACTGCAAAGATTTCGCCATCTTCATGTGATTCCACTTCAGTCCGACATTCCGATGGAAATCCGACCGGAGTAATCCGAAGGATATCGATGATTCACGAGAAGGTCAAACCGATTTGTTTGTGTAAATAGACTGGTATATTTTTTAATATTTTTTCAATTTCGCAGCCCTCCTGTCTTCAAATTATTAGCACAATGGAGAAGAGTAAAGCATTTCATCCATTTTCGCCCGGGCCGCTGGACGATTATAGAAAGAAAGCGACTTTTGACTGGTATGAGATGAAACGGTTTATGGAAGGTGAAGATGTCTTGGATTTTAAGGAGAACATTTGGAGTACCTTGGAAAAAGATCCTTTATTTCAAAGGAAAGTTGAAAAATTGTCCATCGACGAGCAAAGACGGTTGACTTTTCTGCGCGTAAAGAGACTGGTGGAATATGATTTTCTTTCTGAGGAAGAAATTCTCGAAAATCCGATGAAGGCTTGTGGAATACATGATGCACTCGGATCGTACAACTGGAGCTTGATGGCCAAAATGTTGCTGCATAACCTGGTGATTTGGTGATTGTGTGAACAACATTGTGAATACTGATATGTGCTAAGCTAACTTTATTTTCCAGTCATTCACCGTTTATATATGGAACGTGAACAACACACACACAGAGAGAGAGAGAGAAAGAGAAAGAGAGAGAGAAAGAGAAAGAGAGAGAGAAAGAGAAAGAGACAGACAGACAGACAGACAGACAGAGAGAAAGAGAGAGAGAAAGAGAGAGAGAAAGAGAGAGAGAAAGAGAGAGAGAAAGAGAGAGAGAGAGAGAGAGGATAGTCTGTAGAACTGGCCTTTACATTCAAAAAATCCAAAAACATATTGCTTCAATAACAAGACTTCCTACTCAACTAATGCAAATTTAAGCAAAGTATAAGTCAAAATGATTATGCAACAACAATGCATTAATCAGAGACTGAACAAAGAACAAAAAATTTTTTTAAAAGGCATTAAATGGTTAACCACACTGCCCACTTGTGTAATATCTGATAATTTACTCCATGTAATTAATATTCACAATATTTCATCAACTAGATTTCAGTTTTACATTAATTTATTATGTAGATGTTTTCCTCTAATCTCAAAAGATCCAGTAAACAAGCAGCAATTCAGGCTGTTGCTGAAAAGTGTGCCAATCTAGAGGTAAATTAAATAAACATAACTTTTCATATATTAAAATCATCATTTATGCAGAAAGATTCCAGTAATGACTACATGGTTGCCAGTTAACTATTTACTTAACTGCATATCAGCAAATTAGGAATCCTAGTTCTTGTCCAATTTCCAGTTCCCTAAATCAGAAAATATCAATTCATGAAAAGTTAATAAAAATACCCCTTAAGGGATGGAAGTACTTGTTAGAAATTTTTAACATTGTAAACCCTTGTTTAAGCTTAGATAACTGATCTCTGACTGATATATGGTAGCTATTTAAAAAATATACTATAAGGAGACATTCTTATTTTTGATTTTCTTTCCAGTTTGTTTGCCAATTTGATTCTGTTCTGTTTGTCTCAGGTGCTTGGTTGTTTTGCTCTTACTGAACTAAGTCATGGTAGTAATACTAAAGCAATGAGGACTACTGCTACATATGATCCATCAACTCAGGTACAAATAATCTACCAAAGGAAAGTAAGGTATTGAATGCAACACAAAAATTGTGTCTTAAACTACACAGGTATCAAATAAGGTAAATCACAAGCAGTAGCCATGTCCATTTGACTATTAAATATATCCATTGCCCAACTACTGAAATCTGGGAAATATCACTGTAATAATTAATTCTGGGCTTTAACTGTAGTGATTAATTCTGGGCTTCATTGTTTTCTGACCAGCTTATTTAAAAATGCAAGGTGCAATGTCAGCCATCATTTTCTCAATTATGACATAAACTCTTCATTAATTTATTATTATGTTTTATTATTACACTTTGTACTGTAATTATAGGTTTACTGCCCTTATCTGCCACCCTTCCTGACATATTCAATGTGTGTTGTTCAGTTACAAGTAAATTGATCAGCTCTGGTCTGATTAAGTCCTGTAAGGATCTCTTCTTTTGGGATACGGTGTCATATACAGCATAATTTAAATTCTTTTTCAGGAATTTGTGATGAATACCCCAGACCATGAGGCCACTAAATGGTGGGTAGGCAATCTAGGGAAAACAGCCACTCATGCATTAGTTTACGCACAGCTGTATACCCCTGATGGAAAGTGTCATGGTCTTCACATATTCTGTGTGGAAGTTCGAAATCCTGACCTGACACCCAAACCAGGTGTTCTGGTTGGTGATATTGGAGAGAAACTAGGCCAGAATGGACTGGATAATGGGTGAGTTTGGATTTCATATACATTGTAATCAACTTGCTGAGGGACCATGATAATACAACTAGTAATGCTTACTATATCTGTACCCAACCTTACGTACTTGTGCATGTACCTATACCAATTTCTATATGAATGCCAATGTAAATACAAATACCCATCCTTATACTAGTACTCAATCTAAAATAATACCATTTGGCAATTTTGTTTCAGATTTCTTGCATTTGATGATGTTAGAATACCAAGAGAGTGTTTGATGAATAAAGATTCTGATGTCACAGTTGATGGACAGTATATTTCTTCCTTCAAAGATCCCAGGAGAAGGTTTGCAGCAAGTCTAGGAGCTTTGTCAAGTGGAAGAGTTGGAATAACAGAAATGTCAGTTACTAATCTAAAGTTATGTATACCCATAGCAATCAGGTTAGTTTACAAATATACACTTGTTATTTGCAAATCAGAAGGTTTGTACTGGGAAAACATTGCCTGATTACTTGACAGTATGGACCAAAGCCAACAACAGCTGAAGTCCATATAGTTGAACATACACTCTAAGACAATGTTTCTCAGTGGAGTCAGTACCTCCCCCCAATAGGTGTTCAGAGAATGACAGGGATCAATGGAACCAAGGCAGCAGACAGGGGAGGTTAGGCTGCAAATGATGAGTGTTCATCAGTCATTCCCCTCCTCACCTTCATTTGATGTTAAAATCATACACTGACCAGCTAACCCACCAGTTCTGAACTGAATAACTATGTATTACTATTATTCAGTTTGGTATAGTACTGGTCAGGGGTTAGGTGCTAGCATAGGCACAGAACTGGGACTGAGTGTGCTCAGTAGGGTGAGGCAGGTGGGGGCATTTATCTAAAAAATAGAGAAAAACTGCTCTAAGAAGTCAGAATGTGGTGCACTTCTCAAAATTGTTACCACTGCTGTAATGTAGATACTCAGCTGTGAGGAGGCAGTTTGGTCCACCAGGGAAAGACGAGATACCTGTGTTAGAGTACCAGATGCAAGTAGGTTCATTCATAAAGTACAGTCATGAGGCTTGATATTCCAGATTTCAAAATCATATTCTCTTACCTAAACTGTTTCTTTTGTTGTTACCATAGCAATGGCGACTGTTCCCTCTGTTGGCTGCTGCATATGCCTTACAAACGTTCTCCAAATCGTTTTTCCGTGATTTCATCGAGTTTCAGGTGGGAATGATCCTTGACGACTCTGGTGAAAGACAGGTACTAAGTCCAACATACGGTCCACTTTTGACTTTTCTTTAAGCTCAGCTCAGAACTACAAAATACCGCAATAGCTTCACTGCTAGCATAGGCGTACGGGGCGGGGGGGGGCAGGGGGCAACTGCCCCCCCCAAATTTGGAAAGGACCAGATTCAGGCAAATAGCTCGGGTAGAATTGGGAGAAATAAATTTCTAAGCGTGATTAAAACAGAAAAATTTTCAAAAATTGGTAACGATGAACAAGAGTTTGGATATTAGTGTGCATTTAGGTTGCCATATACATACCGTGTGCAATATGTAATTCTTATTCCTAGGTTTTTTTCTAACTTAACATTCGAGCAGAGCGATTCGGGCAGATCGTCTCTGCTCCCCCAAAATTATTAGGGACCGTACGCCTATGACTGCTAGTGCACCACAACGTAACTTTCCCGTCAACGACCGTGAACAAGTGCTGTAGTGCTAAGTACATGTGCTGTAGCAGTAGATACAATATGAGTAGTCGAGCTGTATAGGATTTACAACGCGAGTCGCGTAGTATATTATAATAATATACACTTCGACTTCCAATATTTTTTATTTATAATATACGAAAATATTTAAATGACCATATTTACTGATTATTTTGATTATACAGGACATGTAATCCTCTGCCAACTGTTTTTTTCAGTAAAAACAGAATAAGATTTGCGGTAACGTCTCAAGACTTCCGCAGAGCAAAAAACATGACATTTTCGCGGACTCCTGTGTCTGTTTAACGAACGTATCATCATGCCAAGTTATAAAACACACAAAAACCGAATAATAGTTTATTGTAACTCTGAGAAAAGTGTGCATAACGACTGTTAGATCAAATAAAGCACAATTTTTATAGTAAATTGTCAACTTTAACTAAGTCACCTTCCGACTAACTGAATCAAGGTTATCTAAGTCAGCACGATTCTGTATTCGATCCACAATTGCTAATTAGACAGCCGTGTCTTTTCTACTTTTTCTTCTTAAATTGTCAATGAATGTTATATCCTGATCTTGGTTAGTTAATTACTTTTGTAGGTAGCCCTTGGTCGTGAAATTCATGCTTTGTCGAGTGCGTCCAAACCTCTAGCCGCATGGACCGCAAGAGACGCTATCCAGGAATGCCGAGAAGCTTGTGGGGGCCATGGTTATTTAGCTGGTAACATAGATATACCCTTGCAAACTTGCATTTGTTTATCTGTGCTGTTGTCATTTATTTAGATCGTAACACAAAGAAAATTTTACTTTTGCACACTTGTGTCTATCCATAGTTATGTTCCTAGAAAATAAACATCTAACATGCTCAAATTCTCAGAAAACTTTATTAGTTACCAAGCCGAGATAACATCTGTAAATCCTCAGATGGTCATAAGACGATCTGGGCATTGGACATACAAAATTTAAAAGGTTATATAAACCAAAGGTTACAAATGTGTTTTGGTCTGAGTTATTGAGAAAGGTGCTAAACTGACTGCTAAAGTATGACAATGATTTTGAACCAGCATGAATCCAATTCATAAAGTTGGTTCAGAACCATTGCCAGATTGACGCTACTAACGCTTTCGCAGCACAGATTTCCATCAATCGAAACAGTTCGCGTAGACTGCGTAGGCTACATGTCTCAACATGTCAACGTTTCTATTAATGTCTAGACTAGCATCTTCTTACTACAGCTTAGATATTAAATAGGTACGTCAAAGACTCCACTTAAACAGTGCTTGTATCGCACCGTCATGTGTTGCACCGTCACGTTTTTTGTTCACCTGAGGCTCGGTAGGTCAGTGGCTAGGGCGTCAAACACGCTATCAGAAAGTTACGGGTTCGACTCCAGTCTGCGTCTTAAAAAAACATTTTCAGAAAATTAGAGCTTGACGGATCTTCGCATATCGTCTCACCTCGACTTTTCAAAAATTGAATAGTACGATTGGTGTTCAACAGTGAAAGTTTATTTCACCGTCCTCTTTGATGTTTTTGTTAGTGAACAGACTTGGAGAGCTACGTGACGATCATGATCCCAACTGCACCTATGAAGGTGATAACAATGTGTTATTGGAGCAAACCAGCAATTTTTTGCTTTCCAAGTTAGAAGAGAAAACCCAGGGTAAACATTTGTCGTCTTCCGCCTTATTTTTGTGACGGAGATTAATATGTAGTCGTATTTGTACGGTTGGTTGTTTGCTTGCTTACTTGGTTGGTTAGATGGTTGGTTGATAGGGTTTGCATTGTTTTATGGCTTGTTTAGTTTATATCACGCATATGGATAGGTTGGTTGTCTGGATTTGTAATAGTTTGTATGATTGCTCTGTGAATTAGTTGTTATATGGTTGAAGCATGGTTTATCTAGCTGGTCTGGTCACTATGTATGGTATGTATGGTCGGTTGGTCAGTTAATTGGTTGCTGTATGGCTGGTATGGTGTTTGTAGTCGCTCGATTGGTTACCACTCATTTCCAGTGATAACCCGTTCTGTTTGTATTTTAGGAAAACATATTGATTCACCGACGGGAAGCTTTGATTTCATTAACGACTTTGATAAAATATTGAGGACCAATTTTGATGCAAAGAATGAGGAAGATTACAAGAAATCTGGTGGTATGAAGCTGTTGAGTCTTGTTCAAGCTGCCATTCATCTTTCCCTTGTTCCTAGTTTTCTCCACATCATGTGTTTTTCAAAATGTAGACCTCGATGTTTTCTTATTTGTATTTGTTTGTTTCAGTGATATCGGGTGCGTTTAACTGGCTTGTTTGCTATTTGCTGAAAGAAAGTGAGCACAAACTTCAGGATGAGTTAAAAAGAGGAAAGGTGTGCCATATTTTTGCACCGTTAAACAGAAGGGAGCATGTTTAATCCGTTATTATTAAAAGTTCAGAAAAGTATCAGTTATTCAGGAGCAGTGTGCTGCAATAACTTACTCGATGACTAAAAAAAAAAATCCGATGAAGTTACTCTTGAAGAGATTCAAATTTATGCAAGGGATGAGAGTTTTTAATAATACTTAAGTTGCTTTATTATTAACTATTTTATCAAAAACAATTTATATATCGAGATAAATGTGCCAGTAAATTGTACGTCTTGTAATTTTATAGTAGTTTATATATTAGGTAGATTACGGTCCCATGAAAAACAGTTACCTAGGAGTACTGATGGGTCACCGTTGAAAAATAATTCAATTAAGCGTTTTTGAATCATCTCAGACACATCAATATTTTGGGAGAAAACCTGATTGAAAATGACGAAATCTAGTGTTAACACCACATTCCCAAATTTCAATCTCGGTACCGATTTCCTTTGTGATTCCCAACTTAATATACATGAAAAAATTTCTCGAATCTGATTGACTAAGAGCGGTGCAATTTCAAAGTAACACAGGGCCGAAAAAAAACTAATACAGTAATTTGCACTGGATTACCTTTTTTCAACACTGTATGACTTTTTCAAAGTCTGAAAAACTCACCTGTGGTTGTTTTAAGTAAATTGCACTCAAAATCATGCTATTGCCTATACAAATCATCAATGAATTTGTGGAGGGGGGGGGGAACGGAAAAAAATAACCAAATCAGAAATTTCTCAGATGTCGATTCAGAACGTTAGCAAACGGAATTATTATACACGAAAAAAATTTATACGGCCAGGCTCTGTTGTACGAAATACGTCGTACGTGTTTGAGAATGAAAATCCAATCTGTCCTTTCAGGAAGGTTTTGATGCTCGTAACGATAGCCAAGTGTTCTTTTGTCGTTCTCTGGCAATTGCTTTCATACAGGTATGTCCATGGTAGTTTAAGTATCTTTTCAATGTAACTTAGGCCTCAAGATACATGGGTGAATATGTGACAATGCCCCGTCTTTCTAGCGGCTAACACCGTAATTTTCCAACCTAGAAAACCGTCTTCGACCGGTTTCACACTATGATACATGACTCCGAAACTCCTTCGCATTTACGGAACGTTTTGCAGAAGCTGGAATCCCTTTATGGACTGTGGACTTTAGAAAAACACTTGGGGACATTTTATGAAGGTTTGTGAAAAAAACGCATCTTCAGAATTTGATAGAAGTGAAAGTTTCAAAGTCAACTTTTCTCTCACCTTCAGGTGGTTACTTTACCAAGAGAGATCACACCAGGATTATTCACAAAGCCATTTTGGATCTTTGCTACGAGGTAATGTGAAATCAACTTAATTCATAGAAACCTACAGTTAAACAATCGTCACGTTTAGTGAGACTGGTGTGTGCTTTAGGATCTTTCAACCACTCCTAATGTTAATGTTTCTTGGTAGATTAAACCAGAAGCAGTTAGTCTAGCGGACGCACTAGCACCACCAGACTTCATTCTTAACTCACCTATTGGGCACAGCAATGGAGAGGTACGTCCATCACACTGCTCTACCAAGACTTCGTAAATCATGTTTTGACGAATGCTCTGTTTGATTTTTAGGCGCTGGAGAACTTATATGAAGCTGTCTTAAGGGACCCAAAAAACACGGAGAGGGCGCCGTGGTGGAAAGACTTCATGGAGAAACCTGTGAGAGGTTGCCGGCGCGTCCACAGCAAGCTTTAGCATACAAAAGATGACCACAGTCACATCTTGAGTACGAGTTGACTGCTGTTTTTTCCCATCACGAGGGAAAGACAAATGTTCCGAAAATGGAGCAAAGGAAAACAACTCACTGCCAGTCATCTTGTGTTAAGTGTCAAAGGAGTTGGCCAAACGAGAACGGAAGTTTAAGGTTTTTTCGGTCTGAATCCGACTTTCATTATTTTACTCGTTAAGGACGGGGCTGATTACAAGAATTTCAGCCCGACCTTTTGATGAAATACTTGAAAAACGGAGCTCGTGATTACATGAATAGAGTTTCAGCCCAGGCTGAAAAGACGATTGACGCATGTGAGATGTAAATTGCCAAAACAACAAAGGCTACAGAGAAATTCCTGCCTGGCTTCACTCCCGATTTCAGTTTCAGCCCGGGCTGAAATTTTCCGTGGAATCAACTCCTAGGACAATCTCAATTAACCCTTTCACCCCTGAATTTTTCAATTGAAATTAACTATTCAATCTATTTTAATCTGTTCAATCAAAGGCTTTATTTATAGAGGGTAACACTAAACAGTTACAAAACTGATAAACTTGTGGCCCTCAATTAGAAATTAACTGGAATAAAGTTTATATCAAATAAATGTTACAAATACAAAATTTAAAAATGATTGAGCTGAGACTGGTTATCAAAGGCTAATTTTAAAACAGGCAATTTTCTTACTGTTGTAGGCAGGGAGTTCCATTCTTTGATGCTACGTAGCGTAAAAGACCTATCAGCTTCTGTTTGAAGATTATAACGAGGACAAATAAAATTAGGTTATGTCCAGTAGATCGTTTGCGAATATCACGACCACCCAATGCTTAAGCCTACCCTTCGAATATTAATTAGTTTCTCCACTGCTAGCACACTGGCAAAGACCCAAGAAGCAATGTCCACATGCAACGGTCGTAATCTGTGGTCATATTATTGCAAAATTGTCAATTGTCAATATTAACGTTCAAAAAGTCATAAAATTCTTTAACTCTTGAAACCCGGATACCCAAAGTTTACTCTCTATAATAGTCAAAAAATTACTCGGTTTCAAGAGTTACTAAAACGCAAACCCTGCCCATTCTGCTTACTCTACCGGTTCTTACTGGTTGAGAATACTCAGCTAATTCTCGAGCGTTTGACGTTACAGGACGAAACTCGACTTTCTTTAAGGAGATTGTGTCTGTCCAAGACGTCTCCCGTGGATGAGGAAGAACATCTGGCGTGAGCCAGAGTAAAGTTAAAAAGTCGAGTACAGACCCGAAAGGGTTAAACTTCAACCACGCCACCCACTAGAAGACAGTTCACGGGACAAGCGGCGGAGTTTGACGCCTTGTTTCTCTCAACCTTCGCTAACTTGTTTACTGACTCGTACAAACTGGTGTATATTTCAAGATACAAAAAGATAAGAGGATCACGCCAAAAACTTCGAAATATTAACATTAACGTTTATTTGGTACAAAAAGTAAGTGCTGTCGAATCTACATTAGTGCAATGTGAATATCACTAACCACCTAAATCAACAAACCAACCGCCACAATTCAATATTTACGTGAGGTTGGGGATTTGTGATATGCCTTTTGAACCCAGAAAATATCAATGTTACTAACTTCTTTTACGAGATACTTCTAATCTAATCAGTTAATGGTAATGTAAATTTCATTGGTAAATTCAAAATTTATAAAAATCCCAAGTTTTATCAAGCAGCAACCATGATCTCGAGAGAAAGCACATTTGTGGTTGTAAATTTATAAGGTGCAAGCTTTCGTCGAAGCTCTGTTTCCAGTCGATGAGGCTTTGGGAGCCCCGCGGTCCTCTTGTATGCTTACATTAACTTATTGGCACATTTCATTCTGATGTCATGGACCTGATTGGGCTTTAAAGCGCGCAGCCGTTTCATAGGAACTCGAGGAAGACCGCTGGAACCGATCGTAGCTTCAGAAAAGCTGACACGGGATTTCATTCGAAAGTGAGGCAGCAAGAAGCCACGAATCAACAGGACGAAAGTTTGCAGTTCATAAATTTACACGTTGACCATATGAACTGAACAATTTCCAACATGCAAGGCTTGGATGATCTCGTTTTGAAGAATTGCAAGGCGGTGTAAATGATATGATTTTGATACGCAACAACTGTTGCCTAACATACCGCACGTTCACCATGCGAATTGTAAACACTTTTCGGAGAAATTCCGTTGACCTTATCACGAATACAATCTGAAACTTCACCGCAAGGACTATGAAAGTGAATTCACCAAGCTATGTTTTATCTGAATTTCTCATTGCTACCTCGATGGCATTGCAAAAATTAATGTTGAACTCTTCCGCACACCCTACATCACCACGTGTGCAGCAAAGTTTACATTGCTAAAAACCAACATCAACAGTTGAACACAAAATGAAAGTGAATCTGAGCGACAAAGGCATCTTGAGACAAATACTTCGTCCAAAAAACATGCGCGTTACGTTTCCAATTTTCAAAAACAGCGCGTCTCATGGTGCGGTATTAAAACCCACAACATAAAAAAGCTGAAATGGAGTGTAAAGGATTTCCAGATTAACAATTAACTCCTTTCCGGCAGGATCAGTCTTCCATTATTTTACTCAGGCTAACGCCAGACGATTTTACTCGTCAAAGGGAGACATTATACCGGGAAAAGTAAATAAAAAGACCCAAACAAACATTGCGCAGCCGACAAAGCTGACGTAATGCTTTGCCATCACCAACGTAAACGCTATGTATTTTCTGGACTGAACTTTTGTCATACGATTGCCTACTTTGGACTCACTTTAACTTTATATCACATTGTTTTTCTAATAAAGGCTGATGTTTCACTGATCCACCGTGAATGCATGTTTTAGTGCATAATTTTATAACCTGGTACCACCTCCTACCATGATAAAAATAGGTCAATACACCTCATATTATTTACACTACGTCCACATTTTTCTTGGCATTGAGTAGCCGCCCAAAATATGTCAGCGACGAAAATAAACGCGAAATCCACAGCCAAATTTTCGCAATAATTCTTCGAAGCAGCAACGATAGCGTACTGCTTAGGAACCAGGCAATACTGGAAGAACAGGGAAAGTCCCTCGGTATTATTGTGCATTTACGTACATATATGATATATAAATGCCTTCACCAATAATTAGCGCGAAAAACCGCTTTCACGAACATTGAAGACCTTTCCAACTGTGGCTTGAAATCTCGTTCTCAGGCTTCGATAATTTGCGGCAGCTCAACGGTTCCCCGGATGAAGAGCGCATCGTCAACGATGTACTTACGCGCTCGCAGTGTTTCATGGGAAGCAAATTGTGGGTAACCGAATCCCGGCGTGTTCGAATTCTTCTTGGGTCGATGGAAACTAGTCCACTTCGGATCAGGTGAAAAGTTCTGACTGATGTGTCGTTGCTTAGTGGCGTCTTGCGATTGGTCGATGAGAGTTAACGTGATGTCTCCGAGAAACGGCCATTTCAGCAGCGGGTCGTAGTCACCGACAAGAAGCCGAACGTAAAGCGACAGGTGGGTACCCTCGCCGCTCCCGTTGCCGTTCGGGAAGGCGACGATCATAAACTTGTAGCCGTATTGATCCGTATAAAATGGCGGGCTATGAATCTCGTAACCGGTGATCTCTTTCGCGGTCGCTAAAACGTTGGAGAATTTCTCGATCTTCCACAGAAGCTGGCCCTGGTTGAAAGGTTTGCAGTGTTTGACAACGCTCTGCAGCTCGGAGATCTCCTTCGACTGTTTAACAGTCAGTTTACACATGAGATTAAGATGTTCCTTCATTTTACTTTCCATATGGCGGCTCACGTTCGACCGTGGACACTTGGAGGATAAAAAAATACGGGGGTGAGCGGATGAGCTCTTGTCCGCGCGGTTAGAAGAGAAACAACGAAAGACTAGTGCTTTCTGTACGCTTAAGAACGGCGACTGATCGGAGTGATTAATCATTCCGATGTATGAGATCAATGTCTGAGAGTAGTAAGGACGAATGCTTCTTGGTATCTCGGTAGTTGATCACATACATCAGGATGATATATCGGTCGGATACAGCGCAACGTATGTAAACGTACTTTTAAGCAAACGAACCTTTACAATTTAAGGTGTAAATGCTTACAATGTTAAATCAAAGTTGAGAGAAAGCTTTTTACAGCACCATTACGACGAAACTACCAAGTTTTCGTTGTCATTTCCTCTCGAAAGAAACTTCTGCATATTTCAGAATCGCATTTAATCGTGTTCACTAAGACGTGGTTTACAAATCTAAGCTGGAATTTGAAAGACAAGTTTAAAATACTAACCATGTTTATTTAAAAGACTGCGCTTGAACAAAGGTTTTTCATTGAAGATTATTCACCGATACTGAAGTGTACTAGGGGAAACGATTGAAACACGTGCGGTTCCCACTCGCAAGGCAAACAAACGTGGCTAACAGTTCGCCTTTATACGCAGAAGTTCGCACTAAACGCTTATTCGCATCGCGGTAAATCTCTTCTGTAATATGCGTATTGACATGTGGTCCAAGTCAAGATCTCACCTTTCATTTTCGCAACAACACTCACTGTAAGGGTTATACTTTATGGTATAACCCTTACAGGTCTGGCAGTCATTTTCTATAAATGGACAATTTTTAAAACCGCACAGACGAATCACACAACTTAAATATCTTGATGTTGACTTCCCAGTCTAAAATCGCAAGCAACGTAAAAGCATACTCGGATACCTTATGCTGACATCCAGCGAATTTAAAAGGGCAGGATTCAAGTATGGCAGAACAATCATGTGTAACGTGACGATTAATCTGCAAAAGTCAGAAAAACATCTCAAGTTGGCAGAGGATACAAATGGGAACTTGAAGCGATTATCTTGACTATATAACAGGAAGCAACAGAAAGCATACTCTTCCAGCAACACATCTGTCACCTAGGAACTACTTAATGTGACATTTTAGCAAGAAATTATAAGGATTAGAGTAACAAGAGCGACTTCTGTTGCCAAGAGTAGTCACTGCATTTATTCAGTGGATAAGGATATTAACTTCAAAGAAATGGATAAAAAGATGTTAACTTTTTCAGTTAATATCCTTTTTAGTTGTTTAACAACTTGATTTTGAAAATCGTATCTAATTATCAAGCAGCATGGGACGGGTCATAGTTATGCTGAGTTTCACGTTACCTCTTCTCGTGGTATTTGGCGAACTCCACAACTGTTTGGACAGCTCAGAGGGAACTGAGGACAATCTCTAAGATGTTCCTAAAACAGTGGTTGGAAAAATCGCAGGATTGTATCAGTGAAAAATAAACACGATAAAGGGTGGTGAGATATATGAAGGAAATCTTCCACTAGCCCATCGCCCAAATATCTTCTTCATGTTTGCCAATATCGCTGCCAAAGTCTGCGTGCCGAGTGGACTGCGGCACTAAACGAAGGCTTTGGAATGATGCACATTCGGAAGCACAAAATCGTGATTCCGGACTCACGTGCACACTCGGTCAACATAGTCTCGAGGTGCGAGACTGCAGGGGACCGAAACCACACTGTTCCCGAGATGAATTATCCCAGACCGACCCGTACCCTCCATTTTGTATTGCAGTCCACCAGGAGCGCAGTCTCTGGGTTCGAGGTTGCAGCTTTACTAAAATCTCCCTTGTCGAAACGCTCTTTATGCTACAAAATCCATAGGACCCTAACCTGAAGCTCTGCGTATCCAATTTGCTTTCGGCAGTACTGACAAAGTGTCAACCGTTTGGGGCACTCCTCGGACATATGGGCAGTAATTTCTTCGTTGGCCATTAGTGCACCACAAACGCACGTAAACAGTTCTCGCTCGTATGAGCTCTGTGGCTGTGGAGGGTTATCTGACGATCCCATGTAGACCACCTGACTTCCGAAATCAGACCTTCGCCGCAGCGGAGCAGACTGGAGACGAGGCCTCGATTCAAACTCTTCACCATTTGGAAGTTCTGCTGCTTGTTCTTCTTGCAGGGTTTCCTGAATATCTTCATCACGTTCAAACAGACGCGAACGTCGACTTCTTCGCCGACCTGCGAAAGCGAAATGATTTCAGTTTCGTCTTGTTTAGTACAAGAAAACTGGTTACTTGCAATCAGCGCGTGTTTTCTTTTCCCAAATACGACTCACATTTTGTCACTAATACATCGAGATAAATGATCCCATATCTTTCAAATGCAAAGGGGCAAATTACTCCTAAGAAGTGATAATGTGCAACCAACGAAACCTGTAACAATATCCACAAATTGGGGTCCGGTAAATCTCAATAAAAATGGTCAAAATCCGAACCGGTTGGTCTTCTGACGTCGTTTCAAAGTAAGCCTAACTTTTGGCGATTTCAGTGGACCAATCAAACTGCCGCATTCACTGCGTTCTGCCAGGCCGTTGGTGGGAAAAATGGCTACACTGGTCCATAACCGAGTCCTTGACGACTTAATCATCGAATGACCAGTTCACCACAAGTTTCACTCTACCACTCAATAGTCCCATGTTCGTAACGTGTGCAGTCGTTTGAAAAAATGGCTCGTCAGCAAGTTGCCTGAAAAACTTACTGAATTCCAAGGTCTAGAAACAATGAAGTTTACTTAAGGAAAAACAGTACTGATAGAACTACCTATAATACAAAAACAAACTTCGGAAAAGAAGCATCTTGGTACTCAAAATATTAGTAAAAGCACAAGACAAAGTTGAGAAGGTAATATTTCGACTATATTACACAATCACTGTCAAACCATTGTCGGCAGGCATTGGATTTTGAACTACCTGCTCGTCTAAGTTTTACCAAACTACAATTGTTAACAATATGGTAGCGGTGTACATTCCAGTAGCACCAAGACACAGTCCCAAGGCTGTTTTCCACGTGAAGAATTTTATCGCGCGAATCGACATTTCTTTGACTAGGTTTCTCGTTAGCTACAATCGACAGCCCATGAGACAGAAGAAAAAGTCGCTTTACGCAATAAAATTCGCCTAGTGGAAAACAATGCCCTTAATCTCATGGCAATAAGGCTTATCGTTTTATCATACCTGTAGTTCCATGCCATTCTTCCGAGGCGCGTCTGGGTATATCTGTTCGACCGACAAAATTAAGTTGAGCCGGTACAGAGGCAGCTCTCATGGGTGGCTGCTCCCGAGACGAATTACTGTTGAATGACGAGGATTGACGTCTTGAACGACGGATGTTTTTAATCTGTTTACGAAGTTTGTTCGTCGTGGAGTTGTCTTCCTTGCCACACGAGCGAGAATGTTTCTGAAGGGTAACAGAGATAAAAAAGAATTAGACTAAATAAGACGGCAGGAAGAAGTCGTGTGGTCAAGTGTCTCCGAAAACGAAGGCTCGAGGGGACACTTACTAATTTCACACCGCGGACCTGTAATTACCGACGGAAATTAAAGATGCGGTGTTACCCGAGATAGGACATCGGTGTTGGGTCACCGAATAGTTTAGACCGGTTTTCCAAGTAATCTTACAGAACTTGTTGGTGAAAGACCAATGCCATGTCTTTTCAGTACATCATTTTGTCTCAGTCCGGAATCATTCGTTAGTACTAATTTTCACGCGATACGAAATCAGGCAGTGTCGTGGTATTAATATAAAGCACGAAAATAACGTACCGAAGGCGCAAGTGCAGAATTTATGCGGACTATCCTACAAGAAAGGTGTCTAAGTTGCAGAAATAACATAGGATCTAAGTAATGCGTGCTGAACTTTAGGACCCTCGCTGAGGACATGGTACCGACAGGCACCCCTATTAGTCCAATCACCAGTGCCAGGAACCACGGACGAGGGGGCGCCACCTTCAACAGGTGGGAAACTGCATGGCTACATTTAAAGCCAGTGTCGGTGGTACTGATCCCGATCAATAAGTAACTCTTTACTAGTATAGCACCAAATAATAGTGTTGCATGAAATTGCCAATAAATCTGTTACGCTTTCACGTGATACAAACATTAATGTACCCAAAGGCGACCAAAAGATCAAACTGGTGTCCAAGTATCTGCCAAAAGCGAATGACAGCCATTTCCAGTCTTGATGAAATTCGATGAGCAAACAAAGACACGTGAAGTATACGTGCACGGAATGTTTGCCATCTTTGAACTTAAAACGGCTGGTGAAGTACCAATTAACAATTAGATTATTCGCTCTTGATTTCTATGAGGCGATAATTGAAAACTATCGCCTCATAGAAATCGAGAGCGAATAATCTAATTGTTTTAGTAGAAACACTTTGCAAAGAACATTTTTCGTCTTCTCTGGGATTGCTCTTTCAAGTAGGCAATCTATTTCGTCTTCAGAAACTTCTCAAAAACGAGAGGCGGAAGCCATTTTCGCTACTCGCTATCTATCGACGAATAGATAGCGAGTAACGTAGCCAATCAGAATGCAGCATTTGCATTAGTACTCAACTAAGTTTCTACTAATCAATTTTGGTATCGCTACACCTTACCCCCAGCATCGAAATCCTAGCGCACTGCTATAAGCACTTGAACGTTGTTCGAACTCTCCACTACTAACCACAGACAAGGTAAAATCAAAACAGGATTCGTGTACTGATGACATAACCTAACATATTAAAGTCGAATCAAAACAGGATTCGTGCACTGATGACATAACCTAACATATTAAAGTCGAAAATCGGGGTAATCGCGGAATGACCTAATTTACAGTCTTTCTACCTCATAGTTCTCCCGTAGAATATCTTGATGGCAGGTGGCACAGGAAACGTAACGGTTAGAGCAGAGGTTACGGACGTGTTCAGCAAGTTGACTGCGCATGAGTTGTTCACCACATTGATTCGGGCATTCGACAATAGCGAAGTCACAGGATGAAAGATGAGCCTAAAAGTACACAAGCGACATTGAGGTGGTTCTTTCTAGAATGATCAATCCAAAGAAATGGAGCGGAGCATGTCCCGGGTTTAACATCCGAGTCTTTACAGGAAAACACTACTGCCTAAAGTTAAGCTGGCGCAACTACCAGGTCGGCCTGCGGGGTCCAGTTCCCTCAACGAGTACAAGTAAAGGCTGACGCCACTATCTCTTAGTAATAATAAAGCAGGTTTGTTTTCAACATTTCCTTCACCAAGACCTTACTGAACTGACACGTGTTCTCTCCTCGCAAACGTTAATGTGTAGTTTTATTTGACGCTACTAAAGGCTGATATCACATTCTCTTAGCATTAAAAAAAACGGGGGGGGGTGTTTTCAAAGTCTACCTCACTGGTACTGTACTGAACTGACAAGTGTTCACTTCTCGCAAACGCACCGTTAATGTAAGGATAAGTGTAGTTTAAAGAACATATCTGTTCCTTACCTTTAGTTTGCGCAAAGCTCCCTTCCACTTACAGCCTTGACTGCAATAACGACAGAAAACTGTCAAGGACTGGATTTTCTTACCAGACGATTCGTCCAGATAGACCTAAGCAATATGAACGACAGTGGTTGAAAAAGGTAAGTAAGAAGGGACGAAAAAATAAGCATACGTCGACTAAAGGTTGGACTTCGAATAAAGCTGTTGAACTATGACATTTAAGTTAATTTCCAGTCCACGAATGAAGATAAATACATTCAATTACAAAGGTCAAAATTAACCACGAATTCCTTTGTAAGATTTTCCAGACGGGGATCACCATCCAGTAAACACGTTCTGGCGTAAGTTGGTTGGTGCTGTCTTTCATACAACTTATAGGGAGTTGTAGCAAACTTGATGGACACAATGAGGAGGGCGTATTATTACTGTTTCTTCCAAAACAAAGGAATGAATGATTCATGACAATAACCACAATTCCCAACGACGTATTATTCTACACTACGCGCTGTCGAGATCACTTATGTCAAAAATGTCAAAAGCTGTAGCTTGTTCCTAACGTTAATCAAATACAACTGCTAGCACTATTTACTAACGATTAGAACTGCTTAAAAGCGTTTCAGAGGAAGAAATTCATTATGACGTATGTGAACATGGTATGCACCATATGGAGACATCTATGGCAGAAATTAATAAGCGAACCTTTCCTTATCTTCAACAATACCAACACCAGTGATTACTGTAAAGTACATTACGTCTATGCATCCAATATACTATAAAGTACATTACGTCTATGCATCCAATCCGATATATCGGGCACAGTGCCCGATATATCGGACACCTTAGGACAGAAGAACCAGAGAGAACAAAGGGAAAATAAAGACAGAACAAAGAAAAAGAAAAAAATTCACGCGTTAAAGGGTTAAAAGATAGCGATTGGTTTGGGTTCTTGGAAAAGACGGAATGAACCTCCGTTGCTCTTTAAGGTGCACATGAGTCGTTCGCTTTTGTAATGTTTGCCAGGTTTAAGGCTACATTTACACAATACTGGAAAGATTTTTGTGCCGGTACAAAAAGCTGTCCGGAATAGTGTAAACAGGGCAGTTCTCTACTGCTGTGAAGGAAAGGCAGAGTATAATCCGCCTCGAAGAGATTTGCACTTGGAACAGCGCACTCCTTCTCCAGCTCACGAACGTTTAACAAAATGCGATCAATTGCGGTGATTGTACTGTGTAACCCAAAATTGTTCGCAACAATCCAACAATAACAACACTTTAACGCTCGCGTGACTTCATATAATTGAATGCAATCGAAGGCTCAAAGCGCCTCGAAAACTCACCTGATATGGAACACACAACTTTCAAGAGTGGAGCGGAACAAAGTTGCTCCGTCCCGAAAATCGCTCCGAAAATAGCGTTCCAAGTGTAAACGTAAGGACTGTCCGGTATGGTTTTCGCGTCGCTACGGAAAGCTATCCGGTATAGTGTAAACGTAGCCCAAGTTATAAATCGGAAAACTTCCTTGTGACAGAATTTATTATCAATGACGTAAAGACGACACCTCTAGTTTAAATGCTTGGCAATAACACGAAAGGTTATCAACTGTCAGAAGCCGCCTGTCCATCTGAGTCCGCCATCTCGAGTCATTTCGACAGCGCTTCTCGCTTTTACTTAGTCTATCACACAATATCCCAGAAACGTTTAACTGATCTTTGAGCTCATTATCCGGAAGTTTGAATTGTGCACTTGAATCGACGACCTTCAGTAACCGCATAAATCCAAATGGCCATAACCTTTTAACTTGAAGCTTTAGACTCGAACCACAGTGGGTAATTTTAACTGTATTAAGTATTTTTATTTATATGGATAACTATATCAGCTATTTGTTACCAGTCATCCAAAGAGGTTCAGCGAGGGCAATCCTTCATGGACTTTTGGGGCTATAATCCATATTAAGGCTTGGTTTAAAACGAAATCCGATTTCGATATCCTGTTTATGGTTATGCCAATGAACTCGCCAACATTCATAGAACTCCGCCAGACGCAAGGACAGAAAGGATTCCTGTGTGGTAGACTAATCTTTTGGCTTTTACAACTTAAAAACTGGCTAATTTGATGGTTGCTGGAGTAGATTGTTTTTCAGAAAACATTTTAAAAAGAAACACGAAATACGGATCTAATAACAGTGCGATATAAAGTTAACTCTCAGTGACAATTTAGATCATGGTCCTGAAAGATAAATTTTTACACACTAAAGCCCATTTTCACGAGAAGATATTTTTTGTGCGGGACTACATTTTCTTTTGTGTCACAGGCTCTTTGCTGGAACATATGAGATCAACTCAATCTATATGAAGAGATGTCGATTCGTCCGATGATGTTCACCTGTTTGAAGATGGCCAACAGTTTTTCTTGGCGGATATTTCCTTGACATCACTTCAAAACCCTTTTTTTTAACAATGCCTACACAATGGTTAAAACGATCTAGCACCACGATGTCATCAGTCAGCTTATGCAATCCATAAACATGACCCCTTTACCGTTTTTGGCAGGATGTATAACACACAGCCAAATACAGTTTACTGCTTAAATTAAAAAGGCAATGAATAATTCATGAATACTTACAACGGAAAGATTCCACATGTTATGACGTGAAATACATGACAGGTTAGATAACAGTGACGCACGATTTTTAACGATGATTTTTAGCACAATAGGTTGCCGGAAAAAAAATTCAGTGAAAATTCCCGACAAATAACATACACAAATCAATCGTTGTGTAACATTTGCTGCGTCAAAAATCGTCGTTACCTCACAATATCTATGAATATAAACCCCAAAAGATTAGCAGAATGCTTTTGGTGGATTAATGTCTTACGGTCGTTGAGTGAGAACACTATTAAAGATTTAACACGCCTGACGCAACAGTGAACCAACGCACGCACGCAATTCAGACTCTGCACAATTCGTACACCGAGCTTTGCCAACCATTCAAAACAGTTTAAATGCTTACTCCATTTCAGTGTCTTTCTGAAATAAGGTGGATAAAAGCTAGTATTCTCGATAGGTCATTTCACTTTATAACGGCTGGGTTGACTCGTTTGATGAAGGTCTTATGATTACTATAAAAGATTCCCGCAACAGAAATTTCCTGAAAGCAAAATCGGTTTAATCTGGCTGCGGAAATTACCTAAATTTAATTCGAATGATCTTCTACTGTCGAGGTAAGGTTTCGGAGGCACGTACCGGCAGAGTCACGCGGACTAGCCCGGCTTACATAAACAGCGTTAAGCGTAACGTGTTCACTCGTAGAAAGCCTTTAGGCCTTTAGCTGACATTCTGTTCTGGAGACTTGATAGAAAGCTTAAGCAACAAGAAAACGCGTACATAAGATGAGAACGCCCTTTTTCATAACTAGTAAGATTTTAACATTACAAAGTACATGTAGTTGGTAAATCAACTTTAAACTTGACTGACCCTGAAATTCTAGCAGTGAAACTTAGATCAAAATCCTGAAACAGTTCGCAGCGTCAGCGTGTGCACAACGTCTCCGCTTTCGATAAAAATTTAAGAAAAATAGCCAGCAGTACAAGTTGAACGGCAATGATCAAACACAGTCACGCTTCTCGTCTAGCAAATCTTCTGGACAGTTTCATTATTCAGATAATCGACTAATGAAAGCTGCATTGTCAAAGGCATGCCCTATAAAGATGTTTAATCCCGTGCTATATAAATATCGTTCTCTTAAGCTTAGTTTATCAGCCATGCCATGATGTGCTATGATGTGATGTGATATCACGAGTCACGCCATCACTAGTACAGCACGGCACAGCCTATAAACCGAATAGTTCAGCGTTTCGGACCAAGACATGCCGCACGGTTTTGAAGAGTTTTAGCTCATACAACACGCGTAACATGCCACATGTGAACAATTTCCATTGAATTTTTTTTTTTTTTTTGCAGCAACATATTGGCCTACAAATCGTCGTCAAAATTCAAGTCGTGTAACTGCACCTTAAAACGGGGTTGACATGAGCTGCACGCCATTCTGCTCTGCACGCGATACTTCACTACCTGGGAAGCACACGTCTAGCGCTCTCTTGGTGTACTTCTTTACTGCAGGCCGCTATAGGCGCAGAGTCTTCCTAAAAATAAGCCAACACATCTCCGTATTTTTAGTCCGGCTTCTTATCATTAAACCCCAAGAAATCATCCTGAAATAAACCAACATATCTCGGCACGACACACGATAGTCTCGATAGACAAGGCTTTGCAATCGCCACAACCACGTTACGGTTTATTCACAACATAGCTTTCTTAGAGATCAGAACAGAAAGGTAGACCGTAACGGGTTTAAAACGCTCTAGCAAAGAACTAAATGGCAAGTGCTATTTGCAGTTTGCTGTTTCTGAAACAATAAATTACCTGATACTGATCTTTTGCAGTCGTGGATGTAATGGTTGCCATCAATCGTTTGATCATTTATAACAACTGACATGTATACTTCTGTACAACCAAAGTAGTCCTTGGACCTAATTATCAGCTGTCACTTCTTGTCACCTTAAGAGGTCGAATATCTGTGATGGTTTTAAAGAGCGAAGTCTAAAGACCATATATGGCTTTTGACTTAAAGCATGAAACCTCTCTCCATCTTTTCTTTTTGTTTTTCTATATTTTAATCACTGGTGAATGTTTTGAATCATAAAGTTTCCTGAACAAGGATCGGGCTTCTTGTAATTTTAAGCCTTTACGAGTTTACGAAGCCGTGTCAAAGCTTACAACCGAATTTCGTCGCACGAAGTAACTTTTTGTCGGTCTGAAACAGAGCTTCCAAACTAAAGTGTAAGCTTTGCTTAGTTTTCCTTTGAACGTGATCGGTCTTTTATTGTAAAGTGTTTTTCGATTTAAGTCTCACTCAGAATACCAAGATTTAGATCTCAATAGTCCATTAACCCTCACCCATATGCTTTTTGTGACAGTGTATCAGAAAGCCAGGTGTAAAATAAAAAATTAACGCAGCGGAGATGAGTGGGGAAAAGTAAAGTATAACGTTAGAAAGGAGAGGAACACTTTTCCAGGCCACTAAAATACAGGGCGTAAACATAGAAAAGCTACAGGCCTATAACGTTTCGATAAACAGGGCGTACGATAAACAGTGAAGAGTAAATACGCCCAATTTCGGGCTGCCCTTCCAGCTCACTCACTTGAGTACTGATGGTCACACAGATAAGAATCATAGGTCATGACTGTCACATGCACGAAAACCACACAACGTAACAGCTACATGGACGAGAGTCTTGTGATACAACTGCGGCAACCTCTCGTTCAGTATTGGCCAGAAGAACCAGTAAATTTTTGAATGGATAGAAAGTTGGCCTTGAGCTCTGAAGCCCAACCGTCAACGAACCGTGAGGCATGAGGGTTTTTTGTTTAAAAAAAGGAGAAAGAAAGAAAAGAGCACTGTAAAGAGAAAAGTAAATATTTTTGTTTGCATGTAGGAAAGTTGACATTGCGAACTGTTAATCAAACTTTTTGAAACCAGACGTAATTTTATGACTTGCAAGCTTTAGTACTGCAGATCGAATACCTCATATGACAATAATGAACTAATGTCTTACTTCCAAATTTAGTTTTCCAAGAGCTGAGGGTACTTCGCACTCTTGGTGCCTAGAAAACTAACTGACGTCCGTTGAAGAGATAATGAAAAATGATATGATTCTAACCCATATCTTCAGTGCGCATCTCGCTTTTTTTATTCTCTTGGGTTTTACAATGATTCTTCAACAGACTCGATATATTGCCTCCAGTTTTTGTCGCTTCTTGTCTAATAACCTGAATCTTGACTTTAGTATTTATGATATGTATGTGACCACTCAAAATACTAAATCAATAATGGTCAAAGATCCTTAGAGGAACTCTGTCATGAGGTGGTGTTTAGGGTGGTAAAATCACATGTCAATGATCTCTTGCGTGCAGTCAATATGACGCCCGCGTATTTTCCAAATCAGATCACATATTGAGAAGATAAGGGGAAGATAATCTTGAATAACAACTTTGTTCTTCTAACGTCGACACTTCTTCCCTAAACGATACCGCCTACTGCAGTCAGTTCAACCTTCACCAACAGTTCAAGCAGGGTTGACCACCAAATTTGTGACCTTTGCCTACCATCTCCGGGGATGTAACTCAACGGTCAGAATGTCCAACTCTTGTCTACCTTTTGGTAGCGAGTTGCAATCCCGACGCTAGTAAGACATTGCTTTTCTTGAAATACTGACGAGCTTCACGAACGGCCAGTACAACATAATTTTGAAACCAACATATAGGCTGACATTTAGGTCAATTTGCAGGTCATCCCAGTCCGCCACGCGATAAAACACGCAACCTATTGCGAAAAACTAAACCTAAATTTATGGATTTTTGGACAGTTTTCTTTTTTATCCTGAGTAAGTAGAGGATAATCGCATTGGACATGCACGAACATATATCATAGTGAGTGAAACAGCACAAACACTTATAACCATCGCTCGTAGGCCAGACGTAAGCTGAAACGGCCGATGGGTCATCAGACGTTTATGGGTTCGATACCAATAGCAGACTAAGAAACTGCTCTTCTGTGAAACGAGCTTGACATGCGTTCGTGATCGCAGTGGGTTCTAAGCACTCTCATTAACAACTAAAGCTTTTTCACTAAAGGTACAACAAAACATGGTCGATCGCATCGGAAGAGCGTATACCACAGACACAAAATCAACATGTACACTTGAAACCTTTGCACGCCATCTGACTCTGAGTCCGTATACACATCCCAAATTAAACGAGCTCTAATAATCCTGGCGGCGGCTCTTTGTGTAAATTCTCACAGCAAGTTAGCGTTTGCAGGGACGCCTTTGCAGTTCTGTATATAACACTATTTGTGGCATACATCAACTCAGTTTATCAACAGCCAAGCTTTCGTCACAGTAACTCGCGACTTCCCCCAAAATATCAAAACGCGATGTTGGTCTAACAATGGCTCACGCCCTGTTAACAACCTCACACAAGTTAAGCTTTACGCAATTCTAATTCAAATTCTATTGAATTCTATAGAATTTCTGCTGTTTTATTTCTGTAATTCAGTAAGTGATTTGAATCCGGGTTTTGCAGCTAGTCTTGTGTCTGGGTTTCGGGTACGGAGTCCTCTCTGAAGATGATCTCCGTACAGGAAACCGAAACGTCACACTTAAACCAAAACAATGCCATATTTTTAATCTACGTAATTCGTATTTACTTCCAAGTATTTTTGTCTCTAATCTGCTGAGCTTTCGTTCCGTTTTGTTCAGCAGACTAAAGACAAAAATACATGAAAGTAAATACAAATTACTCAGAATAAATCTATTACTCCATGCAAAGTTTCTAAAGAACATACAAAACTGTATTATCTGTTTTGACCAAAGACCTTTCTCAGCTGAGAATTTTATGAAGTATAAGTAAAAGACAACTCCGAAAATGAGTATCTTGCAAACCCAAGATATGAGTTAATAAACAAGACGATAAAATCGTTTCAAGTTATATTTCGACTCTATGTCAGAGTCACGGTCAGACCTATTAAGGACACGAGCGTGCCTGTGGTTTGACGATGACTTCGAAGTAGAGTCGAAATATGACCTGAAACGATTTTCTCGTCTTGTTTATTAACTCATATCTTGGGTTGGCAAGATGCTAAGTTTCGGAGTTATCTTCTTATATTATCTGTTTTATTTCAGTAGAATTTTCCTTTGCCAACGTGAGGCCGTTCGTCGCTTCAGACGTCAATATGGCGTAAACAAACTTTGTCTTTCGATGCTCTTATGAAGTCTCGAGTCAACGATACGAACGCTTAGCAGTTAATTAATCTACATGGAGTGTGCCACAAATAGTGCTACGTCCATTCACCTATTCATATATCGCCATATATACTTTTAAAGAATTTATAGCTCCAACTTGTAGTGATAAGTATCAAGCGAGTCATAATCCCAAACCTACTGCGAGTTGTGATGACATTTCGTACATCAACCAGTCTACTGCAGATTGTTCTAACAAACTGAAACAGCTCTGCGCATTTCAAATTTAAATAAACTTGTTAGTCGAAACCTAACAAAGTGGGGGCAAAATTCTTACAAAAAAATAGGACATGGAAGGTGAATTCTGCTGACCTCCCGCCAAGTTTTAGTGAATGAAACAAAGAAATATGTAAATTAGAATTTCCGTACCTTGATTTTATTAATAAAGATATCAACATTCAACAAGGATAAAACATGCTTACTCTTTTAGTTAAGCAAGGTAGCGGACAAGTTTCTAGCATAGGCCTGGACGTACTGGGGGTTAGTTTCTCTCGTCAGAAATACGGGGGTCGGTAGCCTCCCTAGCTTGGCTATTTAGCCCCGTGTGCGTGACATTTCTAGCTGTACAGCTCAATGATTTGAACTGCTCGTGGTCGTCATCAGGTGGCGGGTTAGATTCCCATGAGAAACTCGGAAATCAGTATTCTGAGACACGCTGCAGAAACGTTTGTTGTCATCTAAACAATGCGAGTTCGCAGAATAACAACTCAGGACCTTTCATACGCACACGGATTTATCACCGATATGGAATCAGCATAACGTCTTACAACCTTAGCTCACCAAAGAGTCCTGATAGGTCAATGGTTAAAGCGTTCTACTTATCATCTAAAGAATCATGTCAAGGATAGTCCCCCCATGTTTCTTCGTTCGTTGAAAACCCTGAAAATGTGTATAAACCCAACGTTTAGGGCTGGTTATGGTTTATATATCATTTCGGGGATCCTTAACGGACAAAGATGATGGGAAAACTACTCTTGACATGATCCAATCTAAAAATGAAGGGTCCTATCACGGTTAAAAACTACGGAAGAATTTTTTCTCACAAACGATACAGACGAATGTTCTCGATCGTCTTCCATCATCTACGCCCGCACGTTCACCACAACTCAGAGGCATAGCAAGTGGGGGGGCAAGGGGGGCGATTGCCCCCCACTTTTCAAAGTGGGGGGGCGAACATATGTATTTGTCCTCCCCACTTTTTGGCACGGTGAACGTTTAAAAACATTCTGCACAAATTTTATGCGCTATATAGTACTTCTAAAACTTAAAACACGTGCATGTCATTCTATATTTGGGTCTGTATTTGAACTGGAAAAAAGTCGCCGATTGCTCGGCTACCAGATGTCCAGTTTTTGCCCCCCCACTGAAGAACTTCCTACGCCTCTGCAACTTATGAGGTTGACTGGTTTTGTTTATGCCCGGTTAATGTAGTCACAAGAGGTCATTTCTATCTGGGGTTTCCGTTCACTGCAAGAGTTAAAACAAACAACCGCAAATGTTAAACCCTCTCCCGCGGAAAAAAGACGTTTACCATACAGTCGTGCGTCAGTTGAAGACACGTAATGAGTTCGTAACAACGCTAAAACGATTCGAGATAGTTATTTTGAAGGGCAAGTTGCCAGTAACAGCCCTTGCAGTTCAGTCGGTAGACCATTGGAGTAGAAGATCGACTAAGCGTCGTGGGTTCAATTGAGCTCAGAAAGGTTTCGCTCCATTATCCACACTGGAAGTTCCCCTTCTTCACACGGTCTTTGTCATGACATCGACAATAACACCAAGAGCTCTTTAAATATGTGATAATGTATTGACGCAGATGTAACTCTTCTGGAGGCAATCACGAGCTCTTCAAGCCGCGCGCAAAAAAACAAGTCTGAAAAACTTGAAAATACGACACGCACTTGCCGACGACATTCCCCCACGGTGACCTCAATATTCACCATAAAAAAAGAACAAATTCACTTCTTACCCCTTCGTTATTCCCCACAGTCCATGTTGTTTCAGATATAACCGTACATATTTCAGAAATAGCCGAGGAAATCGGTAGTCTATTGACAGGTACGACTCCTCTAGCCACCATACAGAAATCTCGATTCAGAATAAATATATTCAAAGTCAAACAGACTGACAATGGCTTGTGACAGTGAAGTCCGAGATTATTCGAATCCCTTGAAAATACTTGTTATCTGGCTTCGTCATCTGATGTGCGAAAAGCCTTTATTTCCCCAGTGAGAAAGAAAAAGATTTGATCCAAATCTTGACATTGGTTATTATAAACCTAAAGTTCAGACTACATAATAAGCTTACTGATCACCCAAGAGCTCGCCCAGTTAACGACATCAAGGAATGCTGTTCTAAGGGGTGTGTAAAGACAAATTTCAATGCATCAATTGTTACGCTTCAACTTTTCGTCAAAGCCCTTCGGTGACGCGGTTACCCGAATTCATCGCGCTTTTCATTAATCTAAAGCGTTCTTCGACGTAGAACTAGAAATACGCAACCCCATAGCTACGACATTTGCACAGCAAGGGCAAACTTCACGAGACAAAAGAGCAATTATGAATTTCGATAATCCATCACGGTATGCCATGCTGCACCGTGTATACGTTTGCAAATAAAAACTTCAGTCCTCGGGAAATTATTACTCAATAACAATAAGAAAGCCACAAAAAAGAGTTTTCGGAAGGTAGCTTCTCAGCTCTCAGGATGTAATTAGAAACCTAAGAGGGATTTTTCTTAACACGGTTGTAAACAATGTTTCAAGCTTTCGAGATCATATGAATTCTCAGGTATATAGTTACGTAAATTTTTTCAGGGTGCACTTTAAGTCAAATCTGCATCGAATCAACGGTCAGTCAATGTGAACATAACAAAAAAGGAATTAATAGCGATATCTGACAAATACGATTAAGTCTGAATGACAGGAATGATTTAATAAGATTTCTCCTCAACACAAAACCACTGGCCCAGAACGAAAATCCTGGCAGTCGCTTTAACGCAATCAATTTTGTCTTTTATTATCCGGTTTTCTTGACACATTTGCTGGTTAAAGGAACAGACGTGGGTGCTTAACCAATATTTTGAAAGCAAGGATTAAGATGTTTGCCTAACTCATTTTGTAGTAATAAAGAGGAGATAAAACAACAGAAAGGAAACCTAAATACGGACAACCAAAGGCAAGGGATAAGCTAATGAGCTGTGTTTCCGGAGCAAATACCCGACAAACATGCACACCAAAAGGATTCGGACAAACAAATTTTCACTTCCTCGACTACCCATTTTAATGATTCCTTCGCCTTGCAATTCGAAGCAAAGATAGACAAGCCGGCCCAGATGAATACCACACAGGACCACCACACGTGAATCGCAGATGTAATGCTACCTCAAGCGATGTGTGTCAGCATTCAATATCGCTAAATATGCTCCGTGGCAGGACCAGATCGAGATACTACACAATACGAAATGCTGGCATGCACACCTTCAGTCATTAAACAATGGTGACTAACGAGCAGCGAAGTTCCAAAAGTAAAATGGGAATTCAAAGGTCTACAAACTGCAAGTCATGCGACATCACGCCACGGCACATGTAAACATAATGATGCGTTAGAACTTTCTCCACGGTAAGGCATTACAACATAAGACTAAAATGAACATACCTGTGAATGCTTCACCTCCAGTTGATCAGCTGGACATCGTAACTCCTGTTCGCCTCTGAAACAAAGCATAGCACGACACTTTTAACAATGATGATAACAGACCCCGATTGGCTAAAGAGCAGCTCTAACGTGTGTCACGCGAAAGGTTGTGGAAATCTGGTCTGGCACGAGGGTTCACCTCCATTTATGTGACGTGTTGGAGCAGCGCATCGGTGACGTAACAATGGAAGGAAATATTGTTCAAGAAGGAAGAACAGCGTTTCACTTGTGGTGAACATGGTGAAGTGAAAATCTCTTTGTCAAAAATACATACGTTCAATATAGTAAACAGCGGTGGAACTCTTCAGAACGTACATGGGCCATATCCATGAAGTGCTCTTTCGATGAAATTTTTCATCCAAAACAAAAAAATCGAGTTTGAAGTTTTTATTGTATGTCAAACCTTCTAGTCACTGCACACAAAGAGCATTTGTATGCTTTAAAGGCAGTATCAGCTGTTAGAAAGTAAAAATTAATACGTTTACGCAGCGAGAAACTTCTGTCTTGGAAATTTAATGACTAGCAAAGCTCGGAAACGTTGATCGGGATACATCTACGAAATATTGTCTTTCCACCACCTTTCCTGATTCTGAAGCATAAACATTATAGGTCAAGGAAGCAAATCATGTTTCTCAGTGTGGTAAAATATTTCAAACAAACCGAAGCCCCGATTCTCGGAGTGTGGGAAGCAAGTCGATATCTGGGAAAACACTTTGAATTCAGTACAGTAGCAGCTTACAAAAAAACTCTTTAATTGAACACAGATTTCGAGTTGAAGGACTGTTTAGCTACAAAAATGACAGACTAACATATGTTAAAGCTTTCCGCCTCTCGCTCTTGTTTACGCCGACAGAAGACTGGAAGACTAAATGCTGGATATTGGTGCTCAAGTAATTCTAATTGCTGTTAAGTACATTTGACAATAACAGTCAAATGATATTTCACTAAATCCACGTCCACCTTGCTAGACAATGCACTATGCCGGCTAAAACGTACCATACACGACATTAAAAGATCTCTCTCTCTCTCTAATTTTAGTAGTTTGAACGTAAAATACGGTTTTAATGGGATTCTTTTTCAGGAGCAAAGAAATTCATCTTAGTCACGTTTCGTGACCACGTCTGGTCAAGTGATAATATGACCTATCTCATATTCCAGAATCATCTTCATGAACCACTTCTGATATTCATCATAAGTCCGGAAAATGAAAACTTTTGAATTTTACTTATAAAATTCACAAATAATTCATGAGGAAAATACAAAAGAAAATCATAACCGTGTTGGATCTATATATGTGATAAAGATACATGTGACTTTATATGTGAAGAAGGTCAATTTTTTCGGCTCACGAAAGATAAATTTCCAAACTTTCTTCGCGAATTAGCGTATTAGGTGGTGACTTTCATAAGACATTTAGAACACTCGCAGTACGTGCTTTATCGGGTCTAAAACATTCGGCTATCGCCTCGTGTTTTAAATCCCGATAAAGCACTCCTTCTCGGTTTTTAAATATTACTTATAAAACTCATTAAGAATTCATCACGGAAAAACAAAAGAATTTAAAGTTTAATCAGTTGTTGTAGATGTGATACAACCACTGGTAGTCGTATCACGCTGATATAACCGCTAGTGGTTGTATTACACTACTTTTCATGAACTTTTCGTGCTTTTCTCGACCAAAATCGTAGGAATCTTCACCATTTTTGAAGAACACGAACATTTTCATGTTTTCGTTTCATGAGTTGTTTACAATATTCGCGTCCGTCTTGTACTGAATATACAACCACTCGCCTTTGGCTTCAGTACAACACGGCCGCTCATGTTCTAAACAATACTTCTGAAAACTCGTTAATGAGCAAAACACAAAGGAAATCAGTAACGAAGACGTAGTTTAGAAATTTGATCTTAATTATGATAACATTTTGACAACTTGAAACCTGAGTTTCTCCTTAAAAGGGATTCTCTTGAAAAGTCTCTTGATCTGATTTCTGAACACTTCGAAGATGGTTAAAAAGCTCGGCCTTCCCCTCGTTTCTGAACTCACTTTCATGGTGTTTTCAAATCAGGTCAAACATTCCTGGCGCATGATATATTACATCACAATCCAAGTTTACAAGGTAATTTTTCCCTACCTGCTTTTGTAACATCACTAAAGTCACGTGACTTCTCGATGCGAGGAGCACATCGTTCTCGTGTGCAACAATGGCCTCCAATTTAAATTAGCCTTTCGAGATATAGATAGATATATAGGTAGAGATATATAGATGTAGATTTATAGATATATAGATATAGATGTAAATATAGATATATAGGTATATGTATATGTATATATAAAGGAAGAGACAGAGAGAAAAGGTTTCGATTTTCTAACACAATTAGAATTATAGAAAAAAGTGTACCCGCCGTTACCACAATATACACTTTTTTATATATGTATGTATGTATGTATAAAGCTGTAGATATATAAATAGATGTTGATACAGATATAGATATAAACATAGATATATATGTAGATGTTTAGAAACCGAAATAGATCTACAAATATTCAGACATAGATATAGGTATATCTACACACAAAGCTATCATAATTTTACAACTGTCGTAAAGTGAAGGTTGGTGTTGTACAGGGATGGGTAAACGTTTGACACGGCGGGTCATTGGGAGAGTATGTCAAACTTGGCGGGCCGGACTATAATTTATGTGGGCAATTCTGGGTGGGGGAGGGGTGATAGACCAGCAGAGTCATGACTAACAGAACCTGGTAACAATCAATTCAGTGAACTGACTTAAGAGTCAAAGGGGGGAAATAAAAACTGGAAAAATTTTTACAATTTATAATAACTGAGTGAGTGGATTATAATCATGTGGAATCGGTGAACTTTGAAGTTTGAAAAACAATATTCTCTCTGTTCGCTCACGGACTGTACAATTACCCCACGCGGCCAGGGTTTGCCAACCTCTGACCTAGGATGTTAAGAGCGCACGATTTGTCAACGGCTTGTCTCACGTGCAGGTAGTGCCTCCAGGCTGGTTCACAAGGAACAATGTTGTTTCCTTGCGTTGCACTTGTACTCCGGATGTCTTCACAGCACCTTCAGAATGTTTTAAATCTTTGACACACCTTTGAGATGTGAGGACGTATTTGAAGATATCCTTCTGAAGGTTTCCAGTGTGCTTAACTTTTAAACTGTCAGCTGCAGTAGATTCTTTTTAAACTTTTCGCAATGACCTGAGTTTGAAATGCAAGGCATTATTTCCTTGCAACTACCGAATCAAATTCTCACGGAAGGATTTACCTTACTTAGTATGTCTTCAAGCAAGTTTCCTTGGCTGTTTTCAACTTTCATACTACTTACGTTCTTAAATATGTATTTAACGGAATAAACCCACGTTTTCGCGACAGAAATACGCACATCACCATGAAATTGTACATATATCTATTCGTTCAGGTAAGACTTCTGACATGGTCGATGCACGGATCCTTCCTCAAAGATTCTCTGCATTGAACGTTAGTAGGCAGTGGCGTAGGAAGCAGGGGGGCCACGGGGGCCGCGGCTCCCCTAACATTTTATTTAGGGGGGCCGCAATATCACTCGGCCCCCCCTTAAAAACAGATATGGTAATACTATGCAAAGGCTTTTCTAATTTTTGCCATTGCATGTATTTGCATTTTAAAGTTAAAATACAAAATATTTAAAAATCTAATGTACTGCACACATTTTAACGATGGTTGATACTTTACTATAATTTAGAATTGCGCGAAGATGTCGGTAAAACACGGGATAAATTTATGATCACCTCTGGTATCCTTTATAAGGGTTAAGAAAGCTACGACATTTTATAATTGTATTTATTCTTTTAATTCATAAATTAGTAATCCACTGAAACATTCCTTTCTCGTATACACGAAATGTGTCTTACTACAAAAGTATAACTGCAAGTATTGTCCGAGCATTGTCAACAATCTAGGCTATGAAAACATTTACGTAAAAACGCCCACCCTGAACTAAAATTTTGTTCCCGGCCCCCCTAAGTTCAACTAGCTACCTACGCCACTGTTAGTAGGCCCTTTTGGCATTGGGTTCAAACTTTCCTTTCCTGGCGAAGTCAGCAAGTTAAATTTAGAGGAATATTATCGTCTCATACTTCGTACTCTACTGGTTTCCCACAAGGCTCTGCCACTTCTTCGATGTTATTTAGTTGTACGAATCTGTGATTCAGGGGATGCTCTCCCAAATCATCTGAACGTCAGTGCGGGTAAATACTGTCGACTGTACCCAGGAAGCTATCGATGAAGTTTCAGTATGGGTGGAAACGAATAAAATGGTCATTAAGGCCAAAACGACGGAAGACACGTGGTTATGAGATGATATATAAACGTTCGTGAAGCTCTGTCCTCAGAAAAACGATTTCTGAGCCCCAGACGGGGATCGAACCCGCAACCTTCTGATGACCGGTGAGACGCTCTAACCATTAAGGTAAAGGTAAAGTACCTTCATTTACACTGGATAACCTTATCAGCTACCTAAGCTGCTCCCCCTAGAGGTCCGGTAAGGGCCACCCCACATGAGTCCAGTGTTACTACGGTGTTACAATCAGAGTACCCGGAGAAAACCTGCGATGCTTGGTATAGTCAGACTGAACAACACTCTTCTCACGTGTGACCAAGGTAAGTTTAATTAGATAACTGCGCGGAGCCGGAATCGAACCCTGGTCACAGTGGTGAGAGAGAAAGCCACCATATGTTAATAATGTTATAATGAGATATGTATTTTAGAAAAATTTATATATCATCTCAAGATATCTCCAAGCTCCCACATTTCTAAAATACATATCTCTCACATGGTTATGTTTTATCGACCCAATGTTAGAACCGCCAAAGATTTTAACTAACGGTGGAACAATCGAATACGCAAATATTTTCAAGCTATCAGGCCAGGGGACGAAATTAACTTTTCAAAGTAGGTCGCCTACTGGGCAGCCATCTTTTCAGATCTAGGCGTTCACGATGAAATCTAGTCACCAGGTTTGGGTGTTATTGCTCAGCGGTAAAATCGAAACCAAGAGAACAGTGAATACAAACATTCGAAGCGGTATGTACGAATCATTTAATAACAAATGGACTGGCTGTATGATAGAGCCTTGTCTCTTGCTAATATCTCGATCTATGATTATGGTTTTTTTGAGTCTTAATACGAGTTCTCCTAGAGGTTCCAAGCTTAAAATATAGTCGTCCAGTGGGCAACCATTTTCTGGAATTTGGTAGTCAGTGTTAATTCTGGTCTTTTCTGACGACCAGACGACTGTAAATTTCGGACCTTGTAGGCGTCTCGCAAACCCACCTGCCAAAAACAGGGGCTGCATTACGCCATCTCAATCGAAAGTTAAAACAGTAATTTTTACTATAAGAGGAGGCCAGCCCGGTTACCACGATAATGAAGAAGAGAGTTTGGTCACGAAGTCTGGGGACCCTTGGTCAAGATAAGGATGGTCTACCGTCTATACAGCACGAGAGTTCCCGCAAGCAAGCAAGAAATTGAAAGAATAATCACTATACCATGCCATCCCTGTCGTAGTATACTTCCCGATGTCATAAACTACGCTTACACCAGTTAGTAACAAATGATGGTTTGTCCTGGTTAGCAATTTAGTTAAGAAGATTAAAACATAAAAGGTCCTTTTTATTCGCGGTGAATGCAAATAAGTGTAATTTTAAATGCCTCTAACTTTCTTCAATCTTACATTAGCCATTTTTACCAATATCACATAGCTTACCTTTCACCTTCCATGTTATGAACCTATTGATACTAATATTGTAAATCCGATGTAGTTTTTAGCTTTAAATGAATTGATGAAGATTGTTATTATTTAAATGTCCAGCTTATGACAAAGAGAATGTAACGCATGGTTTGCTTTAGGTGAATAAAACCTCCACGTTTGTACGTCGGAAAGCTCCTTTTACAGATGTTATGTGCTATTTGGTCTGAACGCTACCCGCGAACTACAAATAAAAGCTTCTTGTGACACCCGGCATACGTGGTAAAACCAAGCCACAAGTACCAAAGTCTATTGCTTTGAGAGAAAATACCTCGCATGCCTTTGCATCGAAACAACACCTTGAATGACCTAGTCAAAAAAGGAAAATGGTTGTACAGAAATAACGTAGAGCTGAACGTCGAGTTTTTTCACGTCATATTGGTTTCAACATAAGTTGACCTTTCCCGAAAATGGCTTTCAGGACCTAAACTTGGTTTACAAACAGGAAATACTAAATGGAATGAGTGCTTCTATAATGGATCACAGCCACAAATGAACGCCGCTTTAATATGGGAAAAGCGCTTATTACAACATAAAACCAAGTGTCTTCGAATCTTTTTTAACCTGTTTACACATCCAGAAGGCCGTAAATGCCATAATCGGAGGTTTAAAAAAATGCACGATATTTACCCTACGCTCTGTATTGGTTTAAGATCATGAATAACCTGACTAAAAAAGGAAAAATGCGGAGTTGCCCAAAGTGATACCAAGTGTTTAGGGAAGTTGTTTGTTTTTTTTTTTGTTTTTTTTATAGTAACATATCAAATCAATGAAAAGAAAGGGAGAACGGAAGCGCGTCCCAGAAAATTTTAAGATGACGCACTTCGCCTTGGGGGGAAACCTATGGTGAAGAATGCTGCCTTGTGAGAATAGCGTTGTCCAGTTTGACTCTACCAAGCATCGCAGGTTTTCTCCGGGTATTCCGGTTTCCTCCTGTAGTAACACTGGATCCATGAGGGGTGGCCCTTACTGGACCTCTTGGGAGAACAGCTCAGATAGCTGATAGGATTATCCAGTATAAATAGCCACTTTACTTTTTACTTTACAATTGATTTCCTAAATATGTCACATAGAAGGAGTTAAAGTCCACTCGACATCAAAATACTTAGCGTTATGTTTTAAAATCAGCGTTTGTAATCGAGTCACTTGAAGTCATGTCATGCCATTTTCAGCCGAGTCTACTAAAGTCATTCACTTAGCTCGTGTCTATAGTCGGGTCAATATTTAGACATCAAGCCAGCTCGAGTTTTCACTTATATGAGCAAGATCTCCACAAAAGTGGACTCTGTTGACCTTTTCTTGAACGACTATCATCGGTTGTTTTTTGTTTGTTTTTTTTGGTCTTTTTTTTTCCCTGTAAGTTTAGTTATTCGCAAGATGCGCTTGGTCAAAATTAAGACTCGTGACGACTGGAGTCTTTCATGATAATTGACCCGAGTTGAGTCAAGTCTTTTTAAAACATATTAGCAAATGACTAGAGTTGAGTTTTTCGGTGGTTTTGATCAATGTCGATTGGAGTCCGGGTAAAGTGCGCTGACTCCAACGAGACTCGAGTCATTACATCTCTTTTTGAAAGACAAGATTGTGATCGAGATTTTTCAACACTACCAGAAGGCAAAGAAAGCAACTGTTTAATCTGAGTTGCCTTTCTTTCCTGTTCAATACAATAAAGAAAGATGTTTGCTCAAAGATGAGGATTAAAACCAGTGGAATACCTTAGTACGAAAAGAACTAATTCAGTGAAGTTTGCAATTTGGTAACTCCACAAACTGAAAGTTTCTACCACTTTTGTTTAACATTTTCGTGATCGTCATGCTTTTCCAAGTAAGCAACAACACTAAGAATGCCTTTGGCCCTAAAGGAATATTTGAAGAGTAAATCAAGAACGTCACGTTAAATGACCTGTAAGTGCTATTCTTCATCGAGTAGGGTTTTTTTTTTCAAGTTTGCAAAAAGGAAGTCTCAAAGATATCTTTTAATGAACAGCCTAAAGGGTTTGATCCAATATCACAACTCCGACGAAAATGTTGAAGTAAGACTCCGAGCTTATTCACAAACATTTCAGAGTTTAGACTGACGATGAAACAAGTTTATACGACTGCCTTGGATATCTAGTTTGAACAAATATTTTCTGCATAACATTTGGGAATGCAAATCTTTTTTAAAGACACGCAAGAGACATTCGGTCATTCGAACTCACTATTATGAGTCACCTTGATAAAATGGAGTTTCTGAAATACTTAATCATTTATGCTTCCTACTTTTGTTTCTTGAGAGCAGTGAACGTGTTTAAACAATCAACGCCAAACAGTGTCCTGCGTTTGCTTGCCAGTTTTTGTACCAAATACGGTTTCTTTTTCTTCCATATGAGAATTACGACTGATTCTAAGCGTCTTGCATGTGCAGAAGCAATATTGAAAAGAGAGCAAACCAAAGCAGTGCACGTTGAAGTAGTAACAATGATTTCATTTGTACTTTAAAGAAATGAATAGGAAATGCAGGACTATCAACGTTACAGAAAACAGCCGCTGGTCAGGGAACTGCCTGAACGAAGATGCGGACATACAGACGTTTCAAAAGAAGGCCCTTTAGAACGAAGACGGGACTTTGCTCGAAAAACTCAGAATCACCTTTCCTAATCTTCAGCAGTTCCCAGACCTTCTTGGCGTTTTTTTCGTCGTTCAACATGCACTGCCTACATAGTATTCACCTTTTATGTGTTTGTTCGCGATTTATTAGTTTGCCAGATTTTTATGTCAAGTTTTAAATAGTTCGAATTTTTTTTCTTAATCTCTGTTTGGTGTCCATCAGAGTGTATCGGGAACGAAAACAATGAAAGAGCAGCTGGAAGATATAAGTGAACAAAAACGGTGAAGTGTTGGCTTAAAGAATCTAACTGCGAATAAAAAACAGACTGTCGAGTTTTCAGGACGAAAAGGCTGACATTTGCTAAATTGTTGTTCAGTTTTCAAGTGATATTTAAGTAGATTCGATTTCTGATTTGCATAGGTTATATCACAGTTGTTATATAATCAATTGTTTGGGTCCAGTGAAACCATATCAAAACAAAAACAAAGATGCATTATCTGAATAAGGTCAACTACGTCGATGACTCAAAGTTGTCTACGTTTTGGATAAAAACTAAATAAAATTGTGAACGTACGTAAGATTAGTGACAAGTGACCGTGAATGTGTCAGTTCACAAGAGGGAATTACCATTCCTTAGCTCCCTAATGGTACTGCGCTATTCTTCCACCGAAGAAGTGCATATGTTATGCAAAACGAGTCAGCTGTTTCTTGCCACCAGAGTCTTCGGAGCTCAAAGGCGAGTGTCCCGCCGATCAGCGGAAGATTTTGGGGTTGATTTCCGTCAGGTCAGGAGACGTCTTGCTACGACGCAAGTTCGACAAACGTTCGAGGTCGCCATTAAGTATGAATTAGAAACATACATTGACATTCTTGGAAAGTTTGCAAGGTCTCCAAGGGTTACGTAACAATGAATGAACCAGACTCAGAATAAGCATAAGAGGGTAATGAGCCATACACGATAAATTATAACAAAGGATATGCAACGTAAAGAGTGTCTTTACATATCCCTCGTATATTATAAAAATACAGAAGAGTTCTACATGCCCCGTAAAGGATCAAAACATGGGAGTGAAGAAAGAGCTATCGAAGTAATTTTAAGACGACAACAAAGTATACAATGTGTTTCAGTTAATTTTTAAAGGTTGAAGTCTCAGGTAGAACAAAACCGCTCAGATATCTCTCTAAAATCGTTTCAATGTCGCATGCAGATTGCAATATCGCGATGACACTGAAGAAGTATGGTTGCGGAAAGAGATGTATTTTCATTAAGTTATGGTTCATATAACAAAATTATGTGTCACTGGATTATTACACAACAAATTATTGGTGTATCACAACAGGCACTCTGATATAACATTTTCAAGCGGTTCTTCGAAATGCAAGGTAAAATTCAACGTCGTATTTCCTCGCCCTTAGGATGAATTTCTAACCCAGTGATTTTTTGATAAAATAAGCGATAGTTTATCGGATATAATTTATTACATCAAGTACACTTCTCGTTATTTTCCGAGCCATAGTGGTTTCTGAGCCTTATTTTTATAAACTCAAAGATTTCAATTTCCTGTACGAAGACACTAATACATAATTGTAATCCTCCTAAAAGAGTCATCCTACCCCCATTGAAACTAGCCCTAAATATCGGCACGAGGAAGGCACTTCCACCCGACCTTAGGTTCTATTTTTTATTTGGTGTGTTCATAAATGTGAGGTGTCAAACACGAAGGACTGATCACTCAAGTAGCAGCATTAACCGTCTTCCTAGGTGTAAAAATTCCCGGTTTTTTGTCCAAGTTATTTTTTGTGATTCGAGGAGTTATTGAGCTCTGTCATATTGAGCCAGAGTTACATACACGTTGCATACACAGGCCAGGCCTTGGCAAACGTGGATCTGTTCTCAGTACACTATGAGGCCAAACTGAACAGGCTCACTTTAGCCTAGAAAAGGTCAGCAGTAAGGCAAACAACAGGCTCCAAACAACCTTTGATAATCGTAGACTCGCCAATTTCCCCCAGCTTTTAGCTGTTGTAAACGAGTAAAGGACGCTTCGCAGACAGAGGTTTTTCGTGTGATTGAAACTTGATATAGCAAGATTCTTTTGAATACATTCATGTCATAGCATGAACTGAAGCTTGGTCTCATTGTTTGTCAAAGAATTTGCCCTTGATGTCGACAAAACCTAAACGTAAAGTATGCCGTGGTTCAATGAACTCACAGAACGCAGTAAATTTCCCTCGACTAGTAGCATTACATTTAAAAATCGTGTTAACTGTTTAGCCCTAGCGTTAGTTGTCACGGTAGTTTGAGCAGGCCCAGACCAGAACCAGGTAAAACCCGTTCACACCAGCAAAATTGACCTCGGCCACGTCAGGCCCAGGCCAGCTACTTTTGCTGGACTGATTTTCATGGCCTAGGTCAGGCTCGGTAAAACCTGTTCACACTATCAAAAATCTTGGCCCAGGTCAGGGTCAGGCCTAGGCCGCTAGTGCGAACGCGGCTTTTGTTGACACTGCTATTCGATCTGCTTGTTGACTGATGGTTAATTACATAAATTATATTTGATCGCTGTATAATTCAATCCTTTTAGCTTGGGAACAAAGCGGTGAACACAGCCACCCAAGACTGGTTACGCCGTGGAGTAAGTGAAAGCCTGAAAAATCCTGATTCAGCGCAACTTGTAAAATTAAAGCGGTCAATCTTCTCCTGTGCTAAGATAGAAATATCACTAAGACAACTGAGATGAGTGATTTGTTGCTTTTACTGATGTCGCTGGACATGAGGGTTTGAGAATACTGAATTTTGCCATTAAATGGATGCCAGTCCTTACTGATGTTCCTTCATTCATCTTACGCAGATATTGCGAGAGTATTTATCGTAAATCAAACTGGGTCTCTGTATCAAACCGCCCTTGAGCAGTTTCCTCGGAGACAATATTTTCGGGATGGTTTTCGAATGGAGTTTCAACGTACCGTCTCTTTGCCCTGAGGATTAATTAGCAATGCTAAGGTTCGCTCGTTTACAGGAAATTATCGTTTCAATCTTTCCATGAGATACCAGTCCGTCGACATGATCAGAGTCCTTTTTTGCCTAAGTTTATGGGTAAAACACCATTAAATCATCCCAAGTCCGACAATTTTGCTTGCGTGTCAGACAACCGGCGCCTGAAATATTATGACATTCATCTGACCTCTAATCCTGTTTCATCTGCTGCGTACATAATTGTAAGGTGTCCAACAAAAAAAGTTAATCCCACTCAAGTAATGGCATTACCTGTCTTTCTGGGTGTGAAAATCCCTCTTTATGGTTTGTTTTTTCAACAAGTACATAGGTTTTGTTCAGTTAAGCCAAAGACATGTCATTCCATGTAGTTGGGTGAAAAGACCTATACAAACCTGGTGACGAAACGTACTGGCGAAGACATGTTAAGCGGCATAACCAAAACAGTAGGAGGATTCAATCTCCCTGGCCAGATGACCTAACTATCACAAACGCCAAACTCAGTATAGCCATAGTTACTAAACTCGTCAATCGTAACTGGGGTTTATCTAACAACCGATGACCAAGACAAATAACGTGATTTATTAGAGAGTTTAAAAAAGCGATAAAGGTGACTGACACCGAAGCAAACCTCGAATAATAAACTCATGGCGTGATTTTACTTTTTCGTAACCGCTTCCAAGCTATTTTAATTGCTGGCTGAATATATTTTTTTTTTCAAATAAAACCAAAAGCTCGTTTCGTTGGTCAAATAAACCCGGACGCTCTCTTCTCAAACTCATTAATAATTCACGAAAAAAACCCAAAAGAAATACATAATTAATCAGTATTTAGAAATCGGAGGAAGATAACAGCTGAATTTTTCGAACTTTCGGCTGGATTTTCTCCTAAAATACTGGTTCGTTTGAGAAGTTATTTCAAACACTCGTTTAGTGTTCTTCCTCCGATTTCTAGATACCTCGAAACTCGTTAAAAAAAACTCGGCTTCGCCTCGTTTTTCAACTCGTTTCTCGGTATCTAGAAATCGGAGGAAGAACACCAACTCGTACTTGAAATATTACTTCTAGTACAGCCATCGTCGTTAACGCGGGAAAATGCTCTTCGTGCTAACGTCTTGTTTCAAGCAACACCACCGTGAAAAAATATTAAACGGACTATTAATTTTATCCATTTCTTTTGCTTTGGAAAAGAAATGCTATCGCCTGGCAAAGTCATCTATTGCGTCTCTTCGCACGACTAAATGACGAAAACTGTCAGAAAAGTCTGCCTCGTTTGAAGTGAAGCTTGTCTGAGAAGTGTCTGGCACTAATTATTCTCATATGTGGTAATTTTTCTCAAAAATGTGCGATAACTCACGCTGGTTGTTTGTGCTGGTGTATGAGAAGATTTATTTACCATATTCTCAACATGTTGCGTAGAAAACGCTCCCTTTGTTTAAAACAACACTGGTGTTGCCCATGCATTCTCTCGCTGCCCGGCAAATATCTGTGTAAATAACCAACCTAACTCTCCGTTGGTCAACTCTAAACTACAAAGACAGCTGGACAAATTCAATATTCTATTCTAATGACAGATCTTCCCTACTGCATCAAATGACACGGTATTTGTACTCCGTCACAAGAAAGACCGACACGATAAACAAATATACAGGGAAACAGATAAAGACGTTTAACTTTACACATCAGTTTCAACTGCTTTCTCCCAACATGACATGACTTATTTCACCACTGACGCCATATCTTTAGAATTTTATTCTGGCTACCGCCCTGACGAGCCTGTTCTGCAAAGGAGTGGCGGTGAAAGGGATTAAGTTTGAGAACATCAAACGAAGGATGTAATGTTTAGTAACAGATGCTATACGAGTGGCCGAGCTGAACGGGATGTGATACGAATTAATGCTATGTATCTGAACTATACATTAGCTGTAGACAGCAGTGCTGAAGTATTACTGTTGTGCAGGCCAACATCACAATGAGAAAACGATAACACCATGCCCAGTTCAGTTTTCGTCATTTTACTTCACAATGTTCTGTCTTGCAAAGTTGAAAGAGTGTGAGCTCTTTTTTTTCGAAGCATTCTGTACAATTCCCTGCACCTGCGGGTCATTTAGAAAATTTAGGAAAGACTAAGAAACACAGTGGATTGTGGTTCTAACATTTAGTAAAGTAATGACGTACCACTTAAATAACGTTCCCAACACGTCGACTTTCTTCGAGAACTGAGAAAAATTTTTTTAAAAATTCCATGTTTGGTGTTATCGGTATCTTTCTAACAATATCCATTTGTTTTTGTTGTTAGATAACAAATTGTATCGCCCGTGATACTGGAGTACTTTTCTCACATGAGGATCTCAATCAAAAATTTGCAAATTGCCCACTGCTGCACGTATCGAACTAGTCAACAAGAACACTAAAAGTTTGTCCGGAGTCAATTTCATCCTCAACCCTTAACCTTTTAACGTCTGAATTTTTCTTCTTTTGTTTATTGTTTCCTCTTTGTTTTTGCTTTGCCCACTCTTTTGTTCTTTTGTTCTAGAAGTGTCTGTGCGTTAAGGGGTTAAGAACGCATTTAGCAAGTCTTTTATTTTTTTTCATTTTTTTGTGGGTTAAATTTCTTGTGAGACATAGTTGGTTTTGTGGGTCGTTTCTTCGTTACCTCCAGTTGTAAAATCAAAATATCTCAGAACGAAATTCTAAACCAAAACACAACATGCTACTAAAGAGGAATGCTTCCTGAAAACTACTGAATTCCAGGATACCAGAAGTGGTGACATTTCATACTGTCAGACAAAATCAGACCTCTTTGAGAAAATGCCATGACATCTCCAGAGTAACCACCCTTGAGACTAACAATGATATAAAAGTAGAATGGCGTGATACGGGCAGTATTAATTGAACGACGTATAAAAAGCCAAAAGGTTGAACTCTCTGCACGCCAAAAGGCCTTCAGTTGAAACATCCTCATTATCTATTCCTAGTCAGTTTCACCAGGTCTTTAAACTTCTGGCCTGCTCAAGAGTAACATCTCCTCAGAAACAGTTTCCATATCTACTAGGAACAATAACAGCTGGCCTAGCTGGTCAATATCCAAATTACCCCAGACAAGTTATTGTCCGGGTGGGTGAGAGAACATAAAGTGGTCTATTTAGTTAAAAGCAATCTGTCACCAAAGGTCATTCACATAAGGCAGGTGGCCATACATTTATGGTTAGTAACCATAACAAGAGCAACAACTCCTCAACAACAGCTTCCAGTTCTATTAACAACAATACATTAATTTATTATTGCTTGTCAATATCACCTGGATATTACTAGCAAATTATAGTTATAAAATATGCATGGCTGTAACAATGTAAAGTTCACCACTAGCAGATCCAAACTTGGCTTGAAGGGGGGGGGAGCCTCAAAGTAGTAATTAAACATTAGGATTTCCTTTTTGCATGAAACTTAGTTTAGTTGCTACTCCTATTTCAGAACATGTTACTTTTTCTGACAAAGGGCCTTTGCTCAAAATGTTCAAATTCTTTGAGATCAGGCACGGCAGGTATCAACCTTTTAACTTCTTACCTTATTTATCACTGTCTGTGCAGTATTCTATTCTTATATCACTAATGAGCATTTTCTGTTCTATGCTGAGCATCTCCAGGGATATCACATGTTTAGTTGTTTTAGATTTTTTTTAGTGATCACTGAGATAGTAAGTTGTGCATTTCTAGTATTTACCAAAATATGCAACTATATGTATATATAATATACCATATTAATTTAACAAGTATTTTATGAACTACTTGGAAGATGAACACTTGTAGTTGTTTTCTTTTCCAACTTCACTTATTAAGCAAATTTATCATATATTACACATATATCCACCACTGTTCGCATGGTATATATGATTAAAAACATTTCATTGCTGTAATCATTCACCTAGGTGGCCATACTCCAGTTTCTATAGTAATAATAATTGCTAGTCAATATCCATAATCCACTGGACACACATATTGCCAAAGTAGAACAGCCTCATATTACTATAAAGTATTGCTATCATAAAAGATGGCTAAGTGAATGACCATAAAGTACATATGAAGTGTGATGACATTTAAGGTTACAGCAGAAGCCACCCATCAACAATCATTCATATAGGCAGTCATGCCTATTGTATATCAGGGTCGGAAATTTACAATCGTCCAGTCATCAGAAATGACCAACATTTAACAATGACAGCCAAATCCCTGAAGATGGTCGGCATATTGGACAACTATATTTCAAACTGCCAATCTCTTTGAGAACTGATATTGAGACCCAAGAAATCAATCTCAGTTTGAGATATTTGCAAGAAAAAAAGGTACAAATATAAAATATAGACTGGACTTGGAAATTCAACAAAAAAAATTAGTAACTTTAGATGTGTCTATTTTTAAGCTATTTAGCATTAAACAGGTCTAACGAGAAAGTTTGCTCTGCAAACTTTATTACAGCAACTCATGAAATAACAGGTTACATATATGCATCCACTGGTAACAAAAATGTAACCAATTGCATCACAGTCATGCCACTCTGAGCTTGGTTGCCTGGAGGCCAGAGAATTTCTCCAACAGGTACATCATTACAAGTAAGCAGCATTGCCAGTGTTTTGAATTACCTAACTTACATTTTATCAAGCAAATGGTATTATAAGCAGGATAACTTGCAATTAAACAAATAAAACTGATGTTCAATGGCCATTAGAGTGAATTATATCACTCATTCAGCAGGACTTATCTATAAGATAAGTTATCTGGGCCCTATAATACAAAGGGCTATTTAGTTATTCTTCCATAAAAATAGCACTCCTTATGTTTTGTACAAATGATCTTAAATTTACCCCTCCAAATTGCATAATCTTGTGGACAACATGCTGTTTAAATGTGTCTATCACAGTTGAAGGAACTAATCATGATGTATTTTATAGCACTGCACAATGTAGATGATGCTTGTCTGAATAAAAATTCCAGGCATTGGCCATTAAATTATGGAGGGTCTATCATTATTGAAAGGGTTAACCACTCTGATTTTACTACATGCAACAAAATGTTCTCAAACAAACATATTTAATATCAGTAAATTCCTGTCCCAGCTGAATGACTGGCCTGTTGTTTTTACCATAAAGTTCTACTTTATATTGCCTCAACCCAGTCATGCATAAATTTTTCCCTTTCATTCTTTGTCTTCTTTTGTTTTTTGTTTTGCATTGGTCTTTCATGTTTTATTTTTGTAAAAAAAATAGTTAAAACAACCAACCTTGTTCCCACACCTAGTCTCGAACATAAATTGATATAATTAAGAACTATCTGTTGAAATGTCAATAATTATCTACATACGAGATTAATTTACCTACAACATGCATATAAATGGTGCAGTTACCTTGCCGAAGTGCGCTTGTGGGAAAGGCACATTTTGGAGTCTGTCCAACCTCGAAACAACATTGGGTTTGGCAATGTGGGCGGCAAATGACATGAGATACCAACTACTTAACTACATTCCTCTATATCACTTCTTAAAACTAAAATTAACAAGATTCAATTTCGCTTATATAAATACTTTCATTTTTTCCTCTCAAATACGCCATTCGACAACAGTGACCTCTGTACTTTATCGTAACTGTTCTTCTTTGCCCTAATTCAAGATCCGTCTGCACTGCCAAAAAGTCTGACGAGAATTTGCTGGGTCGTTAATTCGCTGTAACAAATTTTTTCATCTTTATCGAAGGTCCCGGTCACTTAGTCATTTGTCAACACGAGGACAAATTTCACCACGACGGATAAGGTAACGATACAGGTTTTAGATTTCGTTTTAAACTGACACAGCACCGACATAAGCTTCATTCATCGAATTTTTTTCTCCACGGAACTATCGATGCATTCATGCGACTTATTCATTTCGGTAGGTAAACAATAACAAAATGGTCTTCGAAAAGATATGACATTAGCGTGTTTGAAAGTTATATAAGCCCCGCTCTATCACTCTAAAACTCTCAGCACAAACTCACTACAGGGTACTAGTCTGTAGATTTCGAAGTCGAATAATATCCATCCTTTAACAGACCGTGAATTTTCAACGAGAAAGCAATCATTTAAATTGTCATTTAACAAGTTAATATCCTCTTACCTTAGTGGCTCAAAAGCCTCGTTTAAGCAAGACTCACAAAACCGATGTCCACACGACGAGATTTGAACTGGTTTACGAAAAGGCAACCCACAGAGGCCACAAAGTAAGTTGTTCTTGACGGGGCTGCAAAAATTAGCGTCAATTCCAGGCATTTTTTAAACCTGACTCAGATTTTCTCGCACTCAAAAGCTCTATCCAACACAGCTATCGCCTTCGTATCTCACATGACCTCCAAATGATAATTTTTCTACAAGCACCAATTCGAACTACAGCTTCTCTCAAGTTCAATCGGATATGATCGCTCGATAACCAAAACAATCACGTCACCTCACATTCATTATCCCAATTTGGATGTATTTGAATAATTATGCACTTCGAAATCACGTGCTTGAAGGTCAACTCCAGTCTTCCGACTTTGCTAGCGTCATCGCAAAAATAGGGCAATATTAGCGCAATATTTTGACGTAGATGGGATCGTTTACCCCCTTGGTGTTTGGTACAAACGGAGGAATGGGGAACGAATGTAAACTGTTCCTGAGCAATTTAGCTGACAAACTCTCCCGGAAGAATGGTGAGACCTATGTCAGAGCCATAACTTGGCTGAGAACACGCATATCTTTCGAGATTTTGAGATTAGTACATACATGCGTTCGTGGGTCTAGAACCCCTTTCCACAATAATCCTGATTTTCTAGATGATTTTAATGTTAATATAAGGAATGCGAACATTTCTTAATCAGATCATTTTTAAGTGTAATTTATAGATTTAGTTCTAGGATTAGTTTTTTAGTAGTTCTTCCTTAATTAAATTTAGTTATAGTTCTTATAGTATATTTTGTATTTTAAATTCAGCAAAAATTTTGAAAATGTATAATAAAGATTTAATCATTATATTAGCGCAATATTAGCGCAATATTAGCGCAATATTAGCGCAATATTAGCGCATGGCGCAATAATGACAGCAACAACGATTTTATATCAAGACGGCATTGTTCCTCACGTCCCTCATAAAATAATATTATTTAGATATATATTAGCAGTGATTTGTTTATAATTTTTAATACAAAGTTTGGTGATAAATACATCTTAGTTTAAAAAAAATTAGACGACGTTTCGACGATAACTCACGTCATTTTCAAGTCAAATGAATGGCGCCAAAATGACGCAAGTTACCATCGAAACTTCGTCTGTTTTTTATTTTTTTTAACAAAGATGTATTTATCGTTAAAATTTGTACTAAAAATTATTTATATATAAATATATATATATATAACATAATATAATATAATGTAATATAATATAATATAAAACTTGAAATATAAAAATTATGTCTGACAGAACTGGCCATAGCAGTCATTACGATTACCACCAGAAACACTACTTCTGAAAAAAAATGATTTTGAAGAAAGACAGTAGGACACTAATTGAAACAGCAGCACTTAATAGCACCTTTGCATACTAAAGCAGTAAAGCAATTCAGATTTCTAGGGAATATTTTACTAGTTGTCTACGTAATTAAGTATAAAGATCACGATCACTGTAAAGTACGTACAGGATACTAGTTGGGCGTAGGTATGAAGAGAATTTCTATTTTTACATTTAAGTTTTCAGTAGACTGGATTTTTGTCTGTAACATTTGCTTTGTATTTATAGCTTCAGAGTTCTTGTTATTTCCTGTTAAACATCGAAAAAAGAAAATCTGCTGAACCCTTGAGTATCTACTTGAAACCGATATTTTTGTCATTTCCGGTTAAAATTACAGAACGGAAAATCTATTTTTCCTTTAGTATTTAACGATAATAATAATGATAATAATAATAATAATAATAACAATAATAATAATGGTCTAATGGCAATTCCACTGAGTGGCTCTTACATTACCATAAAATTTAATATATTACATACATATATCATAATTATAAAATATGAAATAATGCACATAAGAAAATCTATTATAAAAATATTAAAAGGTTATACCTACCACATTACGGACATTGTGTGGGATTGAATCCCACACGGACATTGTGTGGAATAGATATTTTCTTGTTTGACCTTTTCACCTCGGTGATCTTGTTCGTGTTTCTAAACTACAATCATTAACTACAGTAATATTCTCCGTTCCCTTGACAATCGGTTACGTTTTAAGGAAATCCGAAAACCTGTAGTCGCTTGACAAAGACGAAAGAAAAAACTGATTTACTACTACTCCGACGCAGTTCGATTGACGAAAACGAAAGAAAGAAGCGCTTAAAAATTCTCGAAGTTTCGTAGCCGGATGACAGTGTGAAGAAGGCCGGAATTGTAAGAGTGATTGATAAAGTGAAAACCCTTTGTAAAGTTTGCTCTACACCACTCGATTGTCGCATTCTTCGTCCTGATGTATATGATTCAGTAGCAAAAGCTTCTAAGACACACTGCAACATTCGTGAGCAAATAGTAGGCAGGAATTGTCTTCTCTTGAGAGTTAATTACATCCGCCTGGGTGAGAATCGTATGCCTCAGTCGTACGGAGTAAATAGGCCTTCAACGTTTTTCAAACTCTATATTGATTTTTTTCATTAAATTATACTGATAATGTCAGGCTCTGAGTTTTGGTCGAATGAGAAATTAAAAGCGCTGATTTTTACTTTGAAAAAGGCATGGTTACACTCAGCTTATGTTGTGAAGAAACCTTAGAGTTTTGGGTTTGGATTAGAGTTAGAGTTAGGATTATGTCAGAGTTTGGTATTGGGTTGGGATCGGTGTCAATAAAATCCTGAAATTGTCCGGTTAATATGACGCCAGCTTAACCGGATTGAAGTTTGGAAAGACGTGAAGATTCAAAACAAATCACTAAACGGAAAACGCAGAATTTGGACAATCTAGGTTAGGATTAAATTCAGGATTAAATTTAAATCAGTATGGGATCAGGGTATGGGTTGCAGTTAAGGTTAGGCAGTAGATGATCGGTTTAGTTAGAAATTTTTCCAGCCGGGAGTCTGCCTTTATTGAGCTCACGATGAAGTATGGTTGATGTTAATGCCGACCAAGGCAATGAGTATGTCACAATCAATATTGGTATTCATACTTGATAACATGAGAAGTGGCGCATCCAAGGGGGGTGGAGGGATTAGGGGACTTAAGCCCTCCCTTAGCAGTCACAAAATGATTTCTATCTGCGTCCGTGAAAAGAATAAAAAAATTGTAACGAAAAACTAAAACCAAACAGCGAAGAGGGTACAATTGCTCTCACAGACGACCGTGAAATGTAATAATTTTTCCGTCATCTTAGTAGGAGGTTGTATATAAAGACTGTCAACTCATAATGCTGGGGGAGCATACCGTCAGGGCCCTCACATGGAGACTGATTTAACATTCCAGATCCCCCCCTTACAAAAATCCTGGGAGAGCCATTGCATGAAAATGACAAGATGAAGGACGGAAATTTCGAATGTGAATATTTGAGTTGACGTGGGTTCATCTCCCACCAACACCCTCAAATGTCAGTCGCAATATTAATTCTACTGCCGGGGGTGGACTCCGGAAACAAAAATGGGCCAAGAGTGTGGGAAATATTATCAGAATGTTGCATTTCGGAGTGGCGATTTTCTTTTGAACTGCGTGGTTGTTTCGTGAAAAAGTCCTGTGGAAAGTAGGCTTGTCTCCAGGAAGCGTTTCAATTTAGGTGGTGTTTACATGGAAGCTAGCCAGCCCTCCCAATAGGGCTGGCCCTTTTTGCCGAGACCTAGCCTTCCTGTGAAATCTCTTGTAAAATTTGTTTTCGTTTACATGAGGAGGGCCATCCCTCCTAAGCGAGTTCTCGCCACTGACTACCCGAGACCTTGCCTAGGAGGGCTGGAAATATTTTTATGTAATCACACGCAGATGGACTGACAATCGCAGATACTTGGTTAAGCAAGTGACTGACGATCGCAGATACGTATGGAAAGAAAATGTTTTATTGAGTAATAATGATTACAAGACAAAGGCAAAAGCTTTAGAAAAACTAAGTGTACATTCGAAGTCTCCTTGATAACATTAATTCTTCACGTTTTCTTTCGTGTTGCGGTTTCGCATGAATCTTCCTGATACAAGGAGTAAAACAAAAAAGCCCTTGAGGATCGTAGAGTCCTTGGTGGATATGCGCGACGCCTGGTCAACAAAACCCTGAAAGCGTACGTACATAGGCGCCGCAACCCAGGAATGATTGACAATTACTGATGCAGGCCTCGACGTAAGTCTGTGAGAACTCTTTGGAATATGACCGAACGCCACCTCTGTCTGCTCTTAGGTCTGTTTGTGACGAAGTTGAATCTAGGGCAAAAAAGCATCTAGGACAAAAGAATCAAGGCTTAGCATGGTTGCATGGCTTGGATCGCTGATGACATTTAATCTGACGGGAGCACAAGCTTGCAAAAACAGTTCCAACTTCACAGCACGAAAATTCCTGCATCTGTCTCGTATAGCCGAAGCCGGCCTTAGCGCAGAACAGAAGACTTTTGGCGTAGCACTCCATGGAAGTCCAATTAAGTTGATCACGCCTGCAGAAGTCAAAATTTTCCTATTTTTCCTTTAAGAGTATGATGTGCAGTACATAGATATAGTCACGATAATATACGCCTAATGTCACTGGTTTTTCATCGGTAACTGATAGACAGTAACATTCGATAAAATACCATTCTGTTATATATATTTATCAAATTCTCAGTAAAAGTTATTAAAGAGTAAAGTGACAGTGGTGGTGCTTGTTTCTAAATAAAATCTCACACACATCTACATGTATCTATATAGTATAATTTATACCGACTCTCATCATTGTATTCATTTCAACGTTAACCTACACGAACTGCATAGCTTCAACGAACAATGGAATAAAAGCAAACAACTTGAAGTTAGTTTTCTCTCACAATAAGCCTCATGGCTCGCTGACTCCATCGCAATCAACGACAACTTTAATAAAAATCGTGTCGTCTTTGATGTATTTTCGGGATTCGATTTCGTCGTGGCGGACGAACTTCGCTCCTCCAAAGCTAGCGTTCTTCTCCATCTTGGGTCGTCCAAGAAATGGCTCGTTCTCAGGGCAAGGGTTGGGCTTAATGCTGAACTTGACGTGCTTGCGCTCATTAGGGTCGTTATTTTGGTCCAGCAGGAAGAAGGTGATTCGGTAATCAAATGGCCATCTCAGAAGAGCGTCGAATGCACCTGTTGCAAATACAATATGAGCGTTAGATCAGTGTTCCGGAAACTGGGGGGTCGCGACCCTTTTTAGGGTCGCCAAATTTTTGGGGTATCGCAAAGTTTTGTCTACATAAAAAAAGACTCGGAAGAATACGCTCAACTTGACCGAAACGTAAAAGAAATCGTTTGACTCAAAACTCGCTCCTGTTGATCCTGGTGCGGCACAATTGTACTTTGTGTTATAGCCGCTAGCGGATGCTGAACCGGCTGTGATGTGGGCTAAGTTGCCGCGCACAAAACGCTTGCCGTGATACAATATTTTTTTTTATGATAAATTACATTTTTGCATGGTTTAAACACAACGTTTCATTACAAAAAAAGACAAAAGCAAGTGTAGGTATGTTCATAAAATAGCTTTTATTCAAGTACGTAAAACAAAACAAGTTCAGGGAAATTATTAAAAGACATGTCTCAGGCCAGTTAGTCAGTGGAAACTTTGAGGTGGAATTGCATGTTTGATAGCCTAGGGTCGCGGATATTTTACTAATATTTCGACGACGGGGTCGTGAACTAAAAAGTTTCCTGACCACTGAATTAGAACATATGAACATACCTGCAACAACTTTCCTAACTTTGGTAGAGAATATAAGGAATTTTCCCAGAATGTAAACCTACCCCGTAAGAAACATAAGGTTTCACCAGGGGCACCAATGCAGCCATCTCAAAATCTTGGTAGACTCTTAGTTAGGGCCTCAACCTCTCGTAGATCCTCGTAGAGGTTTCCATGAAGGCGCGGCATGACGCTGCGGAGCGACCGTTCAATCGTTTCCCGCATCTTGCCAAAATTTTCACGAAATTTATAGCAAGGGGATTGGGGACAAGCACCATGCTCCCACGCGTTCTGCATTAGAATTGCGCAGGCTCGTATTCGACAAATGTTGAAGCGGGACTTCAACACGAGTGCAGCACTTTCGAAAACCACAGTGGCGTAACGAGGTAAATTGCCGCCCGGGGCGGGAGTGGAAAATGCCTCCCCCCGGCCACAAAAAACAAAAGACAGAAGAAAAGAAAACTAAAAAAGCAGGCATGCACAAAGAATATTCTATCGATTAATGGATTATTCTTTTTCCACTATGTATATTAATTCAAATTACTAACCAGCGCTCATGCGCAAATTCTTACAAACTTTGCTGTTCAACTACTATCAATGTTGAAATAAATAGTAATCAGTTGGTTTTACGTTCGTCTATCAACAACACGAGAATGACTTAATATGTCGGCAGTCAAAGTTTTTAAGACACTGATGGCCAAAAATGCCGCCCCTCCATAAAGTGCCACCCTGAGCATCTGCGCCGATTGTTCTCCCTCGTTACGCCACTGGAAAACAAAGAAAATATTTGTTTAGCATTGAACCAAAGTTCAGACAAGGTGAAATTTCTCCCAACAAAATCACATCTTTCAACACCCGTAGGCATGTTTAAAATAGCTGTTTAAACGATCTCAAGATGTTAACTCAAATCAACATCACTGATTGATTCGATTATGTAAATATAGTATCGTATCCACTTTCTTATCTTCCGGTGATGTCACCGTCATATTGTATATACAGACCTAGGCTTGTTTTTGCATTCATGCTGTCTGATGATGACTTTGCAATAAAGCCGAAATATTACAGTCTTACTTGTTTTGCTCTAACTCGAATTTTGAGTTCACAAGATATTATTTTTCGGAATCTGTCTTATAGTACAGTGGAACCCCGCCTTACGGCCACCTCGTTAATACGGCCACCTCGATATTACGGTCACTTTTTTTTGTCCCGGCAAAACGTCAATACATTTCCCAATAAAGATACCTTGTTAATACGGCCACCTCGTTAATACGGCCAACGGCCACATTGTAATGTTCCAAAGTTAAGAAATAACCCCGTTAATACGGTCACTCTAGTGTCGACAGATGGAAATATAATTTGAGATACTATTAGTGGGCGTACATACAAATGTTATTATGTTTGTGCTTGTGTTGTTGTTATAACATCAAAGGCATGCATTCCTTTTAGTTTTAATACAGTATGGTATTTGAATTTTGAATCTTAACAATATGCGCTATAGTTAAATGCGCAAAGCATTAAAGCAATAGAAAAAATATGGAGCGTTTAATTTAACGACTTTTATTAGCTTTTCTACTTCTACACTTTTCTTCCTGCTCCGCGTGTCTTTTTTTAGCTTCATTTCTTACAGATAAATTACGTTCAATGTCTAAAAGTTTCTGTAGTAAATGGACATATTTTTTCTGTCCCTGAAATTTGTTGACACAGGGGACTTCCATACCATATCCACCTCCTCAATTAACAGCTTTTCCAACCACCTCGACCTCAGCTTTACTGCTCGTTTTTGTTAGAAAATGCTTCACAATGCCTGTCCCTTGTTTTGTGTTAGCTAAGCCCTTTGGTATATGGCCAACCACCCTCCCGTCTCTAACTACCTCAATAGCATTCTTGTAGTGCTCATTATTTGGGTCATTCCTCAAGTTCAAGACTTCCTCATTCGTGATCTGGCAGTAATTCTTGTACGCATGATACCCCCGAATCCATGATGGAACTTCGAATTCGACTGGACTTAAATCCCACATAAGACGAGAAACAAGAACATGTTTTTGTCAACAGCTCAATGAGTTGATCATACAGTGTAGCAAACAACTTATCAGATGTCTCTGTGTGAATGTGGGAAGTGTAAGACAAAGAATTGTCAAAAATCTGTCGGTTACTATGGCAGAAAATGTGAGAAAGTCGCGAGCAAGGTGTATGGTTTCAATATTTCGCCGCTTGGAGAGTAGACTTTCTATTCACTCGAATCAAGTGAGAAAGTTTAATTTGTCATGTCAGGCAAACTTAAACGGAAAGAACTTGACTTGAAAACGCGATATGAAGTGATTACATTTAGCGATGCAAATCCTCAGATAAGTACAAGAAAACTGGCTGAAAAATTTAGTCGTGGAAGAACTCAAATTCAATGCATTCTACACAGGAGTGATGAGATCATAGCAGCTTTCGAGGCTAATGCCAGCAGCGACACAAAAAGATGGAGAACGTGCAAGTTTTTGTTTAAACGAGGCTTTCTTGATGTCTCCAACAAGGTTTTGATGACGTAAGAGGTCGGCTGTGAAAATTGATCTCACCCCGTTAATACGGCCACCCCGTTAATACGGCCAGATTTTTATGGCCCGTTGGTGACCGTATTAACGGGGTTCCACTGTATATCTCTTCAAGTTATCGGCTGGTTATGGGTTCATGCCTCTGTACTCTGAAAGAAAACGAGGCTCGTCTAATCAGAGCGTGCGTAGGAGGCCGGTTATTTTATAAAAGTGTATATACTGTATGTATGTATGTATGAAATTCCAATGAAAAGTGCTCGATTACAGTGGACCGTGAGGTGAGAGAACGAACTGTCTTTAGTCCCCTATCAATATATTTGAGACATATATTTTCAAAACTCACCTTTGAGAACACTGACAAAAATCGACACGTGAGTCCCTTTTCCTTTTCCATCACCATTGAGACACACGGAGGCGCACAAACGATAGCCATGCTTGCTCGTCGTGAATGTCGGACTGAATAAAGTCTCAAGATTGCCTGCTTTCGATTCCTTTAGTTTTCGCGAATAGTCTTCGATTCGCCAAATCATCGCGTTGTGGGCAATACGCTCCAGATCTCCAACTCGCTTGTCCACTTCCTTGATCAAGTTCAGATGCTCGGTAAGAATAGCTTCGCTGTTCTCAACGCGCTTTCTGTTCTCCATAGCCAAGTTGTAGATCAGTTTCACGTGGTTTATGATCTCGCCTTTAAAATGTTTTGGTAGTTTCTCGCGGCTGCACTGCAGATACGAGAACAACATGAGAACCGAAAATGAAATACCAATTCACAACCTTATTAAAACGAGAAAAATTCTCGTAGCTTTAGACATCGTGGCCAGTAGATTTACGTAATTTATTCTCTTTTTCGAGAGAAACTCGCACGCCTTTCACCAGATCAACCGTTAAAGATGTACTTCCTTTTGTTTAATCTAAGAAGGCAAAGCCTAAATTATCCTATAGGGATGCGATGCTTTTTAACTTATTACTTAATGACGCAAAAATCATTGAAAATGACCCTGCTGCTTCTTTTAAAATTGAACTTAAGAAATGATTTATCAATCCAAACCACGAGATAGACAAATTTAAATTTTCTTGCGTGTCCTGCTGGAAAGGTAATAAGGTAAATCAATTTGAAACGAAGATTTTTGTTATCATTTATCTTTATCAATAATAAAACATCAAATGACGGATCAGATGTGACTTAACGAGACCCACATTGGCAGTTGACGTTCGGTTAATCATTGACAAAAGATACGGGAGAAAAAATGAATTACCGAGACAAAAGTTGTATTATATTGCTGATCAAAGTGAAGGGAGAAAAGGCTCGACGTTTTGAAAAAGAGTGTTCAGTCATTTAATGGTTTTAAGAGCGAATAAATTTAAAGAGGAAAAAACACGATGAAAATATCCCCGAAGTTAGTTGTTTTGCTAATTGAGGAGAAACTGATTCTGTTACTGATTCTGCTGATGTTGTCTGGAAAAAATTCCAGCCATCCACCATCTGACTCGATCTTATGAATCCTGGCACCTTGCCTAATTCAAGACTCTATATCTGTACTAGTACATCTACCTTGCATTAGTATTTGTAATTTACCTTTTGCTGTTCATTACCAGAAAATATACTATCATTAACGCCAATCTCAAACTCAGTAACGCAAAAATACATTCACTTTATTCAATCGACATTCATTAGCGTAGATACACAACCATTTGTATCAAAAGGCATTCCATAGCGCCAACAGACGACCATTAACACCATTCTACTATACATAAAGGATAATAAAACGTTTTTTATGCAAGATAGTTCTCTTGCATAATTGAAATTTTATTATCCCTAGTGTATAGTAGAATGGTGTTAATGGTTGTCTGTTGGCGCTATGGAATGCCTTTTGATGTAAATGGTTGTGTATCTACGCTAATGAATGTCGATTGAATAAAATGAATGTATTTTTGCTTTAAAGAGTTTGAGGTTGGCGTTAATGATAGTATGTTTTCTGGTAATGAACAGCAAAAGGTGTAGTACAAGGAATGCGGGACACACAGCGGAAGAAGACTTTTGGTTGAAGTGTCCATTATTGAGGAATCGCTTGCACTGCCCTTGCCCGTTTTTGACGCCTCTGGCTCAACCCATGTAATTTCATAGACTGTAAGTATATCTTTCTAGGAAAGCATTCTGGTCTTGGCAGTTGCGATGGCTACTTTTTGGCTTATGATTTAGTGAAAAAAACACACGCAGAATGAGGCGATGAGATATCTTTTCGACAACTCTAATCAAAGTACGTTGATTATCAAGGATGTACACTTACCCTGTGCTCACACCCAATGCTCTCGTAGTCACAATTCATCTTCGTCTTCGGACACATTTCTTCAATATGTTTGTCCAGCTACAGAAATCAACAGAGAGAAAAAACGTGTCATCTAATGACTTCTCGCAAACGATGATGAAGTTTTTTTTGAAAAGGAAATCAAAATACGAGGTAAAACTCGGCTTAATTTGGTGGAAGGACAATGAGTGTTGGTTATGGTTTCCGTTCGTTAGTTTCCCAACGAGTTAAAATTGGTCAATTAATAATATAATTAATTAATAATTAATTAATAATATTCAATATTAGTTAATTAAAAGTGAATATTTAATTGATAATAGTTAATTAATAATTAACAATAAATTTTTAAAATGGTCATCCAATAAACACTTTGAAGATTAAACTCTACTGTTCAAAATATTTTTTGGATCTCATACTTTCAAAATTAACTTAATGATTGATGAAAATCCGGTTGATTATCACTTGACTATCAACTGAAAAATTTTCTCTCAAAGTATCCCTTGATTTCGTGTTCAATAAGCAAGACAAAAAGAAGTAAAAATTTCTTTCGACAACATATGAAATATTGAAATTCGAAACAGGCAATTAACGTAAGGAAAAAATCTTTTAGGATCAAAACATAAAGAGATCAAACAACTTGAATTTTTACAAGAAATAAATAGAAACATAACACAAAGCTCATGCTTACCTCATCTCTTGGGATGTTCAGGGTCTTATCACATTTATTTGGACAAGGCAGGGGGATCTTAGGACATTCCTGCATGTGTTCCTTTTTGTCCTCCCTCAAGTGTCTTTCGTCACAGTAAGAGCAAGCAATAATTTTCTTCGGGCAATCTTTATCCAGATGCTTTTGCAGAAACCGTTTCTGGAACTTCGCGCCACAATCATTGATACACAGGATGTCTCCATACTCGCAATTTTCCAAATGTTCCTGCACATTCAAAATGAAAAGTCAAGTGGCAAAAAATCGAAAACACGTCTTCACATAACCGTCTTCTGCCTCTCATTCAAATATTTTCAGCAGTTATTAAAAATGCTCAATAAAAAATGGCTGTCTTTTTTGAAGACCTTCATAAGCCTACGAAACGTTTCTAAACGGGGAAGCCCATGCGCTAAACAACGCTTGACCCAAATTACTCAACTTCTCACTCCAAAGTTTTCACACTATAAATATCCATACATAAATCCCAAAACTGATTGGATTCCAATCCCCTCCTCTACCAAACCGTCAGTTATGTATAATATACATTAACATGTCGCTCGTGCCGTCAACCGGGAATACACGAACAGTTAGGAAAAGCAAGGCAGTTTTCGTGTAATATTTTTGAGAATAATCTAATTCCTCACCTGAATTTGCTGGTACTCGCCTTCCCATTTGCAACCCCACTCGTTGTTCGAGCACTTCACCTCTAATGCTAATATCTCCTTGTTAAATGATTTGTCAATTACAACCTGACGAAGACAGTGAAACGCACGTGAAGTGAGAAATAACAACCTATGGGCCAATTCCATGAATACCACAATGGATAATTTTGCTGACGCATGGCCTCTTGAGAAAATGTGTGTAAAATGACGCGCTGTGGTATACGTGGCCGTATATTGTAGGAAGGCAGAAGGAGCAACTGTGCCCTCAAAAAATCCTAAATATGTCATTTTCTGCTGTTCACGTATTGACTACACTGATTAATACAAACGTGAAATATAACATGAATATTTAGCATTAAAACGCACATTGTGCTTTGATTTATTCCTGCTCGAGTAATTTTGTATGAACAGCAGCGAGATTGGCTTACTGTATCTTTCTGTGGACTTTCTCTGAAATAAAGCGATATTTGATCAAGCGTTTTGGTCACCATTAGAGCCCAGTTCCTCTCACTAAGTTGCGACTCAGAAATCCATATTGAAAGCTCACAATCGGATAGCTGAAAACTACAACACTCAAGTGACGAAATAAATCATGGGACAAAGACTTTTTCTCATTTCTCAAGCCAAAGAAGTGCTCTCACTTCGTGTCACGAAAGTTGTAGAGAATAGCCTTCTAAAGACTTTAAAGTTTCAAACTTTCGTGCGAGATAACGCTCAGACCTTCCTAGAGGACCACTTCGCCTAACATTCCACCAGCCCCCCAGGAAAAACCAGTTCACACCATGTGTACAAAATGATCTACTTACTGAGTCGACATCAATTTTGGCACGGTCCACTGGACATCTTCTGTTATCCGACCTGGAAGACAAAAAAAAAAAAAATATAAAATAAAAAAAGAGAAATGATGGGATACTTTTGGAACAAAATTTTGGCCACCAAGGTTTTCAAGAGGACTTGATCAGTGTGAAGCAAATGGAACTTTGCCTGAGAGGAAAACTTTTCACTGGAAGGGCAATTAAATATATACTCCTGTATTTAATTTTGATGGTTAGAACTCTCTCCCGATGAGAGTTCCCCCTTTGACGAGTACAGACGTCTGGCGTTAGCAAGAGTAGTATAATACGAATCTTATTCCCCCGGGAAAGGGTTAATTCAAAGCGACCATGGTGATGTTGATTTTAAATTACGCCTGAGGCGTACGAATCTGCGTGAATAAAAATTACATAATGCTTGAAAACTCTTTACCATGATGAAAGTAAGAACTTGCAATTTTTGATCGAAAAAGAGTATCTCTGTTGCAGCGGTAAGAGTGAGTAGTGTAAAGTGAGTTGTCGGAAAGCAAACCCAAACAATTTGGATTGGAAATAGCAAATAGCAGTTTAAGTCAATTTGCATCAAGATCTCATCACTTATCGTTGAAATTAACACCAGTATACGTGTCCAGTCAATAATACGTTAAATCATTGAAATTATTAAAGCTTTCTATTAAGCTTGTTTGCATTGTCCTCCGGTTAAGGATTTGGGATTTCCGAATCGGAC